>JAJMDS010000004.1:0-1206683 GCA_030573695.1 Meyerozyma carpophila | reverse complement strand
GCCGCGGGCTGGGCAAAAGCCGCTGCTTCGGCGCTCGCGTCGGCGTCGGGATCCGACTCGGGAGCCGTTGCCAACGCCTCGGCGTTCCCCACGCTTGGCGAGATCAAGGAAAAGCAGCAGAAGAAGGACTCCAAGCTCAAAACCAGGCCCAAGAAAGAATCGCTGGGCGAAGACTACGACTGGGACGACTCGCCGGTGGCCGTGGGCGAGGACATCGCGGCCCGGCTCAATCTGCTTGAAACCAGCACCGAGAAGCTCAAGGTGCATTTTGCCGGCTTGGACAACTCGGCAACGTTGCCGTTGTTTGCCTTCACCCCGCCGTCGGTGGGCCAGCTGACGTTGGAAGACGACAAGTTGGCGGCCCGCCAGATCATCGAACGCTACATTTTGAAGCCAATCAAGAACTACCACTTGGCCTACCAGAACCACCCGGTGACCCAGCAGCAGGCCTTGCTCCAGCAGCAGGCACAAATGCGCCAGGCGCAACCGCAACCCACACCAACCATGCAAATGGCCCAGGTTCAGTTGATGGAACAGAAAAAGTTGCTCGAACAACAGCAGGCCGAGCAAAGACTCCACCACGAGCAACACCGCCAGCAGCCTCTGCAGTCTGCCCAGCTCCAGCAGCAACAGCAACAGCAGTATTTATTGTTGCAGCAGCTCCAGCACCAGCAAGCTCAACAGCACCAAGGTCTGCAGCAACACCAGCTCCAGCAACAGCAGGCTCGCGGAACTTCCACTCCCCCACCGCCTGGATTATTTGCGGAAAAGCAGCAGCAGTACAATGCCCAGTCTTCTAGTTCTCAGTTGCTCACCCAGCTTATGAGCGGAAAGAGGCCGATGCAATAGGTGTAGATTCTCGTTGTATAATAATGATTAATAGCAAAGATCGATTAGTACTAATCAGAGGCATGTAGGAAGCTTAATGGCACCAAACGGCTCGCTGGAGAATAAAGTGGAATAAGACGACCTTGCATACTTTATTTCAAAGCGATTTAGATGTGAGCGGTATTCTCAAAAGTATACATGTCCTAGTGTAGAAATCATTTACGAGCACAATACAGTTTTGAATTATTGGAAACTGATACAAGCTTTGCACTCTACGAATGACAGCTTCCTATTGAAGTTCAGAGATAACAAGAACCAGATTTTTTGCACAGAACTTGGCAGAGAAACGTAGAATGAAGCGTGATGTGATTCTTTTTTATAGCTGCAAAAGGAGTGGGATTGCTCATAGTTAACTGAATCTGAAAGAGCTGCCTCATTAGCTTGGAGTAAATTGGGTGATAATGTCTATGCATGCATCTCTCTGTTCGAGAAGCATGATATTATCACTCTTAAAAACGAAAGCTTCGTTGTTGGTGGCTACCATTTTTGACAGCCCTGTGGTCTCTGTCAGCTATGTCAGTTCATGTTGCATGTAGGTGGCAAAATTATCGTGTGGCATCATTTGGATAATCGTATCACTAGTTATCGCGATTTCGGGAACGCATGCATAGTGGCTTCCGTGCATGAGAACTTTATTTCGGACATATTTAGACGGCACAAGGTTTACTCCCTAACTCCACTTTCTCTACTCAGTTCGGGTCATTTGGACATCTATCAGAGAATACCAGCCATTGGATCATGTCATCATTTACAAGTAGTCTTGATTTTCGGAAATGAACACTAGCGCCGTGCAAAATTTACGTTTGACAGCTGTCAACGTCGCGCACAATTACGAGCACCGAAATTTGCGCCAATTAGTGCCGCATTGCAACAAAGATCTACCCTTGAGCCCTTTTCTACCAAAACCATCAGTGGTCGAATTCAATCAAGACTAGTAAAACGGCGCTTCTGTAAGAACATGAACTATTCGAACTAAATGCTTTTTCGTCAAGCTCTCGAAGTAAAATACAATTTGATTTTCAAAATAATGAGTGTATAAACATGACCCTGTACCTCTCTTTACTCCCCCGTCCTCACGAACCTGCAATATATGTATCATACAGTAAATAACTACATGAAGCTCGTCAAAAATAGATGCTGCAGCGACGGATGCGTGGCCCAGTCTCGATTACTTAAGCGATAACTCGCCACCATATAAGCGCCTTATCATCGCACATTTCTACAGCCTCGGACGTCGTCATATTACGTAAGCAAACCTTTGAAGACGGTTATTTTGCTGAATAGATAATCAATTAGAAGAGATTGCAGCCATGATATTCGGGGTATTGTACGTTTTGTATGCTCCAATCGAGGCAATCAACTCACTAATATATGTCAATTTGGTAAACCGGGCTTATCCACCTGAAGTGGCCCAGGCTTACATGGAGGCTCGAGAGAAGGCAGAGCAAATCTTGGTCGATTCGTTTAGCAAAACTGATGAACTGAAGAAGGATGATTAAATAGAAAGGATTCTGGAATGTATTGAATGTATGCCTATATTAACTGTGACTTTCAATACCGAGAAGAGAGTCGTCGCACAGTAGACTGAAAGACTTTATTAGTAGACCTCGAATAAATGAATAAACTGGCACAAGTGTCCCATTTAATCCGTGTAACCTCGAAATATGTGTTCAAAGAACCTTGATATATCTGTGTCCGGGAGCAGATATAGCGTTTGGGCTAGTATCAAATGGCTGCAAATATGAGATATACCGATTAGGAGAGTAAAATATGAGCCTGTAAAATTGCTCAAACCTTTGCAACGGAGGAATCTATACAAGTTCCAGATGTACATCTTCAAACTCATATAAATGTGTTGTGTCAGCTATGTATGCAAAAATTTGATGCATAGTGGAAATTGACTTTTCACATCAATTGTGAAAAACTCGTAAGTCAAATATACCTCAGTACACTAGATGACGAAGATTATACAGTCATTATGAGAAG
Organism: Meyerozyma carpophila; assembly: GCA_030573695.1. NCBI lineage: Eukaryota > Fungi > Ascomycota > Pichiomycetes > Serinales > Debaryomycetaceae > Meyerozyma > Meyerozyma carpophila. Next base: position 1,203,809 of record JAJMDS010000004.1, on the reverse strand, counting down.
CACGAGTTTTGCTGGCTATAAACCACCACCAGTGTTGAGCATTGGTTTAATTTTTATCTTTTCTTCTATATTTATGTACACTATTTACAGTACAACCTTGTCACATCTTTGGCAGAGGCTGTCCTCCTTGGGTGCAACATACTTCCAGCACCTAGGACATTTGTGGTCGGTGCTCTTGCCAATTGTCACCGTCAACCCTTCGTGTTCACTTTGATCAATCATGGCGTCGATATCTTTACCCAACGTGACTCTCGACACTAACATGTAATTGTCAAGGTGTTCTTGGTGCTGGACCAAGATTTCGTACAATCTACCATTCCCATTGATGGAGATTTGCAATTCAAGCTTATTCTTGACTTCCATATTGGTGCGAATGTCTTCCAACCTTCTGTAGATGTGGTCTCTGAGGCTATAAATGTGCCTATATTCTTCTTCGATTTCACTCGACACAAAGTCCTCGGGAAGAGCAAACGTCTTGTTCCATTCCGCAAGAAAGGGAGATCCTGGTAACGTAGGGTCGATTTTGCAAAACTCGTCCCACACCTCTTGGACCAAGATGGGCTGAATAGGTGCAAGCATGCCCACATAGGTCTTTAAAACCTCGTACAACACTGTCTGCACCCCTTGGCGTTGCTGAGAGTCGACAGCGTCCGTATATAGGCAATCTTTCATCATGTCGAAATACTTCGAGCTGAGGTCTGCCATATGGGCATTGATGGTTTGAACGACTTTGGAGTAATTGTGCTTCGAATAGTTTTCGTTGACGGTATGTTGAGCCTGGTAGAGCTGGGACAACTGAAGACGGTCAAGGCGGGAAAGGTTTTCGAGTTTAAGCGGGCCGGAAAATCCGGCCAAATTCCCCAATAAAAACTTCATGGTGACTCTCAACTTTTTGACGTTTTCATGGACACGAGATAAGACTTCCGGCGTCACATTGACGTCCAGGGTGTAGTTACTGGAAGCAACCCACAACCGCAAGCCATCCACTCCAATTTTGGGAAGCATGGGTTTTCCACCTCCGTTCATCACATGGCTGGGCACAATGACATTGCCCTTTGATTTGGACATCTTGTCGTTCTTACCATCGAGCGTGAACCCGTGGGTAATCACCTTCTTGAAAGGAGCCTGAGCTTCAAACTTTTCATCTCTTCCTGATGAAATCACCTTGTTGAGCAAAGAGGACTGGAACCACCCGCGGTGCTGGTCGCTTCCTTCGAGGTACACATCGGCGATCTCGTTCCCCAAGTCTGTCCACGACGTCCCAGAATCAAACCAGACGTCCATAGTGTCGGTTCCTTTCTTGTACAAGTTCCCATCGTATTTTTCAGGAAGCCATCTTTGGATATTGGACTCCTCCGCAAACCACTCGTCGGTTCCAAGCTCTTCAATGCGGTCCACAATGTACTCCACCACTTGCGGGTCGTCCAACGGTTCGCCGCTCTGCCCATATACGATCGGGAGCGGAACTCCCCATGCTCGTTGGCGAGAAATGCACCATTCGTTACGGTTGCGAATAAACAGAGAAAGTCGATTGACCCCATTTTCTGGCACAAAAGTCACCTTTGCCAAGCTATCTTCGGCAGCCTGCTTGACCTTTTCCACATTCACAAACCACTGTGGAGTGGCCCGCTGAATAACAGGGGCTTTGGACCGCCAGTCGTACGGGTAGGAGTGCTTATATTTCTTGTCGATGTGGAAAACCATTCCCCACTGCTCAAGAAGGCCGATAACTTTCCACACTCCTTCCGGCTTGTTGGCAGCGAGTCCACGTACACTGGCGTACTGCTGTGGGCAGTTTTCTGTGATAAACTCGCCTTTTTCGTCCACAACAGATGCAATTTTCAAGTTGTTAGAGCGACCAATCAAGTAGTCCTCCATACCGTGAGCGGGAGCAGTGTGCACGAGACCCGAGCCCGCCGTGGCAGTTACGTGGGATCCATGGAGAACCGGGAACTCTTCGTGGGACCCGGGAACAGTATAGGACATTCCCAACAAATCTTTTCCGGAGATGACGATGTTTGTCTCTTCGTACTCTCCATTGAGTTTGAGCAACTCTTGGGCCCGATCTTTTGCCACGACTAACCGCTCGCCCCGGCCTTGTAGAATCGTGTAGGCCAACCCTTCGTGCACACAAATGGCCTTGTTTCCAGGAATTGTCCACGGCGTGGAAGTCCAGATCAAGAGCCTGAGATCATCGCCAAAATTGATTTTCTCTTTCAAAATTTCGGTTCCGTTCTTCACAGGGAACTTGACGTACACGGCCACCGACCGGTGGTCTCGGTACTCTAATTCTGCCTCCGCTAGCGCCGTCTGGGACTCGCAGCTCCACCACACCGGTTTCAGTTGGCGGGACAAAAGGTTATTTTTCACCAACTTCTGGAACACCTGGAGCTGTCTGGCCTCGTAGCCGCGCAGCATGGTTATGTATGGATCGGAAAAGTCCGTCATAATCGCAAACTGGCGAAACTGTTGTCTCTGTCTGTCGATCATCGTCTCTGCGAGATTTCGACAAAGTTGACGGACCTCTGTGCTTGAAAAATTTCTGGTTTTATCTTGTTTGCGTGCGTCCGCAAGTGCCTTCTGCTCGATGGGAAGCCCGTGGCAATCCCAGCCGGGCCGGTAAACAATTCGTCGATTATTGCGAATCAACTCGAATCTGTTGATGATGTCTTTGAGAATTTTATTGAGTGCATGGCCCATATGGAGGTCCCCGTTGGCGTAGGGAGGCCCGTCGTGCAAGATGAACTTTTTCCGATCCAGCAATTGGGCTTGTTGCTGGTATACGTCATCGCTGGATCTTTTTATCAACAGATCCAAAGCCTCGGAATCGGGTATTTTTGGCCCGAACCTGGTTTTGGGAAGCTGTAGAGTTGCCGAGTACGACTTATGTCGTATGGACGTTCTTATGGACATGAAATGGAGAAAGGTTGACTGAAAGTTGAAGATTGAAAAGGTAAAAAGTTGAGAATGAACTGAGAAGCGAAAAGTTGAGAATGAAATGAGAAGTGAAAAGTTGCGAATGAACTGAGCAGTAAAAATCAGGTGGACAGGAATAAATAGACTCCATGGACTCAATGGGCTCAAAATACGCAGAAGCAACAGACACGGTTCTACTTGAGACTTTTCCTATTAACTTTATACAGAATACGAATAATGGGACTCCATCGAAACCACAAGTTCAATTGGCACCTCGGTCCTGATTCGTCACCCCATCCTTCTGACACACATTTATCATGTCTATACAGCTAATAAATACACTTTTGCTATAAATATCACGCCTTAATGTTCTTGACCATCTCGATGTACTTCTCGGTGGAGAACGACTTGGGTCTCTCAATAGACATACCGAGACCACGGTCCAAGATCAATTGAGGCAACACACCGAATGCTCTGGAAACACCGAACAACACAGTGTAGAACGATTCCTCAGTCAAACCGTAATATTGCAACAAAACACCCGAGTGGGAGTCCACATTGGGCCATGGGTTCTTGGTCTTTCCGTGCTTGGTCAACACCCCTGGGGCAACCTCGTAGATGTTGGAAACCAACTTGAACAACTCGTAGTCGGGCATGTGCTTCAAGGCAAACTCACGTTGGGCGGTGTAACGAGGATCGGTCTTTCTCAAAACCGCATGGCCGTAACCGGGAACAACTCTGCCAGCGTTAAGAGTTTCCCACAAGTACTTCTCAATGTTCTCCTTGGAGTAGTCGCCGTTCAACTCCTCTCTCATCTTGAACAACCATTCCAAAACCTCCTGGTTGGCACGGCCGTGCAAAGGACCAGCCAATCCGTTCAAACCAGCAGCCAACGACAAGAAAGGCGAAGACAAGGCCGAACCAACCAAGTGGGTGGTGTGGGCGGAAACGTTACCACCCTCGTGGTCCGAGTGGATGGTCAAGTACAATCTCATCAACTCGACGAATTCGGCATTGTCTCCGAATCCCAACAAGTTGGCCAAGTTGGCACCGTAGTCCAACTTGGGGTCCACAGCGGCCAACTTGCCGTCGTGGAAAACGTTTCTGTAGATTCTAGCGGCGATGTTGGGCAACTTGGCCAACAAGTCAATCGAGTCCTCGTAGGTGTACTTCCAGTACTCGGTCTTGTTCACCCCCTTGGCGTAGGCCTTGGCAAACTGCGACTCCGACTCCAAGGCGGTAACGGCAATGGAGAATTGAGCCATGGGGTGCAAGTGCGAAGGAGAGCGGTCGATCAACTCCTCAACGTGCTTGGGCAATCCGGATCTGGCGGCCAATTCCTCGGAAAGAGCCTTGGTTTGAGCCTCCGAGGGAACCTCGCCGGTCAACAACAACCAGAACAACGCTTCGGGAAGGGGCTCCGAGCCGCCTGGACCCTTGGGCAACTCCTTTTGGATGTCAGGAATGGTTCTTCCGCGGAAACGGATTCCCTCAATGGGGTCCAACACCGAACCTTCCCACACCAAACCCTTGATTCCACGCATACCACCGTACGCCTGTTCCAAGAGCACCTCGCCAATCACGGTCTTGCCGTGCTCCTTCTTCAATTGCTTGACCTCCTCGGCCTTCTGGGGGAGAATCTCGGCCAAACGGGCTTTAAGAGTCTGGGTTAGTATTGAGTCGGTAAGGCAGGAACGCCGACGTCCAATTGTCGATCTTCAGTCGTCACAATTAGCCACAATTAGCCACAACCGTCCAATCGTCACATTGACAAACTGACCGGATTTTTCATCCTCGGCTCGTCGATACTTACGGGCTCGGCAGTAGCATAGCCTCTAACACCAAGTGCGGCACGCTTGGCCACTGTGTTCTGGAGTGAACGAATAGCAGACATCTCTATAATATTTTGGTAGGTTCAGAAAAGGAAAACTATTCAAAATCCTGAAATCCGTGGGGATCCGGCAACTTTTATATAGCTATGCACCTCCCGGGCCTGTGCGTTACCCGGTTTCGCCCCGGCCAATCACAGCGGGAAATCGGCGCGGCGTGCGCGCACCACCGGTAAACCTCGGACTGAACATGCGTGTGATCCAAACAGAGGCCACGCCATTGGCGGCGCTGCGCTTTTCGCCCACCATGGAAAACTTGCCCCCACGTCTACCTAGGCGAATTCGACCACCAGTGCAAATTTCAGCTCTGGAAATTGGCTTGTCGGCGAAATATCGGAGCCGCGGGTTCGGGCGTAACCCCAGATTTCGGAGTGCGAATGGCACTCGCCGATGACGTAATGGTGTGCTCGGATCTGCACGCGGGAATTTTTGTGATTAGATCCTCAAGCCCCAATCCCGTTTCCGGCCACTTTCCGGCCACTTTCCGGATCGGGTCTGGCCTGGTTTCCAGCGTCGCCCAACCACTGCAAACTTGGGCGTCGGCCGCACGGTTGCGGACAGCCGGAACTAAACCTCCGTTCTTGCGCGCGTTCGGGGTTAGTTGCGTGCATGCCGGATCCGGGGTGCGCAGGCGTACCGATCAAGTTCCGCGAATGGGCGCCAAGATCCTTGCGGAAACAGCCGGAACAAGATGCACTTTCCACTTACTCCGATTTTCTCCTGAATCCTCCAAGATTTTCTCCAAACTTTCTTCAAACTTTCTCCAAACTTACTCCTAAACTTTCTTCCAAACTTTTCTTGTTTCCTTCCACTTTCCTTCTCCCGCACCCATGCACCCGCACCTCATCTCATCGCCTCGCACTGGCACCGCATGCTTCATCGTATACTCGGGGGTGTCTACCTCTCTTCGTACGAGCCATTGAGGAACAATGAAGATCTAGACGCATACAACATAACCCATATTCTCTCTGTGGTTCCAGGCCCAATTCCAGACTCATATACCACAAAGTACCTGTGGAAACAGGTTCCCGTGCTTGATCTTCCCACGGAAAATATCCTCCAGTACTTTCCAGAATGCAACGAATTCATGGACAGGGCCTTGTTTCCCGACGGGAAGCAGCCTGGCTTGACACAGCATGGTGGAGCGGTGCTTGTGCATTGTCAAGAAGGGGTGTCGAGATCGGTGACGGTGGTGATGGCTTACTTGATGTACCACTACAAGCTCTCTGTTCTGCAATCTCTCCACGCTGTCAAGCGACGTACTGGCGTGGCCGAGCCCAACACGGGGTTCATGGAGCAGCTCCAGTTGTACTTTGACATGAACCTTACCCTAGACACAGATAATCCAGACTACAAAAAGCTCTTGGTAAACTTAAATCTTCGCAAGGATCCCAGTGGAAAATCTCTTATGGACATCTACGAAAGCAGTCCTGGCGCCCAGGATACTCCCCAGGCTCATAATGCCCAGCTTAGGTGCAAGCGCTGCCGGCAGGTACTTGCCTTGAGCTCGCAAATCGAAACCCATGAGCCACCAGAGGCCGACTCTCGCCAAGCTCAATTTATAAAAACCGCACCCAACTCTCGCCGGATCATCGATGTGAAGCCGGCGGCTCCGTCGTGCTCGCATTACTTTCTTACTGAGCCGTTGAACTGGATGAAAGATGAACTTCAAGGAAAGGGCGAATTGGACGGCAAGTTCCAGTGTCCTAAATGCCATAGCAAAGTTGGCGGATATAGCTGGAAGGGCACTAGGTGTTCCTGTGGGAGGTGGATGATTCCCGCCTTGCATGTGCAGACCGCCAAGGTGGACTTTGTGAAGACAAACGAAGCCAAAAACAGGTCATGAAATGTATGAAAGTGTACCATGCATGAAACTTTCACAAACGTACGAAACTTTGACAAATGTATGAAACTTTCACAAATGTAGTGCAATTGTGCTTTCACAAATATAGTACAGTTGGTGCACTCTGTAGTCTCAGCTCTTGTACTTCGTCCTCGGTAAACCTATCACTGTTCTATTCCTCCTCCTCCATTTGTGGCTGGACAATGCCAATTTCCGACGCAAAGCTGTGGTCCTCCTGGTACTCCACTTCGTCCGCCATGAATCCCTCGTCCTCATTGAGCAAGTCGCCAAGATGCGGCGCAATCGGTACTTCGTCGTTATCGATTTCGTCATCTTCCGTGACAAATGTCCCATTGCTGGAGTCCAATTCGTCCATGTTGGGCACCGCTGCGTCCAAATCGATGGAGGAGCCCATATCGTTGCTCCTGGACATCATATTTGAGTTGGAGTTGGATACGATGTGAGAATCGGTATTGTTCATCACTTCCAGGTCTCCACCTTCAGCGGCTCCATTCGGTCTGCCCACATGCTCTCCAGGCACATTTTCCGCCATATGGGTGATTTCTGGCTCGTCATCGTCGTCCACACCAGCATTGTGAGCTCTTTCCGCATCAAGTTGTCGCATGGTCTTCTTCATTCCTATTGGAACTAGGCTGGTATACCCAGTATTTCGTATTCTCTGGATCCGCTCGAGCTTTCTGTGTGTCTGTGGGGGCAAGTTGGCCCCTCGAGTACCCTCCTGGGTCGAAATCGTGTACTCTAATTGGTATAAACTGGCGCCTGGATATTCAGCAGAGTAAGCCAGAAGTGGCGGCGCGTACAATGAACGATTGTTATGTCCACTTTTGTGTTCCTCGTCGCCCGCTGTGCCATTTCGGTCACCCACACCTTTGTCAGGAGCTCTCCATAGCGAATATAAATCGGTCGAAACCACCGACGGTGAATACATAGTCGCGCTGAATTGAATGCGCGGAAATCATCGATTAAAGTACGGGTGTCCGGGTGTATATGCAAGTTTGCAACCTAGAGTTGCAGCCATTCCAGCTTAGTCTTCGTCGCTATCAAGGGTGTATTCGGCCACGATGTCCTTGTCGCTCACGGGCCATCGGAACGAAGGGGCGTCCCCGATGGTGACTGTGCAGCCGTAGCAGAGATCAATTTGCTCAGCGTGATCCACAGCTTTTTCAGAGGGATCCACAACTTGTTCCTCTCTTTTCTCTTCCTCTTTTTTCTCTTCTTCCTCCTTTCTCTCCGCAACAGTGATCCGCCGGAGCCATTGGTGCGGGTCCTGGCGGATTTCCACCCCACACACCCTACAGGTGCCGGTTTTAGTGCCTACGGTTGGAGCCGCCAATTTGGCTGCGGTGCGAACAACCGTCGATGCTGTGGAAGAGTAGCCTGTAGCGTCCAATTGACGAAAGTACTGGGCGGTGAGCCCTCGCACGGTCTTGTTCTTGTTGATCACTGGGTCTGGGATCGTCAGGCCCATGACGAAAGAATTGAGGTTGGCCAACCTACAGTAGGCCTCGATCTCGCCCATGAGCACATCACGAAGTGGATACTTTACGCTGATGGTTTGGCCGGGAATCTCCTCTGTGTGGTCCGAGACGGAGCTGTGGATGGTGCTTCCGCGGCCCTTGATCGTCAACGCTAAAACTTCGTCGGCAAGACGAGTCATGCTATGGCCATAAACTAGGGTTCCACATCGGTGAGTTATTGCGGCTTTGAGAAGCAATTCGTTCAAGATTATCAGCAATAAATCTTCCTCGGAGCTCTTGCTATAGCATCCTTTGAGTATATCGTCGATACTGGTGCCTTCTTCCAACGGAACACTGTACGATGAGAAATCAGATGCAACCTTTATGTGGTGAAGAAGTCGCCCGTCGACATACATGTCGTAATCTAGCGACACAAACTCAATATCCACAGGAGCGTATCTCGCTCTCAACTCGTCTAGTATGTCTTGGAAGCGCTTATCGAGCTTCAATCTCTCAGTTTCGTCCACGTTCACCACCGTCAAGGCAAAGCCCTGGCGCCCCCCGTGCTGCTCAGCTTGCTCCTGGAGCAACGACGCGATTGCATCGAGCAACACAAGCGACGACGAGCCACCAGAAAGCGCCAAAAGCACACGGTGAGGGTTTTCCACCGGTTTATACTTAACCTTGTACACCTCATCCTGCATCAGTCGCCGCTGTTTTCCTCTTATAAAACGTATGAAACAGTCTCCACAGTAGTTTTCCCGTCGCGCCAACAAAACAGCATCCTTCGTAGAACACCGCTGGCACGGCGTCTTGCTGGTAATATACTCCACTGCTAGCGACATGGTGCGATGCGATGCCGATGAGCCCTCGGAATCGACTTATGTCGGTGTGGGTGTTTGGGTGTGTTCTCACGACCGCCCCACACTACGAATTGACAGCGACCGGAAGTCGGTGAAAAATATGGAGGATCCCAAAGCACCTCCCGGTGCCACCTCGGATACGGTGGAGTTGGACAAGTCCAAAGTCGACTTCACTCTGGGCGGCGTGGACAAGTTCAAATTTTATCCTGATAACCCGGAAAACCACAGACACAAGTACCGGTTTGCCATGAAGGAGCCTTCCAAGTATTATGATCCATGTGAAGAAACCAGACAAGCTTCTATAAATTGCATGATACGGAATCCCGAGGACAAGAAAACGGTGTGCCAGGACTTTTTCGACGCCTACAAAGAATGCAAACGAGATTTTTTCAACAAGAAACGACAAGACAAACGGGAAGGTAAGAAAGGCTGGGGCGCATGGTGAAAATAAATATTATAGGAACTACATAGCTACACCACTCCATAAACGCTACATCCTCCTCCAGACCGCCTGTAGTGTCCACGGAGAAGCGTGGGTGCACACTCTCCATCGTCCGGATTGCGGAACCGTTCCTCACCGTCATGGCGCCAGTCGTCCAAATCGGCAAAATCGTAAGAGTTTCCCTCTTCCGGGTCGTTTGGATCTTCTGCCAAGTGGCTGTCGGGCATGTTAATGTTGCGGAAGTTGAGCACAGCGCGGGTATTGTTGAGTTCGAGTGCTCCGGTTTTGCGGTTAATCGAGCATACCATCACCGATTCTCTCGACGCTCGCAAAACTCGCGAGGTTTCCTGTTCCTTGTTCAATATCTTGGAGAACTCGTCTCTCTTGTTCAGGGGAAGAAGCAAAAGGTGGTGCTGTATGTAGGCATCGAGAAAGTCCACTGTGTCCACCTTGGCGGTGAAAAGCACATAATTGAGTTGCACATTCAACAAGCAGTGTTCCTCGCACATCAAGAACTCGGCAAGCTTGTCGCTCAATTTCTTGTCCCACTCCTGAACAAACGGCGATTCGTGGTTCAGAGAGTGTTCGTGCCACACATCGTGCCACGTTTCCCGGTGCGCTTCTGATTCGTTGAATTTTGTGAGCCGGGGTTCCAGACCTCCAGCGATCACATTGAGGTGTTTCCGAAGCCCCCGTGCCATGTCCAAGGTATCCTCTTGCACAGCAAGCGAAACGTTTTCAAAGTTGCAAAGGTTGCGGCGAAGCTTGGTCAACGTCTTCATCAAGTAGACGTCGCGGAACTGCTTGAACGGGTTCATTTTCATCCATTCCTGAAGCTGGAGCCGGGCTCTGGCCGTCTTTGTTCGGGCCAAATGAAGGTTTCGAATCGGCACGTTTTTGGACATGCGAATATGGCGGAGAAACCGGAGATCGTTGTGCTGAAAATCGATGATGGAGCCAGAAAAGGGAAAGAGAAGCGGCGAATTGACGTCGTCACGGCCACTATCCTTGACGGCAGTGACGACTTTTTCTGCCAACCGCATCCGTCTGATCAAAGCACGATCGCGAGGAAGATTTAGGCTGCCTGTGGACCCCATGATGTACTCGAGCACCTCGTCTAGCAGCCCATACAGCGTGAACACCCCCATCACCTTCTTTTTCTCGTAGTTGACCGAGGAAAAGGCCATATTTATCTGCGCCTTGTTCAAGCCAAAAAGTGAAAAGTTGCTGCCGTCTCGTAGATACGAGGTGTACACCACGCTCATGATGGCTAGTTTCTGCTTATACGAAAGCTGGGAGATCTCCAAGATGGCTCCGTCTGCGGGGTTCCTCATGGACTTTGTCTGAGGTTCAGCCAACTTGCTACCAGCACTAATTTTACGGCGTTTCCGCTGTGGACCAGCCAGATCTGCCAGCCGTTTGCGAGTATCGCCGGCCCGTGTTTCGGGTGCTGGTTGTCTCCAGAGCGTTCCCTGGTTCCTGTGGAAAATGTATGCGTCCATGGTGGTGTCTAGACAGGCAAAAAGGTGTTCCAGGGCGGGCACCTCGATTTTGTGGTGTTTGCTGGAATGGCCCACAAACAACGGCGATTGGCCCAACCACGGGCAGTTGGTGGCCACGAACCCGAGGAGCGACAATATGTACTTCTGGAGCTCCTTGGACGTGACCGAGAGGTCTGGCGGGTCCTCGTTGGGCGCATGGGGACACCGGCCAAACCGGATAGCATTCAGACGGCGGAGCGGAAACCCGCCGGATCTCGGCGAAAAAATCAAGGTATTTCGGTTGGTGACGTTCTGGCGGGCCGACGACAAGAGAAGGCGTTCGTGGGGCTGGCCGTCGGACCGCAGCTCCTCCAGCTCGGTGCTGGAGTGGTCCTCGCGGATCTGGTTGAGATTGCGGATTTGGAACGGAAGCATGTTGTTGTTGATGTGGAGCTCGTTGTCGATGACGCTGGCGTTGCGGTGGTTCTCCAGCTCCATTTGCGAGTGGCGGAGAAAGAAATTGGAAAGGATGGAAAGCGAGCTGAGCCGCGGGGAGTCGGAAAGTAGCGGCGACGACGAGAGCGACGACAGGTCCGGGGACGTGGGCGGGGGCATATGAGGTAAGTGAACAGTATTGAATAAAGTGAAATAAAGAAAATTGAAACAATAATCACTTCTTGAGACAAAAATCAGTTCTTCGTGGATTCAGGTCACCAATAGGATGGATTGTTTCGCTAATTTTCCCAGTTTTTCCTGCTTTTTTCCTTGTCGTCTCTTGCCCTGGCTTCGTTGACACTGTTTCTTGCTTGTGGGTGCCGTGCTGGTCGTTCCAGACGGTTTTATTCAGGATCTGGTTTGTCCCTTGGTGCCTGGATGGACCTTACTCTGCAATTAAAACAGCACCGCGCCAATATAAACAGCCCTTATTTTCCCTGTATGCAATTACGGGCACAAATATCAATATTTTAACGTTTCACAGCACCAAAGTTGCCGCAAGTATCCCGTCCAGGTGGATCGTTTATCTAACACCCTGAGGCTCACCGCAGCATATTAGCGGGTGCCCTGCATGGGGGAGCACACGTCACGTGCCACCGTCAGGTGGTGCCACGGCTGCCCCCGCGCGGAATGTCGTTTTCATGTCGTGCCGACTCTGTAAATTTTAGTTTGGAACAACAATCCCATTACTAACGTCCCGGTCCCGCCACACAGACCACTTTTCTGACACCGCAAACTAGTTTTTCCTCCTATTCCGGCCCCAGGAATTCAGAATATTTATCCACATACATGTCAGAGGCGTCCACAGGTGCAGTTTATCTCTGTATCAAGCAGTTCAATGCCCGCCTTGGTGATGAACTCAACCTAAAAATCGGCGACAAAGTCGAGGTTTTGGCCGACGACAGCGAGTACAACGATGGCTGGTACATGGGCAAAAACATGCTTACCAATGAAGTGGGACTTTATCCAAAGTCGTTTACGCAGCTTTTACAGACTCCTTCCGGTTCGCTTCTTCGATCTCGATCGCGCAGAGTCGCCAGTAAAGGCTTGAGTGCTTCGAATATTACTGAAAAATTGGACAAACTTAGTGTTTCCAAGCCGGCAGAATCCCAGGTTAACGAGGAATCCAAACCGGGACTCTCGCAAATATCAGAACAAAAACCCAAGAATGCCCCTTCTTCGGCGGCCTCCGATACCGTCCACGACATCGACAGGGCTCTTGAAGAACTCCAGACCCCTCCGGCAGAAACGAAGAACCCCTACAAGGATATAAAGCCGGTAGAACAAAAACTGGTGTACCAGAACCAGCCGCTGGGTTTCCAAGCCAGAGAGCTAAATGAGGAAAAAGAACTCCCCACCCCCATCTCTAATGATCCACCTACCCCCACGAAAAAGGCGACTCCGCAGAACACCGAGGTGACGCCGGAAACCCACCGCCAGCAGCAGCAGCAGTCTGGTTTCTCTCAGGGCCGCAACGGCTCTCTCAGCTCGGTTCCCAATCCTTCGGCCGCCTACTCGTGGAGCCCCAAAGATGTGAGTGCGTATTTCTTGCATCTTGGCTTCGACTCCGGTGTTTCTGGCAAATTTCTTCGTCACGAAATCACCGGGGCGATTCTCTTCGAGTTGGACTTGGGCCATCTCAAGGAGTTGGACATCGACTCTTTCGGGGTCCGGTTCCAGATCCACAAGGAGATTGAGAAGTTGAAGCACATGGCTGCCGGTGAAGCTGCTGCTCAGAACGCCATGCCAGATTCCTCCTCTGAAAGTCTCTTAAGTCCCAAGGTATCACAGTCGTTCAACTCCTACAACAACTCAGACGACGACCGCGGCCTTATGCCGTCTGCACCCTTGAGTCGAAAAAGAGACAAGGGAGACGACGTTGAGACTCCGCCCATGCCGTTTGTAGCACCCCAACGTCCTCACGGACCACTGTCCCCAGATGAGCAAGCTTACCACGACAAATTGTCTCAGGCTCAGGACGAGTTCGGGACCCCCACGACGCCCAACACGCCCAGAACTCGCAACGCTGCTGATGCTGCTGAACACCATCTTTACCTCACTCGAAATAATGCTCTGAGTGCTGGGTTGGGTATAAATGGCATGTCGCGCCCGGCCTCTTCCATATACGAGCCAAGCGTGGGCCACAGTCGCAATGCTCTGGCTCACCGCAGAAACTCGCTGGTAATCTCTGGCCACAAACGGCACTCGTCGTTGTTTTCGTTTTTGTCTGGAAACGAAAATGAACGTGAGAGGTTGGAAAAGATTGAAAAAGAGGAGCGCGCAGCCCAGGCAGAGAAGGAGAAACAGAGGGCTGCCAGTGCCCGTTTGGCAAAGGAAAAGCAATCCATGTTGGACGATACGGCTGATAAGCCGGGCGGGACAATCTCGCCCAAGAAGGCTGCGGATCAGCGTGCCGCTTCCGACCTGAATGTCACTCGTCTCAAGACACTTCGAACCGCTTCGTCGCAAAACTTCCGGGGATTCTCCGGGCTGAAAAAGCTGAAGACGTCGGCGTTCACCGAGGGAATTCGCCAAATCACCCCTGACGAGGCAATCAAGCTGGCTGCGTTCAGCGGCTGGATGTCCAAGAAGAGCGGATCGACCATCGGCTGGCGCTCTCGCTACTTTACGTTACATGGAACCCGGTTGCTGTATTTCACGTCTTTGAAAGATAAAAAAGAGCGAGGTCTCATCGATATAACCGCGCACAAAGTGATCCCCATCAACAGTGACGACAGCTCCAGTGACAAGTACATTGCGATGTACGCTTCTTCCACTGGATTTGGTCGTTATTGCTTCAAATTGGTGCCTCCAGCTCCCGGTTTCAAGAAGGGACTCACGTTCACCCAGCCCAAGACCCACTACTTTGCCGTAGAAACACAAAACGAGATGCGTGGATGGCTCAAGGCGTTGATGACGGCCACAATCGACATCGACGATACGGTTCCTGTTGTCAGTAGTTGTCTGACACCTACGGTGTCTTTGTCAAAAGCACAGGAGTTGTTGGAACGTGCAAGGGAAGAAAACAAGTTGCGGGACGAGCAGCTGGCCGACTACAGCCACATAATGACCGAGTCGTCGATGGGGTTGGATAACGAAACCGACCAGACTCTGGAAGAAGCTCTGCCCATGGTGTCCTACGACGAGTCTACGTCGAGCTCGCAGCCAAAACTTTCTCTCGATACGTCGATTCGAAACGCCCTGAAGGGCCCCAAAACTCCACAAATGTCACAAAGCAGCGGTGGGTTCTCGTCGCCATACCTTCTTGCTTCTGGCGTGTTGTCGCCCAGGCTGGGCACCCACCTGTCTCCTTCCGAAACACCCCAGCTGGGACTGAGATCTCAGCACGAATATTTCCCGGAAACCACCACACCCAAACTGACGTTTTCCAACAGCAATGGACGTGTGGTCAGCCAGGGGCTGGGCTACACCCCTTTCAATCCTCCAAAAAAGAAGCGTGGTTCGGACAAGATGCTTTCGTATGCCAGCGATGCGCTGGGCAACCACACGTTTGTGTTGAAGGCGACGAAGTAGTGCCTCCCGGTGAGGCAGAGGTAGCAGTGGATGCTTGCGGTGGGATTTGACAATTTTTGTGGTGAGTCCTCATTTGTGCTCATGCTCGTTTTGTCTGTACTCACATGCCACCACTTTGCCGTATCAGTGCTCCGCCGCTTCCACCTCGTCCCGTCCCCACAAGTCCTTCCCCACCACTAGCTAATCAAGGTAACTAGCCAGAGACCAGTCGCTCAGTATTTAATGTATAGTGTATTATAAGGCAGTCCATTAGTGCATCCAAGAAGATTTCTTCAAATTCTTAATTGTCTCGATTTTCTTGACTTTCTTGACTTTCTCGGTTCTCCCTTGATTTTTCGGTTTTTTCTTGACTTTCTCGATTCATCTCTCCTTCTCTGGTTCCTTCCGCTTTTCAGTTCCAAGGTGCCTTGGGTTGCAACCTCTCAGCCGTCTCCTGCACACAGCACAGCGAGCCTCACATAAACAGAATCAGATAAATCGAGTTCATACAAACTTTATACAACTCACGCCCCAATTCCATTCCCCATTTCCCTTTTCCATTTCCACATTCTCGTTCCAGAACCCACTCTACTACTGTGCACCCACAACCCACACAAAGACTTTGGCATAATCCTCTCCAAAAGTTCCCATTTTTCACCATCCGATTCTCCACAAAATGTCCCAAGAGCCCGACCACGAGTACCTCCGACAGTACCTCCGGCTGGTCATAGTGCACTCGCTCGACCACAACAACCTCCGCAATGCCGAATTTGCCGCAGAACGGCTTTTGGCCATGGACCAAGGCGACGCCGATTCGCTTCATCTCTACTGCCAGACGCTCTTTCGACAGCGCCGGTTCATGGCCGTATATAACCGGACCCAGAATATCCGGAACCACGTTGGGTGTGCTTACTTGTTTGCCCAGCTGTGTTTGGAGTTGGAAAAATACAAGGAGGGCATTTTTGTGTTGCTGCGAGTGCTCACCATTACCGACGACGAAGCGTCGCCCAAAAATGGTAACGAGCCGTTTTCCGGTTTTGGTGCTCGGTCCCACGAGCCTTCGCCGTCCACCGCCGACTTTTCTTCCCCGTACCGGCGCTACACCTACGAGCACGCTCGCTCGGTGGTCCCTGACTCTTCGGTGGTGCACCACACTCTCGCCGACCTCTACTCTGGCTTGGGCGACGTGAAAAATGCCGCTCTACACTACACCCACACGGTCCGCCTCAACCCGTTTGACTTTTCTGCGTTCGAAAAAGTCGCCAAGCTCGGCGTGAACGTCAAGGTGGGGCAATTATTCAAGCCGGAGGCCGCACCCACCGCCTCGGTTTCCGCCTACAGTGCTCCTACAGCCCAGCCGCTGGGCCAGCCGCAGGCCCAGAACGACCCAGCCACTCCCTACCCCCATAATCCGTTCACAACGGACCTTCTGACCCCGCGGATCCGGTCGGCGGTGCCGCCAGACGCTCCCATAAGACGTCCCACCGAGCGGTTTGAATTCACAAAACCGTCGTTTCCCGACCACCGCAAGGGCTCGGCCATCACGTCGAGGCTTGTGTCGCAGCCGCTCCACAGCGACAGCCGCCGAAGCTTGAAAAGAAACAACTCGAGCTCGATTGCAAATTCGAGCCCCGAACCCACCAGGCTCAACATCTTCGCCAGCAAGGAAATCGAGCACTGCGACGAGGCTCTCCTCGAGTTGTACGCTACTTTTGCCCGGGCGTTCAAAAGCATGTGTAAGTACGACTGCTACAAGGCCATCCGGATCATCGACGACCTCCCACCTCACGAGAAAGACACCCCGTGGGTGCTCAGCAAATTGGGCCGCCTCCACTACGAAATCGTCAACCACCGCCAGTCCGAACACTACTTTGTGCAATTGAGGTCCATCGACCGCACCCGCCTCGAAGACATGGAATACTATCTGACCCTCTTGTGGCACCTTCACAAAAAAGTCGATCTCACCTACCTTGCGGACGAATTGCACGAAGTGGACGCAAACTCTCCCATCACCTGGTGTGTTGTCGGCAATCTTTTCTCGCTAAACCGCGACACCGACGACGCCATTAGCTGTTTCAACAAGGCTATTCGTGCCGACCGCAAGTTCACCTATGCTTACACCCTCAAGGGCCACGAATATTTCGGCAACGACAACTACGAAATGGCACTCGAGAACTTTCGAACCAGCTTGCTCATCGATCCTCGCCACTATAATGCGCTCTACGGAATCGGAATGGTGTACATTAATTTAGGAGACTTCCAACGAGCCGACTACCATTTCCGCAAAGCGGTGAGTATCAACCCTATAAACATCATTTTGATTTGCTGCATGGGAATGGTGCTTGAAAAGGTCGGCAAACGCACCCTAGCCCTCCGCCAGTACGAGCTTGCTACAAAACTCCAGCCTAATAATCCACTCCCCATCTTCAAAAAAGCTCAACTTTTGTTCACCATGCAACAGTACCCACAAGCACTCGCGGCGTTCGAAACCCTCCGCGACTTGGCGCCCGACGAGGCTTCTGTTCGGTTCTTGCTCGGGCAGTTGTACAACATACAAAACGAAAAAGCTAAGGCTGTTCGAGAATTCACCATCGCTCTGAACTTGGATCCTAAAGGTAACTACTTGATTCGCGAGGCCATGGAACTGATGTAATAATAGAAGCATTCACTTACAGAGATGTCGAATGACACTGCAACGTCTCTTCCACTTCTCTTTCACTTCTGTCTTCTGTCTTCTGCTTCTCTAGATCTGACCGAACCTTCTCTCCTGCATACGCGCGTCCATTTTATCAACAGTTGCAACAAACTTTTTAGCTCCTCAGTTCCCACGATCATTTTGCAGCTGTTGCCGCCATAATTATTGCTTCTGGAGGTACCCGAGCTGCGCCCCGCCTTCGAGTGCCTGTAACATCACCTCAACCCCACTCTAGGGCCGCCAATTGTGATTTTTCATATTTCGTTTTTCACTCGATCGCATTCATTCCGAGCCCACCATGCTTCTAATTCTAATTCTACTTCCGCTCGTGACGGCTCTCGGGTTCCAGGGCCCCACAGCCTACAAAAGAGGTGAAAAAGTCGAACTCTTCGTCAACAAAGTCGAATCTGACAACACCCAACTTCCTTATGGGTACTACGATCTCCCGTTTGTTTGTCCTCTGGGCGATAAGAAACCACTTCCGCTCTCGTTGGGGGAAATTCTTCGTGGCGATCGTCTCTGGGAGAGCACCTATGAGCTCAATTTTGGAGTAGATGACCCATGTCATCGCCTTTGTGACCTCGTTGCCAGAGATCATGTTCTCAAAAGAGCAGACTACTTTATTCGCAATGGATATTTCGTCCATTGGCTTCTCGATGGCTTGCCGGGAGCGACCACGTTCGAGTCAGATAACAGAAACAACAAGTATTACGCCGCAGGTTTTCCGTTGGGCTTTGTCCTGGACGACAAAAGCTACATATACAACCATGTAATGTTGGTGATTCGATATCACAGAGCACGCAACTCTCCTGGAAAGTACCACATTGTCGGGTTCGAGGTGTACCCGAAAAGTGTCAGTAATGAAGAGTGTCCCAAATCAAATACTGGGTACCAGAATTTTGCCATAACGTTTGGTGCTAAAGAATCCGCAGAAAGAAAGACAGTGATTCCCTACACCTACTCTGTGTACTGGAGAGAAGACAACACCATCGACTACACCAACAGATGGGACCTCTACTTGGAAAACGACACTTCAGCCAACAACCATAGAATCCACTGGCTCTCAGTTGTCAACTCTTTGGTGTTAATTTTCCTCGTTACAATTGTCACCTCGGTCATTCTCCTCAAAATCCTGGGTTCGGAGTCCCTTTCGGCGACCCTTCCTGTTGTCCATGACAAACCAAAGCACTTTTCAAACGAGCCCCGTCACCGCCCCGTGATGCCGTTGCTATTGTCGGTTCTTGTCGCTGGTGGAGTCCAGATCATAACCACTGTAATTGGAGTCATTGTGATCTTGTTTGTCGATATCAGCTTCGATGGCCCTGATCTTTCGCTTGCATTCCAAAACAGGCAAGGAGCAGTCCATTCGTTCTCGCTTCTTTGTATCGTGGGTTCTGGTCCTTTAGCATCGTACGTGGGTGTCATTGTCAACAAGATTCTTCACCACAACTCCACCGACGTCACGTACAACCCTACCATGAACAATATTCTCTCGATAATTTTCTGTGGATTTGTGCCGGGCTTGGTTCTCGCGGTGGTGCTCTTTGTCAACTTTTTCGTTTGGGCAAAAGCATCCTCGAATGCCCTACCTTTGGGAACCATAGTCGTCCTCTTGATGCTCTTCGTTTTGATAGAGTTACCCTTGGGCATCATTGGTGGATACTTCGGCAACAAAAAGAAACTACCTGCATTTTCCGGTCCCGATCTTGACGATGTTCCGAACCGTAATCTGTGGGCTCTGCATCCCGTAGTTAGCACGGCTGCGTCGGGGTTGATTCCTTTTGGGATTATCTATGTGGAACTCACCTATATCTTCAATTCGGTTTGGTTGGAGAAGACCACCTACTACTATATGTATGGGTTTCTCCTTCTAGCAGCATTGATGCTAATTATTATAATTGCCGAGTTGGCAGTGATTGCTACCTATTTTTCCATCTCAGCCCACAAAAACCCAGCATACCATTGGCTATGTTTCCGAGTGGGCTCCAGTGTGGGTTGGTACATTCTTGCTTACGCGGTCGTTTATTTCTTCACCCATCTTTACGTGCGAGACTTTGTCAGCGTTTTGCTTTACTTTGCCTACATGATCTTGGTTTCGGCAATCGTTTGCATTGGGTGCGGAGCCATCGGAATAATTGCAGGGATGGTATACGCCAACAAGGCGTTCAATGCCCGCAAGGTTGAATAGACAACAACCGTAAGGTGGATAGACAATAACCGCTAGGTGGATAGACAATAATCGTTAGATAGAATACTACGCCCTGAAAATGACATTTTATATTTCTAAACTAGTCCAACGAGGAGGCACCAGTAATGATATCCACCAATTCGTTGGTAATAACAGCTTGTCTGGTTCTGTTGTACAAAATGGAGTAGGAATTGATCATGTCACCGGCGTTCTTGGAAGCGTTATCCATAGCGTTTCTTCTGGCCGAGATCTCGGAAGCGTAACCTTCAGCCATGGCAGTCAAGAGAGAGTTAGCCAACGAGAATTCGGAGAGAGTGGAAGACACATCTTCACCTTCCAATTCATACTTGGACAAACCAGGAGCCTTTTCGATGGCATCAGCAGCGAAAACTCCAAACTTGGAGGGTTCGAAAGACACACCAGACACAAATTTGTTGTATAAAATCTCGACGTTTTCGTACTTGCCAACTTTTTGAATTTCATCGGCAATCAAAGCCACCTCGTTGAAAGTGGGGGCCTCTCTACCAACACCATTGAATGCCAATTTGAGGTTGTCAGCGTGGGTTCTGGACAATTGAGCTCTGACCTTGTCACCCACAGTGACGATGTCAGCATTACCCTTCAACTCGTCGAATCTTCTTCTGGCAGCCTTCGAGATCTGGGTGTGAATAGAACCACACAAACCTTTGTCAGAAGAAACCACAATCAACAAGGTCTTTTCGTCTTCGGTCTTTTCTGGCTCGGCGTTCTCAAAGAATTCAGAGTCAGACTTGTTGAACACTCTCGACGCAGTCATGGCTCTTTGGGCCTTGTTCAATCTGGTGGAAGCAACAATTTTCATGGTGTTTGTGATCTTTTCAATGTTCTTAATGGACTTGAGACGCATTTCGATATCACGCAAAGTGGCATAGTTTCTGGGTTAGTATGATGAGAAAGGAAAGCACTATAGGAGATACAAGGGATTTCGGCAGTTTTAATGGTTTTTTTCCTGCTTTTTGAAACTCGGTGCTTGTAAGTTGTGATCCACTCGACGGTATTAACAGATCAACGATACGTTTGCAAGTGCCTAAAGTTGCGCACCGCATGTCCGACCTCTATTGCTCAATTGTAGTAAGCCATTCAAGTCGCAAAGTTGAATTGTCATCGACTTTTCAGCACATTCCAAGTTTCGGTTTCGGTGATTATATCCAAGATCTACAAGTTGCCCCCTATCCAATTGCATTTTCTTCCAGGAATTGCCGTAGCTTCAATTAGCGTAGTACTTACCTAGCTCCGCCTTGGCGGGCGACCTGTGCAACACCTAAACGAAACATGATGAATAGGCCGTGGTGAGGACGTTTGTTCCGGCTCGGGTCGCAGAAAGAATTTCATTGGCTGGAGTGTGGGCGGGACACGACCTGGAGACAGGAGTGCAGATAGACAGCTATAGAGAAGCCATAGAGAAGCCATAGAGCTAAAGGTTTAGAGTAGACAGTGTATATGGTTCGTGTATTGTTACATGCAGTGGCGGGTGCCATGGGTAGAGCACAGTTGAGGGACTTTGTTGGCGAAATTGCATGCACCGGTTCCTAGGGTTCCAGAAAATGATAAGCAGGTGCCCTCCAAAAAACGCCATCAATTCTCCTCAAAAATGTTCGTGGAAGCAGCCCGGGGATCCTCGGCTCCCCCAGACTCCTCCGTGTTCGTTGGGATTGCTTTTTTACTGCAGAGGGTCATTCTTTTGGTATCCCAAGTATCCCTGGACCGGATAAGTCTCGATCATCTTCATGTATTTCAAGATCAACGGACGGCAGTTTCTCTGGGCATCGTCTCCGTGGTACTGTTTGCACTTGCGCAACGCCTCGTGGGTCACACGGAGCGCCTGGTTGCGAATCCACTGTTCTCTAAGCATGGACTTTCTGGCCTTGTCGACATCGGGGAAGTTTTCGTAGTCGATATCGTCAAAAGACACGAGGTCTGGCCTCTGGTGCCGTTCGTAGTTGCTCAATGCTGTGTTAGGACCGTGGCTGTCATACAAAATTGTGGGATCTCGTCACACTTACCCATGCTGTCGCCAGTAATATCAAATTTCATCACTTTTAACTGGAGGAGCGCGGCGGTGCGCGCACGACCGCGAACGGGGTGGCTGCGGGGCGGTGTCTGGTTGCGCTTGAGGCTCAACACATCTGGTTTACGTGGAGCAGCATCCATGAGTACTGGGAAGACTTCGGGGGTTTCCCGGCGGACGCAGGCGGTAGTATACAGCCTCAATGGCCTGTGGGTGGCGTATGCTCACGCATTCTTTGCATATAGTGCATTTTTCGCTGCGTTAATTGTCGGATGCTGGCTTCACTATCACAAAATCGTGAAAAATTCTTCGTTTGGATACCCAGACGAGTGGTTTCCGAGTGTGTCTGCCACCATTGGCGACCGGTACCCGGAAAGATCGCTTTTCCAGGTGTTAATTGCCGTGACTTCCGGTCCTCGGTTTCTTCTTTTGGCGTTGAACTATTTCGTCTGTGCTGAAAATGGCGCTACTCTCGCAACAATTGGGGTTGTTTGTGGTCTTATACGAACATTCACGTGTGGGGGATGGGTGTATATCACGTCTACCGACGACCACGATTGGCACGACATTTTTATGATCAGCTATATTTTGCTCACCATTCCGTGGACAGTCACCATGAGCGTGCTCTCTCCCAAAGGCTCAATGGTGCGCCGGGGAAGATCGTGGACAGCCATTGCGTTTTTTTCCACCTTGGTTCCTTTGGTGTACTGGTTTATCCAACACAAGGTTCATGTTCGTCCCGGAGCATACTCCATCTACGCCTACTTTGAGTGGGCGCTTATTCTATTGGATGTGGGGTTTGATACGTGGTCGGTGGTGGACTTTGCCGATATTGAGATCACCATTGGAAATGGGGTTTTGGTCAAGAAAATCGAAAAAATCGAAAAAGTCGAAAAAGTCGAAAAAGTCGATTCAAAACTCGAAAAGGTCTCTTCGTCTTTTGCCTCGTCGTCTTTTCTTCCCTTTGCGGCGCATGTGGTCAACTCGTTCACCTTCTGGTCGGTTCTCTCAGCGTTGTTCCTCGCAGTGTGGTACTTTCCCCTCTGGCACATGGGTATTTCTGGCTACGAAGCAGCCATCGTAACCTACTTTGTTCCTCACTTTTTGCTAGCTGTGCCGTTCGTAAGGTGTTTCTTGGCTTCCTACCCAATGGTCACCCGAGCCTTGGCAGTTCTCTTTGGAATTGGAGCCTACAAGATCGAGGAACCGGAACATAAGCTCCTTTCCATTTCCATTGGAACGGCATTTTCCGTCGTCTCGTTGGCCAGTGAAGCGTCGGCAGCTTCCTCAAATCCTCACACCTTGAAGGAATACGCTGTAGCTCAGGTTCTTGGACTCATGGCGACGTCGGTGTTCAAGTACATGTGCTTTTCCAACAACCCCATCTGGCCAGTCATGCACAAGGAAAACGGTGGATATAATGAAATTGGAATCTTTGTGTGCTTGGTGGGAGCACTCTTCACCCCGAAATACCCCGCTGCTTCAAAGCCAGTGGAAAAAAGATCGTCTCTCGTCTTGTCTGCGCTTGGGTTTGGTGGCTACTTTTTCTCGCTTCAGTATCTTTTGGGCGACTCTTCCACCCTTATCATGTGGGCCTGGGACGGATATCCCATCACGGGACCAACCCCAGTGACCGGAGCTCTTTTCCATTTCGGTGCGTTTGCTGGTGGAATTCTTGCTGCGTCGAAGCTTGATCCCCAAACGTTCACGTCTTTTTTCTACAACATTTTGGTGGGAGGCGTGTCGGCCTTTGTGCTCTACTACTTTCCCGGATGGGTGGGGTACGCTGGTTCTTGCTCGTACACATTCTATCTCGCTTCCATCTCTCCGCTTGTGTGGAGAAGTATCAGCGGTCACAATCCCGCTGCGTTTTTCACAGTCTCGTTTTTCTTCACCATTGTGATCTCGTTGGCCTCCGTTTGGATCGTGGCCTACGCATTCGTGCCTGGAGGGTTCCTTTTGAGAGAGAGAACCGATATCATCTTAGGAACTTCGTTCTTGATGGTGTTGGCTGGGGTGTGGCAGAACACCAGTGTCCAAGTAAAAAAGACTACTGGCTCAATTGTCAAAAATTCCCTAACTATTCTCGCTGTTCTTTTGGCGCTCGCTACAGCAGTGACGTTTAATCGTACTCCTGTTGGCGACTTTACGCCGTACAATCCAAGCTCCCAGTCGTTCACCGCAGGCATCTGGTGTGTCCATTTTGGTCTCGACAACGACATGTGGTCGAGCGAAACAAGAATGTTGAACCTACTTCGTGACGCCCAGGTGGATATAGTGGGTCTCCTCGAAACCGACACCCAGAGACTCATCGGAGGAAACCGTGATTTCAGTCAAACCATAGCTCACGAGCTCGGCATGTACGCCGACTACGGACCAGGACCTAACAAGCATACTTGGGGAGCTGTGCTCTTGTCCAAGTTCCCGATTCTTAGGTCCACTCACCATTTAATGCCTTCTCCAGTGGGAGAATTGGCGCCAGCGATCCATGCCACTTTGGACATTTATGGTGAAGAGGTCGACGTTGTCGTGTTCCACTCGGGTCAGGAAGAAGACGAGGAAGACCGTCGCTTGCAAAGTCTCAAGTTGGCGGAAATTATGGGCAGTTCTGACCGTCCTTTGGTGCTTCTCAGTTATCTCGTCACCGAGCCTCTCCAGGGTAATTACAACACTTATGTTAGCGAAGCGTCTGGGATGCATGATATCGACAGCACCGATTGGGACCGCTGGTGCGAATACATTTTGTTCAGGGATGTGAAAAAAGTGGCCTATGCCCGAATTTCTCGTTCTACAATTACCGATACTGAGCTTCAAATTGCCAAGTTCAAGTTGCTTTCAGAAGATGAAAAAACCAATTTTGACGAAGATCTCATCTACGGCAACCACTTTATCGATGAGGAGGATGTTCCAGAGGAATTGAGAATGCCCCAGATGTTTAGAGGTGACGGGGTTAGAGACCATCGCTACCATGTATTTGACGAGCCGCGCTACTTTGCCCAGTCGCGATAGGTGAATAAAGCAGGAAATCAATGAAGCAATTACTAGAAATTTTGCAATATTTCATAATTTTAAAATACAATTGAAACAAAGCAGTGTAAAGTCCTGAAGCATAAGGGATACATCGTAGTCCAAAATCTCCCATGTTCACCATTGGGCACTAATGGTTCGGATCCTGCACTTCACATATCATCTCGCTATCGTTATTCTGCGACATGCCAGAGTTTGTAAAGTCCAATCCCAATGCAGTTTCGGCACCGCCAAAGGAACCGGAAAAGCCTCGTGTGGACGTAGACGATACGGAGCGCAAAACATTATACGACCAGCTCAAGGAAAGCAAAGGTATGTACATATCCAAATTGTGCCTTTGAACCATACTAACTTTAGAACAAAAGCAGCTCGAATTTGAGCAAAAATTTCAAGTCCAAAATGCCACATACAAACTAGACGACAAGTCCGCAAAGTTCTACGCGGAGCTCAGTCGGAAAAAGAAGGAAAAGGAAGAATTGAAGAAACAAGAAGACCAACGAGAACTCGACCGATTTCGCAAGTTGCAAAAAGATGAACCGAGAGTAGAAGAAAAGCGAAATCTGAAGTCAATAACTATCAAGCGAAAGCAGAAGGAGCCTCCCCGGCCCGAGAAAGCCAAGAAATCTAAACCTGAACCCCAAAATACCATCCTTTCAGGCTACTCCAGCGAAGACGAAGATTAGTTACCCGGCCCAATCAAGAGTGCGACTTTGAGAATTTTTCAAGGACCAAGTCTGTAGGATGCTAGGTAACGTTTTGGAGGCGGCCACCAGGCTCGTGTTCACGAAGCGGCCCTTTGCCAACATGCTCATCCAGACCCGCTTTAAAATGAAAAGTCACAAGGCCGCAGCTAAGCGCTTCATCAAGACCGGACACGGATTGAAAAGAAAACAGGCCGGCCGGAATCATGGAAATGGAGGTTTTAGTGCCAATTCGATCAGACAGTTGGACTCATTTGTGCCAGTGACCAACAAGGGAAACCACTTGAAGAAGTTACAGAGGTACCTCTAATCTTGTACATACGATAATACGAAATTTTTACGAGCGGTTGTAGTTTTCATGATTAATGTACAAGTCTATACTTTATGTTCAGTTTCCTCCCACTCGCCGTTCACCTTCTTGAGCTCGAACGTGGGGAAATAGTGATAGTTGGTCTTGACGGAGATGGCAACCGGGATGCTGTCAAACGAAACTAATCGTAATTTGATGTAGGTATTATCAGGAATCCCCTTGACCACCAGGACAAAGGATTCAAGGGTTTTGGTTTCGGTGTCGTTCACATGGGTGATGAAGCTGTTCGTGGCAATGCCATACTGGTTAGCTGGTCCTCCCGAGTTCTTTTTTGTGACGTAAATTTCGGAAGGTATTTTTTCAATGAGTTGACGAACGCCGTGATGAGGAGCCTGGAGTATAGAACCACACCAGAACACAACGTGGCTTGTATTCAAGGTGCTGGTGTCTATGGTGGGCACGTTCAAACGCAACTCTTTTTTCTGACGGATAACCACAAAGTCAAGTGAGTCTTGGTTGTACATGATCCCCAAGTCTCTCATGGTCTTCACGATGGAGCCGTTCACCGACATGACAATATCACCCGTTTTGAGAGGAGTGGCTACTTGGCCAAGCGCTGGTGCACTTACACGATCCACTGCCAAAAACTTGATTTCATCTTCACAAACCTCCTCAAACTTGGATATCCATTCTTGAGGAACACCTCTCAATCTTCCCTGGAAAATTGTCATCGAGGCAAACTCAGCGTCGAGAATACGTAAACCAGCTGGAACCTTGTTTTTGTGCAAGCTCTTTATGACACTCAACACGTCGGTAACATCTAGACCCATGCGGTAAACTCGATCATTGGTCTGGTCGCAGTTAGTCTCACCTAGATAAGTGATCCAGAAGGCTCTCAAAGTTCCATCGTAATCGGCCAAAACTCCAGAGTCACATTCCTGACTCAACTTGGAGTCTAAAAGAATGCACTCCAAGTTCGTACCCCTATAGCGAGGCGACAAACTAGCCACAGGCACATTGATTGAACTCACAGAACTGACCTTGACATCGTCAGTGACAACCCGCAAGTTGTAGTTGTAACCAACGAAGAATGCTCTCTCTCCTCTCTTCAAAGGCTTATCACTGAACTTTGGAGTTTTCACATCCGCAAGCATGAGCTGAGGATCGTACTTGACGATGGCATAATTTTGGTTGGGATGAAGAAACACAACCTTACCAGGAAGCTCGACCGATTCAGCAAATATGACAAAAATATCACACATGTCATGGGGAACAAACCTTCTAGAAACGAGCACGTATCCATTGGCTGCATCCACCACGACTCCGTATCCAATTTCTCTGCGGTAAGGATATGAGTCCATGGGAACGGGGGCGATGGTACGTACTTGGACAAACGAACGGGTCAATTGTGAGCAGCCAGATTTCTCGGGGTCATCGAAAGGAATGTCAATGTACTTTGCGTTTTGAGGAACTGGCGGTTCCGCTGGCAATGGTTTGTCTTGAATATCCGTAAAGTCCCAAATGCCTGTGGAGTCGTTACGAACAGCCATACGGAAAGTGGACTGCCAGTGTCTTTCGACGTATATGACTGTGATGTTTTCTGTGTGGAAATCGGACACATGTTTGTAGGAAATGCTTACCTTTTTGCGATCAGGAATAGACTTCATAACCTCAACGAAGGCGTCCAAGTTTGGGGTTGGTTTGTCGTCAACGTACTCAAGAAGCCACCCGTTTTTCTCGAAGGGAGACAATTCAAACGACCCCAGCCCATCGTTGATGAACACACCTCTCACTGGGATACAGAAACAGCGAGCAACCTGATACGACAAGTCGTTGAACGAAGCACCAGCGATATCCACGTACCGGCTAGGGGTGATGCTATGAAGATCACCCACCACTATATCAAACGACACTTCGTGGCCGTTTCTCTGGATGACAAATTTGAGACTGTTTCCAACCTGTTCATCGAGAATTTCATCAACGCTGATAAAAGATGCAATGGGAGTCCCGTTGATGGAAATGAGCGTATCTCCCTCCTTGAGCTTGCCATCTGCTGGACCTTCGGGAAGAACAAGCTCAGCGACCAAAAGACCGATTTTGTCAGGAAATTGGCTACGAGCGGCTGCTTCCGCTTCGGGAGTCAAGCCGAGACGCCTACACTCGTCGAAAGGCTTGAGTTGCCATTCCACTTGAATATCACCTCTAGTGATAGTTTGGCCCTGCTGGATGCACTGCAAAGCTCGAAGTGGCCTGTATACGGGAAGAAAGAAATCCGTCGATGCTTCGGTGGAGCCACCAGCCTGCAATGCCACAGCGTATCCTTCTTTATTGACGACTGGCGACCCAGAGGAGCCACCCGAAGCACTGGCGGCTGCCTGAATGTACTCGGTGTTGAAATCGTTGTATGAGAGTGTGCCGTAGTCTGGAGCATTTCTATCGAGTCTCGAGATGAACCCAGCAAGAATGGATAATTTTTCGCCGGCATCGTTACCGACCACTCTGATCTCAGTCCCCACCTGAGCCAAGTCCGGGCGGAGATCAAGCTGCTCGATTTTCATGTATCTTATATCCTTTGGATCGAATTGAAGAAACCCGAAATCGTGAATGGGGTCACGGTAGATGGGACGAACCACCGCTTCCTCGTGGTTATCGAACACCACGTATCCGCAAAACGGACCTGGACCCACCACATGTCGATTGGTGAGGATATATCCACGTTCGGAGTCTACAACGAAACCAGTAGCTTCGCTTACGGCGGACGATTCTGTGTCAAAATTGCTGACATGGGAGAACTGGATGGAAACCACCGACTTGACCACCTTTGTGATGGTCTTCTGCCACGATGTTGTCTGTGGAAAGTAATTTTCGGGCGGAGGACTCATTGCATCTTCGGAGGAGTAGTCGTCTATGTCTTGGTCATCTTCAGCGCTTGCATTTTCAAAGTCGGGATTTGTGCTTGGAGACACAACAGAAACATGGTTGTCGAGCCGCTTTGCCTCATTCACAGTGCCGTTGGAGAGCTTTCTTTTGCCAACTGTCATGAGTAAATCTGAAAAATTTCGCACCGTAGAGGTAATGGACCTGTGGGTGCAGTGGGTGTGGGGATCGAGGTACCCATACTACCCATACCGAGTTGAGGAACCGTTAGGGCATGAGTTTGGTGCAAATTCGCTCATTTGGTGTTCCCAGCTTCCGCGCTGACCATTTGTCTTGCTCGTGCGGTCCAGCGGTTGTAATATTCGTCCTGCTGAGGCAGGTGGGTCATATCGCCGGCATCGATCATGGCACCAAATCTCGCCATTAGGTGCCGGTTTGGTCCAGATTTGGCTTCGAGTTCACGGAGCCGAAGTGCCTTTTCCGTGGTGGAGTTGTTGTAGACGTAGGTGTTTTCTATAGCGTTGATCCAGGGCTCGTCTTTGAGAGTGTTATCGACGATGTTGCACCAGAGGAGCATGTTCCATCTTGCCAACCCTCCGACCTGGTACTGGAGGAGCTGGTTCTGGAACAAGCTCCGAGCGCCCATTTTCAGGCGAAGGAGGCGGTGGTTGATGCGCACATAGGCGGCATGGACCATGCCACACGCAAGCAACCATTCACTCTTTTTGGCGAATCTGTGGCGCTGGGCAACGAACGTTTGCAACATCTGGGCCGTGATGTCGGCAGGAATGTAGAAATGGTTGCACATGGACACGAATTCGCCAAGCGACAACTGCCTTTTCTCGCTTCTATACCGAGCTTGGTAGGCGGCATCGTCTAGAATGGGAGGTGTTGGCGACTCCAGCTCTCGCTCCAACAAAGCGGGGTCTTTGGTTTTGGGATTAAACGGCGAATCGACGTCCCGGAGGTTTCTCTGGGTCCGTTTGGGTGAAATTTCATCGTCGTTCTGACTTTCACGAAGTCGTTTTAGCGGCGAGCTTCTGTGCGGTGTGGCAGACATGGCTCTTCTGGGGCTCCCGGACGGCGATGTAGACGCCCCGGAAGGCGTTACAGGCGACCTGGATCCACCAGAACCAACATTTATTGTTCTTTTTCCACGCGGGGTAGATGCGGGCGAAGAAGAAGGCGTCGACAATTCGCCCATGAGGCTATTTCGAAACTCGTCGATCACACGCGTGGCCACCTTCGGCGGCACGGGGATCATGTTCAACGAAGGGGTCGCCATGTCCAACCGTTCGTGATATTTTTCGGCTGCAAGATAAGCGCAGATGTGCTGGCGAGCCACCTCGGAATTTTGCGGAAGCACCGGTTTTTTTTGCACGCTCAAATTGTACAATGCGTCTGTAAACTTGACCACCACCGCGGGGAACAGCCCCTGGTGGCCCGGAACAACGTCGCTGAGCGCCTTGGCCGTTTGGTGGGACATCAAGACAGTAGCCGCCTGCAGACAAAAACAGTTGAGGTGCGGGCTCGCGGGCTATGTGCAGTCCGGCACTGACCAACCAGAGCGAGCGCTTTTTCATTACACCAGGAGCCATGAACAGAGCCATCGTTAAAACCACATTAAGCGGGTGTCGTGGGTTCTCGCGGTCCACCGTAGCACTCCAGAAGGCCGGAACACCCCAGGTCTACGACCGTGGCCAACAAAGATACGAAATCATTTCCGGAGCTCCATCGGAGTTGACCACCAGTCGAGTGGTCCGAATCTTCAAAGAGTCCAAGCCGGCCACCCAATCGTCCAACCACAACGGAAAAATGTGGAAGATGGACTGGGACTTGCTTGGAAAAGAGCACCGTTGGGAAGATCACTTAATTGGGTACCAATCCAGTGGAGACTACATGCAAGGAACACAGATGAAGTTTGACAGCAAGGAAGCAGCCATTAGGTTTGCGCAGAGCCAAGGATGGGACCACTACGTACAAGAGCCCAACGTGAAGCATTTCCGGAAAAAGGACTACTCGGCCAATTTCTACCACTCTGCGGGGCCATTGAAGCATATTAGAACAAAGTAGGAAAGAGGAGAGAAAGAGAAGGAAAGAGTGGAAGAAGCGAAGAGTGAGGGAGAGAGGAAGGCGGAGAGAGGAAGACGGAGAGAGAGGTAGTAGCTATACCTCAATACGACATAACATACAAAGTGTAGAATCAGTAGCAGGCATCTGACGCTGAGTAAGCTGTCCAGCCTCGTATACATATATACTCCTTTCTGTCCCTTTCTGTCCCTCTCTGACCCTCTCTGACCCTCTCTGTTCTGCTCTTCTCCTTTAGTTTTCTCCCTTTTGTTTTCACTTTTCACTTTTCACTGTACTTCTCACTTCTCACACTTTCCCATCTTCTCACTTCACAACTTTCACCGCGAATTCGCGCCGTTCCTCCTCATGTCCTACAGGTTTAAAGGTCCCGATCGTGGCGACCGGCGTGATCGCAGCGCTCCCGGGGGCTACCACAGCAGCTACGGCGACAAATACCGCCGGGAGCTGGCTCCCAAACTTTCAAATCTGTACGATAGCTTTCGGCCATCTGGTCAAAGAAAACACAACTCAAGCCATTACGATAGAGACGCTTACTACCGACCCGCAGAGCCTCGAAACCCATCCAAGCCAGCACACACACCCTCGTCCAACCACAAACCAGAGTTTGGGCCAGATTACGACCAGGAATATGCCCGGCACTCTCACCATGGGAATGTTCAAAACCACACACGATCGCCTCTCCAGCCTCCAACTCCCAACAGCGTGACCTCGGCGCCCGAGGAAGTGACGGGGACCGACCCCCGGACCGGCGTGAACCCCCATGACCTCAAACTCCCGACTTTACAGTTCCATCGCGACCACCTCCAGGTCGAATTTTCATCCCCAGCCGACCCGCCGAAAAACTACAAGGTGCTCTACGATCCAGAGAACGACTCCCACCGAACCAAGTCCTCAAAGACCTCGAAAACCAAGGTGTTCCGGTTCAATGGCTCGTCGGTGAGCGACCCACAGTTATACGGTGATGCCATAATCCACAGCGCCGATGTCACCGATCCCCGAAAAAAGCTCCTCTCCACCTACTTTTCCAAACCCAACAAGAACTCCAAGAAATTCCCATTCAAGCAGCTCCCGCAGCCGCGGTTTGTGTTTGACAAAAACTCGGTGGGTCCTCCGCCGCAAACCGAGCTCGTAGTGTGGGACATCCCGTCCACCACCAGCGAGGTCTACGTGACCAATTTCTTCCGATCCCACGGAAATGCCACCGACATCAATTTTCTCCAGGACCCAATGTACGCGGTGCCCTTGGGGGTTATGCTGTTTCGTTTCCAAGGCTCGCCCGACAAATCGATGCTTCTAGCCAAGAATCTTCTCAATTTTGTTCATCTGGAAAAACCCAAAATCAACGGCGTGGTGCTCAAGATAGACCTCAACGACCACGAGGGGAAATTGCTTCGCAGCAAGGTGGAAATTGCTCAGAACCGCATCCGGCAATCGAAACAGAAATTGGAGATGGAGGAACAGAAACGAAGAGAAATGGAGGAGGAAAAGAAGCGCAGGGAGATTGCGGCCCAGAAGGAGGAAGCACGCCAGAAGGACAAACCGCTCCTGAAATACCAACCAAACTCCACCATCATGTCAGTCAAGTATCGTAACAAGGTTATTCCAGGAACATTTCTTCCCCGAGAAGTTCGCCATATCATCAAGGACAACCCCTACCTCTTCATTCACGACAAGCATGTTTCCACAAGAACCGTATCTGGCCAGGACATCAAGCGTGTGCTCAACAAATACAACTGGTCTCGGGTGCTACACGAGAAGGCCGGATTTTTCATCACGTTCAATTCTTTGGAGGAGTGCAAACGATGTTTCTGGAAGGAAGATGGCCGTCGGTTCTACGAGTTTCGTATGTTCATGGAGATGGCCGTGCCCGAAGGATTTGAAGACAAATCCACAAATTCCGCCGCCAAAGGTGACGCCGTAGAAGAAGCAACGAATATGCTCATACAGGAGTTCCAGACGTACCTTACGAAGGACATACGTGAGCGAGTCATTGCGCCACAAGTGTTGGAGTTGTTGAACCCGGAAAGGTTCCCTGTTCTCAAGGCACAATTGGACGAAGAGCGGGCTAAGCAAGCACAGGCTGCTGCCGCTAGGGCCGAAACGATTGCAAGCAAGATCCAGGAATCTCGCAATAAAGAAGGTGCCTATGCTCTTATGAACAAAAAGGCGGCCCAGTTGCCCAGTTTCAAGAGGAAAGAAGGCACAAAGATGCAAGCGAAGAAGAGAGTGATTCCTATGCAGCATGTCCTCAACTACGAAAATGATTCAGACGACTCAGAAGACGATTCGAGCCGTTCCGCGACTCCTGCTCCGGCGTTGAAGCGTGAACGCAGCCTGCCAGCAACCAGCTATGAAGAAGAAGCACCGTCAAAGAAGAAAAAGAAGACGCTGCTCAAGACAATGTTACTTTACGACTCGTCAGAAGGGGAAGTTTCCGACAGTCCAGAAGACCAAGATATGGAAGATGTAAAGGAGGCGGCAGGCCAAGTGGACGAATTTGCCGATGTGGATGTCAAGTTCAGACCCACATTACGCTCGTCAATTCCGGTGTACCCTGAGGACGAATTTGTTGACGAATTCGACTTCAACCATATCCAGTCGTCGATCAAGGACGAGGAAGATTTAAACATTGCAAAGAGCATTCTATCCGATTTGCAGCCCTCTACCATCGCCAATGTGGACTACTGGGCCTGGAAGCAGAAGGAAAATTCCAAGCCCGAGGAAATCGCCGACAGTGTACACCTCATTGAGCCTCTTGCACCCAAATTCGAGTCTGCCAGCGGCTCTTTCCGCAGTGAAGGGTACAGAAAGATTCCCGACACCGACAAGATTGCATACTTGCCCCACCGGCGCAAGATCTACAAGCCTGTTAAAACCGTACAACATGAAGACGACGAGACGTCTGCGAATAATGGAAACGGCACGAACAACAGCAGTGCGGTGCATAGCTCTCGTGTGAACCGTGCCAACAACAGAAGATTGGTGGCAGATATAAGTGCCCAGAAGCAGATGCTTGGAAGCGAGACCGACATTTTGGATCTCAATGCGTTGACAAAGAGAAAGAAACCAGTGACTTTTGCCAGGTCCGCGATCCATAACTGGGGCTTATATGCCTTGGAGTCGATCGCTGCGAAGGAGATGATTATAGAGTACGTTGGAGAGAGTATTCGACAGCAGGTAGCCGAGCACCGGGAGAAGAGTTACTTGAAGACGGGAATCGGTTCGTCGTATCTTTTCCGGATTGACGAGAACTCGGTGATCGACGCCACCAAGAAGGGTGGAATCGCTCGTTTCATCAACCATTGCTGCAACCCCAGTTGTACTGCCAAGATCATCAAGGTGGA
This sequence comes from Meyerozyma carpophila, assembly GCA_030573695.1. NCBI lineage: Eukaryota > Fungi > Ascomycota > Pichiomycetes > Serinales > Debaryomycetaceae > Meyerozyma > Meyerozyma carpophila. The sequence goes on along the minus strand of JAJMDS010000004.1, from coordinate 1,169,609 downwards.
GGGAAAGAAAAGAATTGTCATTTACGCTTTACGAGACATCGAAGCTAATGAAGAACTCACCTACGACTACAAGTTTGAAAGAGAGACGAACGACGACGAGCGGATCCGCTGTTTGTGTGGAGCCCCTGGCTGCAAGGGCTACTTGAACTAGCATATAATAGAGTACGATAATTACCAGTCTTTTTTGGTTCGCACGAATATTTCACATTTATGTATGCTTCGAGCCTGGCGGGTACAAGGGTATAGAGCGGGCATTTTTCGCGGTGTACGATGGTTGAATACCACTCCTAGAGCTCCAAAGGAACCAATTGAGCCACCAAACGCAACCAGTTCCGCCCCAAACCTCGAACCAAAACTCGAAAAACTCGAGAAACTAGAACCTTTACCAGACTGGGACCGCGGGGGAAAAACCAACAAGGACACCTTGACGCCGTTGTATGCCAGCATAAACAAGATCATTGACGCCAACAAGGGCTGCGTGTGTCTTGTGCAAGTGGGAAGTTTCTACGAAATATATTTTGACCAGGCACAAGAGTATGGACCCAAACTAGGCATCAAGGTTGCATCGAGAAAGACTAATAATTGCATGATTCCCATGGCCGGGTTCCCCACCTACCAGCTCCAGAAGTTCGTCAAGATGCTTATACAAGACTACAATGTCAACGTGGCCATCATAGACCAGTATCCCATGGAAAAGCGAACCATGGATGCGATTATCCACCGCAAAGTTTCCCGAATTGTGACGCCTGGAACCCTCGTAGACGAAACATTTCTCAACTACAACCAGAACAACTACTTGGCGGCGATATACTTGCCGCCGGGATGCACGAAGACCATCGCAGACCCAGCCATGGAGGTGGGGCTCTCGTGGGTAGATGTCTCAGTTGGAGAGTTCTACGTTCAACGAACAACGTTGGAGGATCTTGTAAGCGACGTGTTCAGAATCAACCCGTCTGAGATCATCATACCCAAGGAGTTCCAGGAACTTGGACTTTTGTCGGGAAATTGGTACCCTCCGCTCTTTGAACTCCGTCGCTATTTCTTGCGCTATCACCAAACCGTCTACAAAGACTTGAAGCTACAGTTTTCCTCGAGCTACCAGGTAACCAGAAAGGCCATTGAGCTGTTCTCCGTGCGTGAGGAAGCCGCCATGAACATGATCTTGTCGTACATTAATGTCAATATTCCCGAGGCCAACCCGGCGCTCGATATCCCAACCCAGTACTGGAACGAAAAATATGTCAGGATGGACCCCCGAACACGAGAAGCGCTCGAACTCACTGAACGGTCTACAGCCGGCCGACGGTCGGTGGTGGGCACTTTGGTGAGCACCATCCGCAAAACCGTAACCCCATCAGGTACGAGAATGCTTTCACAATGGATCAACTCGCCCATTTTGGATATTGAAACTCTCAACTACCGCTATGATTTTGTCGAGGCGTTCAAAAATGACATAGTTTTGACGCAAGCTTTGCGAGCAAATCTCTCAAAAGTGGGCGACTTTATACGGTCGGTTCAGCGGCTCTCGTTTGGAACCGGTGATTCCGTTTCTCATCTAGTTGCAATTGCCGACGGCTTGTATAAGATTGACAGGGTTGAGGAGCTTCTTAAGCAGCAAAAACGGTCGAAACTTTGGGACGAGTTCCTACAAAAGTTTTCCGTGCCCATAAACGTTGCTCAAAAGATCAACGAAACCCTCAACTTGAGCGAATTGATGAATGATACTCTGACGTTAGAAGACAGAGAAGAGAACAAAAAACCTCGAGTCGGGGCCAAATTCTTCGTCAGACCATCCTTCAGTCCTCCACTAGCTTTGTTACACTCGGAGCTCCAAACTCTATTGGCCGAAGAGGACAAGCTACTTGAACAAATTACGGCCCAGATAGCCGAAATAGACGCCAAATTGGTTATCAGCAAGCGAGAATCACACGGCCGTTTTTTCAATGTGATCCATGTTTCAGGAAAGACAAAGCTGATAGAGGCCGTGGGCAACTTGCTAGCCAAAGATGTGCGAGAAAAGAGGAAAAGCACCATCATTATCAAGCCGTACGAGTGGAGCGTGCTACAAGCGCTCGTCAATTCCAAGATTGAAGAAATTCTCGAGGTGGAGCAAAAAGTCATTTCGAGCTTGCGCACAGAAGTTCTTGGTTCTGCGTTGCCCATGAGAGTCGCAAGTCAGCTAGTTGACTTCCTAGATGTGACTTCGTCTTTTGGACTACTAGCCCACGAAACAGAACTAGTACGCCCAAAAGTTGTTTCGCAGCCAAAGTTGGAGATTATCGATGGACGACACCTAGTTGTAGAGTCGGCTCTTAAGTCACTTGGAGAAATGTTTGTGCCCAATACTTCCCAATTGGGTGCCAATGCCACCATGTGGATGATCACCGGTCCTAATATGGGAGGGAAAAGTACGTTTTTGCGCCAGAATGCCTTGATAGTTATCATGGCCCAGATAGGATGTTTCGTACCAGCAAAAAAAGCCACCATTGGAGTAGTGGACCGGATCTTTACTCGTATAGGTGCTTCGGACGATTTGTTTAATGACTTGAGCACATTCATGGTGGAAATGATCGAGACAAGCAACATTCTCAAGAACGCTTCCCAGCAGTCTTTGGCTATAGTTGACGAAATTGGCAGAGGAACAAGTGGAAAGGAAGGCCTTGCCGTGGCCTATGCCGCTATGATACATTTGCTACAGGTGAACAAGTGCCGAAGTTTATTTGCTACTCATTTTGGAAGGGAGCTTGTGGCACTTTTGGAAGACGAAGGTGTCGATACACGAAAGCTCCACAATTACCGAACAAGCGTGGTTAAGAAAAACGGGCTGATCATCATGAACCATCATCTTGAGCCGGGCATAACTGAACGCTCGTATGCACTCGAGGTGGCCCGGATGTCCAACTTTCCACACCACGCCATGCAAACAGCGAGCCGAGTGCTCGACAAGTTGACGGTGAGTAGTTGATCCGGGGGCCGTTGTAGAATTATGGCTGGTAAGGCGGAGATTGCTGATTCTGATTTTGGTTCTGATTTTGGTTCTGATTCTGCTTTTGCTGAAGTTGGTTGAGAAGAAGCTGCTGGAGCTGTTGCAACTGTGCTGGGTTTGCTTGCTGTTGCTGGAACTGAGGGTTTGGTGAGAATTGAGGATGCGACATTGCCATAGCTTGATGCTGAAGGTTCAATTGTTGCCCATAATTTGGCTGCAATTGACCATAGGGATTTTGGTATTGCAGTGGTACGTAACCCATGTGCTGGGGTTGCTGGGGTTGCTGGGGTGCAACCGGATGCAGAAGTTGGCCAACAAGAGGTTTGTTTGGAAGTTGGTTAATTGGGATGCCATATGGACTGGCATGTTGCACTGGGTTGTATGGATATGGATACTGCTGGAAAACCGGACCATTGGCATAGGGAGGCTGTGAGGGTTGAGCTTGGGGAAACTGTGGAGTGTGCTGGGGAAGTGACTGAGGAAGCAGTGGAGTTTGTTGAAACTGTGGAGTCTGAACAAACTGAGGAGTATTCTGGTTTACTTGTCCATAAGTTCCATATGGAGATCCATAGTTCACTTGAGGACTCAGAGAAGGCTTCTCCGCGGCGGGATACCCATACAGCTGGAATCCTTGAGGCTGGTGTTTCTTTGCATTGGGCTGTTCCTGTTCCTTTTTGGGTTTCCGTTTCTTCTTCTTGGCCTGTTTCGACGCAAGTTCTTGTTCATCATCGGAGAATTCCTGCTCTTCAACCGGAAGTTCTTCATCATGACAGTTACTAGCGTCTGTTCCCTTGATATGTTTTATGGTATCTGTGAGTAAGAATTTGGCATCTGGAACAACATAATACACTTTGGCACCGATATGTTGACGAAAACTGGTGGCTTTTTCATCCGTTTCTAGTTGTACTCGGTAGAGAGGAGCCTGTAAGCGACCAAACACCTCGAACAAAGGACCTATCAACGTCTTGTCTTCGAGACATAGAACAGACTCTTCGTTTAAGACTCTATATTCTCCCGAAGTATTGGCTTTGATAATGACACTTTTGTCTACGACTCCATTGATTTCTCCCACGTATTCCAACGGTGCTCCTTCTGGAACCGTGTAGTCTTTCGGCAAAAGGAGCGGTTTTTCCTCAATGACTTCGTTTTTCGAGTATATGGGACCTCCAGCTGCTTCTTCATCTTCGTCGTCGGCATCAGGAGCCGGGTGCGTTTCTTTTCCAGAAATTGAGTGTGAGTCTGAACCTGAGTCTGAATCTGAGTCTGAATCTGAGTCTGAATCTGAGTCCGAGTCTGAGTCCGAGTCAGAATCAGAATCTGAAGACAGTTGCGAGCTCACCTCGATCTCATCGTCCGAGAATTGAGGAAGTGTTTCTTTTGCTTCCGTAGCTTTTTGCAGCACGTCCAGTTCGTGTTTGGGAGGATGGTCAGCAGTGTCTTGCAGATCGACAGTCGTGTCTTTCTGATCTGGAATAGTGTCTTTCAATTCTTCAGTGCCTTTCAGTTCTTCATTGTCCTTCAGTTCTTCACTGTCCTTCAGTTCTTCACTTTCTTTCACTTCTTCAGTGTCTCTCAGTTCTTGGACAGTAACAGTGTCTTCCAGGTTCTCCGTGTTTTGCACTTTCTGGAGTTCATCGGAATCAGTGTTGCCTGAGTTCTGCAAATTTTGCCTCGTTTCTGAAACCTCTGTCAATTCATGCTCAGCCTGCGCAGCCGAACTTGAATCAGTGAAATCAGTTGCTTCGGCTACATTTGCTTTTGCATCAGACATTACACCATTTTCCGTTCCCGTCTCAATTGCCTTTGTTTCCACCGATTCGGTATCTGCCAGCACCGGCGTTGGTTTGCTTCCAGCAATGTCACTGGGCATAATGCTACTACTCAATGGGCAGCGATGAGAAGCGATGAGGCACTGCATACAGCCGCGACCCCGGTTGTGTTTCGTCATGGTGCGGTGCCGGTGGCTGGGGCGCACGTGACGCAAACAAAGGGCCGCTGATTCAAATCTGTAGCCGAGAACGTGACCTGATTTGGCCAAGGTGGAGCCAAGCCATGCATGGTAATATAAAGCGCGCCTGAAACATTGTTATGCAGAGCATCAAAGTACCGACTAGGAAAATAGAGAAAAAGCGTAAAGACAAAACGGTTCAGGCCGCCAACCAGAAAGCAATTGAGGTTCTTCCTGCTCCGTCTTGCTACGAATTTCTCTAGTGGTGTAAACAATGGCACTTTCCACTGCTGGATCATTCCTCGCAGGTTCTCCATCCAGCACGCACGTGACGCGCGCCGCACGCGCGCTTAAAAACACGACGCTACCGCGGGCACAGTGCCCAAAACGGCATCGCCATGCACGGAATCAGGCATGAAAGACGCGCGTTACATGGAGGCTGGCCATGATAAACACAGGGGGCAGCGGGTTTATAAGGGACGAGCGCCCACAACAATTGGTTTAGATAAAAACTCGGTATAACCTGTCACTCCTTTGGTAAGTAAAAGAGAAAAATGAGATGTGAAGGAATGGAGAACTGCGTTCACACCAGTAATTACGCTGGTTAGTAACGTGGTACTATTCGGTCGGTTATTTGGTTCGTAAACTGGCAGTAAATTGGCGGTTATTTGGTTAGTAAACTGTCAGTAAGTTGTCAGTAAACTGTCAAAAACCTGTTCAGAAAACTGGTGCAGAGGCTACATCTTGCTACATTTGTGAGCGAGAACGCAATGGTTTCTCCATTACCGCCATCTCCTTCCCCTTATTGTTGTCGCGCCCTGTTGTGTTTTGTCCGGCAGCCAACCTAAAACGCGATTTCGCGCACCGCGGTTCTCGCGAGCCACCGTCGGTGCAGAATGCGTATTCCAGGGTGCAACCGTATCCTGGGGTAACTTGCAGGGGCTGCTAGTACATATGATGAGGTCGGCACCCAAAACAAAAAACTAACACCAGACCATGAAACTTTTCAATGCTGCTGTTGCCGCTTATTTGGCACTCGCGGTGTCGGCTGCTCCGGCCGCCGACTGCGCTGATGTCAAATTCCACGCCCACCATCGCCACAAGAGAGACGTGGTGTACGACTACGCCTACGTGACCGTCACCGTCGACGGAAGCGGAAACAAGGTGGCTGGATCCGAAACTGCTGCTGCAACCTCAACTACGGCTCAACAGCCTTCGGCCCAGACTGCGGCCCAGACTTCTGCACAGACTTCTGCCCAGACTTCTGCCAAGACGGCTGCAGTTGCTCCATCGCTGTCTTCGCAACAAGCTTCCAATGCTGACCAGGGCTCGTCGGAGACTTCTTCGAGCTCCAGCTCTTCCAGTAACTCTGGAGGAATTTCCGGAGACCTTTCTGCCTACCTGGACCCTACCGTCGCTTTTGAAGACGGGGTGCTCTCGTGCTCCGACTTCCCCTCGGGACAAGGTGTGATCGCGTTGGACCACTTGGGCTTCGGAGGCTGGTCCGGCATCGAAAACAGCGATGGTTCCACTGGTGGTACCTGTGAAGATGGTTCGTACTGCTCGTACGCCTGTCAATCGGGTATGTCCAAGACCCAATGGCCAAGCGACCAGCCTTCCAGCGGGGTGTCGATTGGAGGATTGTTGTGTAAGAATGGAAAGTTGTACAGATCCAATACCGACACCGACTACTTGTGTGAATGGGGTGTGGACAAGGCGACGGTTCAGAATCAATTGTCACAAACCGTGGCCATTTGCCGGACCGATTACCCCGGTACCGAAAACATGGTGATTCCTACCGTTGTTAGCGGCGGCTCGTCGTCTCCTATCACGGTGGTGGATTCCGCCAACTACTACAAGTGGAAAGGAGGGTCTACTTCTGCGCAATATTACGTCAACGATGCTGGTATTGACTGGGAAAAGGGTTGCGTGTGGGGTACTCTGGGATCTGGCTTGGGTAACTGGGCACCATTGAACTTTGGTGCTGGCTACGACAATGGTATTGCGTACTTGTCGTTGATTCCCAACCCCAACAACTACGACTCGTTGAACTTTAAAGTGAAAATTGTTGCCGACGGAGGCAGCGTCAGTGGACTGTGCGCTTACGCAAACGGAAAATACAACGGAGACGGAACCGATGGCTGTACCGTTGGTGTCACCAGCGGCAAGGCCAAGTTTGTGTTGTATAATTAGTGTAGATTAGTTACGAATGTTTAGGACAAGAAAGTAGAGAGAAAAAAGAGTACAAGTAGAGAAGGGAAGTGGAGACAGATTGGCAATTGTTCATGACTGTTCACGACTCGTGTTTTCACGCCTCATGACTCACCAGCCGCTAGGGTGCCGCCCGCTCGCTGTTGGCTTCTGTTTCTTTTTTCCTGCACCGAAAAGCCTCGATGCCCTACAGAAGCCTCCCTAGAATGCCGTATTATTTTTCGTTTTTCGCAACTTCGCACGGCGTTACTAACCCGAGGTAGCTAACAGCAGGAGACACCGAGATGCAATGGTTAATCTTTACGGCATAAAATCCCACGATATGAGATAACGCAGGAGGTCCCGCTAAACCCCGCTTAATCGCAGGTTTTAACCCCATTATTTAATATGCGATTTTTCGCATCTTTCCCTTTTCTACTCCTCGTCCCAAAGTGCCTTGGCTCTCTTATCGCACCGAGCAAAAAATTTTTACGCAATTTCTTTTGACCTGAATCTATAATAACCCTTGGCTGCAACATCCCCCAAAAAATAACAACCATGCAAGCCCCAACTTCCCTCAAGGGCTCCATCGAGAAGGACCAGGAGAAGAATGTGGACTACGTGACCGACTTCAACTCGGAAATTGGCGAAACGAAAAACCAAGAAGTCAAAAGAGAATTGAAGGCTCGCCATATTTCCATGATTGCATTGGGAGGAACCATTGGTACCGGTTTGTTTATCTCGTCCGGGAACACGCTTCAGGATGCTGGCCCTGTTTCGGCGTTAATTTGCTACTTGTTCATCACTTCGTTGGCGTTCAGTGTCACCCAGGCGTTGGGAGAAATGGCCACTTTAATCCCCGTTTCCGGCTCGTTCACCCAGTTTGTCACCAGATGGTGCTCGCCAGCGCTCGGCGCCGCCAATGGCTACAACTACTGTTTCTCGTGGTGCATAACGTTTGCCCTAGAAGTGTCGGTGGTGGGCCAAATTATCAACTCTGCCTGGCCCAACCCGGTGCCATTGGCCGCATGGGTTGCGATCTTTTTCGTCATTTTGACCGTGGCCAATCTCTTCCCCGTCAAGTACTACGGAGAAATCGAGTTCTGGGTGGCTTCGCTCAAGGTTATTGCCGTTGCTGGCTGGATCATATACGCTTTCATCATGGTGTGCGGAGCCGGCAAAACTGGCCCCGTGGGCTTCCGCTACTGGAGAAACCCTGGTCCTTGGGGCCCGGGCATCTTGGTGAAAAGTAACATCAACACCGCCAGATTTTTGGGGTGGTTATCTTCGTTGATCAGTGCCGCATTCACATTCCAGGGCTGTGAACTTGTGGGATTGTCGTGTGGAGAGTCGAGCAATCCTCGCAAAACCGTCCCCGCGGCCATCAGAAAGGTGTTGCTCAGAATCTTGCTCTTCTACGTGTTGTCCATGCTCTTCATCGGATTGTTGGTTCCTTACAACGACCCTCTTTTCAGCAGCGACTCCAGCTACGTTGCTACCTCTCCCTTCATCATCGCCATCAAAAACTCCGGCACAAAGATCTTGCCCGACATCTTCACCGGCGTCATCTTGGTGACCATCATATCCGCCGGAAACTCCAACGTCTACTCGGGTTCCCGTGTGTTGTACGGATTGGCCCAAGCTGGCGTGGCGCCAAAAGTGTTCAAATGGACCACCAAACACGGCGTGCCCTACGTTTCTGTCATCACCGTGGCTGCGTTCGGTGCGTTGGGTTTCCTTGCTACCTCCAACAGTGGCCAGACCGTGTTCGACTGGCTCTTGAACATCACCGCTGTTTCTGGACTTATCGCATGGGGATTCATTTCGTTCACCCACATCAGATTCATGAACATTTTGAAGTCGAGAAACATCTCTAGAGACACATTGCCCTACAAGGCGATGGGCATGCCATACGCCTCGTACTACGCAACCATCACCATCTTTATCTTGGTTTTCATCCAGGGTTTCTCGTGCTTCTGGGACATTAACGCATCCAAGTTTTTCACCGCCTACATCTCGGTGATTCTCTTTGCAGTTTCGTATGTGGCCTTCCACATCTACTTTAACTGGAACAACTTGTTCAGCAAAAGGGCGTTCCTCGTTCCTTTGGAGGAATGTGACATTGAAACCGGCGCTCGTGAGATCGACGATACAGTGTGGGAAGAGAACGAACCACGTAATATGTGGGAAAAGTTTTGGAATTTCGTGTCGTGAGGCACATGCATTAATAGGGAGGTATCTAGCACCTGTAGAAGTATTTATGAGAAGTACATGTAAGTACAAGGAAAATGTAGTAAAAGTACATGAACCGAAACTGGACTGACACTGGACTGTCACTGGACCCTCTCACTTTTTTCGGGTACTTCGCCGCACTCGGCGGGTCAGTTTCTCTTCTTCGTCGTCCTCCTCCTGTGCCGCTTCAGAACGAGTCCTGCGTTTGGAAGCTGGTGCACTCGCTGGAGGAGTGGGACTGGCGGTTTTGGTGCTCCGTCGTTTGGCCGGAGGCTCAGAGTCTTTCGTGGCTACAGAACGAGCTCGCTTTCTTGGTGGTGCGGATTGCCGACGAGATCTCGTCACTCGTTTGGTTTCGGAGTGTGAGTCGTCTGCGGAGTCGTCGCCTTCGTCGTCGTCGTTGTCTGGGTCGGATTCTTTGCCGGATTTTGTACGTTTTTTCGAAGCAGAAGTGGACTTTTCACCGGCTTTCTCAGGTTTATCTCCATTTTTCTCGCTCAATTTCACCGATTTTTCCCGGGAATGGTCTCTATCCTGTTCCTCGTCGCTGTCTGCGCTCTCTTCTCGCTCCTCCAACTCGTCCACCTTCTCTAAGTCGTAGTAACTCAGCAATTTTTCCCACACGTACGCGGCCAGAAACGCTTTCTTCAGTTTCTCGTTGAGCCGTTTCACGATCCACTCCATATGCTGGTCCTTGTCTTTCCCCGCCGGCTTGCGTTCACAGATAAGACCAAAGAGCGAGATCTCGTCGTCCACGGCCCATTCCGTGGTGTCTGACATCTTGGCCGGTGCGGATACACTTGCAATGGGAACTGCGAAATCCTGTGCGAAGTGAAAAATAGATTTGAAAAATAGATTTTCACTTTTCGTTGTCCACCACAAACACCGAATATGCCGCGGAGGACCCAGAACCTCAACTCCATGGCCCGTGGCCGTGTGCGGGCGTCCATGAACAAGTACAATCTCTTCAATTTGTACAAAAAACCAAACGTCAACTACCAGGGAAAGACCCTTTTCCAACAAAAGTGGACCGCCAAGGCCGAGACAAGGGCCTACCACGGTGAGCACTTGACTGAAGGGCGCTGGAAGCAGTTGTTCAAGCCCAACCTCGAGTCGGTGGCCCAGCTAGATGCCTCGTTGAAAGGAATGGACGTGGCTTTGACTCCCATGCCGTTGCAGACCTATGCCGCTTTGGAGAAAAGATTGGAGTTTGCCATGTTCAGAGCCATGTTTGCGTCTTCTGTGAGACAGGCAAGGCAGTACATCCTCAATGGGTATGTCAAGGTGAACGGCGTGACCATAAAACACCCATCGTTTCCCTTGAAAAGTGGAGACATCTTCAGTGTGATTCCTGAGAAAGTGTTGACTGCCATGGGAAGAACCAAACCCAGCGTCCAAAAGGCCGTAAAGGTTGACTCCACCCAGATTGCCGCCTGGAACAAGTATGTCAAGACCGCCAAGACGAATCCACAAGAAACATGGCAGGTCAAGCAGGCCAAGCCCAAGTCGCTTGATCCCTTGATAGAGCAGGAAAACTTGACCCACAAAGAACGGGTCAAGCGGTACAACAACCAGATCGAGAAGGGTATGCTCGCCAAGCAAAAATCCACCACTCGTGACACAATCTTGTCTCGCATCATTGCGCTCGGTAACCAAGCGGAGGAAGTGTCTGCGAGCACCTTTGAAGAATTCGGCAAGGGAAACAAGGAAAAATGCTACAATGCCTACACCTTGTTGAAGGATAACGACCATGCTTTGTTGAAGGACGGCTCCGTTGAATCTGCCGCTACTTTCATATCCAAAAAGACCCCAGACTTTGGCTCGAAGGAAGAAGCCAAGCTTGCTTCGTCCGTCAAGCAAGTGCTCTCTGAAGTGGTCAAATCGCAGCACGAGCACATTCGTATATCTGCCAACGAATCCAAGCTTCCTGAAGACACAAAATCCATCCCATTTTCTCCGCAGTTTGCTGAAAACTTGCGTTCCCATCCACCTTTGGAAAAAGAAGCCATTCTCGAAGACGAATCCAAGGCTTCCGTCAATCTTCCATGGCAGCGCGGCCTCTTTGGGCGCCAAGACCCCACCAAGCCCTACTTCACTCCATGGACCCCTAGACCGTTCATTGGGTGTTTCGCCGTGTTACCCTCGCATCTCGAGGTGTCGTTCTCCACCTGCCATGCCGTCTACTTGAGGGACCCCGTGGCGAGACCAGGCCAATCCGAGGTTATCAGTCCGTTCCCGGACCACGTCCACGAGCGGGCGTACATGTATTATGCCAGAAAGGGCATGTAATCTGTATATAAGTCACCACCAGTAGTGAATTGAATATTCATAAGTTCAACTAAATTGGATCGAAAGAGATAGTGTCAAGCGTAGCACACCAGTGACTACTTATTTGTAGTTGTCTAGGCATTTCGCTATGTATGAAGCGATAACTTGATAATCTTTCTCACTAGTATTTCTCACTATGGTTTCTCGCTACTGTTTCTCGCTACTGTTTCTCGCTACTGTTTCTCGCTACTGTTTCTCGCTACTATTTCTTGCTACTATTTCTCGCTACTATTTCTCACTAACATTTCTCACTAACATTTCGCGCACTTCGCTACTTCGCTACTCGCTTGTTCGCTTCTTCGCTACTTCTCGCTTCTCGTTCTCGCCCATGAGAATCAGTCCGCGGACCGTTCGTCAAGCCTCGAAGGTGCCGCTACTCAGGTACTTTCTTGCCGCAAACCGGACCCTAGAAAATGCCAAACAAGAACTAAAATGGGTGCAACAGGAACTCCCACCACAGAAATGGTCCTGGGCTGCGAAACGACGACTGCGCTTAGTTCCTCTCCAGTACATTTTGGGAACTCAGCCGTTTGGCGAACTTACCATTCTTTGCAAGGAAAACGTACTTATACCACGATGGGAGACGGAGGAGTGGGTAGGACGGCTTTTGGAGATTCTAGAAAATTATTCACAGCTGCTAAAGGTGGTCGATGTGTGCACGGGAACGGGCTGTATTCCTTTGGCAATCAAGCACAAACGTCCCCAGGACGAAGTGTGTGCAATTGACGTTTCGGACACTGCAATTGAGTTGTGCAAGGAGAATCTTGCTTTGTACAACCGTGAGTTTGGGGTGTCTGCGAACATCTCATTTTTACTTGGAGACGTCTTTAAAAAACACCCTTTGAGTGGACATAAAGTCGACTTGTTGACTTCTAATCCTCCGTATATACCAAAAGAGGAATACCACTCACCGGTGGCTCTCAATGGTGTGCTGAAGTCGGTCAAGAGGTACGAACCTCCATTGGCACTAATTGGAAATTTGGAGTTCTACGAGGCCTTGATCCATAATTATGTGGTACCTCTCGAGGTGGGAGCGTTCGTCTTTGAAGTAGGCGACGAGAAGCAGGTCAAGTATGTCGAGCAAAAGTTACAAGGAGCCTACAAATGTGGATCCGTCTACGATTCACAGGGTAAAATACGATGTGTTGCCGGGTGGAAAAACCACCACTTGAGTTTGCATGCAATGTGTTCTTGATTGTTACTGTTCTACTTCATTTCCACATCGCCGGCTGAAGCAGCATCTTCTTTCTTTCTTATAATTCCCCGACCAATCGCAGTGATTCCTGATTCTTGCGGCAACACTCGGGTGCCCCACAAGACGTAGCCTCCGTATCCTCTCATGGTCATATGTGGATGCATTCTGCCGGGTATGGTTTGGTAGGGTCTCATTCTGGTCTCGAAAATGGACGGAGCTAGCACTCGTTTATCGGCAGTTAAAAAGTGCTGAGCTTCAAGAAGAACTTCCTTGTGCTGACTGTAAAGTGCAATTGGTCTTGAACCGCCGATGGTTGGCAACACGTATGGCAAGAGAGTGGTCAAGTTTAACGTTCCCACACAGATAAACGCATCAAAGTTGCCGGCAGTCACCAAATCTATCACCAGGTTGATTTCCGCTGCTCTCTTTTTGCGTCTTTCGTACTGAAGCTGCTTGGAAGCTTTGAGGTTTGCAAGCTCTTCGCCGGGCAATTCTTCCCACATGATACGCTCGTTTTCAGGCTCGATGAACTGGAGCCAGTTTATTGTCTTGACAGCGGCAGAAATCTGTTGTGGTGAATATAGCGAGTAGCGGAGCACAATATGGTTCGCATGCTCGTTTTCATGGGCTACCACTATGGTTCCCTCGACGTCTCCGTTTGAGTTTTTCATCCGCTCCATCATGGCGTAAAGGATCAAGCCCCCGGTTTCGTCAACCACCAAGTACTTTCCACCAGGACGGATATTACCGTAGCTCATTAACAACCCTAGCGACTCCTCACTCATGTCCAACACCCTCATATTGTCTTTTTCGTTATAGTACTGGAGCAATTGCGACGGGCCAAGGTACTCCACCGTAAACCGGCGCAAGAACTTTTGCTGTTTCCGTTTCAAGTACTTTTCCTGCGAGAAAATCGTCTTCTTGTCGAATCCCTCATGGCCCGCGATCATCTTCTCAATGATTTTTTGGCCGATTTCCGAACTGGCGCCCGAGGTCTTGAGCTCGTGGACGTCGTCAGACGTCAATTTCTGTATCTTAGACCCAATATTAATGATATTCTGGTTGTTTTCGGCACTGTTGGAAAACATCTTGGTCAACTCATCTTTAGTCAATTCTTCTTCTGCGCCCTCTCCGTCCACAACCTCGTTATCCGCCGGCGCAGACACAGCCTCTAGGCCGTTAATAGGCTTCACTTTCAAGTCTTCAATGATTTCAAAGCTCTGGCCGTACTGAAACCCAAGTATACCCTCCACCTTGAAGGAGCCAAATTTTCCCAAACTGATAACTCCCGTGGGCCTGAGCTCCACAATCTTCATCCCCTCCGAGGGTAGTCGGATGAGGGCCTGCTGGTTGGCACAAATTTCCGTGGACATGGTTTGGTGGATGGGAATCTCCATCGCAGATGGCATCGGCATCGCACCGTCGTGCGGCTCCCAGGCGAAAAAAGCTCATCGCGCTCAAATATTTGGGGTTCAAGACTAGCACAACCACCATGGGAAGACGGGCCAAAAACAAGCAGAGTGCGCCGCCGAGCTACGAGGAGTTCCAGGCCAAGAAGGACCGCCGCGAGAAACGTAAGAGTGAAATCGTGGAGCGCAAGGAGTCGCAGAACAAGAAATCCAAACCTTCGAAGCCCGCTAAGGAAGATGCCAAGATCTCCAAGGTGACTAAGAAGCAGCACAAGGAGCCAGAAACGGCCGACGAGCCCGCCAGCGAAGATAGCGAGGTTGAAAAGACGAAAAAGACGTTGTTTGATGACTCTGACGAGGAAAATTTGGACGGATTTGAGATCCCCGACGACGACGACGAAGACGTAGACGACGAGTTCGAGGTAGAAAACGACGAAGCATACGATTCTGACGAGGACGCCCGCGAGCGCCCGATGTTCTCCGATGACGAGGACAACGACGATGTCGATCTTAATGCTGCAAATATGGAAGCGTTGTCTCGTAAACTTGACGAGGAAGCCGAGTTGGAAGCTGAAGAAGCCGAGTTGGAATTGGCCGAAGGCGGTGCCAAACAGCCCCGCGCCAAGGTGCTCCCCACGGAAGAAGAGGAGGAAGAGGCCAAGCAGTTGGCACGCCAGGATTTGTCGCTGGTGAGAACAAGAATGATCGAGGTGGTCAAGGTGTTGGAGAACTTTAAGGAACTTTCCGAGGAAGGTCGTTCGAGATCTGAGTACGTCGACAGACTCCTCAAGGATATCTGTGAGTACTTTGGGTACTCTGAGTTTTTGGCCGAGAAGCTCTTCAACTTGTTTTCTCCGTCCGAGGCCATGGAGTTCTTCGAGGCCAACGAAATCGCCCGTCCTGTCACCATTCGTACCAACACCCTCAAGTCCAGACGGCGGGACTTGGCTCAACGTCTCGTCAACCGTGGTGTGAACTTACAGCCCATTGGTTCGTGGACCAAAGTCGGGCTTCAAATATTCGACTCGCAAGTGCCTATCGGAGCCACTCCAGAATATCTCGCTGGACACTATATTTTGCAAGCAGCATCGTCGTTCTTGCCGGTTATGGCGTTGCAGCCCCAGGAGAACGAAAGAATCTTGGATATGGCCGCCGCCCCAGGAGGAAAGACCACTTACATCTCAGCATTGATGAAAAATACCGGTTGCGTTTTCGCAAACGATGCTAATAAAGCCCGAACAAAGTCTCTTATAGCCAATATTCACCGGTTGGGGTGCAAGAACACCATAGTGTGCAACTACGATGCCCGTGAGTTTCCAAAAGTTATCGGCGGTTTTGACAGGGTGCTCTTGGACGCTCCATGTTCCGGTACTGGAGTGATTGCCAAGGACGAATCGGTGAAGGTGAGCCGTACCGAAAAGGACTTTATGCAAATCCCCCACTTACAGAAACAGCTTCTCTTGAGTGCTATTGACTCGGTGGACGCCAACAGTTCCACTGGAGGTGTTATTGTCTATTCCACGTGTTCGGTGGCTGTCGACGAAAATGAAGCTGTGGTAGATTACGCTTTACGAAAACGTCCCAATGTCAAATTGGTGGACACTGAGTTGCAAATCGGAAAGGAAGGATTCACTTCGTACCGTGGAAAGAACTTTAGTCCTAAATTATCGTTAACGAGACGGTACTATCCACACACTTATAACGTTGATGGATTTTTCGTCGCCAAGTTCAAGAAGATTGCACCCGCTCCCCAGGACGTTTCCAAAGCGGGCGCCAAGGAGAAAGAAGCATTGGCTCGAGCCGAGGCCGAGGAAGAAGGTATTATTCATGGAGACTTTGCTGAGTTTGACAACGAAGAAGATGCCGAGATCATCGATAAGAGTATCAAGCGCAGCAAAAAGAAGAAGGGAATCAACCCTAATACATAGATCTACTTACATTAAACAAACGTTGCCCAATCCATGCTCCTTGATGTATTCTGGCCCGTACTCGTCGTACTCGGCCTTGGTAACGTAGCTCTTCTTGCTCTCGTCAGATTGCGACCAGAGCTTCATACCTCGCCATGGATCCCGCATAGAGTCGACGGCACTCCATACCTTCAATGGGACATCTACCGGCAAGAACTGGCGCAACTCCGATTGAAGACGATCGGTAAAGTTTGGCATTTGCACCCATCCGCCAGTGACGAAAACGTTGCTACACAAGTTGCGGGACTGGCCACCAACTCCAAAGTTTCCATCCATACGGCGCACCACAAGATCCTCCACAAGCTCAGGAATGCCAGCTTGGTCCAATCCTGCCATATAAGGCTGGAAAAGCACCTCGGGAACTCTTATGCGCTCGACATTCAAATGCAATTGGTGGTTTTTCTTGACGATTTCAGGATGCGAGTGTAGGTCTTCTGGCTCGGTGCCTTCTGCTTGCAACTTCACGGTTATGTTTTCACGAGGTCCGTGGAGAAATTTGTGGAGGGCCGAGTTGCGCCAGTCGAAAGTTTGGGACGCAGCAAATGTGTCTTCGTGGTGGAAGCTGGGGTCGTAGTCGAGCAATTGTTGCTCAATCCGGAGCAATTCTTCGTGGTCTGCATCCTGTTCTTCTTGGAGCGCCGAGTTGGAGATATCACGGTACACCGACCAGTCGTCGTCGTTGGCCCCAAAAGTGTCGTTGGGATCGTTGTCAATGGTGGCCGAGTTAACGTTTCTTCTACGTCTCTTAGAACCAGCATCTGGGTCCTGGGCGAGCGTCGCTATGTTCTTCATACGCTTTTGTGCTGCCATGGACTTTCTGTCTTTGAACGATTCCATCATCTTGGCACGATGCCTTATTCTGCCCACCACTTCGTTCCACTGCTCACGAACCGTGGCACACCACCCTTCCAAGTCTCTGGCTCTCCACTCTTCCTGCTCCTTTTCTCGCTGGATAGCCAACTCCTCCTCTTGGCGCTTTTCTTCTTGGGCACGCAACCTTGCATCCATATGACCCTTGAGAAGTTTTTGTTTTCTCTTTTCCTTGATTTGCTCGTCGTTGAGCTCCTCGTCAGGAATGTCAACCAACGGGAAGCTGGCGGCAGCATCCACATCTTCTTCTGCCTCGCCCACATCCTGAGATCTAGATTTTTTGATGGTTTTTTCCAACCCAGCAACGTACTTGTTAAAGTCGGCCATCGACGAAAACTCGTCCTCCACAAGACGAGCCTGGGCCTGTTTCGGAGTCATGGTGGCCAATTCTGCCTTGAGCTGCGTGTAGTACTCAAGCTCTTTTTCTTTCTGTACGAGTTTTTCAAGGCGCTTTTGGCGGGCTTGTTCCTGAAGACGGCGGCCCTGTTCTCGCTTTCTTTCAGCTTGGCGAGCAAGTTCTTCCTCGGACTTTTTCTTCTCGACCGGAGCGATTTCCACCGGGGCCTGGAGAATCACGTCGGTGTTCTCCAAGTTTTCCATGTCGAGGTACGACGAGATTTCCAGCTGGTAATCCTTCAGGAAATAGCAGTGATCGGTGAGCATGGTAGCGTAGTTTTGGTTGGTGAGGCGGGCGGGAAAGTACGGGTATTTGAGCGCAAGAAGCTTCTGGAGGTACTGGCCGGCCTGGTCGCCGCCGTAGTCTATTCTCTTGGCTTGCAGGAGAATGCCCCGGCCTTCAAGCACGGGGATCACATGGGTCAGGATGTTGTTGGCGCCTATCACCAAGCCCAGGGCCGGGCCCTTGGAGTTGGCGTAGAACGAGAAGAGCGAGTCGATTCCAAATGCCACCTTGGGCACACCGTAAGCCTCGAAAAGAAGCTCGTACATGCCCTTTCGGTGGTAGAGCGTGTTGGCGAGCGGCTCGGTCATGATGATGGGATTGTCCACTCTGTTGTTGATGCTGGTGACGCCCAAGTGTTCGAAGGTGTAGTCCAACACCGTCTCGACGTTGTCCCAGTTGCTGATGAAGGTGCCGTCGTAGCTGGGCCGAATTGACGATTTTACCGAAGCGTCTCGGTACACATCGTGGCCCACAAGCGTCAAGTTTACGGCGCCCTTGCGGTCTCTGTAGCGGGCCAGGACGTTGGGAAACGTGTTGTTGGGCTCGGGACCGTTGGTGACCCCGGCTCTAACATAACTGCTGCCGAAATCAATGGCAATGGGCACGCCGGGTTGGTAGTTGGAGTAGAAAGAATCGACTTCTGGGGGCGCTGAAAACTCCCTGAGACTCGTTACGGGACGAGGAGGCAAGGGGGTGGAGGCGACGGGCGTGGCCAGTCTTTTGGGCGTGGCGGCGGCCGAGGGAGCCATGGTGAAGAGATGAAGAGTGGAAATTGTCGGGAGTGCAGAGAGTCGCGGAGTCGTAAGCCCAGAAGTCGCACCGGTGCCTCCAGTCGCGCCATTCGCGAATCCCAGCTCCACCTCTCCCACCCACCATGTCCGACGAACAATTCAACGTACAAGGCTACAACATCGTCACCATACTCAAGCGCTTGGAAGCCGCCACCTCGCGCTTGGAGGACATCACCATTTTTCAGGACGAAGTGTCCCGCTCCAACGACGAAACCGCCTCGCTCAGCCTGGCAAACCCCAAGGCCATTTCCAACAAAGACGCTCCACCGGCTCCTTCCGCCGGCTCTGCCGGCCCCGCCAGCTCCGCCACCGCCACCCCGGCTCCCCTGGCCCCAGAAGACCCCAAGTTTGTCGCCGCTTTTGGCGATTTCATCTCCTCCTCGGTGAACCCGTTCGTCGACCGGTCCAAGCAAATTGACCCCGTTGTGGGCGACGCCGCCACCTTGTTTGCCCACGCGTTCGACGAGCAGGTGCACTTCTTGCGCGTGGTGGCCCAGGCCAAGAAACCGGACATGGCCGACGCTAGTTTTCTTGCGCTTCTCAAGCCCATCAACGAGACAATCGAACAAATCAACCAACTCAAAGATACCAACCGCGGCACGAAAACCGCCAACCACCTCGCCACGATTAGCGAGGGTGCGTCCGTATTGGGGTGGATCGTCTCCGACACCCCGGTGCTGTTGATTCCCGAGTTCAAGGACAGTGCCCAGTTCTGGGCCAACCGGGTGGTCAAGGACCACAAGACAGAACCGCAGCACCAGGAATGGACAAAGGCGTTCTTGGCGATCTTCGACGACTTGAGGGCCTACGTCAAGGAGTACCATCCCACGGGGCCCAGCTGGAACTCTTCGGGAAAGCCGTTGCTGGAGGTGGTTTCGCAGTCTCCCCAGAAACCCGCTCCTTCTTCTTCCGGCTCCGCACCCCCTCCTCCTCCGCCTCCGCCCGCCGACCTCTACTCCGAGTCGTCCAAGAGCGCCGACAGCGCCTCTTCCGGCGGAATGAAGGCGGTTTTTGCCGATCTCAACCAGGGCGAGAACGTCACCTCGTCGCTCAAAAAGGTCGATAAGCTGCAAATGACCCACAAAAACCCCGAGTTGCGCCAAAGAGACCCCGCCAGCGCGCCCAAGAAACCTTTGCCTCCAAAGAAACCCAGCAACTTGTCGGGAGCCGCCAAGAAGAAACCGGCCAAAAAGGAGCTCGTGGACGGCTCCAAATGGATCATTGAAAACTACTCGGAACAGGACATTTCCGAGCCCATAGTCATCGAGACGGACATGACCCAGCTGGTGTTCATCGGGAACTGCCTGGGCATCACCGTGCAAATCAAGGGCAAGGCCAACGCCGTGTCGATCTCGGAAACCAAGAATACGGGCGTGGCGGTGGATTCGCTCATTTCCGGGCTCGATGTCATCAAATCGTCCAAATTCGGAGTCCAGGTGACGGGAGTAGTGCCCATGATCAGCATTGACTTGTGTGATGAGGGTTCCGTCTACTTATCGCAGGAATCCATCGACGCCGATGCTCAGGTGTACACCAGCAGCACCACCACGATGAACATATATGTGCCCAAGGACGGCGATTTTGTCGAGTTGGCGGTACCCGAGCAGTTCAAGCACTCGGTCAAGAACGGCAGCTTGGCCAGCGAGGTGGTGGAACACGCCGGCTAAACTATATAGGTATAGGCCCCAGTGAGGCATCGGCCCAAGTGAGGCATCCGTGCACCGGGGAGATGGTCCGGTTGCGCGCCCCTCCGCTTACGCACCCAACACCACGGTTATCTTTTTTCCCTCCTGCACTCGCGTCGAACCCGATGGAACATTCACGTTGCCTGAAAAAAATTCATAAGAATAAGTAAGCGTTCCTCCACTGGTTAATCATGGTCAAGGAAACGAAATTTTACGACGTGTTGGGTGTGTCGCCCCTGGCACAAGACACTGAGTTGAAGAAAGCATACAGAAAGGCTGCGCTCAAGTACCATCCCGATAAGAACCCTTCTCCCGAGGCCGCTGAGAAGTTCAAGGAAATCTCTCACGCATACGAAGTTCTCTCCGACGATCAAAAGAGAGAGGTTTATGACACCTACGGAGAAGAAGGCTTGACCGGAGGCGGACCCGGAGGAATGGGAGGCATGGGTGCCGAGGACATATTTTCACAATTCTTTGGCGGTGGCTTTGGAGGTATGGGTGGTGGATCCAGAGGACCACAAAAGGGCAAGGACATCAAACACTCCATCAGCTGTACTTTGGAGGAGTTGTACAAGGGACGCACTGCGAAATTGGCGTTGAACAAGACGGTGTTGTGTAAGACATGTGATGGTCGTGGCGGTAAAGAGGGTAAGATCAAGCAATGTAGCTCGTGTCATGGTCAAGGTATGAAGTTTGTCACGAGACAAATGGGTCCTATGATACAGAGATTCCAAACTGTGTGTGATGTGTGTCAAGGTTCGGGTGATATCTGCGATCCTAAGGACCGTTGTACTGCTTGTAAGGGTAAGAAGACGCAAAACGAGCGCAAGATTTTGCAAGTACACATTGATCCAGGTATGAAGGACGGCCAAAGAATTGTGTTCAGCGGCGAGGGAGACCAAGAACCCGGTGTCACTCCAGGTGATGTCGTGTTTGTGGTTGATGAAAGACCTCATGAAAAGTTCACCAGGAAGGGTAACGACTTGATCTACGAGGCCGAGATCGATTTGCTCACGGCGTTGGCCGGTGGAGAAATTGCCTTCCCTCACGTTTCTGGAGACTACATCAAGTCCACCATTCTTCCAGGAGAAGTCATCGCTCCAGGCACCTTGAAGGTGATGGAGAACCAAGGTATGCCAATCTATCGTCATGGAAGCCGTGGTAACTTGTTTGTCAAGTTCAATGTCAAATTCCCACCTGCCAACTTTGCCCCCGAGGACAAGTTGAAGCTTCTCGAACAAGTGTTGCCTGCTAGACAAACCGTCAACATCCCCAAGAAAGCCGAGGTGGACGAATGCGACATGGTCGATGTCGATCCTCGTAAGCACCAGAGTGGATCCAGACATGATTCCTACGATTCGGACGATGAGGAAGGTGGCCAAGGAGGTCCTGGCGTGCAATGTGCTTCGCAGTAAGTTATATGGTAGAGCTAATACATTTTTGTCAAATGACTGTAAATTTATTGTAAATTTATTGAGATGCTGCGGTGATGGACTCGGAATCGGTCAGATGTGGGGTCTGGGTAGGAGAATGTTTCAATTGCTTGGAAACATTCATAGCCATATACACAAGCAGCAAGTTTGACAAAAGACAAAGCCCTGCCATAAATGTGTAGCATCCACCCAAACCCATAGAGTCGGTCATTTTGTCAATAACACCAACGAATAACGCTGCGAGAAGACAACGAACCAAGTTCATGCAACTGGTCAGAGTGGAACCTTTCCCAGGGTACAAATCCACCAATAAGGTTGTAGCAGCAGATTGAAACGATGAAGATGCAAAAGAGATTAAAATACTGGAAATAATGATAGATGCAACATTCTTGTGGTAATGTAGGCACCAGCCAAAGATAAGCAAGCCCACGAACACTATCAATGCCAAGGGTACACAGATGGCTAATCTTGTCATAAAAATATTGAATGGAGGACGCTCATTCTTGGGAACTGAGTCGTACTTTTTCTCATATTGGGCACGGCACCTTCTGTAGTAGACATTGAGTAGGTAGCCGGTCAAAAATGGTCCAATCAAGCAGAAGATACCTTGAGGAAGGTACACCAAACCCACATGAATAATGGAATAATTGTAAGGTGCTTTTTCCATAGACGAAATAGAGGTCAATGCCATGTACCAACTGGTGTACTGGAGCCCCACCGGCATAAGCACCGAGAGTACCTGCTTGTCTATAAGAATTTTGAACGGATCGAAAAAGTTTAGTGGAACTTTAGGTTTCAAGGTCGACATATCTTGGTTCATTTTTTTTTGGAAATGTGGTAACTTGATAAACGGCAGCCGGTGAACAAAGTGCTTGGGAGTTATCAGACCGTTCCCAGCTATAGAACGGTGAGTCTCTGGTAAAATGAAAAACGCAAGCACAAAAGTTACACCGCTGCCAATAGCCAAGAATTCAAAGATTCCTCTCCATCCAAATCTTTGTAACAAAGCCGCACCAATGAGTCCACCAAATCCATTTCCGACCAAAAGCGTGCCACTGACAACCCCCACAAACCCTCCTCGGTTCGCCGGGGTGCAAATATCTCCAGCAATTCCCAGGTTAATTGCTATTACTGGTGCGATGCTAGCGGCCTGAAGACATCGAAGAAACAAAAGAAGCCAAAAAGCTCTGATTTGCGAGATTGCAATACAAACTGCAGTATAGCAGACAATAGATATCAAGAGAACCGGCCTCCTTCCAAAAGCGTCTGCAAATGTCAGTGTGAAGGAGGGTGTTATACCTTGAAAAATCGAGTATGTCACCACCGAAATATTGATTTCCGCCGAGCTAACGTGAAAGTAGTTCTCTAAAGTTGGAAGCGCAGGAATGTGAATCGTACCCGATATAGAGCTCCACATGCCGATTACGGATAGAATGACGGAAAGTACGACTCTATCGTAATGCTCGAAGATGGAGTATGGCGTATCATGTTCTTTTGAAGTAGTGTTCATAGGTGTTTGGAAGCAACAATATTGGCGAGTATAAGCTTTGTGGTTGCCATTCGGCCGTATATATAGTGAAACAGGTGTAGTGAAAGGGCATCTCGGCCGCGGACCTGCGGAGTTAATTGCTCCGCGCCGATACACGGCACGAGTTCCGATGCGCATCTCTGCAGGTTTTTGACAGCCGAGGAACAACGGTCGATCTTCAATGGCTGCGAAAAGGAGAATCAAGTGTGGGTAAAAACGGAAGAAAAGAAAGCAGAAGAAGCAGAAGTCTATGTATATTCGATTTATGAGTGTGTTTCGTCAGGCTTGCCGTCTTTGCCGGACGAAAATGCTGCTGCCAGATAAGCATCGCACGACACAAAGCTTAAATTGGGTATATGTACTTAGGTGTAAAGTACAACAAAAAAAGAGTAAATACATAGTCAGCAATATGAGAAAAGTCTCATTAAAGTAGTGTTATCAGTCTTTGACATGGTTGAAATTGAACGATAAAACGGTTGTGGAGGATTCGCTGACAAAGCTGATCGAGTAAGCTGATGAGTGAAAGGTGGTCTAGTGAAAGATGGCACAATGACAATAGGAATCTTTATTGGAACCAGCACCAAACGCAACGAAGGTAGTTTATGGTGGGTAAAAGTGAACCTATGAATGTATCCAAAGCCAATTTATAACTCTTGGAA
This sequence comes from Meyerozyma carpophila, assembly GCA_030573695.1. Classification (NCBI taxonomy): domain Eukaryota; kingdom Fungi; phylum Ascomycota; class Pichiomycetes; order Serinales; family Debaryomycetaceae; genus Meyerozyma; species Meyerozyma carpophila. Next base: position 1,145,706 of record JAJMDS010000004.1, on the reverse strand, counting down.
CATTGATACTCTCAAATGAGGTCTAGCTTTGAATTGCCAAACTAAAATTTTCTGAATATTCCCCCAAAACCAGTCAAATGCTGCTCTTTAACTGTACTAGCACCACAGTACCTTCACGACAGTACCTTCAGCACAGCACCTTCTTCTTGACGTCGCCGAGCCGCACTTTGCAACCCCTGCGGTCCCTGCATAAAACTCCAACGGTTCTCTTCATACATGCATTCTATCGATTAGCTATTTAGTGGGAATCAAAAAAGTGTAGGTCTTGGCCTATTTAATTACGTGTTACCCTTGGTATTGTTATACTTCTTTGCAGGGGGATTTTTGGGAGTGGTTATCATAAAGTTGATGGACGAAGTCTTACCACTATTGTTGGACCGATGCCTCTTTGTTCCGTGTACCGGCGAGGTATCTTCCAGATCTTCTCTTCTATTTTCCTCGGGAGCAAAAGGCGGTATGATCTGACCCGGCATTGACGGAACAAGGTAATGGCCAGGAGGAGGACCCGAAGTCGGGGCTCCAGGAGGTGGTGGAGGTGGACTGACAAAGTATTGGTAATGCTGTTGAGGTGGTAAGTATTGAGAATTGAACGGACCCGAGTATACAATAGTTGGATATTTCAGGTTATAAGGTGAACCCAAGGTACCAGAACGGCCATTGGGCTTGGAATCAGGGTAATAATAGCCTGGATACGCAGACCCTGGCGACGACCGATGAGACTGAATCGGACCCAATTGCGGAGTTTGGTGTGGTGCTTGCTGGTTGGAAGTTTGTGGGGACCGGTTCTGTTTCGGGGTTTGTTCTACCGGTCCAGGCAGACTTTGTTGCAGGTATGCTGGGTTCTGGTGGGGTCCAAGGCTTCTAGGAGTTTGCGACAGAGTGCTCAGATCGTGGTCTTTAGTTTCTGCCTGGTCGCTGGTGTCGGACTTCACTCTACGGTGGATCAATGGTGGCAGTCTGGAAGGAGAACGAGTGGGGATACTGCTGGGATGACTGGTGTGCGGTTTGATGCTTTGGGTGGTTTCTGTGAACGAGGGAAGCTGGGTGTGGTGCCGTGGATCAGAACTGCGTCTTTTGGACGAATTGTCGGAACCTAAACCAGAGGGAAGTGCCTCGGCCAACATCTCGTGCATTTCATGGCGACGAAGTTTGTCCAGTTTCGCAGCCAACGATTCTAGAGAGTCGCCAAAAAGACTCGACAAAGCTTCGCCGGTGATATTCATCGACCTGGCCAACCGGAGTAGCTCCAACGCTGCCACAGTGTAGTCGTGCTTCAACGCTTCCTGGCGAGTTCGTTCCTGTTCTGTCTTGTACCGAATCACCTCGGTGAGCGTTTCCAGCGTATACGGCCACACCGAGTCGGCCGACACTATCTGGGGAGGAATTCCCAACATCTGAGAAAGAGATTCGTCTATGACAATTCGGGCCGAGTCCGATGCCGGGGGCTGTTCTTGGTGCGGCGACGGAGATTGGGGCTCGCCAGCCATAAGGCTTTCCACAGCGGTGGCATTGAGCAGCGATTGATGGCCATAGTGCTTATATTTGGAAGAGGGATCAATATTGAACCGTTTAAGATTATTGATGAACGAGTGAGAATGCGAATGCGAGTGGGAATCTGGAGCCCGGTCGTTGATCGAAGCGTCATTGGACCTGTTGTTGGCTTCCGCAGCGCTCATGAGATTAGCAATCGACAACACTTTGAATGAGTTTATAAGGGCATATAGGAACGGGAGGTTATAACACGGATGCAAATCAAAGATGAGGAAGCTAATCAAGGATGCTAATCAAGGATGCTGATTAAGGGTATCAAATATGTTTTTTTCACGCCCTAAGGACCTCTATCAATCTCAACAGCACAGCTGGCACGAATTCCGTAGTCCCGAATGTTGTTGCTGTTATATAAAAAGACCGCCGAAACTGTAACTCAGGGCTTTGATCGCCAGGTGCAAAGTTACCGCATTAGGCAATATGCCTCTGCAACCTTACGCACGTATAAAAAATTCCCCAATGTGGTAATGTAATAGGTAATTTGAATACCCGAAACAGGCATCCCCTGTAGTTTACTTCCTTTCAAACCCTGACATCTCCGGATCCTGACAATAGTGCCTGAAACTTTTACCGATCTTATGCATTGCTACTATTTATTGACAACAAGGGGTTATAAACTTTACCAAATAGATGATACGAAATTTAATTGGTGCTCATCGGGTTGTGGCTTGATTCTTATCTTTTAGGCTCTATCTCATTGATACAATATTTTTTATGTATTTTACTTACCCGATTCAACTATGCATGGTTGTTAACTGGAATGCACGTTCCGTCGTATGCTGCCGCTCCGGTTGTGGCTACATCCTATACTCAGCCGCACAGTTCCTGCACCGTTATTGTTCCTCGGGATTAGGAAAGATGAATGATGCGTCGGGGCTAGAGGTCCGTGATGGACCCAAATGGCTTGATGTTGGGTTCTCACTCCCCTCCTTCACACAATGACATTTGTTGCTTTATTGGGTTCTAAAATCTCCGCTATCCCTAACCCATTGTACACCAAAGGGCTTGGTGCAGCCTTGACCTGCATGCCGCACCATCGAATGCGTCTCGATCCTTCGCAACTGCTGCAAGTCAACGCACCTTTCGACCTGATTAATCCTCTGGCGTCATTTCATTTCTCATGTCAGACTTGGTGATTATAGCCGTCGGTGGGCCTTCCAGTTCCGGGAAAAGCACATGCGCCAACGCTTTGCATTGTTTGTTTGCCAAGTCAATTCTAGTGCATCTCGATGACTTTTATTTCCCGATAGTAGAATACCTATAGACAATAAACTCAAAGTGCAAAATTGGGATTGCCCCGAAGCAATTGACTTTGACAAGTTTTACCGGTACCTCGAAAATTTGAAGCTGGGAGGTTCATTGGAACATGACGCTCCTTCATTGGAAATAGATCCAGACTTGAAATTGACCACCAATGAAATTTCATCGTTGCGGCAAAAATGTGCATCAATCATGCCCCACAAAACTTTGGTATTTATAGACGGGTTCATGTTGTTCCACGATGAAAAGCTCATCTCCTTGTATGACAAGAAGCTCTTGTTTCATGCTTCTTTTGAAACTTTGAAAAATAGGCGAGAAAGTCGCCAAGGCTATAATACGGCTGAGGGTTTTTGGGTCGACCCTCCTCATTATTTCGAGCAGATAGTGTGGCCCGAATACGTCAAGACTCACCTGTACTTGTTCGAAAACGGGGACGTGAACTCGTCGTTGAACGAAAAAGCTGCAAAATTGGGTATTAAAGGTGTACGAAACGACGAAGGAACAAAGTTGCAAAATTTGGTTGAGATGGCTTTGGAAAAACTAAAGGACTAGAGACGATATAGTAAAAGTAGAGACATTGGTAACATAGAATATAGAGTTTCGTATCTTTTTTGGAGAAAGGGTTGCAAATAGATGAGCCTTCACCAAAGTTTGAAAATCAGTTGCGCACTTTTCACTTGTAGTTAGCTTTCCTCGGCGTTCAATCGACTTGATTCCAATCCTTTTACTAGCTACTAATTACATATATTGTGTTTAGATCTACTTCTTTGACTTCTTCTTCTGCTTCTTCAACTCTTTCATCTCCTGATCGTAAATGCTTGAAGCACTTTCTCCCTTTCTCTTCGACACTTTTTTGTTTTTGATGCTCACTACTCCCTTGCCTTTAGCTGCCTTGGTTACAGCATTTCCTGCCGCTTCCCAGTCTTCGTCGTCAGCAATTGCATACTTGTTCAAGTTGAGATTATTGATGAGTTCTCGTTGCTTCAACTTTAATTCATTGACAGCATCATTACCGGCCTCTTCAAGATCGTCTTCTAGTTGCTGCTCGATCGCCTCATAGTCAACGTGCTCTCTCGTACCTTCCATTTCCTGAACGTCCTCGTCTTCCAAAGCTGGCATAGATTCTTCAATTGACTGGCTCAAAATGCCTCTAAAGTAGGTGGAGAACTTACGGACAATCTTGGCAAACATGGCCATGGATTGGTTGGAAGGCAAGTTCAATTCTTTCGAAACAGCATCGATGTCCTTTCTTTGAAGCCCAATGGCCAAAAGAATCGCCGCCTGGACAGAAGACAAGTTGAGATGATCGGTGGTTTTTCCAGAAAAGTATACTGACGCAAGCAAGGGGAGCATATCGATAATGACATGGTAGTCCAACAAGTTGTTAGCGTACGAATCCAACCTCTTCAAATCAAACGGAGAGAGAACTTCATCAAGTTGGGCCTTGGTCAATGGAGAAGTGTTCTTAAGGGCACCTGCTGCTTCCACCGCCTCAAGAATGTTGAGTGCTTGAATGCAAGAAAACTTTCTGAATTCGTAAGAAAGAAGCTGAATAAACCTCTTGTGGAAATCCTTGGCAAACTCGTTCAACCAACCCGATTCACGATCCGGAAGAACATTGATCATGACCGCTGTATGCTCGCCTGTCAACTCATTGGCTGTTTGCCGTAAGTAAACTGGCACAAATCCTGCTCTTTTCCAGAACTTGTGTAGTTGCGGCGTGAGTCCGTAAGATACTCCGAGGTAATGCAAATGGTATGGTGGTTTCTCGGAAAGCTTCAACAACAACGGAGGTAAACTCTTGGCGTCTCTTAACTTGATTTCATCTTTCAAAGAAGCGTTCACCAACTCGTCGTCGGTGATTCTGGTGATCTCGTGGTCTTTGATTTCTCTCTCGCTGATATCTGTGAACTTGCCCTCATAGTAATCTTGAAGCAATTGTAAAGCTCTGGAACCATATCCCATGCCCGAATAATCGGGATTTGTAGCAATACGTACCACTCTAGCACCAGAAAGCGAAGCAAAATCTTCATCTTGGAACTGCTGCGATACCAACCATGGAATCAAATCACCTCCAGCTCTCTGTCCACGGGACAAAGATCTGCGCACACTTTCCTTTGAGATTTCTCCTTCGAGTGCTACTTGAACCACACAAAGAGGATCGGGGATTCTGTTATCTCCTTCCTCGATCGGTGGAAGTAACACGAACAATTGATGGGCTGGGGCATCACTCATCAATTGCAAGTCATTGGGAGAGTTCTTGTAATGCGAAGCAACGTATAATGCCATCATTTTCTGCAAAAACGTCTCTGACACCGGATGGTAGGAGAAAAGTGTATCTCTGTTGACATAGAACAAGGTACATTCCGATGGGTGGGGGCACCCTTTAGTAGCAAATTTGGCATTCTTCGACAAGCTGACGTCCAAGCACAATAATTTGTTTAACCATTTTTCAACTGGGTCACCGGGAGCGTATCTAATAGGTTCATCGAGCACCACTTCTTTGAGGGTTCTGCTGTAGCTGGTGGTACCAATAGCCTTGTTATCTCTTGAGACCACCGCCACTTCGTCGTTGCTGTTTTTGGAAGTCGACTGGTCTCTCAATTGCTGAATCAACTTCAAGGAAAGCGAGCGACCAGTTCCTTCGTAACCATTAATGGTCGACGACATGAACACGAGGTACGGTCCCATTAAGCTCTTGACCACTGGCAATGGAATGGCTGCCGCTTCATCGATAATCAAGAGCTCTGCCTGGCCCAAAACATGGCTATCGTTGGGCGAAATATACTGGATGGTTTGACGATGTCCCCTCTTGATATCCACCCTGACTATTGCTTTGTTGAAAGCAGGATTGGTCGACTGGATGATATCGTAGTCCATGTGTTCGGTGTACCCCAAGGCGTCGAAACCTTTGAAAATGAACTCAAACAACGTTTTCAAGTTCTCCGGCGATGGAGAAGTGACAAAGATGTTCGAGTAGTCGTGAGAAACGGCGGCAGCAATGGCAATACCCAAGGCAGCAGACTTTCCTCGTCCTCTTCCTGCGGTCAAGGCAACAGTGGAGTTTAAAGTCTTTTCAGAAATGACATCAAGAAAAGTGAGAATTGCCTGGGCTTGGTTGATGGTTTTAGCCAAGGAAACCATGGCTCCAGCAGGCTGAACGTCCACCAAGCTCTCCTTGAGCTCCTTGAGTTCTTGTGCATTGGGGGTCAATTCATCGTCGTCTTTGTGTGGTAATTGTTTGACATGCTTACCGCCGGAAATCGGGAGCACATTCAACTCGTCGTCCACCACCAAACAAGTTTCACACGAGCCCAAAGAAAGCAAAAACCTTTCATTGAACCGCGCAACCACGTCATCGTGGGCCTCGGTACGGTACCGGGAATGAATATCCATAGTCATGGTGTACAACTGCTTTAAAGATGTCATCGACTTTAAAAGGATCACCACCAATCCTCCTCCTTCTACGGTTTCGATGGTACGGGCCAACAAGTTGGGGGTGAGGGCTTCGAAATCTTGCAAAATACACATTCCGTAGGTGTTACCCAAGATCTTATCTGTCTCTTTATAGTAGACATATCTGATATGTTGGTTGGAAATAAACGCTTCAAAAGGATCCTGTTCGTTGACGTCTCGAATCCCGCGCTTGATATCCTTCTTTATCTTGGCTTCTCTCTTCTGTCTATGCGATGTAAACCCCAACAACTTCTTTTTGTATGCCCAAAGAACCGATTTGTTCATCTTCAAGTCGGCACTCATCATCAAATAATGCAAGTTGGGAAGCTGATTACGGGCCTTGTCGCCCACAATAAAGAAAAAGCTCCGCTGCTTTTCCTGGACTCCATTTCGGATGAGCGCTGGCACTCGGGAATCAATTGCTTTTTTGCCCATGTTTGCAGTAGTCTGTCAGTGTGAAAAACGAGATGAGGATGAGGCGTGCGCGGACCGGTTGCAGAATATGGGGAACAGCATGAGAGTGAGTGGCCAGGCTAGGCTAGGACTAGGCTAGGCCAGGGCCAAAAGCTAGAGGTGTATGTGTCTCAATTGACATACTCTTTGAAAAAGAAAAAGAAAAAATAAAAAAAAACTAAAAATGTACTTCATGGTGCCAATACTACGGACTAAATATCAAACTCCCTTTTCGATTCTCCTTCTTCTACTCCTCTCCTTTCGCCGCTACCACAGGGAGTCTTCGATAAAGCGACTAATATCAGCCATTTGTGCAATTTCGAGTGCTACGCTTGCAATGTAAATCTCGCTGCTAAAGCTGAAGTTGAGGTAGCAGTCTTCCTTAATGCAAGTGAAAAACAACAAGTCTTCGCTGTAATAATTGTTATTCTGACTTATATCATTGCTCATCCGTAGGTGCAAGAGGGTTTTGTATTTGACTCTAAAGTAACTCTCGAGCCTTTCTTTAAACTTGAGTGCATCACTTTGCAGCAATGAGCTGTGAATCGTGAAAATGGACTCACTGGTAATCGACACCTGAACGTAAACACTGTCGTTTGCAACGCTATAGTTTACAATGTACCGTATAAGCTCGTGTAGCAAGATAGCCCGTTTCTGTTCAATTGACATAATAAGAACCATTGACACTTTCTGACTCACTATCGCAATGTGGTCACGTGACATGGCTGCAAATTTCTTTGCACCCATTCCGTCTCAACAAACCCAACTGCACCCCATAGCGACATGGGGCGGCATCGTCGAGGCCATAAATTGGACAGCAATGCAAAGATGATGTCCCAGCTCCCGCCGCTAGACCCAAAGGACAAAGTTGCACCGCGTTCGAGGTACCAGTACAAAGTGGGCCCGCCGTTCGAAACAACCTTGATTCTCCGAAATATTTACTCGGCAACGACAAACGATGTAGTTATTCCGCGGTTGAGCGCCCGAATCGACCGCGGGTTCGATTTTGTCGACTCGGTTTGGATTGGGTACAAACGCAATTATTTTAGTCTCGTGGCTGCGTTCGAGCTCTGTTTGCACCCAGGGCTCCTGCTCTTACAGCAAGACAAGTTATACATTGACGGAGAAAGCGGGCGGGAGTTTGTGCGGAATTTCAACCTCCAAATCTGCTGTGCGTGCTCGTCGGAGGAGATTGACCCATTATTGGTGCAACATACTGCCAAGAGAGATCGCGGCCCAATTGACGAGCCGACGGTTTTCGTGGCTGTTCCTGGCGAATTGCCAACCCATCAGGTAATACGAGAGTCTTCCAATATACGCAACGGATCCAAAATCAGGGAGTTGGAAAGTATGTTTTTCTTGGAAAAATCAGCAAGGAAAAATTGCAACCCAGAATCCATGCTAGCGGATTATCCTGCGGAAAGAATAGCGAGGGTTGCAAGATACGAACGGATCCAATTTTCCACCAATCTGTCGCCACGACGATTTGACGTGGCAGGGGACTTTTTCCTACAAGTGGAACTCGCAGTGACTCTTATGAACGGGAATACCGTCACTATAGCCTCCACCACCACTCCACCTCTCATAGTCCGCGGACGCTCACCATCGAGCTACGTTACCAAGGTGCCTCCCAAGGGACAAAAACCTCCCCAATTGCCGCCGCTCCCATCCTTACAACTTCCCGCCGTAGCCGCCACCGCTATAGTTGCCCCAAGCACCTGCCACAGTCCGCAAATTCCCCAATTGGACATATACAGTCACCACTACGAAAGCGAGAGCAGCCTTTCCAGCGCCGAAGATCACTTTTTGCTGATGGCTTCCGAAAACGAAACCAGCACGCCGTTCATGAAATCCTTCGTCAACAATGTGTTTTACACCCACGAACCTCCGGACCCGTGCCCCGAATTCATCGATACAGCATTGTTGCAACAACTGGTGCTTGCAGCCGACCACCAGGTGCCCAGCCGCACCGCGGCCTTCATCAGCTCGCCTATAAAACATCCGCCCTGCATACAACCCGAGGTGTTTGGGCTCGACGACGAAGTACCAGACGACGACCTTCTTGAGTTCCACGAAGAATTGAACTTCATGCGCGCCACGTTGAACTCGGACATGCTAGGGCACTCACCGCCGGTCTCGGGAGACAGCTGGATATAGACGTTTTTTTCGCAGCCTGTGCGCGCAGCCGGGGGGCTGGTGTACGGGTGCATGGGGTTTGTTCTTCTCATCAACTTCGGCACTCACAGCTAACACACGTCATGTTGTTTTTCAGTTTTTTCAAGACCCTTGTTGACCAAGAGGTGACGGTGGAGTTGAAGAACGACATAGAGATCAGGGGCACCTTGAAAACCGTAGACCAATACTTGAATTTGAAGTTGGATAATGTCAAATGTTTGAACGACGACAAGTACCCCCACATGCAATCGGTGAAAAACTTGTTTATCAGAGGTTCCACCGTGCGCTACGTGCACATGAGCTCCAACACTGTGGATTGCACCTTGTTGCAAGATGCGTCAAGGCGAGGTATGTATACTTTTTTTTGCCGTTTAGCCGCCAATACTAACTTCAGAGGCTATGGCCCAGTCGGCCAAGTAGGCACCGATAATCCTGTACTATATTTGCAAGCATATAGCTATTTTCGTAATGAATTGTCGTTATTGAGTCTTTGTAGACACCGGGCGCGGGAGTGGCCCGTTTGGTGGCAGAATGAACAGGTTTTCTTTGCTGACTTTTTGGGTTTGCCGGGGCTTGGATGGCTAGTCTGGCTTGCCTGGTTTGAATCGTGGCTCGAACTCTGGCTCTTTGAGTCTGGAATTATGTCTTGGTCATTTTGGTGCATTTTTTCTAATTGGCCTGTTTCGCTAAGGTGAACCACTTGTAGTTTCTGTCGAGGAAAGAGAATAAAATCGGTAATTTTCTCGTTATTCCACACCTCTGTATCGCATTGCGGACACTTGATTCGGCTTTTGAGGATTTGTATCAACTGTTCGTCAGAAATTTCGCCTTCAGTAGCTGAAAAATTGGCCGGCTTTTGGCTGATGGCACCATGAAGAGCATCTAAATATCGATTGATTTCGTGTATATTCAAGCCATATTCCGTCTTGAGCTTCTCTAGTTCTCTGTTTTTCTCATTCACCACTTGCACGAGGTTTTCGATCGTTTTCAGAAGTTCTATAGCAGACATGGAGATGCAAAATGTGAAAATCGCTACTTAAATATTTTCCACCACCATATATCCAGAAACTTTACATAATTTGGTGCTGTGATGGCATTTGGCAGAAGCGTACCGAGCGCGCACTATTTCGGCTTACCTATCTTCGTGGGTCCGGTTCGATCCGCGCGGTCAGAATGTCTCAATTTGAGTAATCAATTGTGCAGTTCTAGCAGCGAGCGGCAGTACCACTGGAGGGAAGCAATTCAGCACAGTAAGCCGCCCGTGCAGAGGCGAAGCGGAAGACCCAGCTGTTTAAGGAGGACGGAATAGTGACTGGTATGTCGACTCCACTCTTTTTATTACTATGAACGTTTGAACTTGATGGCTTGTCGTATAGGGCCCTCTATTAAGGTTCTTTCACTGGCTGCAATTATTGCCAAATAAGTAAGACACGTAAAGCATCCAAGCATAAGTTTTGGAAACCCATAAACCTGTAACTTTCCAGTAATGATATACTGCGACAATCCCAATGCAAGAGCCAGTGCAATTCCAATGCGAATACGTAAAATAGACTGCCATATAGACGTCTTTATGCCTCTGGAGTTCAAAAAATCTTGCATGAAGCTGGTGCAGTAGATTATGCGAAGTGCCATATTGGCCGAATTTGCAACCATTAGTCCCACAAGACCCCAGTTCTGGACTTGGATTAGCCAGTACAGGAGCAACAAAATAAACGCTGTCAGTGCCAGCATAAACCATGAAAATTTCTGGATTTGCAGTTCTGACGCTGTGGAGCTAAAAAATGCTTCAATTACACCGTTAAATGCGAGGAAGGGAAGGTATAGGATATACTGCGGGAAGATCTGGAACACATTGGTTTCTTGCCATATCAACGCTTTGCTTCTTCCAAGTGCAAATTGAAGAACATATGCGCCGTTACTGTACCCTCCAAGCACCATGACCACACTCAAGTGGAAGTACATCAAAAGAATGTACCCCATATTTTTCGCAGCCTTTTGCGTTTGAAGTTTGGAATTCGAACCGGAGAGTTCTTTGGATAAAACCAATCTAAGCGACTCTTCCACCGGCTGGAAAAAAACCCGGGCCAAAATAGAACCGTAATTTGTCACAAGAGCGTAAACTCCCTGTTCTTCGGCAGAGCAGAGCCAGCTTATCAAGAGCCGGTCTCCCTCGGTGAGCAAATGCTTGAATATCATTTGGATGAAAAGACCTCTCCAAACCGATAAAAGTTGAGGTGAAAAGTATCGGCCCGAGGCGCCGATTGGCCTCAACTTGTAGCTTGGGTTGCGGTACATTGCATACACCACGGCAGCGTATACCAGCTGGCCGGCGACATAGGCTGTAGCAGCATGCACGTCATTTTTCGCTCTGGCAGCAAAAACCACACCAACAAACGTCGTCAAGCAGCGGCCGATTACCGCCAAAGACTCAATTCGAGACCGTTTTGAAAATCCAAGCTGGAACTGGTTGAGCGCATACATCGGCTCGGCCACGAGCTCCAAGATCACCAGAATCGACACCAAAACAAGAATTGAAGCGTTCTGCGTGCGGTGCGACCATACCAACATGAACGCAGTCATGGGGAGACCCACAAGCAATGGCAAGTGGCCAAAGTTGACCACCTTTTGCCGGGACCCTTCGCTCTCTTTTTCGGTGTGTGTTGCTGCACCATCTGCAGCTTTTGCAACCCCTTCTGCATTTGACACCTGGGGTGCATCTGTAGATGCAGCCACATCGCTGTCGGCCCGTTGAACTGCCAAACGCTCGGCCTCTCTACTGAAGAACAAGATGCTTTGAACCACAAATTCCCAGTAGCTGGCTGTGCCCAACACACTTGGTGTCACGTATTGAACGAGCAACTGGTTGAGAGAAAATGTCGCCAACTTGGTGAAAACTTGCGTAAGGACAAGCAAGGATGCCCCAGCAGAACTCGCCAGACCAGCATTTACCGGCGCCGAATCCCCATGGTTGGTAGACGCCATTCCATCGGTGTCTGTCCCCGGTGCCATAGACGTGCCGAGACCCACACGTACGCACTCCCACAAAAGTGTGCGTAATTTCCAGCACCGCGACCCATCGACAAACCAGCCAGTGTCGACCTTCACAAAGTAAGCAGAAACCACGGCACCCAGAGCAGCTACAAGTCCCGGTATCCCACGTGAAAATGGACCCTACGCTCAACCCCCACGAAGTGGAACTTCGCGAACAAGATAGGTGGCTTCCCATTGCAAATGTGTCCCGGCTCATGAAAAATACTCTTCCTAATACCGCCAAAGTTTCCAAAGATGCCAAAGAATGTATGCAAGAATGTGTGTCCGAGTTTATATCTTTCTTGACCAGCGAGGCGTCGGAGCGGTGCCTCCGGGAAAAGCGAAAAACCATCAATGGCGAGGACATCTTGTACTCGATGCACGATCTCGGATTTGAAAATTACGCTGAGGCCCTTAAAATTTACTTGGCCAAGTACCGAGAACAGCAGGCGATCAAGCAGGAACGAGGTGAGACCCGGGTGTCTCGAAAACACTCCAAGTCCAGCCTGCAAGTCCAGGTGGACACTGGAGAAACGGCGGTGACAGACTCACCCATGAACGACGATATGATACAACCCTATGAAAACGGCCAAGAACAGTACGAAAGTGGAGGCGACCAAGACCAAGAAAACTCCGAAGACCACACTTTTTTCTATGGAGACCGAGAAAAGTTAAAAGAGGAAGAGGCAGATCACCAGATTCCCCTTCAGGAGGTGACCAAGCACGACGAGTATCAGTACCACGATTTCATCAGCGATCCCAACGAAGAGCCATTGAACGAGGAACACCATATTGACGAGTTGACCAAGCAATTGACCAACGAAGAGTCGGAAATTGACACCCTCACCGGCGACACGAACTACTTTTAAAACTTTACTTCTAATGTGTTTTACTATAATATTTGGCTAGTCCCGCTAGTTACCTTGCTACAACACACTGCGACACACGGGACAGGTTTCGGCATAGTTGGCCCACTCGTGTAGACATTGAAGGTGGAAGCTGTGTTGGCAGGTGGTGGTGCGACACTCATTGTCGAGGGTATCAAAGCAAATGGAACACTCGCCGGTTTTCGGGGCCACCTCGAGCTTCATAAGCCGGATCCGCTTGCGGTGCAACATGATCAACTGCCGGGTTTTGGTGACTAAAACTCGAAGACTCATGTAGCTTGACGGCATGATGTGAAATGGAAAAGTGTAGAAATAAAGGAACACCACTGAAAAAATACACACCATGAAAAACCGCGAGAGATTCACCAAAAACTCAGCAACGTGTACTGCCTGGTTCGTGCGTGATGTCTTGGAGTAGTGGTTTTTTCGGTACATGGTGCAGGTGTATTTTACCCCGGTCAAAGCAATGAGCGGAAACATATTGATTATTTCAAATCCAAAAATTGCCGCCAAGATGTTATCATCAAACGAAGATTTGTGCATGGACCGAAAGTTGTCCACCTCTTTGAAGAACCTGGTAATAAGTAGTATATCAATGAAACCAATTAGTAGTATTCCCATTCCAAACCGGTGGTGGGCCCACCGAAAATTTCCGTGGGCGTTGCCAGAAAGAGTGTTAACTCGGTCCGCACTCAAGAAATGAAAGCATTTAAGAAGAAGAACGCATAGAAAGAGACCAGAAAACTTGAAAAGCTCGTTTTTAACGTCTGCCATGTCTCTTTTCGTATTGACGTAGAAGAGAATAAAACCAAACGAAAATTCCCAACCAGTGTAAAAAACTCGGTCTTTCAAGTTCTTTACCTCGTTCCTCGTGAGTCTTCCAAACATCCCCCACTTGACACAATTTACCACCAAAAGAAACCCTAGGAAACAGAGATGGTGGAATGACAAGTTCAATCCATGAAATCGAGTTTGGAGTTTTGCAAGACTTTCTGACTTGAAAAAGTCTATTTCGTAAGCAAGTCGTCGACAAAAGGTGTTTCCCAACATCCCGTGTCAAGAGAGCCAAGTTATATAGTGGATAGAAGTGCTAGGTGAATGTCAAATGCAAAAGAATACGCAGTAGAGAACAAGCCCGCATCATCCTGCAGGATGCAGCAGTTGGCGTGAGAGTGATTTCCCGATAAGGGCAGTTACTGAAGAAGTACCCAGAAATCCTCATGTAATTCTAGATTGGTTTTAACGTAAAGCCGCCTCGTTGCACGTTGATTTTGAGGCTGATTCCGCCATTCCCCGCCTCGCTTACTGGTGTTTGCATACCGCACCGTGCATCTTCGCTGCAGCGTGCCGCATCCGGCATGTGGATTTCTGAAAAATTTGAGATGAGGTGCATGAATCTTAGAAAGTTATCAGTAGCTATGGGTAAACGAAACTTTCGCAAGAACAAGGGCAACCAAAAGAGCTTTGGAAACCGTAATGAGGGCCGCCAGGAGTACTGGACTGAACAGGTTCGTGAAAACGAAAAATGGGAGAAATACTACAAGACCATGAACATCATTGGCGAAGATGAATGGGATACTTTTAAGAAACACTGCCAAGAAAATTTACCATTGACGTTCCGTATCACTGGATCTCGTGCACACGCCAAAGAAATCAACGAAAACTTCATCGAAAATCATGTATCCAAGTTGCAAGACGCCGAATTCGAAGGGGTGAAATTAATGCCCAAGAACTTGCAATACTACCCAAACAAGCTTGGATGGCAATTGGATGTTTCCAAGGCTGTTATACGTAAAAACGAGCAGTTTGCAAAGACTCAGCGGTTCTTGGTGCTCGAAACGGAAGTCGGTAACATTTCCAGACAAGAAGCCGTTTCGATGATTCCACCTCTCTTGATGGATATCAAGCCCCACCATGCCGTGTTCGATATGTGTGCTGCTCCAGGGTCCAAGACGGCTCAATTGGTCGAGGCGTTGCACGCAGAAGACGAAAAAAGGGCCCCTACTGGGTTTGTGTTGGCCAATGACTCCGACTATAAGCGCTCGCATATGTTGGTTCATCAAGTGAAGCGATTAAACTCTGCCAATTTTATGGTGGTCAACCACGATGCCCAACTTTTCCCCAAGATCAAGTTGAACGGAGCCTCTGAGTTTTTGAAGTTTGACAGAATTCTTTGTGATGTGCCGTGCTCTGGTGACGGAACCATGAGAAAAAACGTCAATGTGTGGAAAGATTTCACCGTGGGGAATGCCTTGGGTTTGCATCTGTTGCAGTTGAACATCTTGAACAGAGGCTTGCAATTGCTCAAGAAAGGTGGCCGTTTGGTCTACTCAACCTGTTCTTTGTCTCCTGTGGAGAACGAGGCAGTTGTAGCTGCTGCGTTGAGAAAATGGGGTGCCCAAATCAAACTAGTAAATTGTGACGACGAGTTGCCCGGTTTGGTCAGACGTAAGGGTCTTAGCACATGGAAAGTGTTGGGGAAAGATATGGAGGAGAAGGAAAAGGGTGCGGAGGGTATACCAGAAACTGCGTTCCCACCATCGGAAACTGAAGCTGGAGAATTCCATTTGGAAAACTGTATTAGAGTGTACCCTCATTTGCAGAACACCGGAGGCTTCTTTATCACTGTGTTTGAGAAAATCGACCCGGAAGCTGATAAAGTTTCAGCTAAGAGAGGTGCGGATGAAGACGAAGAAGAAAGCAAGAAGCAAAAGTTGGATGACAAAACTGAACAAAAGCCCAAGAAGGAGCGGTTGCCCAGAGATGCCAATGAAGAACCGTTCATTTTCCTTGATCCACAGCACCCCGAGTTGGCCAAGTGCTGGCCGTTTTACGGTTTTAGCGAGGACTTTCCTCGTGACTGTACCTTGGTTAGAAATGCCACTGGAGAGCCATTGAGAACCATCTACTATGTGGCTCCTGTTATCAGAGATATACTCACGATCACCGAACAGAAACTCAAGGTTATCCATGGAGGAATCAAGCTCTTTGTAGCCCAAAGAAGTGATACCGGCAGCTGCCCATGGAGAGTTCAAAACGAATCTTTGCATACTATCAAGCCATTCTTGAGTGATGCTCGTCTGTTGAAATGTAACTTGAAATTGTTGGAGAAGTTGTTCCAGGAAGCGTTCCCCAAAATCGACGCCATTAAGGAGGAAGGTATCGATCCAGAGTTCTCTGAGCGCTTAGACGCTATGTCAGAAGGATGTGTGTTTCTTACAGTCGAACGTGGAGAAGGCTTGGAGGACTTGTTCTTGCCATTATGGAAGGGAAGAACCAACGTCAATTTGATGGTGAACAAAAAAGACACTAATGAACTACTCTATAGAGTATTTGGCATTGAAACTCTGGCCAAAGATGCCGGAAAGGAGGCTGCGTACCAGCAAAAGAAGGAGGCTACGGAAGTGTAATATATGCATGAACTGTTAATTGTGACCAATGTCGTCTCTATCTAGATCTTCGTCCTCTTCGCTATCTTCTTGAACTTCTTCCTTATCTTCTTCATCTTCATTTTCATCCTCATCTTCATCTTCATTTCTCTCCACGAAAAGCCGCGCAGAACTCTCATCAATGGCCCTGTCGATCCAATGCTCCGCGAGCAATCCGAACGCAAGTAATGCTGTCTCGTCCATGGTTCGAGTGGTGCCCTTTCGACTTGCAAACTTGTCGCTGGCATAGTAATGAAATGCTTTGAGAAACTCCGACGACGGAAGACCCTGGCCAGCAGGAAACTCGTCTCGATATTTTATGGGGATTTTCACTTCTGTGGTATTGTTTAGCTGTAGGACTTCATCTGCCGGTAGCGTGTGTCCCTTGGACTTGTATATGTCTGGATTATCTCGATCGAGATCGATTTCAACATCGAGATGAGTACCGTCCGTTGCGATTTTAGCTCCAGATTGAAGCAACTTTTTATGGTCTATCGACACGCCTGTCTTGATATCGCCGTTGCACAGACTATATACTGTTGCATTGGCTATGTCCTGGCGTGTATAATTCATAAAATGGCGATATTAATGAACGTAGTATGCTGCGAAGGTCTGCGACAATACGCTCGATGCGAGAGAATATGCAGATTCTGTGCAGATTCGCGCAGCAAGAAATCCAAACACAAACATCAACTACTTGATGGCTCTTAAATGTATTCTTCCCTATTGAAGCTGCGTGATTTGCACGAAGATCTCCGGGCTATCGCCAACGAGGATTCGGGGCGTAAAGCGCTCATCCGCTTGGCGGTACTAAAAGCCCTTCAATTGGATCATAAGCGATTCAAGATGTCGCTGGAAGGTTTTGAAAATCGAATAGATGAACTCAATTCCAAGAAACATGAGTACGAGGTGTCGCTCAGCAAGCTCCGGCAGCAGTATATTACCAAGGAACGAATACAAGAGCTGAAAATCGAACAATTGCACGATGAAGTCACCCGACTCAAGCTTCAGCTCAAAGGAAAAACCAACGTTTCTGAACGCCCTCCGCCTCCCAGGAAACAAACCGGGATATTTTCCACGTCTCCGTATCTCTCTCGAGCTTTGTCGCAGAAAAGAGAGACGAAAAATTATTTAAGTCCAACAATCAACTCGTTGAACAAATCGCTTCTCGCAGATACCACGGTTCTTTCACCAATTCCAGCACGAAAAAAGAAGCCCAAACGAGAGTACACCACCTTCAAGACGTTTGGCAAGAAGCTTGCAACCGACAGCACGTACGGTAGCGAGAGCACCGACAATACTGTCCAAAGCGTGAAAAATCAGAAACAGAAACCAAAGAATCAAGACGATAAAACTAACGAAAACGAGGACAAGGAAAGCCAGGACGTGCTTGGAGACCTTCCCCAACCCACTCAGTCTACGCCGGAACGGCCATCGCAGAAAATGACCACGAGAAGCGCAGCTCGTGGAGGCTCGCCTACCAAGACTCCATCTCGACTATCTTTCGTCGAAAATTTTGATCGTTCCGACGACGATTCCTCGAGTCCCGAGCAGCGGTCGCCCTCGGGCACCCCCAACCGTACTCCCGGTAGTCTTTTCGACCAGCCGCAGTCGTTTGAGGAGGTGCTAAACCAGCACTCGTTCTCGCAGAGCATGGGCACCTCGACCCCCGGTCCTAACATTTCCGCCGAGTCCATGAACATTCTGGCGTCCACACCCACGGCTAAACCGAAACGAAAGCTCAGCTTGCGCAAAGCACTGCTGTCAAAGGTGACGTTGGCGCCAAATAAAAGCCAGATAAATCTCGACGACGACCAGGTGGTAGACTACCGAGACGAACAATTTGCAGACACCAGTTTTGGCTCGCCCAAAGCCAAGTCCAGCGAGCGGCAGCCCGTGGCTCCGAGCGAGCCGCCCCGCAAGAAGAGAAACGTTTTCAAAATCGACTAAATAGACATCCCATCTCTACCACTGTAGCTCCGGGCCCCGTCTGTGTGCAGGCGCGCGCTTATGAATTCTCACCATTTGATTTAGTCAACTCCACATTGAGTATGTCGATGGCAAAAACGTACATGCGGCATGTTCTGAGGCTTCGCGGGCCGCAGAAAAGCATGGTCCGTTGTGCTACCTCGGCTGCGTCTGCTCAGATACCCAGATTTGTAACAAATGAAAAATCCGCTCGCAAACGACGGATTGCGACCGTCGAGTCGATTTGGAACGGCGACTTTTCGGGCCCCTCGGAACCGTTCCGCGCATTTGCCGGCGACCACGAGGCTGCTACTCCCTCGGTGTTTGTCTCGGATCTTTCTACAGGCGACAAGTCCGGCGTACCGTCCGACAACACCAATGGAGGTGCTGACAAAGCCCCGGTTGAGCGGGAAAATAACGATAAAGGCGGTGAAAAAGACGACTTGCCGAGTAAAGAGGAGTCTCAGGAGGACGAGCCAAAGGCACCCGAGCCGCTGAAAGACACAGAAAAGTCAGATTCGTCGGTTTCGTCGGCGGGAGTCGGTGGAGGTCCAACCACCTCGGACACACCTGGTGCTCCGGGTGCTCCAGGATCGCCTCTGGGGGGCAACGGGGGCAATGGCAATGGCAACGGACCAGAAGAGCAGGCGGTGGATCCAGAAACCGGACTTTATCCACCGCTTCTTGCCATCCCCATGAAGGATAGACCTCCACTTCCAGGACGGCCATTCGCCATTAACATCACCGATCCCGACGTTATTCGGTCCATTTACACCATCATAGACAAACGAGAGCCCTATTTTCTCTTGTTCCATGTAAAGGACCCCAATGAACCCGACACCGATATCATCAGAAGCAAAGATTCTGTGTACGACATTGGTGTTCATTGCCAGATTATTCGCCATACTACGCCCCGTCCCGGGGTGTTTAATGTGTTGGGATACCCCTTGGATCGGTGCCAATTGCAGGAATTGAGCAGTCCCAGCGATCGCAAAAAGACCAATTCAGAAAAGAAGATTGATGCTTCCTCTGCGTCGGATGCTTCGTATTTGAGCGGCCTTAATGTGTCGTATGCTACCGTCAAGCGAGTCTCAGACGAGCCTTATGACGAAGAGTCTGCTGACATCAAGTCATTGGTGGAGTCGCTAAAGACCCTTTTGAGCAAAATGGGAGGAAAGAATCCACTTGAAAAACTCCAAATCAAAGAGGGTACGGAATTGGTCAACAATCCTTCCAAGTTGGCTGATTTTGTGGGCTCAACCATCCATGGCAACCCGAAAAAGATCCAGGAAATCTTGGAGACTTTGAACGTTCAATCCAGGTTATCTAAGGCTTTGGAATTATTGAAGGTTGAATTGAAAGCAAGCATGATCAAGGAGAACACCATTCACAACTTGAGCTCGAAGGCGGATGAGTATCAAACCAGACTCTTCATCAAGGAGTTTATCAAGGAGCTTCAGAAGAGAGCTGGAATTAGCGAGTCGGAGGATAAGAAAACCCACAAATTCGATGAACGGCTCAAGCACTTGAAATTGACTGAAGAGGCCATGGAGGCGTACAACGCTGAAAAGACCAAGATGGAAAGCCAGAACGAACATTCAAGCGAGTTGGGAGTAAGTGAGCGGTACCTTGACTGGTTGACTTCTATCCCATGGGGAATTTATTCGAAGGACCGTTTCAGCATCAAGCGTGCAAGAGAGATTCTCGACCGTGACCACTACGGTTTAAAGGATGTGAAGGACCGTATTTTGGAATTCATTTCCATTGGTAAGGTTTCGGGCAAAGTTGATGGAAAGATTTTGTGTTTGGCGGGTCCACCAGGTACCGGAAAAACGTCTATTGCCCGTTCAATTGCTGAGGCACTTGACAGAAAGTACGTTAGAATTGCCATGGGTGGTATTCAAGACGTTCACGAAGTGAAGGGTCATCGCCGTACGTACGTTGGTTCGATTCCAGGGCGAATTATCTTTGCGCTTAAGCAAGCCAAAACTTCGAACCCATTGATGTTGATTGATGAAATCGACAAGTTGGATTTGAGTAGAGGTGGAGGTGCTGCTTCTGCATTTTTGGAGATTTTGGACCCCGAACAAAACAACTCCTTTGTCGACAATTACATTGACGTCAAGGTTGATTTGTCCAAGGTATTGTTTGTGTGTACTGCCAATTATTTGGGTAACATTCCTGCTCCTTTGCGTGACAGAATGGAGATCATCGATGTTTCCGGCTACACCAACAACGAGAAGATTGAGATTGCCAAGCGCCACTTAATCCCTGATGCTGCCAAGAAGGCTGGATTGGATCCTCGCCATGTGAAGATTCCGACCGAGACCATTAGTCGTCTTATTGAAAAGTACTGTCGTGAAAGTGGACTTCGTAATGTGAAAAAGTTCATCAACCGGATCTACAGCAAAGCTTCGATGAAGATTGTGGAAGACATCGAGCTGAGAGAGGAGGAAGTTGGTGTCAAGGAGGAAAAGCCTGCCCAAAGTGAGGACAAGACTGAGGATGTCAAGCATGAACCAGTCGAGAAGACAGATTCAAAGGATGGAAAATTGGACAAGGAACCGGCACTGGCCACTGCCACCGAATTTTCTGCTGATGGAGTAGCGGCTGATGCAAGTAAGGAATCTGGTGAGGAATCGGCGTCTTCTGAAGACGAAAACTTGCCGGAGCCTATTGCTATTCCTGACGATGTGGAAATCACAGTGTCTGTTGATACGCTTAAGGATTACGTTGGACCCGAGATTTACACCAGAGATCGTGTTTATGACAACCCACCACCGGGAGTTGCAACTGGCCTCTCATACAGTTCATCTGGAAATGGTGATGCCCTCTATATTGAGTCGATTTTGACCCATTCGATTGCATCGGGATCGGGATCTCCAGGCATGCATGTCACCGGTAGCTTGAAGGATGTGATGAAGGAATCTGCTTCGATTGCCTACTCATTTACGAAACTGTTCATGTCGAAAAAGTACCCTAATAATCGGTTTTTCGAGGCAGCGGATATCCATGTCCACTGTCCCGACGGGGCGATTCCTAAAGACGGACCGTCGGCAGGTATCTCGTTCACTTCGTCGTTGATTTCTTTGGCCATCAATAAGCCGCTTCCGCCAGAAGTGGCCATGACAGGAGAAATAACTGTTACTGGCCGTGTGCTTCCCGTCGGAGGATTACGAGAGAAGTTGTTGGGTGCTAAGCGGTACGGATGCACCAAGGTGATTTTCCCCAAGGATATCGAAAATGTGCTTGAGGAGATTCCTGAGGAGGTGAAGGAAGGAATTGAGCTTATTCCTGTGGAGTGGTACCAGGAGGTGTTCGACCACATTTTCCCCAACACTTCTGTGGAAGAGATCAACGATATCTGGAAGGACGACTTTGCCGCCTTGGATCAGAAGAAGAAAGCAAAGAGAAAGTAAGGTTTGTATATATCGGATAGTGTACATATATGTCACAGCTAGTGGTCGTCGCTCTTTTTCATCTGTTCGAAGAACTCGCGGACTTTGTCTTCTGTCACCACCTTGCCCTCTTCGGCGAACGGTTTGAAAAAGTCTCGGAGTTTGGATCGTATTTTGTCGTAAACTTGTAGGCCCTCGATGGCCTGTTCTCGAGGAAGTGAATGCAACGCCTCGGCCCCCAAGTCCAAGAGGGTGGAACCGTCGTCATCTTCGTCGGCGGGGGGCTCGTAGACAGGATCGTCCATGTAGAGGTATTCGTAGTTGGTGAGAAACTCCAAAAGACGGGTATTGGTTTTTTGTTCTTCTAGGTTCGTTCTCAACTGCTTCATGTGGTCCTGAAACCCATTTTTCAAAAACACCGAGTACCGCAAAGTGGAGGGATTGTCAGTCTTCATTTTCTTCAATTGTGGTCCCTCCTCCGACGGATGTCTTTTGTTGGCGATATTCCACTCGTCGATGCTCAGCACCTGGTGGTATGGAAGCTTTTTGAGCACAATGTCTGAATTCTGGACCAACTGTTCAAACACGGCAGGAAACACCTCGACACATTTCCAGCAAATGAACAGATCAAAGTCGTCGAGATTTGGAAACGGCGACGGTTGTGGTGGAGTCTCCTGTTTCACTGGGGTCTCCTGTTTCAACGGCTCCAGCTGGGCGTCTTCAGCGGGAGGAGCCAAGTCGTCGAGTCTATTTTTCAGCTCGGGAACCGCCGGTTTTGGCGTTGGTTTCACTCCCAAAATGCAGTCTTCATGGTACCAGTCTTCACCACACACAAAGCCAAAATGGCACTGTATCATCACCCGGCTCTCGTCCAATGGGTTGTACGGTTCGCTACAAGAGCAAAAAAGCCCCTGGAAGTTCTGGTTGTAAGAATTGCCCAGGGCAGGGATATCGTCTGCCGGCAAGCTGTGCGACGACTCCAACGAGTTTCGGCGATCCCGGAGTTTTTCCGACGAGTTTCCGAGTCCTGCTCTCAACACGGGTGCCAGAGAACCACTGGAGTGGTTAGAAGATCGTCTGGAATGTTGGCGGTGATGCCGAAGGGTGCACCCGCCGTGAGGAACATGAGACATTCTTGTAGTTCCACAGTCACAGGTGAAATTTCGCTTGGAGAAGAGTTCCACCAAGTCGTGGTCGGCGTGGCACTGGATGGAGCACGAATAGCACACGCCAATGGGGACAAATTCGGGGTTATTTTGCAGCTTGGAACATGTTAAACAGGCGTAAACTGGCTGTCGCAATTCGCCCTTGCTATAAGTGCATTCCGTGGGGTCAAATGGCATCAAGGAGCGAGCCTCCTGCTCCAATTGGTGCTGGGACTCTAGGTAGTCGACGGCGGTGATCAGATCGGACATGGAGGATAAGAGGAAGAGGAATAGGTGCGAAGTGCGGAGGTCGGACCTGCAGGGAGAGGGAGAGAGAAGAAAAAGAAGAAGAAGAAGAAGGGAAGAGGAAAAGAGAAGAAAGAAAGAGAAGAGGAGGAGGAGGAGGAAGAGGAGCGGGCGGTGATGGCAGAAAGTGGTAGTTTTGTGAAAATTGTGTTTTTTGCAAAATGTCAAATTTGGACGTATGTCAATTGGTCTTCGGCTGCAGGCTTGTGCAGAAATTATTCAGTGGTAAAAGTCAATTAACTCAATTAATTCAATTAATTCCAATCCTAGAATCCAATTTCTTACTCAGCACCCAATTCACACTCAGACCTCACCATTTACTTCACCCCTTTCTATTTTCTATTCTACCTTTTTCTTCCCTTCCCTCCTTCTTTCCCCCATCGCGTCTGCACCTAATAATCCCAATCCGGAAAAAGTCACCCGCGTCAATTTTCAGCCCGCACTTTCTTCTTCACCCATGTCAAGTCCCAACCACAGAAAAAGACAGGCCGACGACGGGGATGCCGCAGGCCGGTCCTCTCCCTCTCTCGCGTCCAGTCCCCAATTGCCGCCGTCTTCGCCGGCAATTCCGTTTGCAGACGAAGAAGAGGAAATCATCGACGATGTCCACGACCTCAATGCCTCCGATGACGACGACGGAGAAGACTTGTTGGACAACCTCGAGCAGGACTACCGGCGCAACGAGACCCAGGACCACTACGACTTGGGCGAGGGAAACATCGACGACGACGAGTACGACGAATTGGACCCTGCTACCCGAAGACGCATCGACCAGCAGATGGACCGAAGAGACGAATTTATGGGAAGAACCAACGACCGGTCCCGAAGACAGGCGTACATGGACGACGACGACGACGAAGATGTGGGCGAGGTCGACGAGTATGGGCTTCCTGTGCAGCGGCGGCGGAGAAGACAGTACGACGACAACGACGACATGATGGAAGGGTTCGAGATCGATCCGTTCAACGAGGAGTTGTCGCTCGAGAGCTTGAGCGACGTCAAGGCGCCCACCGTGACCGAGTGGATCCTCCAGCCGGCGGTGTCGAAGTCAATTGCCCGGGAACTCAAGTCTTTCTTGCTCGAGTACACCGACGACAAAGGACGGTCGGTTTACGGAGCCAAGATCCGCACGTTGGGAGAGGTCAATGCCGAGTCGTTGGAGGTGTCGTACGACCACTTGGCCGACTCCAAGGCGATTTTGGCCCTTTTCTTGGCCACGTCGCCCACAGAGATGTTGAAGATTTTCGACATTGTCGCCATGGAAGCCACCGAGCTCCACTACCCCAACTACTCCCAGATCCACCAGGAGATCCACGTCCGCATCACCAACTTCCCCAACTTGTTGACGTTGCGAGACCTCCGGGAGAGCAACCTCAACTCGTTGATCAAGATCTCCGGCGTCGTCACCCGCCGCACCGGGGTGTTCCCCCAGCTCAAGTACGTCAAGTTCGACTGCTTGAAGTGCGGCGCCGTGTTGGGCCCGTTCGTCCAGGACTCCAACACCGAGGTCAAGATCTCGTTCTGCACCAACTGTCGAGCCAAGGGCCCGTTCCGCATCAACTCCGAGAAAACCCTCTACCGCAACTACCAGCGGATCACCCTCCAGGAATCGCCCGGCAGCGTCCCCGCGGGAAGATTGCCCAGGCACCGGGAGATCATCTTGCTCTGGGACTTGGTGGACATCGCCAAGCCGGGAGAAGAGGTCGAAGTCACGGGAATCTACAAGAACAACTACGACGGGCACTTGAATGCGAAGAATGGGTTTCCGGTTTTTGCAACCGTGATCGAGGCCAACTCGCTCAAGCGCAAGGAAACCACAGCGTTCGGCGACGGCATCAATGCGTGGACCGAGGAGGAAGAGCGGGAGTTCCGCAAGCTCTCCAAGGAGCGGGGCATCATCGACAAGATTATCGGGTCCATGGCGCCGTCCATCTACGGCCACAAGGACATCAAGACGGCCGTGGCGTGCTCGTTGTTCGGCGGGGTGCCCAAGAACGTGAACAACAAGCTCTCGATTCGTGGAGACATCAACGTTTTGTTGCTTGGAGACCCGGGCACCGCCAAGTCGCAGATTCTCAAGTACGCCGAAAAGACCGCCAACCGGGCGGTTTTCGCTACCGGGCAGGGAGCGTCGGCGGTGGGATTGACGGCGTCGGTCCGCAAAGACCCCATCACCCGGGAGTGGACGTTGGAAGGCGGAGCGTTGGTGTTGGCCGACAAGGGCACCTGTTTGATCGACGAGTTTGACAAGATGAACGACCAGGACCGAACCAGTATCCACGAGGCCATGGAGCAGCAGTCGATCTCGGTGTCCAAGGCGGGAATCGTCACCACGTTGCAGGCCCGGTGTGCCATCATCGCGGCTGCAAATCCCAATGGGGGAAAGTACAATTCGACGTTGCCGCTTTCGCAGAATGTCGACTTGACCGAGCCCATCTTGTCTCGTTTCGACATCTTGTGTGTCGTGCGGGACTTGGTGAACCCGGAGCTGGACGAAAGGTTGGCCAGTTTCGTCATCGACTCGCACATGCGGTCGCACCCAGCGCTGGCGGACGACGACAAAGATGACGCCATGGACGAAGACCACGACATCTCCACTCCTCGAAGAAAGACCAGACAGCAGCGCACCGAGCAGGCGCTCAAGGACAAGGAGAGCGAGATATCCCCCATTCCGCAGGACTTGTTGGTCAAGTATATCAACTATGCGCGGGTCAAGGTGCAGCCCAAACTTCACCAGATGGACATGGACAAGGTTTCGCGGGTGTACGCCGACTTGAGACGAGAGTCTGTCACCACCGGGTCGTTCCCCATCACCGTGAGACACTTGGAAAGTATTCTCCGGTTGGCCGAAGCGTTTGCCAAGATGCGACTCTCGGACTTTGTGAGCCAGAACGATCTCAACCGGGCCATCAAGGTGAGTATCGATAGCTTTGTGGGGGCCCAGAAGGTGACGGTGCGCAGGCAGCTCCAGCGGTCGTTTATGAAGTATACGTTGCCGGTGCGGCAGGCGAGTTAGGAGTCGAGTGTGGGTTATTTGGATTTGGATTGTTGGTTGGTGTTTGTAGTATTAATAGAATTATTGCTTGGTACTTCGTGTATGAGTAGCTCTGGTTTGAACTGAATACTGTTACTTGGCTACTCTTTTCCTCGTTCTTGGTGCTATTATCTGACTAGTAATACTGTTGACTAGTAATACTGTTGACTAGGTACTGCTATTGACTAGGTACTGCTATTGACTAGGTACTGCTATTGACTAGGTACTGCTATTGACTAGGTACTGCTATTGACTAGATACTGCTATTGACTAGGTACTGCTATTGACTAGGTACTGCTATTGACTAGGGTACTGCTATTGACCAGAGTACTATTTACTATTTGATTTTGTGTCTGATTTAGCTGTCCTTTGCTCCCACTACTGTTTACTAGTTCTCACACTAATTACTTGGTTCACTAGTTCACTGCTCAGTTATTTCACTTTGGTTGCTAATTAGTTTCACTCACTTTGTTCATTCTCACTGATTATTTGGTTTAGTCTTGCTAAGTACTATCAGTAATTTGATTTCGTCTGACTTGTTCCCTAC
Organism: Meyerozyma carpophila; assembly: GCA_030573695.1. Lineage (NCBI taxonomy): Eukaryota > Fungi > Ascomycota > Pichiomycetes > Serinales > Debaryomycetaceae > Meyerozyma > Meyerozyma carpophila. The sequence continues at coordinate 1,119,071 of JAJMDS010000004.1, read as the reverse complement.
AACTGTTCATCATTAGTCTAGTTCTCCCTGTTCGTTTGTTCTAACTGTTACAGTTTGCTCGCTTGTTTCACAAATTGTTTCAATTCTCGTTCGAACTCGCCAAGCCGGTTCTCACTATTTGACTACTCTCACTTACTATGTTCTTTCGAACTATTTACCATTAGCGGTCATTTAGTTCTCACGCGTTCGCTAAATCTTACCCGTTCGACTCACTACTACTAGTATTTGACTAAATTTTACCCGTTCGAACTCACTACTACTAGTATTTGACTAAATCTTACTCGTTCGACTCACTACTACTAGTATTTGACTAAATCTTACTCGTTCGTTCTCACTACTATTAATCATCTGACTAAATTTTACTCGTTCGTTCTCACTACTATTAATCATTTGACTAAATCTTACTCGCTCGAACTCACTACGTTCGACTCACTACTACTAGTATTTGACTAAATCTTACCCTTTCGAACTCACTGCGTTCGTTCTCACTACTATAAATCATTTGACTAAATCTTACCCTTTCGAACTCACTACGTTCGTTCTACGTTCGTTCTCACTATTATTTGACTACTTCTCACTCACTCACTCACTCCGTTCGCTCGTTCGCTCGTTCGCTCGTTCGCTCGTTCGCTCGTTCGCTCGTTCGCTCGTTCGCTCGTTCGCTCGTTCGCTCGTTCGCTCGTTCGCTCGTTCGCTCGTTCGCTCGCACGTTTTCGCGGCTGCAAACGCGAACTTTCTTCATGTTAAATCTAGACGAGTAAGTCTCTTCCCCCTCTCCGCTCCTTCCCACTAACCCAGAACCATTGCAAATATCAAGCTGTGCAGACACATCCCGGAATCCGACGTCCAGGAGCTCTGCACAAAAGCGATCGAGCTTCTTATAGAAGAGGCAAACGTGCAACATTTACCCACTCCAGTCACCATCTGTGGAGACATTCACGGCCAGCTCCATGACCTCTTGACGTTGTTCAAGACCGGCGGCGAGTGTCCCGGCACCCAGTACTTGTTTTTGGGCGACTTTGTGGATCGGGGGTTTTACTCCCTTGAAAGTCTTTTGCTCCTACTCGCGTTAAAAGTGCGATATCCCGATAGAATTGCGTTGATAAGAGGCAACCATGAAAGCAGACAGATCACCACCGTGTACGGGTTCTACGACGAGTGTGTGCGCAAGTACGGTGGTGTCAACGTGTGGCGTTATTGCTGTGAAGTTTTCGATTATTTGGCCCTTGGCGCCATTGTAGGCGGTGCGGTGTTCTGCATCCACGGCGGCTTGAGTCCGGAAATCGACTCCGTGGACCAGATCCGGGTCATCGACCGGAAACAGGAAGTGCCCCACGAGGGTGGCATGTGTGACCTCTTGTGGCTGGACCCAGAGGACGTTCAAGGCTGGGCGATTCTGCCGCGAGGCGCAGGGTTTCTCTTTGGGAACAACGAGGTGCAGCAGTTTCTCCACCGCAACAATGTGTCGCTCATAGCCCGCGCGCACCAGCTTGTCATGGAGGGCTATAAGGAGATGTTCGATGGCGGGTTGGTGACGGTGTGGCTGGCTCCCAACTACTGTTACCGGTGCGGAAACATCGCTCTGGTGCTCACGATCACCGACGATCTCGAGCGCCATTACAAGGTGTTTGACGCGGTGACGCCCGACAACGACACCCCTACAAAGAGACCGCAGACCGATTACTTTATATGACTACGACGGAGGCTTCGAATTTGTTACCATTTGTTACCATTTTGGAACCTATGCGGATCTGGCTGTACACTGCAGGCTTTACACTGCAGGCTTCAATTCCAAATCCTAGATTGCAGTGAATTGCGAGGTATCATGACATCATGTTTATCTGCTCAGCCGGCGCTCCAGCCTCGTTCGCACAGACCGGCCCGATAGAAAATTTTGACATGCGAGATTACTAGCCCTGCCCCTTATTGTTGTGCAAGTTTACGGAACTTTCCCGATGGGTTTGCCGCCCTGCTCCGATCAACCCGCAAACGCTCACACTCCCCAACTGCAAGTAATCCTATCCTCGTCCAAACCGGTTGCACTTTCATCGTCTCGATTTGGCAGAGGCTGTACCGCCGACGCGCAGGGTGCGTTAGTCGCATCGCTTCGCGGATGCACCTGTGAGACACGGGCGCCGCACCCGCCGCACCCGCCGCGCGCTTGTCGGGATCTATAGTCTGCTGACGATATAAATAGTGGGCGCAGGGAGCAACGGGATGAGCTTGGCGAGTATTATTTATTGACCCAGCAGCTTCCACCTGTGGTTTGTGGTTTTTCAACCGAAACAAAAAATGAAGTTTAATGCATTTCTAGTGCTAGTTACCATCTGTGCCATGGTGGTGGAAGCAGCAAAGACTACGGCCACTACCAGCACCATGGTGTGGGTCACCGTAACCGTATCCGGTGTTTTGACCACCAAGGAAACTCCTTACAGTCAGAAATTCATGACCACCTATACATCCGCCGAAACAACCGATGTGAAGTCGGGAGAAATCGGACTAGGATCAATATCAGGACATGTTGGTGATATAAGGAGTTATACACGTACCACGATCTCTGCCAACGAGGGAATCCTCAACGCCGGCTCCACATCGGCTCTCATGGGCATAGCGGTGGTACTTGGTATGATTATTTAACAAGAGAAGAAGACGAAACGAAGACGAAACGAAGACGAGATGAGAGAATTTTACTATGAGTGATACATCACATTCACTTTACATTAGCATTCAAGCACCGAGTAACATAATTCTAGTTACAAGGGCAACACAATAGACAACACTAGCACAGTAACCTCTGTAGCCAAGCCAGCCAAGACACAACTGTCTTGGAATTAGGATTGTGAGCCGCGCCACACCCAATAGTCACGGCGCGAAAAATCTGGGCGAGCAATTGTCGTCCATGCCAGACACTCCTGAAACTGAAGGTGGGTATCGGCACCCCCTACGCAAGGTATTGCTGCCAGCGAACCTCCGGTCGATACCATTGGAAAACCGCGGGTCAGTAGCTCGTGATCATGTACGTATATGCGCGGGAAAAAATTGCCTCATCAAGGACCATGCAATGCACTGGAACAATTACAACATAGGACGCAATTACTAACTGCAGCTCGCCAACGAACGGACTTTTTTGGCATGGCTAAGAACCTCGTTGTCGTTCATAACCATGGGTATTGGGATCACCCAATTGTTTCGACTCGAGTCGTCCAGTTCAAGAGTACAAATCTTGGATCGCTATATCAATCTCGAAACGGAGCCCAACTTACATGCAGTCCACCGGTTCGGTAAACCGGTAGGAGCTGTATTCATTGCCCTCGGAATATTTACGGTTGCATTTGGTGCGTTTCGGTTTTTTCTTGTGCAATACACTCTTACCAAGAACCATTATCCCGCAACCCGCTTGTCGGTTGGTTTATTGGCGTCAGTTATCTTGACGCTCCTGGTGGCCGTTTTTGCCATGATCCTCAAAACGGCAACTTAGCTGCAACCCTGATGTCCGCACCGCGAATCACATGAAATTCGTCTGCACGGTCTAAAGTGCCTTTCCTTCTTTATGAATATCATATTTTTACGTACAAAATCGATTATCCCGCTCAATACAGTTGAGTGTTATTTTTTACTAACCTTATAATTTATGCGCCACCTTCCCTCATCGGCGTAAACTCGCCTTCCTTGCATATCGACGCACGACCGCGTTTGACAGGTTAATACGAGCGCGCTGGGTCGTGCACCAAAATCAGTCCGAGGGTACAGCCCCGATCGTGTCCACGTGAGTCCTGCACTCGCGGCAAGGTCGCCCCTCAGTAAAATTTTCGTCATTATCACACGGAAAACTTAGACCACAAACAAAATGGTAAGTAAATCAAATTCAACGGCGTTTTGATACGCTAGATAGATTGCATGCATGTTGCAGCCCGTTTAAAACGAGCTCGTTGAACATGGATACCCAACTATTCCAACTTTCATATACTAACTTTTAGGGAAAAGTCCACGGATCATTGGCTCGTGCCGGTAAAGTTAAGTCGCAAACCCCAAAGGTTGAACCTCAAGAGAAGCCAAAGAAGCCAAAGGGAAGAGCTTACAAGCGTTTGTTATACACCAGAAGATTCGTCAACGTTACCTTGACCAACGGTAAGAGAAAGATGAACCCCTCCCCAGCTTCCCAGTAAGCATGTAATGTATATGAATACAATTCAATACGAGAAAGGTGTAGAGAAAACGTAGAGGGAGTAGAGAAAGTGTAAAGGGACACATGGAGATGAAGACAGATGACAAGGTGGACATAAATTAGAGTATGAACGTCTATTAACTGGTGATCAACTCTTGTCCCACTCTAAAAAGTACGAGTATACTCGCGAACGGATCTCGGCTGTTTCCTCTTCCTCTTCGAACATCGGTTTCCAGATTTGCATATCGTTTTGTCTGCTTTTGAATCCATACTCTTTGCAGGTTTCGAAAAACCTCAAATCTTCATTCAATAAATGAGCCCTATGTGGTGAAAATACAACAAAGATAAGTCCAGACGCATTCAAAAGCTGCTTGCAGCTCTTGAGCAAGTTGTGGTGTTGGTTGTGGTTGAAGATCAAGTCGGAAAGAATAATTAAATCAAACTTTTCTTCCTCTTTTGCAGCCTTGTTCTCTTCATTGAACATCATGGCTCCAATATCGTTTCCCCATATGTATCCTTTGACCTCTATGTTTTTGGCGTCAGGGGTGTGGTCCACGTTGTACTGAATATTGGCAATCAAATCGGGATCGGGGTAATCGGTGGAAAGTACGTATGCTGCTTCGTTGAGTCCACACACAAGACTGGGTAATCCCGCAGCTGCACCCAACTCCAAAACTCGTTTCCCACGCACAAGTTCTCTGCTGTGCTTGTCAAGATAGTCTGCGGTATGAATGCCAGCATTCCAGAGCATGTGGCCCCACAATGGCGATTTTCCAACCAACCTCATCTCGATGGTGGAGGGCTTGGCACCATTTATTTTACGTTCGTAAGTGGCAAAATGTGGCTCTGGAGGTGGTGGAAGGAACCCCTCGGGCTCCTCGAACAAACCCACATCGATTTCGTCGTCAGACATAACCGAGAAAAGAAGTAGGTGCACTTTTGTTCATCAGACGGTATTACTGGTGTGTGGATGTGAGCCCGGCCGAATGTGCGTCTGTCGATGAGTTACGTTGTTCCGTGCATCTGCAGCTGCATCCGACGATAAAATGTCGCGATATACCACTAGCCGACTACCGTCCAACATCTTGCATCTATTCAACGTTTACGAACGCGCTTCCAATGCTCTCCAGCCGCTCGACAAGGTGGTGGGTCTACGTGACCTCATCAATCATAATTCTCCATTCCATCATAACTTTTCAAGACAAAAACTTGTACATAATACTGCTGGAAAGCTGCAGATGGATTCCAACGATTATCCTCCTTTGGTATCCCACATTCTTCAGCCTTTGTTTAGCGGCCAAATCAACCTCCCCAACTTAGAAAAGCGATCTACGGACGAAATTTTTAAAGATTTCGACAACTTGGATGAAACAATAGACTCCACTTACACATCCACTGCGAAAAGGTATACCGATTTTCAAGCACGAATATTACAATCACTCTCTTCATATTACAGCCCAATGCAAAAGGTGCCCAATGTTACGGCGGCAGCGAATACATATCGATGGTACTTGAGGTTATTGGAAAACACCCCAATAGTTATTGTACTCAAACAGAAAAATCGGCTCTTTTCTCATTCTACATTGCATCAGATTAACAAGCCGTTCTCGGACCTCAAGTCGCAAATAGACATTCTCAAGGCGAACGCGGCCGCCACCAATGATCCAACTCACTCTCGGTTCAAATCCTACCATCTTTTTGACATCACAACTACAGACATACTATCCCTCGCAGTGAAAAATTTCAACCCTCAATTCACTGGAAACGACGAATTTTGCAACTTCCTCGCTGCTGCTCAGAACGCGGCCATTATCAACCACAGGGCCCATGACCTCAACTCCATGGAAAAACACTATCCCATAAAGGACCTTTACCAGGAGTTTCTCGATGGTCGAGATGTGTCTGAAGTATTTCCATTCGACCTCACCTTCAACGATTTGTATGGGATCACAATCGAGGCTTCGATGCTTCCACACTTTGACAGGTCTCTCCTTGATATCCTCGAGAAGTTTAAAGACGAATATGAGGTATGTTTGGCAAGATTCTCGCTCGGGTTTCCCGAAGTTGCAAAATTCTTCGAGGCTGAAGTTGCTGCAAATGAGGCTGATTCCTACGACGACCTCCTCCAAGCGGCACAGACCACAAAACAACCCAAGAGTAACGTGGCCGCACTCGCAGAATATATGGGCCAATCTGGACTCACCAGAGTAGAGCAGGGCCACAACTGCGTATATCTAGTAAAGCCGTAACGGCGGACGCACGGGCCTGCAGCACCGTGCAAGGAATCTAATTTTCCTGCACGAAAACGCCGACCCCATATTTCATTCAAATACACACGATTATAGATGCCCTTTGGCGGTAGACACTTTCGCCCGCGTGTGGTGGCGCTCACGTTGGTTGCATTCACGCTCTATATCATCTTGTCTGGAAAAAACGAGCCCCAAACCACCGGCGAAGACATACAAGAATTTGTCCAGTTTCCAAAGAATTTCCAACCCCAGCCGGTTGTGGAAGGAGAGTTTGAGCACAACAGCAAGGAGATTTCTGACGATGTTAGTATAGCCTTCCTCAAGAAACTCGACAAGAAGACGGGAAAGTGTCCCAATTACGTCGAATATTCGCAATCTAGACATGGCCCGTATTCGAGTGGAAAATACCAGTACCCATATATGAGACCAGCTCCCAAGTGTCGTACGTTTGTCTCCAGCGCCGTTGAGCGGGTGATCCAGGACCTCAAGTCCAGATTGAGAGACCCTGACCTTGCAAGGTTGGTGGAAAATTGTCTTCCAAATACGTTGGATACCACCATCTTGTGGCATCGAGGACGAGAGAATAAAGGAGTTTCCAATCTCCAGTCGTTTGTTGTTACGGGAGATATACACGCCGAATGGCTTCGTGACGCTGCTCGGCAGCTCTCTGTGTACCAGCCGTTCATCAAACATGACCAAAAACTCAAAGACTTGATGGTGGGAGCCATCAATACCCAGGCCAACTACCTTCTCATTTCTCCATATTGCAATGCCTTCCACCCTCCTCCGCCATCCAATGTGAAAAAGGGAGACACCGCCATGGACGACGTCTACCCCCGGCCCGACTGGCGGCAGGTTTTCGAGTGCAAATATGAACTCGATTCGCTAGCCTCGTTTCTTACTCTCACCAACGACTACTACGAAAACTCTGATGGAGACCTCCTGTTCTTGTCTGAGCTCTGGATGAGGGCGCTAGAGAAAGTGTTGATTGTTATGAAGCGGGAATCGTTTCCTTCGTTCGATAAAAAGACCGGCCAGGCTTTGGCGTTTTATTACGCTTTCAAGAGACAGACGAATATTGGCACCGAAACGCTTCCGCTCGCTGGAATAGGAAACCCCGTCAACTACGATACCGGCTTGGTACGGTCAGCGTTCCGGCCATCGGACGACGCTACAATTTTGCAATTTTTCATTCCCGCCAATGCTCACATGGTCACCGAGTTGAAGCGGTTGAGAGCCAACTTTTTGAGCGAAAAAATGCCATCGCAGTTTCCAGCCGAGAGGTACATTACTGCCGTGGACAGCTTCATTGAAAGCATATCCTCTGGTATCGAAAACTACGGGATAGTCGACCACCCCAAGTGGGGAAAGGTGTATGCCTACGAAGTCGATGGCTATGGAGGAAATGTATTCATGGACGACGCCAACATTCCGTCGCTTTTGTCGTTGCCCGATATGGGATACTTGGACGTGGACGATGAGATATACCAGAACACTAGAAAAATGATTCTTGCCAAAGACGGCAATCCCTACTATCTCAAGGGAACACATTTTGAAGGCATTGGTGGTCCACATATTGGCATCCACAACGCATGGCCCATGTCGCTACTTGTCAAGATGAGAACTTCCAATGACGACGAAGAGATCATGGAGAGTTTGAACCAAATTATGAAAACCACTGCCAACCTTGGCTTGATGCACGAAAGTGTCCATGTCAATTCACCTCATGGAAAGCAGTACACCCGGTCCTGGTTTGCCTGGTGCAACTCGGAGTTTGGCAAGACCATTTTACACTTGGCGGTGCACAAACCACACTTGATTTTCAGGGACGGGATTCCATATAGAATTGACGAGGCATTCCAGTAGAGACAGTCAATACACAGCGATTATCTCCTGATGTAGTTTGCAATGTTCTCAGCGGTCTCGGAGCTGGGCAGCTTGGCAGTCTTCTCAAACGCAGCCTGGTACCGGCTCTGAAGGTCTGCATCGGTATTCTTGTTGATTTCCGAGTTGCGGTCTTCGGGGAATGTGTACTGGCGCTCAGGCTCATCCTCGTCTCTCATCACCTCGCCGCTGTTCTCGTCTTCTTCCGACTCCATATCCGACAACACATCCGAGTCCTTCTGGGACTGCTCCAAATCCAAGTCCTTCATGAGATTAGAGAGGGTCTTCGTCTGTCTCTTCTTTTCATCTTCCTCTTTCTGTTTCAAGATCCGGTCTCGTTCAGCCTTGTAGTACTCGTTATATTCGTCAACCTTGCTATCCACGGCGTCCATAAACTCGTCAAATCCCTCGCCGGTGTATGCGCTGACACCAACCACGTCGAGTTGCGAGTAGAATTCATCCAACATTAACGACATGGAAGAGACGAGCGAGCTCATATACCCAGAAGACTCACCGTTTTCGCCATTTATTTCCTGGTCCTTGCGGAGCGCCGCCTGGAACGACTCGAAATCTTGCATCCATTCCTTCGCAAACTCGGCCTTGGTGACGTCGGTCTTGTTGAACACAATAATCATGGGAAGTTTTGTCTTGTAGAGAATCGAGCAAGCGTAAAGCATGTTGGAGATAAATGTGGTTGGCGATGTGTTTCTGGGCGTGTCAATGATATAGGCAATGACGGTAGGAAATTGCGATGCAAACGCTTCGGTAATAATGGCTCCACTAGCAGACCAAATGAAACATTCGATTTGACCCGGAGTGTCGATGATGACATTCTCCACTGCCAGCGATCTTTTCTCCACAAGCTTGATCACCTGGTCGATTTTCGTTGCAAACAAGTTGAGCGATGTGACAATGGCTCCATTGGGCCCCAAGTTGTATTCTTCCATCACTTTTTTGTATTTGACGGAATCTCTGATATCGATGTTGGCACCAAAGGGCACCTTGAGAACAGCGGGATCCAAGTTTATGACATAGGGAGGGGTTTTCTTGGTGTGAAGATGAGAGTTGAGGCGCTGCATGAACGTGGTCTTGCCGGACCCGGCCATGCCGATACATATGACGGTGTTGGGCATGATGAAGCTTACATATTTTGCGATGAGATATATATAAGGTGTGTGCAGGAACATACAAGAGAGTGGATAGCTTGACTTGGCTTTGACATAATTTTGACCTGATTTTGAATTGGCTTTGACCTAGTCTTGACCTAGTTCGCTAAGTATCGAATCCAGCGTCCTTGATCTTCTACGAGTGCGCCTCGAGAACCCGGTCCACGATCCCCGTGAACACCGACTCGTGCGACAAGATCTGAATGTTCTCGGCTTCGGCTGCAAATACCTTGTCCACTTTGGGACCTCCAGGGCCGCCGATGTTGGGGAGGGGCTGCTGCTGCTGCAGTTGGATCAATTGGTCGGCCGCGGACGAGTCCATGAGGAGCGAGTAGACCGGACGCAATCCCAACAAGTTGACAAAATACCACGAGATGGCCGAAACGTACCTTGCGTTCAAGTCCGGCGTCGCCACTCCGTTCTGCAACATGCTCTTGAACCCGTCTGTCAACGGAAACGGCAACTTCATGATCACAAATCCGGCAAAGAAAAAGTTGATCCAGCCCATAATCACCGTCTGAGGAATGTAGTTCATCAAGTTACCCTTGGCCATCGACATCAATGCGTCGTTGGTGGATGGGTCTGTGAAGGGATTGGCCGGGGTGGCGTTGGCTTCTGGCTTTTCCGCGTAGAATTCGGGTGATTTTAGCGTTTCAATAAAGTAATTTTGGCGACTTGCAAACTCACTCGCAGTCAAAACGTCGTGATTCTGACGGAAACACGAGGCCCGCTTGAGAAATTGCCTGGGTTAGTACTAGCATAGCGAAAAGATGCAGAAACATCTCTTTTGGTGCCACTTTGGCACGTTTTTGTCGCTTCTTGTTCGCTGGTTTCACTTACTTTTCCCGAACTTTTCGAAACGGCTCCAATTTGGGATTGGGCTGCATCATCACAGTAACGTTGGATCTGAGAAGACCCACCATCACCATGACGAAGGAAATGGGTAGAAGAACCCAGTATTTGAGCTGGGGATCGAGCTCAATGTCGGGGAGATCCATAGAGAGTTGAGTTGGAAAATGCGCACTCAATAAGCTGAAATGGGAAAGGAACAGAAAAAGTAAAATTTAGAAAAGATTGTTTTTGGGGACGGGGATTGTCCGGACGCTTATAGCCAACAGAGACACCTTCAGTGGCCCAATTCTTTCTGTCAACAGCCCACACAATTTCTGTGCTCATATTCGTCCCTCAGGCATAATAACACGCGATTAAGCGCCGTGGCGCAGTGGAAGCGCGCAGGGCTCATAACCCTGATGTCCCCGGATCGAAACCGGGCGGCGCTATTTTTTTGGATCTACTCACCTCTTTTTTAACGATGGGCTGGTTTGGCGGCTCCCCGGCAAAGGTATCGAGCATTTCCGAGATAGATACCACAACCAACCTCAATGGACTGCAAGAACAGCAATTTTTGGAAGATCTACCTCCCAAATTCGAAGACACTGCTCCCAGACAGCCTCCAGAGAGCATGTATCGTGAAGCTTTAAAACAAGTGAAACTCTCCGATTTCACTCCTTCGCACTTTGTGGGCATGCCGTGTTTCCGGGAAGCCATGATAACCGGATTCCAGTCGATGGGAGTGCTTGGAGCCATCACGTTTCTCATCCACAAGAACCCCCAAAGGTCGGTGAACTGGGCGGTGTGTGGATTTTTTCTAGGCAACATTGTAGGATGGGAACAATGCCGGTCGTTACGGAGGAAGTCGTTCGAGACGGTGGAGAAAGCCCGGCAGAAAAACCAAGAAAAGCAGGCGAAAAAATGGGAGGAGAAGCAGGCGAGCGATGAGCAGATGAAAAAGTGGAAGGAGGTTCAAGAGAGGGAATAAGAAGTGGACCTAAGAACCTAAGGAGCAGCAACTACAAAGAAAAGGCCATAATGAGCTCAAACATCAACTGTGATACTCTCAACTCGACTGAAAAATGCCAGGCAGCGAAGCGAGGTGAAAATGCCATGTCCAACTCGCCGAATGTATTTTGGTATTTTACTCCCAAGTGGTCAATTGCAGTGCAAAAGGCTCTCCAAAGCCTCTCAGAGCCCCGAATCATCCCCTTGGCCCATTTTCTATCGACGTTATCTCATGTAAATAGTAATCCATCTCCCCCACCTTTCGCGCCCATGCAGGAAGCCTCGGCCCCACATCACCGATTCTTCCACCACCTCTCTTCCTTTCCACACCACGCCATTTCCACTACACCATGGATGGCCATCGTGTGACCGTAGCGTACGCATCCATTCGCTCCAACTTGCTCAACCTACCCTCAAGCTTGTCCAATCTACTTTTTAATGCAAATATAAATATTCAAGATGTGATCATCGAAATAGTTTCAACGTCCAAGAAGCGCAGCTATGCCGGCTGGTCGGGAATGTCGTCCTCCAATGTCAAGGTGGTCGAGATAGACGCTGTTTTTGGTCAATCTTTGGGTTTGAACGAAAGTGAATCGGTGACTTTGAACATCAAAATCAACAACTTCGAAACCCCCCAAATCTTCTTGGAGCCACTAACCTCGTCAGATTGGGAGTTGGTGGAGCTCCACGCCCAGACCTTGGAAGACAAGTTGTTGTCGCAAACCCGGTGTGTCTCCGTGGACCAGATACTTGTGGTTTACCCGAGCCAAACGTCTTCAGCCAAATTAATTGTCACTGACATTGGGTCCAAGGACCACAAATTTGCCAAGATATCTCCCATGTGCGAGGTGGCTATAGCGCCCAAGCTCAAGCCCAAAAAAACCGCTTCGACAAAGTCTTCGAAGTCGACGAAAAATGTATCTTCCGAACCATACGCTAACATTCCCAGTATCCTCAAGCGGGGTATTCCTCTCCCACACCCATTATTTGCCAGCGACTCGATACCTGCCGACGGCTCTGCCGCATATGAGGTTTACGTCAACTTCAACGAGGTTGTAAGCACTTTGAAGCGCACCGACTATGTTGCCGTATCTTTGGTTCCTGGGCCCAACGATAAGCTGAACACCATGGAAACCACCACACAAGATGGCGCAAGTGACACTGCAAGCCCCGACAAAGACTTCAGTTCTCTCAAAGAAAATAAGAGGGTTATCGCCAAGCTCGTAAGTTATCCACAAACCCCACAAAACTCCATTGGATTATCGAGAAACTTGGCGGTGGCTCTTAATGTGGAGGACCAAATAGGCTCCATAGTTGCCTTGAAACCAGCAGCGTCGCCTCTTCAAAAACGTCCCGCAGCGGTGGTTATTCACCCATATATTACCCAGACAAAACTGGGCTCTATGAACTTGAATTCCAGTGAAAAGAAGTCTAAAACAGCAGAGCTTGCCAACTCGATTACGGAGCTGCTTTCTGAGCATTCCTTCTTCACGTCCCCTGTGACTAACTATGTGAAAGTGCCCATAATTCCTCTGTTGCTTCCGTACGGCGCTCTTCTCAAATTCAAGAAAAATGACGATACTTCGGCGTGGATTCGGCCCTCCGCAAGTGGGAAGAGCCCCAAAATAGAAATTGGTCAAGAACTTCTCAGAAACACTTCTTTTATCGAGACTCCTCGAGAATCTGAAGAGATAGAAGAGGCCCTTGGAATTCAAGACACCATCGACGATGCAGTCGAGTCAATTTTGACATCGAGAAACTCCGGTACTTTGGTCTATGGAAACTCGGGTGCAGGCAAGAGTCTTGTTCTTCGCTTGATAGCCAAGGCAGTGGCGGCTACAGGAGCATTTCATACCAAGTTCATTTCTTGCGAATCGATCATGAATGAAAATTTTAGCCAATTGCTGGCCAACCACATCTCGAAATGGATCCAGGAGTGTTCGTGGCACAAGCCGTCGTTGCTCATTTTGGATAATGTGGATAAGATTCTAACAGCTGAAGCCGAACACACAGACTCCACCAACTCAAAGCAGCTCACCGAGTACTTGCTTCTGCATTTGCAGCGGATTCACGGACAAAAGCACAGCAACTTGTCTATACTTGTTTCTGCTACATCAAAAGAATCGTTGAACAAGCTTCTTTTCCTGTCCCATTTGATCGAAAATTACGTCCACCTAAAGGCCCCAGACAAGTCAACCAGAACAGTTATACTCACAAGGTATATCAACGAAAAGCTCGGGTGCCACATCGACTTTGACATCATGGATATTGTTTCTGAAACCGAAGGATACCTTCCCAACGACCTTAAAATATTGAGCGATAGGCTCTATCATGAGGCATTATTTGCGTCAGCCTCCAGCGACAACGATGCGCTTCACATCTCCAAAGAGAACTTTGAGACGGCTCTCAAGGGATATACCCCGTCCAACTTGCGAGGCGTAAAACTCCAGAAATCGTCGGTCAATTGGTCGGATATTGGAGGACTTCAAGAAGCCAAAAACGTGCTTTTGGAGACCTTGGAATGGCCCACAAAGTACGCACCAATCTTTGCAAACTGTCCCTTGAGACTCAGGTCTGGTATCCTTCTTTATGGGTACCCTGGTTGTGGAAAGACGTTGTTAGCCAGTGCGGTGGCTGGGCAATGTGGTTTGAACTTTATTTCCATCAAAGGTCCCGAAATCTTGAACAAATATATTGGAGCATCCGAACAGTCAGTCCGTGAGCTCTTTGAGCGGGCTCAATCGGCAAAGCCATGTATTTTGTTCTTTGATGAATTCGACTCTATAGCACCGAAGAGAGGCCATGATTCCACCGGTGTCACAGACCGTGTGGTCAATCAGATGTTGACCCAGATGGATGGTGCGGAGGGCCTAGATGGGGTATATGTCTTGGCAGCGACCAGTAGGCCAGACTTGATCGATTCTGCCTTGTTGAGACCAGGAAGATTGGACAAAAGTGTCATCTGTAATATGCCAGACTACGACGACAGACTCGATATTCTCAGAAGTATCACGGCCAAGATGGACTTGGCGGACGATGTTTCCTTGGAAGAAATAGCCGAGCAGACTGGAGGCTTCAGTGGAGCCGATATGCAAGGACTAGGATACAATGCCTACTTGAAAGGTGTACACGAAAAATTGGCAGCTGACGAGTCGAAGGCCCTCAAGGGACAAAGTTCCTCGAGATCCAAAACGACCTATGATTTCATTCAGCTCACATCTTCGAAACTCAAAAGTAACACACTTCGACCCAGTGAGAGGGTACAGCTTTTGTCGCAGATTGAGCTGTTATACACCAAAGAAGAGGTGAAAAAATCCACAAGCGAGGTATCGGGAACGTCGCTGAAAGTGCTAATTACTCATGCTGACTTTGTTGCTTCGCTTAAAGAAACCAAACCGTCGATTTCGGTGCAAGAAAAGCGCAAATTGGACAATGTGTATCGCCAATTTTTGAACGATCGTGACGGCAACATGCCAGACGGAACTGCGAGCAGCGAGATTGGCGGGCGTACGTCGTTGATGTAGAATACACAAAATTAAGAATCACCAGTAATAAAAAAAACCTGGCAACATCGTGCAAGAACGGCTGCGAAAAAAAAGAGCTCGCACTCAGGTTCGAACTAAGGACCAACAGATTTGCAATCTGCTGCGCTACCACTGCGCCACACGAGCATTCTTCACTTGTACCTGTCTATGCCGCATCCATTAACTGTGAATGTAACTGTTTCTCACGCGAATTATTCATAGACCGTGCAACACATTCTTTCAACAAATGTACGGAGATGCCGCCAAAAAACTAGTACTCGATGCGAAACGAAGTCTCAATCTCAATGACGTGCCGTTGTTCCAGGCTGACTTGGTCAAAGATGTGATTCGAGAAATCGACGATTTGAACAAAGATGCCGAATATTTGACTCTGCAACAACGACTACAAGAAGAAAGTCAAGGATCTTTTAGTGAAGAAGAGCAAAAGATCAACCAGTGCCAATTGTTTGTGACACACTTGTCTATGCGTCGAAACAAGCGATGTCTTTTAGCATACCAGAAGCTGCGTGCTGACCAAATCGATGAGTTTTCGTGGCTCAATATCGACCCCGATCAGGAGTCCTACAATGAAAAAGCAGACGCGTCGTTATCGCGGATTTCCCGGTTGAACTTGGACAATTTGAGCCACGAAGAACAGGAATACTTCCGCAATTACCAAGAAGTCATCACCAACTACAAGTCCAATTTTGCCGACTTGGACCTTTCGGGCGACTTGGAGCCCCCTACTAGCATATTCATCGATGTCCGCGTACTCAAGGACGGCGGCGAGGTCCAGACCGAGTACGGCGTCTTCAATTTGATCAAAGATTCTCAGTTTTACGTGAGGAAATCAGACGTCGAACGCTTAATCCAGCAGGGATACCTCGAGGAATTATAGACTCGGAAATATGTATTATACTTGACCTGTCAAGCACAGCTACAGGTTCCTCGCCAAAGCTCGTATAGCTCATTAAAGCAGTAGGGCCCCCGCTGCTAATTACCCTATTTAATGCTAGTTACGCCTCGCTCTCACTGTCCTCCATCTTGACATCGCTATCGGTGCTCCCCAAAAACTTATCCAACTCTTCAATCTCCTGCTTCATTCGCAAGTTGCCAAGCTTGGTATTCTTCTGGTCAACCGGAAGAGGTAGGATCATTACATTGTCTTTATTTTTGTTGTAACACCCAATGTTTTCATCCATGATCTTCACCTCCTTCCTCAACTCCACGGCTACATCGCTGAGCGTGCTATAAATGCCTTTAGTTTGCAGCTGAATCTGCTCTTTTATCTTTTCAACGTCGTCTTTCGGGCTGCTATAAGTCTCGAATATGCCCGACATTTTGTCCAAAAGAGACACGATTTTGCAATCTATATCGTACAACGAGTCGATTCGCTCTCTGATAAAGCTGCCTTCCTTTGCCATACTGAGAAATATCAATGAGGTGAAAGGCTCAATGCGGTTGTGAGATTGAGATGTGTGAGATAAAGACTGAAATTAACATTTGTGCGACTTCGCATCGCAGACTCCACACCTCACCATGCCCATTGAATTGGGGTTATCGAGGATTTCGCGGCTTCTCCGTCAGCTAGGGAATCCGCACAAGACCTACAAGTCTGCGCATATAGCAGGAACCAATGGAAAAGGCTCAACGGTGGCATACTTGTCGTCGGTTTTGACGTCGAGTAAAGTACGAAATGGACGGTTTACGTCTCCCCATATGGTTTACTACAACGACTGTGTGTGTATAAACAACGAGACATACCCATTGCCCAAGTTTGAACAAGTGAGGGCGTTGGTTCGTAAGACTAATGATGAGTTCAAGCTCCAATGTACAGAATTCGAGTTGCTCACGGCCACAGCATTCAAGATCTTTGAGCTAGAAAAAGTGGAAATTGCATTGATAGAGGTGGGGTTGGGTGGCCGACTAGATGCCACCAACGTGCTAGAAGCAAACACATCTCTGCTGCCTGGAGTGGTTGTAACTGCAATTACCAAAATAGCGTTTGACCACGAAGGTTTCTTGGGAGATACCCTAGAAAAGATTGCCAATGAAAAGGCTGGAATATTGAAGGAGAACATTCCTTGTGTGATCGACGGAACCAATGAGCACCTGGTTTTACTGGCCATTCGGTCCAAAGCAGCATCTTCAAGTTGCAATCTCATAGTAGCAGGTGGTGATAAGGATGCCGAAGAGTTGATCAAAGTGTCGCCTTTGAATGGAGCATATCAATTGAGCAATCTCTGTGTCGCTCTCAGAGCAATTGACATCTTGAAGGGGTACCTTCCCATAGATAACCACACGATTCGAGAAGGAATCAAGAACACAAAGTGGATTGGGAGGTTGCAAACCGTCGAGATTCCAGGGAAAAACCTCACGGTTCTCGTGGACGGCTCTCATAATGAAAACGCTGCCATTGAGCTTACAAAGTATCTTGAACATTCGACAAACAGAACAGAAGGAATCATCTTTGTGGTCGGTTTCACAAAGGGAAAATCCATTGACAGCTTGTTGAAACACACCATTACCAAAAATGATACAGTATACTCTACTTCTTTCTCGCAACCAGAAGGAATGCCGTGGATCAAGCTGGCAGCACCAGAAGATATCGCAAAGGTAGCCACCAATTACACCGACGATTTGCAGTCGTATGGCAGTTTGGAGGACATACTAAGCCGTATTTCTAGCCATAAGGAGAATGGCGATGGACGCTCGGTGGTCATTTTTGGAAGTCTTTACTTGGTGTCGGACGTTTTGAGGCTCGTTGAAGCTAAAAAGTAGATGAGAGTGTAATGAGAGTTCAATGAGAGTTCAATGGGGTGCTCAACGAGAGCTTAATGAGACTGTTCAATGAAGCAGCTTAAATGAAAATAAGAATTGAGGTTGCACAAGTTGAAGTGTACTTAAGATACTACTGCTCTTAATGGTGGAATCATTCTTGTAATCTTAATTGTAATGGCTTGTGGACAAAGGTCTATACTGTACCGTAATATAGTAAATCGCGAACTACCATATTTCACCTTTTGACTCGATGACGCTATCGGACTTTGAAAAACAGAGACAGGAAAACATTCAACGAAACAAGGAGCTCTTGCGCCAACTAGAATTGGACTCGCTCAATGACTCCATATCTCGCGAGGTTCCGAAGCCAAAGCCAAAAGCAAAGAGACGAAAGACCGAAAATGGCCGCGTGAAAAGTGAACCAATAATGCCCACTCGAAGGTCCAGGAGGATAGCAGGGTCGACAATGGAGGACAGCGAGGAAGATAAGCGGATGAGAGAGGAAATGGAGAAAGCAGAGGAGCGGAAAAGAGAACTAGAAAAATTGAAGCTGACGCGCCTATTTGGCGATTTCAAGCTAATTGATCTTGTTGTGAACAAGCAAGGCGAGTTCAAGAACCTGGACAGAGTACTTAAGGTCAAGGAAGAAGACAATGTCAAAAAAGAGGACAATCAAAAAATAGACGATGATGAGATCAAAAAAGAAGATACTGAAACGTTAGATCTTTCACGGGACAACGAGGTTTTGCAGAAACTCCAGCAGTTGGGCGACCGGTTTTCCGTGGGTGACTTTTACGAAATGATAAAGGACACAAACCTGAAATATGACGACTCTGTGTTGCAAGAGAAGCGAAAAGAGTTTGATCAATTGAAACTTTACGAGCGATTTGATCCGCTAGACATCAAAATTACCCAGCAAAGAATCACATCCATAGCCTTTCACCCGGCCAAGGACGACAGGGTGGTTGTGGCAGGAGATACTACCGGTTACGTGGGAATATGGGCGGTTGATGCGAAAGGTGACGAAGAAACTTCGCCTCATATTACTATTCTTAAACCGCATGGCAAGGCGGTAGTTCGCATTCTCACCCCGGAGCAACAACCATCATTGATACTAACATGTTCCTACGACGGATCCGTAAGACGTCTTGATTTGAAGAAGCTTGAGTCCACTGAAGTAGCCTATCTTCAAGACCCACACGAGTCCAGCGACTATCCTCTCGGGGTTTCTGATATAAACGTTGCCGACAATAATGTGTTGTACATGACGACACTCAGTGGTAACTTTTATCGATATGACATGAGAACGCCGTTCAAACAGGGCGAATTGCTTCGTCTTCACGACAAAAAAATTGGCTCGTTCAGCATCAACCCCAACGCTTCTCATCAAATAGCCACCGCATCACTTGACAGATCCATGAAGTTGTGGGACTTACGCAGCATTTCCCAAAAGAACTCCTACTGGAGCGAATTCGACGACAAGTCTCCTCACCTTTATTGCACCTATCATTCCAGACTCTCGGTATCTTGCGTGGACTGGAACCACGATAACCACTTGGTATGCAATGGATACGATGATACCGTCAACGTTTTTGATCTCAGCGGCAGTGATAAGTTACCTCTTGTCACCGAATGGTCAAAGGACTACGAAACAGAAAAGAAAAAGAGAACCAGTATTGAAGATGGAGTTCCAGAAAAGCTTGAGCCATTAACTAGAATCAAGCACAATTGTCAGACGGGAAGGTGGGTGTCGATATTGAAATCTAAATGGCAACTTCATCCTGGTGATGGGCTCCAGAAATTCGTTATTGCCAACATGAACCGAGCATTTGACATCTACGATCAAAAAGGACGCATTTTATGCCACTTGACCGATCCTGATCGTATGACCGCAGTTCCAGCCGTGTCCATGATGCATCCTACGCAAAACTGGTGTGTCGGTGGAAGCGCCAGTGGAAAAGTCTACTTGTTTGAATAATTTTTGTGTATAGTGGACTATTAAACTTAAGCGGAGGAAGTCATGACTTGCCACACTCTGATGACGTTATCGGTGTAACCAGCGAACAAGTTTTGACCGTCAGCAGACCAAGCCAAAGAAACGGCTTCTGGGTCCTTGGCCTTGGCACCGATAGCGAACTCGGGCTTCAACTCGTCCAACAAGGTTCTCTCTTGCAAGTTGAAGATCTTGATTCCGGTAGCGGTGGCAGCAGCCAACCAGTATCTGGATGGGGAGAAAGCCAAGGCGTGGACCTCAGCGTTAGCGTTCAAGGTGTACAAAGTCAAGTTGGAGTTCAAGTCCCACAAGATGATGACACCGTCCTTACCAGAAGAGGCACACAACGATCCATCTGGGGAGATGGTGATACAAGAAATGTAACCGGTGTGGCCAATGAAGTCAGCATTGACGTTGTACTCGTTAAGGTCCCAGGACTATGTTAGTAAAATAATTCAAGTAAAACTCTTCAATCAGAGATCTTGGTGATTAAATATGTCTCATTCAGCCGAAGCCGTCTGAAGTAGCAAATATGATAGCATCATGTGAAAAAGAGAGAGAAAATTGAACTTACCTTAACAGTCTTATCCCAAGAAGCAGAGATAACAGTGTTGGTCTTGTCAGATGGGGAGAATCTAACAGCAGAAACCCAGTCGGAGTGGGAGGTCAAGGTTTGCATACATTCACCAATGGTGTTCCAGACCTTGACGGTCTTGTCACGAGAAGCAGAAACAATCTGTCTCAAGTTCTTGGCGATGGAAACAGACAACACATCTCCAGTGTGGCCCACGAATCTCTTGGTACATTCACCAGATTCCAAGTCCCACAATCTCAAGGTCTTATCCCAAGAAGCAGACAAAGCGTAAGCACCGTCGGCAGAGATGGTGACATCTTGGACAATGTGAGAGTGGCCTCTGAAAGACTTCTTTGGCACACCGTATTGGTTGTCTTCACCACCGGTCAATTTCCAGGTGATCAAAGTCTTGTCTCTGGAACCAGAAAGCAACAAATCTGGGTGAGCTGGGGTGGTGGCCAACGAAGTGACCCATCCATTGTGACCCTCAAGGGTACCTCTCAAAACCAAAACTTCTTGATCAGCCATTTTTAGATATAAATTGGTATTGCAGACTGGTGAGTGCGTAGCTTGAATCTAAAATTTTTCAGTTACACAAAACCGACGCTACCCTCGACTTGTGCTGTCATTTACTACCGGCTGGTGCTCGGAAATACTCACGCTCGCAGTGACTGCTTTTGCCGAGCACACCCTACACCCACGTATTGCAGCAAGACATCAACGGTTATATGCCGGATATGGCTGCATTTCGATTGTTGTTTGACTACCGGAGCTATGAATTTCGTCCATTCACTTGCATAGATTCCGAGGTAAATTGGTTGCAAAATGGCTGCAAATATGCGCCATACCGGTCTCTTGCAGCTGTCAAATGTGTCAAATTATTTCAGTTTGGCCCCGTCGCGTTTGTCGCGGCTGTTGCATCTTCCCCAGATTCTGACTGCACACGTATACCATATCGGTCCTGACCACAAATATCATGGACAATAATGTACCCAACATCACCATAGTAAGCGGCGGAACCGCTACCAACGAACTCGTCCTGTTATTTCTGGCACTCACTCCTCGTGTGACGTATGTGCTTCCAATTCTGGACAACGGCGGCTCGACTTCGGAGTTAATCAGGGTCATTGGAGGTCCAGCAATTGGTGATATTCGTCTGAGACTCACTCGTTTGATCCCCCAGCATCAGGATGCATACAGGCAACTTTTCAGCTACCGTTTATCTGACGATCCCGAGGATGCAAAACGTCAATGGAATCAGATAGTGGAAGGTTCTCACCCATTGTGGGCCCCGATTGAACCTGCAAGCAGAGAGATCTTTCGGTCGTTTTTGGTGCATGTACATGTCGAGCTACTCAAACGATCCCGACACCAATTCATGCAACATCCAAATAAAAAGCAGTTTCGGTACGAACTTGCAAATGTGGGAAACTTGTTTCTTACTGGAATTCGTCTCTTTATTGGTTCACTAGATTCAGCAATTGAATTGTTTTCGAGACTCACCGAAATTGATCCTAGCATAAAAGTGCTTCCCTGTGTTAACACAAATTTCACCTACCACATAAGTGCCCTTCTACAAAATGGGCTAATAATAACGGGCCAGTCTCAAATTTCTCACCCATCAACTGCAGACCATTCCAACTATCCACCTCCTATCCATGTCAGCCGCCCTCCTACTCCCATAGATGAATGTTCACCCGAGTATTTTCAAACATCTCATGTCCAACCTCACATTCCCGAGCCTATATCTGACGTTCTGTCAGACGAAGAAGAGTCTGGCAACGTACCGCAGTATACTCACCCCGAGTTAAAAAAGTCTCAGCTTCATTTCGACAAATCGGAGAATATTACTCCTCTCCTTTCACCAATCGAGAGAATCTTCTATATCTCGCCGTATGGTGAAGAAATATGTCCAACGGCTCCAAATCGAGTGACGTCGAATATGACCAGTGCAGATGCCATTATATACTCCATTGGGTCTCTAATGACGAGTATAGTACCTGTCTTGATCTTGAAAGGAGTCGGCAGGGCCATTGCAGCCGCTAAGAACAAGAAGAAGATTTTACTACTCAATGGATCCCATGATCGTGAAACTTTTGGGATGTCGGCCACCGATTTCGTGGAGACAATTGTCAAGCTGGCAACGTATTCGTTGAACGAAAAGAACCCCCAATCCCCGGAATGGACAACTTTTGTTACCCACTTGATATATCTCACAGACCTGGATATCGTGGTGGATGTTGAAACTTTGAACAAGAAGGGAATTGTATGCGTGGCTGTTGAGAGGCAAGAAGGCACCCAGTATTACGATACACATGATCTCCAGGAGAAATTGCTGGCGCTCTTGAAATAGATGCTATAGATTTAGAGGGTAATATGTAATTTGTATCTATGGTTCTCAGTCGTACCACATCTTGATCAACTCTTCAGAAACCGCCGATGGAGTGAGCACACCCAAATCTGTGATTAAGGCGGTGATGTACTCGTGTGGTGTAAAGTCTATAAGCTGCGTCTTTAGCAAGCCGCTTTCTGGCACTTCGTTGGCTTGTGGAACATTGACTTCTGGGGAACTGCCCATACCGAGCATATCGCCCATGCCAGTGGGAAGGTCGTTTGGAGACAAGGGGAACAATCTCACAAACTTGTGCGATTCTGTCACCACGTAGAAAGGTTTGTTGTTTGTTTTGGCCAAGCAACCAATTTGATAAGACCCTATGTGGTTTATGATACCTCCACTTTCGGCCACACCTTCAGCACCCACTAACACCTTGTCGACTCTGTGAATAACATAACCTACCGCATTGTCTACAATAACCTCCACTGGGATGTCGGCCTCCTGAAGCAATTTCGCCATGTGGTATCCCTTGTTGGTAGGTCTCGATTCGGTGACAATTACCCGAAATCGTATCAATTTTTCAGCCCGAGCTTTCTTTAAAAGATGATAGACCACCCGGGAATAAGAATGCACCAAGATGGTGTCGTCGTCTTTGATGAATGGCAACCCCATTTCTGCCAGTTTGTTTCTCGATTCTTTGGCTCTTTGCACAAACAACTCTCCGTTCTCGACCAAATTTCGTTTACATGATTCCCAATCAGCGTACAAGTTTGTGTTCCTCAACACAAATCTCATGAATAAGTCACACCCGGCAGACAACGACACAGCGTTGGAGATGGACGACTTCAACAAGTCGATGTTGGACTTCACAAGTTTAATAAGCTCCGCTTGAGTCGATGGTTCTTTGACTCGCAACATGGTGACGAGCGACTCGATGGCCGCTATGGGCATGGTCATCTCCAGGTCCTCCTCCAAGAACCGCAAGTAGGTCAGGGTTATATCGAATGAGTCGCCTGTCATTTTGCTGGTATAGTGGGTGTACAGTTTTCGTGCTGGGCACTTTCAATAAGTAGCGATGAGAAATTGGGTCGCGAATTCTTCAACTCTTTCGCAACTTCGCAGCTTCTTCGCAGGACCATGGACCACGCTGGGTTGTTTGTAGATGACGACGAGATCATGGAGGAGGCAGGACACCAGCCCGAAGTGCATTCTGGGTTGCTGTCCCAAACCGCCAGCGGCTTTGAGCTGGACGAAAGCGGAACTGGCGAAGAGGACGACCCCATCGTGGAATC
Source organism: Meyerozyma carpophila (assembly GCA_030573695.1). Taxonomy (NCBI): domain Eukaryota; kingdom Fungi; phylum Ascomycota; class Pichiomycetes; order Serinales; family Debaryomycetaceae; genus Meyerozyma; species Meyerozyma carpophila. The sequence goes on along the minus strand of JAJMDS010000004.1, from coordinate 1,095,269 downwards.
CATCCCGGTGATTATGAACGATATACCCGACCTGAACCAGCATGTATACGTTCTACAGTATCCAGGGCGCTCCAAGAACAGCCCTGTGGAAGAAGAGCGATTTTCCGCTTCCATAAAGCCGGAATCAAGGTACTTGGAGGTCAAAGTTCCTATAGTAACCGAGAAATTTTACGATGAAAACAGAGCTGAGGAGTGGGGGGTCCAGGTCACGGAACACTCTCTCCAAGGAGTGTTGGATAAAACTCGTGGAGGACTTTACGTGGGAAAAATGAGAAATGTTGATGGCCAGAGGCAGGTGGTGCTTGTGCCGGTAGAATGCAGCGCCCAGCTCCGCCCAAGTTTCAAGTACGTTGACGACGCCGAAACAGCAAGAGCCAACCAGCGGAAAGCTGACATGGGTGACAGCATACCCAAACAAACCAGCAACCATGTGCTTCAAACCTCGGCCAGAACTGGCGTCCAGCCAGACGGATTCTCAACCACCATGCTTGGTGAGTCCTTGAAACATATACGGCAATTTGAGGACGAGGAGTGGTCCCATCTACAATACCACGGTCCCAACGATGCCCCTTCGGCAGAACTTAACCAGCACCTCATTGGCGATGCCGATGCGCAGCCGTTGTCCACCACCACTCAATTGTCTGATTATATCCTCCAACTCACCAGATAATGTACAATAGATAATAGACAGAGAGAAACATACGTTTCAGTGTTAACCAATCAATTTTTGCTTTCTCCTACTGCTTTCTTCTACTGCTTATCTTCCACTGCTTCCCATCATCTCCCCATCTGCAGGTGCGATGCTCTTCGCGAGAATTCGCAGGACTTTTTGCAGCTCATCGAATCATTCTCTTAGTCAAGATGGATGACGATGGCCTTCTTTTGAACTTCGCCGCCCCGGACCCCAGTGCGTCTTCCAAGCCGAGTGCTCAGAAACCAGTAAGAGTTAGTGGCGGCCGCTGGAAGGACCGTAGAAAACTTCAGCTCAGTCTTCTGGGCAGAGGAAGAAACAAAAGAGCAGAAACCGGAGTCAACAAAGAGTCAATTGCCCAGCCCAGAGACCTCTCTTCGCCAAAACCGCAGTCCTTTAGGGAGGAGCAGCTTGCAAAGCGGCCCAAATACTTTGAATCTCGCGGAGAAGGAGGTAATAACGAGACGTATGTTTCATCGTTATTCACGTCAAACACCAAAAGCACGCTTGAAAATGAAAAGGAAGAAGAAGAAAAGACATACCTACCATCCAATGCTCCCATGAAGGGCGCTGACGATTTCAATGGATTGGGTCTCAATGATAATCTCGTACACCATCTTACCGACAGCTTGCGCTTCAAGAACCCTACTCAGATCCAAAAATCCGTGATTCCCAGCTTGTTGACCACATCCAGAGACTTGTTCGTCAAGGCGCAGACTGGTTCGGGTAAAACCTTGTCGTTTTTGTTGCCGATTTTTCACACACTTATGCAAGAGAAGAAGAACCCGATTACCAGAGAGTCTGGTGTTTTCGCCATCGTGTTAGTACCAACCAGGGAACTTGCCAATCAAATTTATGGCGTTCTTGAGACACTTACTCGGTGCCATCACCAAATCGTACCTGGAATTGTTATTGGTGGAGAGAAGAAGAAATCGGAAAAAGCCCGAATTCGTAAGGGAGTCAACATTTTGGTTGCAACTCCGGGAAGACTTGCTGATCATATTGAAAACACTACCAGTCTTGACTTGAGTCAGCTACGTTATCTAATTCTCGACGAGGGTGATCGTTTGATCGACCTTGGTTTTGAAGAAACCATCACCAAAATTACAGACACAATTACAAGGTGTAGTCGAATTTCTGAGTCGACGCAAAAATGGCAGGGGTTGCCCACTAAAAGAGTAAATGTGCTCTGTTCAGCAACGATGGAAAACAATGTGGAAAAGTTGGGAAGCATCATTCTTGACAACCCCGAACAAATTAGCATCGATACCACAAAACTGAAAGAAGGAGAAGAAATCGACTCGAAGCTGATGGCCCCAGCTCAATTGACCCAGCGTGTGGTGGTTGTTCCTGCAAAGCTTCGCCTCGTTACCTTAAGTGCCGTTTTGAAAGAAGTTGCTAAAACGGCACCAACATCGTCCAACGAAATTGTGAGAACTATAGTGTTTTTTTCCTGTTCCGACTCAGTCAATTTCCACTATGAAGCCTTCAAGAGGAACGGTAGTGAGTTCAGAAAAGTTCGCAACGCTGAAACAAATAGATTTGAAATGGTGACAGTCGGTGAAGATGAAGCAAATGCCGAAGGATCTGACACCGAAATACCAAAAATTTCTTCTGCTCCCACCGTGCTGGCAAATTCGGTGGTGTACAAGCTCCATGGTTCTTTATCGCAGCAAGTCCGTACATCCACTTTGCAGTCATTTGTGCAAGCAGTTCCGTTTGATAACTCGGAAAACAACTACAATCATCTCATACTTTTATGTACCGATGTTGCGTCCAGAGGGTTGGATTTGCCAAATATCTCGTCGGTGGTGGAGTACGATCCTCCGTTTTCAGTCCAGGATCACTTACACAGAATTGGTAGAACAGCCAGACTTGGTAACAAAGGTAGCTCGTACTTGTTTCTCTTGCCAGGAATTGAAGAAGGTTATGTGGATGGAAAAATCCGGGTGGTTCATCCTGAAGGGGGTATTCGAATCACAAACTATGAATCCATTCTTCAAAATGCATTCGGTGATTCTTCAGAAATGAAGAAATCAGATCCTAAAAGCAAGCAAGGAAAGTGGGACATGCATGCAACCACATGGCATTTGGACATTGAAAGATGGCTTTTGGAAGACTCTGCTAGCCATGAGAGCGCCAAGCAAGCGTTCACGTCGCATGTTAGAGCGTATGCAACCCATCTTTCTTCCGAAAAGACATTCTTCAATGTGAAAACTCTCCATTTGGGACACTTGGCTAAGAGTTTTGGCTTGCGTGAACCTCCAAAGAAGCTCGGATCACTTGCTACCAAGTCATCGCTGACAAGAAAGGAGTACGGAGAGAAGTCGAAAAAATTGGAAGATCCTCGTAAGAAGATGTTACGCATGGCCAAGTTGGCTGCTTCTTCAGCAAGCAGTGAGTTCAATTACTAATTTTATAAGCTAATGAATGACGAGCCCTATCAACTAGCGTAGCTCTTTTGTGCTTCCTCCTTGAAGCCTTCCAAAGACCAAAGACCGTGGTTTTCCCCGAGGGTGTAGGAGAGGGTTCTTTGTTCATAGTAGTCACTTTTCAATTCAATGTTGCTGATGACATCGTCAAGAAGAATGGCCTTGCCAACATTGGTTCCCTCGCCCAATCCGGGATGGGTGATATTGACCACATGGATATGGAAATGGTAGTAAGAGGGCTGGTAGTGGATGAAAATACGCAATTGGTCTGGAGCGAGCAGATACTTTTCCGACGTAACTTGACGCAATTTTGCAACCAAGTTTTTCAAAAACTCGATATGAGATCCGTTCAAGTCTCTAACACAGGTGATATCAGTACGGTTCACAATACAGCACAAGTAGAGAGCGTCCATATTGAGGCGGTCCCATTTCATATCCGGTAAAAGAACAAAGCCAGTTTCTGGGTCTTTATCGTGGTATATAAACGTTTCCAGTTCCTTTCCTTCAAAGAGAATATTGTAGACCCACTTTATGCGATCACCACGCATGGTTTCGATATATGGTTTCGTGAATTTTTGGTACATTTCTGGAGTCTCCAAAACGTAATGGTGCTTCAGACCAGCATATTTTCTGATATGGGTTTCTGTTGCTGGGTATATTAAATTGAGCTTTGCAGCTGGAAACTCGGGCAACGACTGTTTTACTAGGGCCAGCGACCAAAAGTAAACGTCGTTGTTGTTTAACAATTCGAGTTTTTCCACCCATTCTTGAACATCAAAATGGTTGTCTGTGACTGGAAAATGCGATCTTTCGATGGTAATAATGGCATCTTTGTCGCCAATTGACCCCAAAAGCACCAATGACTTGGTCTGAGGGTCCGACTTTAACAACTTTACGAGCCTGAAGCTTGATACAAGATCTTGCAATTGGGACATGTTCAGTAGAGAATTATAGCCGAGGTACAGTATACTAGTTTTGTACTTTGTAGTTGTACTCAGGAGTTATACAATGGTATTTTTGACGGTAGAAGACCTACTTTTATGTGTTTCCAGACCGTCTACTAACCGACATTCCAGTGTTGTAGCAGTGCTGCGTGAACCCTTACAATGGTCTCTTATGCAGTCCATACTTCGTCAAAATTTGTCTCACCTATCACGGCATTTTTTTAAGGATTCAAGCACGTTTGGGTTTTCTAGGTAGGGTTTCGAAACTTCACGCAGAAAACAACCTTTGGCACCTTTTCGGTTTGAAACTCTCTAATCTCTCCATGTGCGTCCACCCACCAATGGACTTTGAATGTTTCAACGGTCAGAAGCGGCTCTTCTGTGCAGTCAAGCCAGTAGAGACTAACATATGATATGAAGGGGGCGACTGTTTTAAAGGAAAGCTCAATTCATTACGAAATCAATTACCGAGATCGCCTATCGTAGAATCTTAATATTAAATTGATCTTATGGCAATTTAGTATCTCTGCTAACGAAATGCAAGTAATGAGATTTGTCATTCTTTTACAGGCTCTCCTCAATCACTCATATCAATGCATAACCAACTGGGCCAGGCGGTCTCCTCTCTTATTATGCTTCTAATTTTTTCCACCAAAAACTTCTCCACCTTGCCCACATTTCTCAAGACATTAGTTTCCACCTCTCCGATTTCGGACTCGATTTTGACTTTTTTTATGATGTCGATTCTCTCTTTGTTATTCGTGCTTGAAACGTACTCCACAAAGTTCCCTCCCGACTCCATATGAGCACCGTTAAAGTAGTCTGTTTGTGAATCGTCGCTGACGTCACAAAGGAATGAAAAGTAAACTGCATTTTGGAGGTATGCAATGCAAATGAGCGAATGAATCTCGAACCCCGTAATGTGCAACTTGATGGGAAGCGTTACAAAATGCTGGGACGGATAGTTCAAGAACAAGTCCACAGTGACCTCAATATGGAGATTGCCCTTATATTTGACCTCGGCGATAATCTGAACGTCATTTTCGCCTCGTTTCAGTTTTTTCAGCGAGCTGATGGGACTAGCCAGAATTGGCGGCAGATTCGGCCCCCCTCCGGCCGTGCGCATCTGGTTGAGTATCTGCGTGGGGGTGTCTCGTCCAGACGGGGTAACAGAGTTGAGATTGAGGGTTCCCAAGCCCACATTGGTGAGGTTATATGCGTACAACGAGTTCAAATGAGAATGTGACGGGATGGGGCTTGCTGCCAGAGTAGTGTGCGACCTTCGTAGCTTAGTCGGTATGGGATGTAAAGGCGGTTGGGATGGATAATTTGTGGTTTCTGAGAGCGTTACTTCTCCCGCGAGCCCATCTCGAGTCTCTTCGTCGTCACTCGAGTCACTTTCCCCCATGCCCGAGGTGACTGTTGTTGTGGGAGCGCCAGCATTCCGTGGACCGTCTTCGTCTTCGTAGAAGTCATCAAAAGTGTCGCCAATGTCTCGGATTATGATTTCTGGAGCTTCGTCTCCAAGCAGAAAATCAGATACTGTGAGGTTATCTATATATGAAGGCAACGACACACTCAGGAACTGCGACGCCAAAAATTCTTTTATGGAATTGTTGATGGACTCATCTTCTACTAGCTGGGACCAATTTATATCAAAGGACATTGCCGTTATATGAAGAGTGCGCGCTGAAGTGCGAAAAGGTGGGGTGAGGGAGTGAGAAGAGTGGAAAGTCGAGAGGTAGGAATGACTGCGATAAGAGTTGAGATTCGGAGTAAATTACACGTCTAGGTCGCATTGCAGTTGACATTGAGTAGTGACATTAGTAGTGACATTGAGTAAGGTGAAATTGTAAAATCACAAGTAGAGTGAAATTTTAAAATATTGAGATTTTGCACCACGGCAAAAAGACCAAAGGAGAAATAGCCTCAGTGATGTTTACGAACAAATTTGAACTCAGGAAGTTGGCCACTGGTGCTAGAACACTCAAGATACTTGATAGTAAAATTGCCTTACTTTCAGTGATTTCTCATTTGAATTGAGTCTTTCATTCATAAATCAGTCAATTGAATGCCATTGGCATCTATTCGCATTGACAGCTTGTCTACGCTGATTTGAAGAAAGCTCTGAGAAGTCTAGACATCCCAGCAGCCAAACACTACCAGTTCAAAAGCACTAGACAGTGATGGCACAGCGACTCCACAATGATATCCATTGAAATGTCTCAGGCCAACCATGTAGCTTATACTTGCCACGATCAGCCACTACACCCCGTCACCCCCTATGGATCACGAGGTCTATTGTTTGGTAACACGCGCAATTACCTCTTTCTGTACCTCATTTCCTTTGTACCCCACTCTTATCGCATGGCACCTGTCTGCGCAATTCGCACCTGTCGCACCTGTCAAAAATGGCAGATAGCGCCGCCGCGAGCGGGCCGCGATTTCTTATCTTTCACTTTGTTCATAACCTACTGCGGATCAGCATGAGGCGCCGTTAAAACCACTGAAAGCCGCCGGGAAATCCTGCTCTCAATCGAATCAGATGTCCCAAAAAGAAAAAGATCAGAAAGATAACTTGCAGCCGATAGTCTCGTTCACCAAGGAAAACCTAGGCCACGACGATGTCATTACTAGTTTTATGTCTCCCAACGGAAGAGTGGTGAAGGTGACGGGAGACGTTGATGAGGCTATGAAGGTGGCGTTGGAAATCGACGAAGAAATAGTTCTCGACGAGGCCACAGACAAAAGACTTTTGAGAAAAATCGACCTGTTTCTTCTTCCGCTCATTGGCTTGTTGTATGCGTGCCAGTTCATGGATAAGACCACCACGTCGTATGCGGCGGTGATGGGGTTCAAGGAGCACTTTAACATGGTGGGCGATATGTACTCGTGGTGTGGAACCGCTTTTTACCTTGGGTACTTGGCATTTGAATTTCCTGCAAATGCTATTCTTCAACGGTTCCCACTTGCTAAGGCAACCTCTGCGTTTATCGTCATATGGGGTGTCATTCTATGCTTGCACGCGGTGCCCAAAAACTATGCTGGAGTGATCACATTGAGAACCGCCTTGGGCGTTCTTGAGTCTGCGGTTACTCCTGCCATGGTGATTTTCACAGGTCAATGGTACAAAGCAGAAGAGCAGTTTCTCCGTACGGCGCTCTGGTTTTCCTGCAATGGACTTGGAATCATTATTGGAGGAGCAATTGCTTACGGCGTTGCGTCCCACGACGCTTCCTATTCTCTTGAAGGATGGAAAGTTCTCTTTGTCGTAACTGGTCTCATGACAATTGTGATTGGTTTTCTCTTTTTAGTTCACATTCCCGATAACCCATCCAAGGCGTGGTTCTTGACTCCTACGGAAAAAAAATTGGTGGTGGAGAGAATTAGATCTAACCAGCAAGGATTTGGAAACAAGCACTTTAAAATCCATCAGTTCAAAGAAGCAATGCTTGATATCAACACTTGGCTCTATTTCTTCTTTGCAGTTGCCTCAAACATCCCCAATGGTGCGCTTACAAACTTTGGAAGCATTTTGTTGAATTCTGACTTTGGTTACACCCCCAAAGAGTCACTCTTGATGAACATGCCAGGTGGAGGGGTCGAATTCGTTGGTTGCATTTTGTTTGCAGCCAGCCACAAGTTTGTGCCTCACCGTATGGCCATCTCGTTCACTGCCATGGCAATTGCCTTAGCGGCTTCTTGTATGTGGGCATTTGCTGGTCCAAAACATGTGAGACTTGCTGGTTACTATTTGATGTACGTTTACCCAACCACCATGATCTGTGCTTTATCGTGCTTCGCCTCCAACACTGCTGGGCACACTAAAAAGATAACCACAAATGCAGTGTTCTTGATTGGATACTGTGTGGGAAACCTTATCGGTCCTCAGACATTTGTTGAAGCGCAAGCTCCATCTTATACTGGAGGAAAAATCGGGTTCGTTGTTTGTGACTGTGTCACATTGATTCTTATTGCTGCTATATACTACAACTACTCGCTCGGAAACAAAAGAAAGGAAAAGGAATTGGTGCTTTTGAAAGGGACCACTCTCGATGAACTTGAAAACTACGAATTTGCTGACATGACAGATAAGGAGAACCCATACTTCCGGTACCGCCTTTAGAGAGATAAATAGACTTGATTGTATTTTCGTGATCTGCCATTGAATTCATCTGTCTGTTCTACTTCTCTTCTTTTCTTCTCTTGTTCTTCTTTTCTTCTGTGCGTCTACCCCAGATTCCGATCCCGCATGCGCACCGGAACCGGCCTAAAATTTTTCACCCCACATCTTTCATATTACTCAAACACAGAGACTAAAACCTACTCTCACTGGTGTTCCCCATGATTGCTCTGGATCCTATATCAATAGTAGTGGTGGGAGCAGGGCTTATCGGGCCCCGTCATGCACAACATATAAAGCAGCATAAGAAAGCCAGGCTTTTTGGTATAGTGGATCCCAGTCCTATTGGTCGCAAAGTAGCTGAGGATTATGACACTGACTACTTTGAGTCGATATCTGCTATGATAAGCCACTGTGATAGCACAGGAATGGCCTATCCTCATGGAGCGGTGGTGGCTACTCCAAACGCTACCCATATCCGAGTTGCAGCCGAATTAGCAACCCACGGGATCAATTTGCTTGTTGAAAAGCCACTCAGCTCACGAGCCGAGGAATCAGAAGCACTCAAAAGGTTTTGCGCTGCAAAAAATGTTCTGCTTTTGGTGGGCCATCATCGTCGGTTCAATCCATTTATCATCGAAACGAAAAATCATCTTCAAAAACTAGGTAGAATTGTGGCATTGCAGGGTACATGGACGCTTTGCAAGCCAGATGACTACTTTCTAGCGTCGCCATGGCGTACTTCCAACGAGTCTGGTGGGGGAACTCTTCTTATCAATCTTGTTCACGACATCGATGTGCTTCAATATTTATTTGGACCGGTCGAAAGAGTATATGCCGAAGTGCTCCAGAAACAACGAGATCACTATCCAGAGGCGGACGAAGGCGCGGCCCTTACTCTACGTTTTGTTAGTGGTGTCTGTGGGACATTTGTGTGTTGCGATTCGGTTACCTCACCGTTCAATTTTGAGTCCGGCACCGGTGAAATTCCCAATATTCCATTTCACGAGCAACTAGAAGGTTTTTATCGAGTTTTCGGTACCAATGGAACACTCTCCGTGCCAGATATGCATTTATATCACCAGCAGCATACACTAGAAAAAACCTGGAACCAGCCGGTGATAAGAGAAAGAGTCAGTCCTGACCCAGAAACGTTGAGAAGCCAACACCCATTCGACCTTCAACTAGACCACTTCCTCAACGTAATAAGTGGCAGTGAACTGCCTCTTTGCACCGCTGAAGATGGAATACAGGCCCAGCTCTGCATTAATGCGGTGGTGAACTCGATCAAAACAGGACTCCCACAAACAATTCCCAGCACATCTTCCATTATCCCAGACTACCAGGCATTGAATATATAGCAAAAAGCTCCAGTACCCGAAAATTACACTTTCAGCGGCATTTGCAGCCGTTTGGTAGCGGTTGCAACTCGTAGCCTGTATATTCATCACCTGCATATAAACCACAGTCAACAATTTCAACCACTCACACTTCGACAAATTACCAACCTTTTAATGTCAAAGTTTGTCCTTCCTACGACCCTTCGGGAGTTGAGGTTCCACTTGTCGCAGACCGGTGAGGCGTCGGTTCCGTTGCGTAAATTTCTCACTGCCAACTATCCTGCCTTGAAAAAACAGCTGAACTACAAAATACCCATTTTAGTCAGAGAAGCTTATGGAGTTCCTCCCAGCATCACAGCCCGGTTTGAGAAGGGGAAGGAGGTGAAGAACCACTTGGAGGGCTTGGATGAGCAAGGAATAGCCTCGGCATTGTCGGAATTGTTGAAAAAGTAGTTACATTCGATACATATACAGTCATTTTACATGCGATGAATTTGTAGTAATTAGGCTCCGAATTGGTAAATTCCCCATCCGAGCGATGCTAACTCTTTGTTATAGAGCTCTTTGATTGGCTCTTGCTTGTCGCTGACGATCCCACTCGCCGCGACCAAAGGCACAAAGTGCTCGAGAGTAGGATGGGCTTGGTAAAGGAGTTGGCGATGCTCCAATTTGAAGTTTTCTAGTCTTCCCAAGAGATGGCCATCGTTGACGAGGGTATCTCTGAGCAAAGCATTGAACTTTTTGGCATAAGGCTGGACTAGGCCCGGGGTTCTGAACGACGATAGGTCCCGAAGATTGTGCACCGACATCCCGGAAAACACCACCAATCCCCTCAATTCTCGTTTCTGGGACTCGTCCCACACTGGGTTTTCCCTGAAATGGCTCAACACCTTGCCCAACTTGAAGTGGGACTGGAAATCGTCGTCGTTGCTGGTGAGCGAAACTTGAACCAAAGGTATATCCAGTAAATCAGGAGACTCCGATTTCAGAACCTGAGGTCCCAAAGTGTTATAGTCCAGAAACGCCACCTTAAAGGGTACCCACACGCCGTGGTCAATGCCTCGTTTCACCAAATCGCTTTCAAACCCATTGGCTTGCAATTGACTTTGCACCATTTTTGCAACCGAATGCGACGAATTCAGCACAAATTTCTCCTTGTACATGTGGTCGGGGAACCCGTAGAAGTCGTATATGAGGTCGTTGGGGCCATTGGGCTTGTCTGGAACCGCAATATCAACTCTATTTTTGCCGGTCGACTGCCAATGGGCTGAAACCACCACTATATAGTCGGGCTTCAATTCGTTTTTGATGTGGTTTCCAAGCTTTTTCACGGTTTTCCACGCCCCGGCATCACCCATGGGGTCGGTCTCGTACATGAACGTGGGTCCTCCATGGCTGAAAAAGTACGCGGGATACGGGAATTTTGTTGAAGTTGCCGAAGAAGCTGCTGCGGAAACCGCTGGGGAAGTCGCAGCCAGCTTAGATGCAGTCAAAACACTCGTAGTAGCCATTGTTCTCAAGCTGGGGACGAAGTATGAAGAGAGGATTGCTGTTATGATTGCGAGCGTCACCAGAAGCACCAAATACTTCATAAATATTTATATGGCCCGATAGCTATATATGGAAAATCACCGCATTCGCAATTACTCACAAACTAGTAATATTAGAAATTGGCTGAGAAATCGCAATTTCGAATTTTCCATTCGATGCTCGCGCCACTGCCAAAAACGTCGCTAGCACTGTTCCTGCTTACCAGGTATATTGTGCTTATGTCAGCTGAGGGTCACTATAATTTCATATCACCTGTGAAGAAACGAAACATATGCATAGGAGTTTTTCTGGCTCTGTTGTATAATTTTGGTTTCTTTCTTGACAATGGGGTTTTTCGCACGCAAGGTAAGTCCTGCTTCAATTTCAGCCTCCGGTACCGCCGGATTCGCCCATTTTTCTACTCACACGGTCTCGATGGTTGCGAATATAAACATCGATATTTTGAGTGGGCTTTTTGTAAAACTCCACTAACGCAGAAACGAGACTCGTATCTGGGATTCTCCAAGTACCACGATGAAGTAAATCGGTACCAGCTTCCTTCCAGTCTTCCAAGCAATGGCCTTCCAAATACCGGTCTTCCCAACACCTACCAAGGGTCCAGCTCCCCAAACTATTCTCCCAATATAGCTCGAAGCCAGTCGCTCTCCAGTGGAGCTGGCCAGGCGGCAATGGCAGCGCTCCGGATGCACAGTCTGCAACAACAATCTCTGTCCAATCAACCTCAAACTGCGTCTGTTCACCGGTCAAACTCATTGACGATGAACTCCAATCGGTCCAATTCCTTGCGTTCCTACACCTACAATCCCAAACCATCGTACGTGGCAGGTCAGCCTGTGAACAGAGGACAGCCTTTGAGGAGCCCGTCGCAGCCCCGTTCGTATTCCCTTACTTCTCAGCCGGGCCGTTCTTATGGCTCGCATCGGGCCAGCTCAATAAACTCGCGCACACCAATGCCTATCAATGAGCTTGAAGAAGACGGCGATGAGGAAGCGGTGATAACCACACAGACCACCAAAATGGTGGATGCTCAGGGCCGGTTGACGCTGATCACCACCAAGACCATCAAGACGTATGCGGATGGATCCAAAGAGATTGAAACCACGAAAAAGAATATTTCTCGTAGCGGCTCGAGGGCCAACTCGTTGACGGCTGCCCCCCGCAATAATTCCATCTTGTCAGCTGGAGGAACCGCCTACAATCTTTCCAAGATAGACGAGGACTTGCGAGACTTTGACTACAACTACGAGGAAGAGGGTCTAACCCTAAACACAGGTCTTGGAGAACCGTTGAAATCACTCGATCTGGAGTCGAAGGCACCACCCCGTGACCACTCGGACGAACGGCGCAGGGACGAACTTCGGTCCATAGAGTCTTCACCCTCCAAACCCCTTCGATCCATTTTGAAGAATACCCAGAAACCCAATTTCTCTCCGGAAGGCGAGTCGCTGGCTCAGAATCTAAAGGAACCAGCTGGCTTTGCTACTGCTGCAGATCCGTTGACGCCAAATATGTCTCCCACCTTGATCCAGAAACCTTTCCAACCTCCCTCGCTTACTCAACCTCCAAAAGTCAAAGTGCCTGCTACTCCAGATGCCTCTCATCTGGATCACCGTTCCATCCTGAGCAGCCAACTATCCCCGTCAGCTTACTCTTCGAGCCATAGAGACTATACACCCCCACATAAGCGTCAATCGAGTTCACCAAACTCTTCAATCAAGTTCGTGAGCAAAGTAGAGACCATTCCTATCCCGCGGTCCGAACCCAAGCAATTGACGGAGCAGGAGCTCTATGCAAAAGCAATGGAGGTTGCTATGCAAAATGTGTACGGCAAGAAAGAGGACCCTGAAACAGCAGGCGTAGACTCTAAAGGCGACGTCCAAAAACTGGTTGTGAAAGATGCAGCGAAGAGGAACTCGATGGCTGCCACAACTCCTGGTGTCAGTGAAAATTATGTATATCAGAACCATCACAAGGAATTTCCAACACACTCGATGAGAAATGGTGACACCAAACTGACAACTCGAAAGGAGAGAGTAAAGGAAGAGAAGAAAAAAATGAAGGCTCAGGAGAAGGAAGAAAAGCAACAAAAGAAGTTGGAAGAAAAGGAAAAGAAAGACGAAGAGAAGGATTCTTCCAAGAAAACACAAGAGGTACAGAAGGAAAAGAAGAAACTGGAAAAGAAACCTTTAAGAGGATTCTTCTTCGGTAGACGCAAAAGCTCTTCTCATGAAGTGAACGAAACTTCTTCACTTCTGCAGGCACCGGAAGAGCCTTTGAAAACCACTACGGAAGCTGACACAAAAACCGGCAAGACGTCGCATTTGCTTCCTGGTTCGTTCCTTACGTCTCCTGATTCTGAAACTCTGCCACAGTTTGTTAACCACGAAACTCAAGAACGCGCTGCTTCTTTGGTGGAAACGATGCCAGAGTCGATTCCTGAAACTGAACCGTTGCCTGCACCAACAACCCACCTTACCGCTGAGCCTTTGCCCAAACAGAGTGAGACGTCGCAGGACGACGGTTTTGCGTCCACCGGTGCTTCAACCAGAAAATTGGATGATCCATCTGAACACGCTGAGAACTTGACCTCTGCACCCCAGGACATTATGGTTGAAGTTCCTTCCATTGAAGAACAAGCTGGCGACCTTCCCTCGCCTTCGGTTGATGCAGAGATGATAGAAGTACCGGTTTTGAATGAGGTGGCTAGTCTCAGCTCACAGGATGAAGAACTCGTAGACGAGTCAGCTACCGCACGAACGTCTTTGGATCCTTGGGTTGGCTCTAGTTCACCTCCTCTGAACATGTTCATTTCAAAAGTTCAAGATACATCAAAGGAGCCTTTTGGAAAAGAACTGGCCGAACAAAACGATCTGCCTGTCGTTATCGAGGACTTGGTTGCCAACAGCCCACCTGAGCTGGATCAAGTACATGAAAAGCTTGTGATTCCAGAAACCGAGCCCTTGTCTGTCGATGCACCTGCTGGAAATTTTTCAGAGAGCGTCAATTTGGGACTTCCTGGGTCTATTGAGGCAGATCCTGAGATACCAGCAGAACCCATTCCCACCACTAAAACTTCAGAGAGTGCTGAAAGTTTCAATGATGTCCCAATAGTGGCCAACAATTCAGAAACTGGAGTCACGTCAGAACCCGTACTTACAACAGCCTCGGCAGAGGTCATACCAGCTACACTAATTGCTGCAACAGAGACGGCAGAAAAACCGGTATCAACAGAACCGGTGCCTACGGTTCTCACTACGGAAGGAACTATATCAAGCCGTCGTGATTTGAGTGAGGAAAGCTCGGAGAAACTCGTGCCCGGTTTCCAGGAGCAGACTAACGGCACTCTGGAAAGTGAATCGAATAATCCAGCGCTTGAAAGCCACCAGCCGGGTGATGCCAATGAGAAGGTTTCAAGTCCGTCTATTGAAGTCAACTCGCGTGGTGAGCCCAAGAAGAAGAGCAAATTTAAACACAAATTGTTCAAGTACTTTATCAACTCCTACGATAAGTAATCATAAGGAGGAAGCCTAATAAAGGGACCAAGAACGGCACCAAGAATGTGGCTTACTATTATTTAATTGCTATTATATACTGCTATTGCTACTATAACCAGGCCTTTGCCCATTGTGGTGATATCAAACCTTATCTCATCTCCTGTATATTACCCTACACCATGGGTGTGGCTCCGAAGTTCTACGACCATGTCATCAGACGTTATCATTGACGACTACCAGGGCGATATCATGCATGATGAACCAGTACAAATACCCATGTACGTCGAAAATGCCAGGAATGCCTCTTCTGGCGCACGAGAACATCATTCAGCTTTGGCCCAATCGGCTTATAAAGACCTCTGTTTCTCCTGTAGAATTGGAGATTATGATACCGCAGAGTCTATTATTACGTCGACACCGGACCTCGACATCAACATGGTGGATGAATGGAACTATACACCCTTGATCCTTGCGTCTCTCTGTGGGCACAAAAATGTGGTGCAAATGTTGCTTTCAAGAGGTGCAGTTTGTGATCGGGATACCTTACAAGGTGCCAGATGTATCTATGGAGCACTTAATGATGAAATTCGGGACATTTTGATCAGTTTTGACATCTCCAAAAAGGATGCTGTGCAACCGTTTGCGAGCCATCTCATCTCGCTCTTGAACCCATTAAATGAACTTCGATTCAATGATATCGTACTTTCTTCCGACCCTGAATATTACTTGAATCGATTTGTACTAGCATTAAGAAGTGGTTCTTTTCGAAACCATCTCGCAAAAGATGGCAAGTGGGCGGCAATCACAGAGATAGCAGCTCTCAAGTCTTTTTCGTCTCCAGTATTAAAATGTATTGTGGACTACATATATGTGAAAACCGACACTTTGCCATTGAACAATTCTCAGATTCAGAAAGAGTTGTTTGAAGCGTGTAATGTGTATCAACTCGACGAGTTGAAAAGCTCCATGGAGACAGTTTTGAGCGAACCGGACCGTCGGTTACAGGCAAAAGCACGCCATCAAATGGAATACAATATAGTCAAGACAGCACAAGAGGATCTAGAGAGATTTGTTGACGAAGTGCTATTGAAGAGCAAGATTGAGGTGCCGCTCGACGGGAAACTGGACCTTGATTTGGACGAGTTTGAGCCAAGCCGGTTTATTGCAGACGACATGAAGCGCCAGGTTTTGGCTTCAGAGACGTTTGCCGACATTCTCTTAGCTGTTATAGATTCCGACAGCATGAAGGTGGTTTTCTATCCAGTGCACAAGGCAATTGTCGCCCGTTCAGAGTACTTTGAGACCATGTTCAAGTCCGATCTATTTGCAATGACAGTCCCTGATCCTCCAACTATTTCCAGGGGAGACACACAAATCACCAAACGCCATGAGCTCCTCCCCGAGCACATTCCTGTGGTACGAATGTTCATGAGTACATTGGGACAAGAGGTGGCTGACATCGTCATATCGCATCTATACAGAGACTATGTTCATTCCATTCCTCCAGAACTTACGGTAGATGTGCTCTACGCTGCGGATGAATTATACTTGGACCGCTTGAAGCGGATGTGTGCGGTGAACATGACTTCTCGGTTTGCACAATTCAGCTGGGACGAGCATCTTTCCTGTGAATCGATTTACGGAGTTGATATTTACGATTTTATGAGAATAGCATGGGCGACTCGGTGTGACAGAATAGAGCACCATATATCGCAAATGCTTGCACACAACCTCGGTTCCGTTGTTGCTGACGAAGGGGAAAAAGAAAAGTTAATCGAGCTCATTAAAGAGAGTGCTCATAGAATCAAAGAAAGAGAGGATGTGGATACCATTGAATTGGTAGACGATATAAGATATTATATCACCAAAAAGTACGGAGGTAATCCTGACTGGCAAGTCATGGATCCTGTCGAACGTGACAACGAGATCATTGACTCTTTACTCACGTATATCGGACTCGATGCTTGAAGTATGGCCCATATAGATTTGTATGCAAATTCCACTCATACCAATTTCTCCTGTTCTGACAACTTACTCGGCATGTGGTATATGATTCAACGAGCTTGGCTGCATTCAAAACTCACTTGTACTGATAGATCGTGGATGATTTTTCGATACAAGATGGTGAAACTTTCAGATTGTATTAAATGCCGTGTTTTAAGGTGGCTTAGTCTAGATAACTGTTCAATTACATTACTATATAAATCTTCTGACCACAAAGTATACACCGGAAAATTACACTTACAGCTCGGCGACAGGTATGCCGTCCATATTGATCTTTTTGCAACTTGCAACCTTGGCGTGTATACAGGACCTCATCGGTTCCAAAAAAATTCTTGTGCAACTTTAGTGCATAATGGCTGATAATAACCCCGACGGGGGACAATCCCAGGACCAATGGGTCATGGAAGACAAACTACAGAGAATACGTCAACAAGTGAACTCCAAGTTGGACAACCAAAAAAAGCTAGCTTTGATTTTATCTGCCGTTGAAGAAAATATCGATGAGCAGGGTAACGTAAGATCACCAGTCACCTACGTTGTGTCGTTTTTGTCTTTGCTTGATCAATGTATAACCGATGACAAGATCATAGACGATAGTTTGGCCACATCTACCGCGTACTTTTTGGATTTGGTTTTTCCATTCACTCCCAAACTGTTGTTGAAATCCAAGTTTTCTCAAATCTTGACCAAGTTAGCCACTCCTTTAACACACCCGGATGCCGATGCTCCATTGGTTAGATCTACAATTGGTGCGGTCGAGACGCTCTTGTTGGCCCAGGACCACCAGCAATGGACATCCAAAGGAAACGTCTCGCCCAAGAGAGCTTTAATCGGGTTGATGGAACTATCATTTGATCCTCGACCAAAAGTCAGAAAGAGAGCCCAGGAATCCATCCACACCGTCTTGAGCAATCCTCCTCCTTCTCCATCTCCTATACATGTGGCGGCTCCTATATGTGCAGACTTATCGCTCCAAAAGCTCACAAGCTTGTTGGACATGAAAAAGAAAGACAATAACTCCTCCATCATCCATATTTTGCAGTTGATTTCTTCCATAACTTCGGCCAACTCGTGGCCCCAGTCTCAGATCGAGCCTCTCTGCGATAGCTTATTGCGTATATCCAGAACCTCAGATCAGTACATGGTTTCCTCGGCATTTTCAGCATTCGTGGGTCTCTTTGAATCCATGAGCAACGACGTTGACATTGAAAAATTCACCAACGTATTGAACGTCATCTTTGAATTGAAGCCGGCGGTGAACGATACCCATTTGGCAGCTCCGTGGTTGGCGGTGATTGCCAAGGCAATTGGTGCTTTCTCCAAGCTTGCTCCTATATTGTGCCTTCAAAAACTCCACACAGTCATTCCCATTGTCACATCTTATTTGTCGTCTGATTCGCAAGATATCTACAGTTCTGCATCGCAATGTCTTATTGCCATAATTACCCAAGCGGTGCCAGACGATTTCATTCTTGATCCACCGGCAGTATCGACAACGATATACGAGGCTATGGACGATTTTGTTGCA
Source organism: Meyerozyma carpophila (assembly GCA_030573695.1). Lineage (NCBI taxonomy): Eukaryota > Fungi > Ascomycota > Pichiomycetes > Serinales > Debaryomycetaceae > Meyerozyma > Meyerozyma carpophila. Next base: position 1,077,162 of record JAJMDS010000004.1, on the reverse strand, counting down.
TTTCTTGCAAAATTCACTGAAAAGGAAGTGCTTTCCATCAAATATCAGGCCGCTACCAAAGAGATTTTGGAGTTTGTTACCGCCGTGGTTACAAAATTAAGATCTAGATGCAACCCTGACTTCTTGAACGTTATGGAAATCGTTGGTCAATGGCGTACGAATGAAACCGAAGAGTTTCCCTTCAACAAAGAGGCAGAAGACTTCATTTCGGTATGCATTTCAGAATTGGGACCCGAGGTATGCTTGAGCATTTTGCCCTTGAATTTGACTGGATCCGGTGGACCTGGTCGTGCTTGGTTGTTGCCCTTGTTGAGAGACAATGTGAGAAACGCCGACCTCGAATTCTACAAGCGTCAAATCTTACCATTGAGTGAGTTTTTCGAGAAGAAGATTAACGAATCCACAAACAAGGAATCTGTCAATGTCAAAATCTTCCAGACGATCGTTGAGCAAATCTGGTCTTTGCTTCCTCATTTCTGTGATCTTCCCAAGGATTTGTCCACAAGTTTCGATGACAAGTTTGCAGCCCAACTTTCTGACCTTTTGTACGCCAGAGTCGAACTTCGTACCTTCATTTGCAATGGTTTGAGATCTCTTGTTGAATCTAATGTCGCTTATGTGGGCGGTGCGTTGTCAGACGACAAGCTCATGCAACAGAACTTTCCCGTTCACTTGGCAGAAGAGTACTTGAAACACTTGTCCGCAAGAGCATCAAACTTGCTTTCCGTTTTATTTAATGTGTTTCTGTCCATTTCCCCCGACTCTAGAGGATTTGTGTTGGAGACAATTGACATGTACTTGCAGATCGTTCCCAAAGACGAATTGGAAAATACCTTCAATAAGGTTTGTGGTCTTTTCAAGAATGCCTTGGACGAAGAAGAGCAAGAGAACTCCAAAGACAGTGGCACAAAATTGAGTCTTACAATGATGGACTTGATCGTTGCCATGGCCAAATACTTGCCTGAATCTTCACACAATGCCTTGTTCTCGGTTTTCGCAACCACAGTTTCGATTAAGGATCCACTCGTACAAAAACGGTCCTACAGAATCATCTCTAAGCTCTCTGAAACCGACGAAGGAAAGACCTCGTTGGTCAACTTTATTGGACACATTGAAAAGGTGATTGTAGAGTCGACTGAAATCACAGAACCATCAGCTAGAGGAGCCAGATTGGCTGCGATTTTGGCAATTTTAGACTTGCTTCCCAATACTGAATTGCATTTCATTCCTTCCGTGTTGCAGGAAGTCATTATGTCCACCAAGGACAATAACGAAAGAACCAGAAGTCTTTCGTACCAAATCTTGATTTCCATGGGTAACAAGATGTCCAATGGTGGAGTAATTGACCAGTCTCAAATTCCAGGGTTCGAAGCAGAGGAAGCAAAACAAGAAGCTTCTTTGGGTGATTTTTTCACCATGGTCAGTGCTGGTTTGGCAGCACAAACTCCGCATATGATTTCAGCCACAATCACTGCCATCTCTTGTTTGATGTTCGAATTCAAAGATTCTCTTGCAATTGATGTGTTGAAGGAAATCTCCTCTACTATTGAATTATTCTTGACCCATAACTCTAGAGAAATTGCCAAGGCAGCTATTGGTTTTGTCAAGGTTGAGGTGTTATCTTTACCCGAGGATGTGGTGAAAGAAAATTTGTCTGAGTTGTTGGCCAAGTTAATGAGATGGTCTCACGAACACAAGGGGCATTTCAAGTCTAAAGTCAAGCATATTGTCGAAAGACTCATTAGAAAGTTTGGAGCAGATGCTGTTGAAGCAGCGATTCCCGAAGATGACAAAAAGCTCGTGGTCAACATCAGAAAGTCCAGAACCAGGGCTAAGAGAAAACAAGAAGGTGGAGAGGAAACGACAGAAAAGCCCAAAGAGACCAAGAAATTTGTGTCGGCTTACGAGGAAGCCTTGTACAACTCGGACGTTTCCGACGACGAGGATATTCAAGAATTCGATGCCAATGGAGATTCCAAAAAGAGAACCAACCAGTATATTTTGGAGCTGGGAGACACTCCGTTGGACTTGTTGGATCGTCAAACTATGGCTCGTATATCATCATCGAGGCCCAAAAAGTTCACCAAGAAAGATATTGAACGTAGAAGCGTACCATCAAAGAATGGAAAATTGGTGTTTGGCGAAGGAGACGATATTGAAGATACGCTTGCCAACAAAGGTTCTGGTGTGGATGCGTACTTGGATGCCGTTAAACAGGCTCCTATTCGTGGTCAAAGAAACAAATTGAAGTTTAAGAATAAGCGCCAGAACGAGGATGATTGGTCAGACGACGAACCAGAAGTGAAGAAAAAGCCTGTTACGAATGCCCGAGTGTCGAAGCCCAAGAAGTTTAAAGCCAGAAAGAAGCTTTGAGCCTATATATACTACATTTAATGAAGCTAAGTTGATGTCTTTACACAGCCTGTATGCACCACCGGTGAAAAGTCTCACTGGAAAAAATCAGCTCTCAACACAAACGTACAATGAAAAGTCCCATCAAAATCCGCTTGGCTCGGTTTGGGCGCAAGCACCAACCATTCTATAACATCGTGGTGGCCAACAGACGCTCGGCAAGAGATAGTTTGCCTATAGAAGTCTTAGGAACCTATAATCCCATCCCCGTTCCATTATCACCCGAAGAGCAGGCTCAAGGAGTCAAACCATACAAGCATATAGAGTTGGATTTCGACCGCTCCAAGTACTGGCTCGGTAACGGCGCCGAGGTGTCGGACCGTGTTGGGTTTTTGTTCAAAAGAGCAGGTTTATTACCAGAGGAATGGCCATCTCCATCCAAGTTAACTCAACACATTCCAAAGCCTACGTTTGAGGACGCAAAGACTGTCCAGGAAGAACCCCAGCAGTTGATCCGGTCCAGAGATTAGTTCAGGTTCATTGTATATATTTAGGTCTTGTGAAAGAAACGATGCCATGGTAGAAATATACACTTTCTACAACCAGTTGTAGGCTCTTTGAAAAAATCAAAAAACCGTTTCACCCTGTTCATAAAATGGTGCCTTCTCGAAGACCGCTGTGTTGGCTCAGGCTCTACAGCATCAGGGAATAGTCTATCCATCCATGAGGGCACTAACGACACATCGATGCTGTGATACCGGAAGTCGCTGCGAGTCGCACGTCGCTGCCGTTTGGGTGAACAAATTACCGTTCCTGAATTCGGGTCCAAACTCGAAAATGCATGTGGCGTCAAGTCCCGGTAGAATCTCTTTCTAGGTCTAACCACTCTGGAGTCATTTCCATTAGTGGTTGCAAAAGTGGAAAACACCGTTGATGGCTGCGAAATTAACAATCCTGGAATCTCTGTTTCAAAGCAGGATGTGAGGGAATGAACGGCTTCCTTGAGGGTACTGTAGGCCTCAGCCTCTATTTCCAAGTCCAATTTAGCCTTGAGATCACTCAATGATTCCTTTTGACCCAGAATTTTAGCAGGTTGTCCTTGTAACACAAACTTGATTTGAAAGAAGACATCAGTAAGAACTAGGGTCAATTCAAGTGGAGCTTCGTCCAGGACAAACGAGCAGATCCGATCGATTATCTTGCCAAGTCTAGTAGAAAATAGTTGCTCGTACTCGATTTTCTCGTCGATAGAAGCAGTTTCAAAAATAGGACCGATTTGCAGCAAATGGCAGAGAAGCGTATACCAGGTATTGACTTCAGCAGTCAAGTCATCGATTGCAAACTGGATCTCTGCCAATTTAGACGAAAGGTCTCGTTCAGTTACTTGACCAACCATATTTGTGGCCAACCACAAACAGCTGGATTTTTATAAATTACAATTTCTAAATTTACACTTTGTGCAATTATGAGTATGTGACCTAATCGAACAAACCGAAACCCATGTCGTCATCTTCAGACTCCTCAGCCTCCTCTTCAGCGGCAGCTGGAGCAGCCTCCTCAGAAGCAGCAGCGGCAGCTGGGGCAGCAGCAGCGTAAGCCTCAGGGTTGGCCAATCTGTCCTTGATGGCCTCAGAGCCTTCAAAGGTGTAGTCGGTAGCGATGGACAAAGCCAACACGTTCTTGTAGTGGTTAACCACAGAGTGACCGACAGATGGCAAGGTTGGGTAACCAGCAGCCAACGAGATGGAAGCGATGGTGTTGATGGCGGAAACAAAGTGACCGATCAATTCATCGTCAGTGATATCCAAGATGGAAGCAGGGAACACTTGACCCTTGTCGTACACTTGAACAACAGTCAAACCGTAGGTGAAAGGAGAGATGTTCAACATGTTCAACAAGGTAGCCTCGGAAGGACCAACCTTACCGTCCTTCTCAACAACCTTGACATCGGACACAATTTCAATGGTACCTCTGGCAATCTTGGTTGGGACACCCAAAGCTTGGAAGAAAGAGGTCTTACCAGGCTCCATACCGGTGTTACCGGCTGGAATCCACACGTCAGCTGGAGCAACGGCACCGGCCTTGGCTGGAGCAGCAACAACGTTGGCAGTGATGGTGTCTCTGATGGACTTCAAGTCACTGTTGGTGAAAATGAAACCAACGTTACCCTTGACGTAAGGCAACAACTTCTCATAGTCTGGCAAGTCAGCCAAGAATCCTCTCAAGGCTCTTCTAACCATGGTGTTCTTACCCATCAACACAACGGCTTCACCTCTCAATGCACGTCTAATTTCGTGCATTTGTTGAGAAGAAACATTGTCGACACCAACCACAAAGATGGATTGGTAGGTCTCCAACAATTCTCTCAACTTTGAGAAATACTCAATTTTCTTATCACGAATACCACCCATTTCGACTTAATATTTGACGATAGGAATGTTTAATGGTCTTTCCGATATGAAACTTTCGAGCGCACTGAAAAGTTTTTGACGCCGGCCGCGAAAGAGCTGGTGCACTGGGTGCCTCATACCACATCACGTGTTAGGGCTCAGCCCAAGCCCATATCTTCGTACCCACTACTGATGAATGCCTGGTGAAGAAATGCATTCCACATTCTCTTTTCCTTCTTGGTGGCCTTCTTCTTGCCTGCTTTGGCGAGTTTGCGGCCGTATTTCATCCATTGGTCTACCGTGAGTGGAGACATTTGGTGGTCTTTATCGTCGGTAGTGTACTCGATTTCGTAGCCAAATTTTTTGTCCCCCTTATTAATGGCTTTCAAATCGGCGTAGTATTGAACATACCTTGTAGGAGTGAAGGCTTGGGGCACATACGCTGGGCCCAATGGGAGATCTTTGGGCATTTTAGGCGGAATTGTCTTATCGCGCTTTAATGTATGCAAATCGTTATCGTCGTGATTTTCATTATTTTGCAACAATTGTTCAAGTCCCGAGAAAAACTCGTCCCAGGGAGCGTACTCAATGTCGCTTTTGGCGTCTAACCCTGTGGTGTTGTATTCCCAAACTCTAATTCCTGGGTTGAATGTGGGCACAATACTGGCGGTTACGTGAGCGACAGCATACCGTTCTGAATACTCTCCCTGTTTCTTTCTCCGGGAAATGCCACGGAATACCTCGTCACGAATCGTTTCCATGTAGCTAACCTTGTTGTTGGGGATTCCACCGGCAATGCGAATGTCGTTGAACGAAGAAAATTTTGGAAGTTCATTGAAATCACCAGCGTTTCCCTCAATGGAGTCGTCCCAAATAGGATATCCCAATTTTCGGTATGAACCTTCCAAGGAATCGTCTTCAAGAAGAGCTTCGTCTTCCATGAAGGGAACTTCCACGCCGCCATACTTGGCGTCGAGCGACATGTATGCCGCTTTCGCGTCCAAAGGAATGAAATGATCAATGTTCATATGGCCGTAAAGACCGCCGACAATGACATCTCTATACTCGTGGGTCCACATGATGTACTTTCGAAGGCACGAGATGTCGTAGTTTTTCTCGTTGGGAGGAACATGCCCGGAAAGCCATACTTTCATATTGCGAGCTCGCATTTCTTTGAGAACGTACCCAAGCCATTCGAAGAGCATGTAACCTGGTTGTTTCTTTCGGTCGCAGTTATCCACCAAAGGGTTGGACTGGAAGAGGTACAAGGTATTGATGGACAAAACCGCCAATTTGTTGGGGATAACTTCCTTGAAGAAATACGCACCTCGATTGAAAACATGGAGCTGTTCGGGAGGAATGAACGGTTGCCAAATTTTGAACATTTCTCGAGTTTGCAACGTAGGACCTTTGGCAAACAAGTTGTGCGGGTACACATCGTTATTGCCCAACGACGGCACCACGGGGATTGCGAGTGGAGAACCATACTTGTCGTCGGATCTGAACGTATCAACGACGTAATCGCTGACCAATTGGTTCATGTCAAAGATATGTAATTCGGTACGAGGGTACCTTCTATCGTTGTCGTGGCGAATGTTGTCTCCCGTCCACACGACGAAGTCGATTTTGTCTCGGAGATGCTTCGAAATCCATGCCAAAGTTTCGTTCATGAGAATCATCGGACTGTCACAGCCAGAAACCGCATCGCCGTATTTCCCGGCGTCTCCCTTTTTTCCGCCGCCGCGCTTCCCGACGTGGCAGAGCTCCAGCTGGAACGCTCCTTCTTCATAGTACGGGTCCGGGTGCATATCAGTGATGTGAAGAAATCTGCCATGAAGTCGGTGATTGTTGGACAAGATAATTGGGGAAGTTTCCGTGAGTCCTAGCTCAGCCACCGACAACCGCGGGTCCTGAGGGACTTGTGAGGCGCCAGCAACCGCCATGGCGCTCCATTGCAACACTTGGAGCACTCTCATGGACTGTGGGGTTGACAAGACGCCGGTGTGAATGGTGAGGATGAGCGATGTGTTACATAATCGACGGATCCACGTGCCGATGGTGTGAGCTGCACACGCCAAGGAAGGTATTTATTCGCATGCGGTAATCAATTTACCGTATGGGGACCGGTGATTCGCGAATGGCGCGAGGCAAAACACAACAAAGGTTAAGTGATGAAACGGGTGCAAAGACCGAGCCAGTGCCAGCCAATGGTTGACTGGTGTTACGATGGGCTAAGTGCAATTCAGCCTCACTTTTATATTACTTCGTTTCCTTGTCTTTCTTGTCTTCCTTGTTTCCTTGTCTCCTTCATTCCTTGTCTCCCTCGTCTACTTGCCCCTTGTCATCTTTTCGCTTTCTTTGTTTCTTCCCTGTCACCTTTTTCTTCTTCGGGACAATCGCTCATTATCCCGTTTCGTTAAACTATTACCGGATCGCGAAAACTTTGCATTATTACCTGCGTCCGCGACGACCCCTGGCGCGACCGCGAATTTCGCGTCGCTTGTTTACCATTCACTCCACCCACATAAAAACTGGTGCCGATCCTCCCTCGTCCAATATTGCTGTGCCATGCTGATGCCCTTAGCCACTCCAAAAAGGCCCGTGTTACCTCCTACGCCTAGCGTGGACAAACCTAGTCTTCCTCCTTTGTCCACCATTCTTTCTTCCACTCCTTATCCCAGCAAATTACCATCGTTCGACTCGCTTGATTGGTCCACCAAAAGTCCTTCTAAGCGTGTAGGACCCATGCACCGGTCGCTCTCGAGCTCCGAGAGCCACAGTCCCACCTCAACTACGTCGGAAGTGTCATTGGCTGTCAGTGAAAAATCCACCAAATCTTCCAATTCTAAAGCGTTTGCATTCATTTCCCATTCCCCTGCCACCTATCCTTCGCAGGAACCAAGCATCGATAACGCGCCTCTCGCCAGACGGAAGCGCAGAAGAACCTCGCCCAATGAGCTCGCCATTCTCAATCGTGAGTTCCAATCGGGTTCAACCCCCAATAAATTGCGTCGGCTCGAAATCGCCAATATGGTATCGATGACCGAGAAAGCGGTCCAGATCTGGTTTCAGAACAAACGCCAGGCGTTGCGAAAACAGTCGGCTGTCGAGAAGGAAGTTACCGAGCTCCCTGTCACCCCGGTGCCTGTCAAAATTGCACCACGCTCATTTGCATCCACCCCTATCAAACCAGAACCGGTGTCCCACACATACCAAGCAACCGAGTCTCCTGCGCCCTCTTCCAACACGTCGGTGGTGTCGTCAGAGACGTCCTCTCGCTTCTACACCACCCCCAACTCGTCGTTTATTCAAAACGATGATTCGTTCGATAACTCGATTGGGTTGGTTTTGAACGAAACCAAGAAGAGACAGCCCAGTTCTCTCAATGGCGCCACCGCCACCACCATGACATTCAAATTGGGGCCTGCTCGTCCTTCCACCGCCAATATTCTTGCCAATATTGATGACGACGACTTCCCAAGAAAACGCAAGCCGTTGGGCCAACTTGATGTCAATCTTCCTCTGAAGTTCAAGAAGGAAAGCGACGGGGCAATTGAGTCGCTCTTGCACTTGAAGTCGGGCAAATGGGGTCAAAAGGTTAATGTATAGACGAATTAATGATATGCGAGAAGTATATGAGAGTAGACTGACCAGTAGACTGAGGGAATAGAGACAATACCCTAAGATAGTCATTTCAGAGTCATTTAAGTCCAGTAGTATCAGCAAGCTACTGGCAGCTGTTCACGTCTTCACTCCTCTACTTTTTCCCCTCTACTCTTTCCCCCTACTCCTTCCTCTACACTCTTGTTCCTTCATCTTATTAATGCTATGAAGCTATTTAGCGACCACGAGAAGTAGTCTTGGTGTGTTGACCTCTGACCTTCAATCCCCAGAAGTGTCTGATACCACGGTGAGCTCTGATCTTCTTCAATCTCTCCAAGTCATCTCTCAACTTGGACTCCATGTTGTTAGCCAACACATGGTAGTCCTTACCGTCAACTTGGTCCTTTTGTCTGTTCAAGAACCAAGCTGGGATCTTATAGTTGGTGGGGTTTTGCATGATGGTGACAATTCTCTCCAACTCTTCTTGGGTCAATTCACCGGCACGCTTTTTCAAGTCGACATCGGCCTTCTTACAAACCAAGTTGGAGTAACGACGACCAACACCTCTGATTTTGGTCAAAGCGTACATGATCTTGATTCTACCATCGATGTTGGTGTTCAACAAACGCAAGATGTGCTGGAAGGAACCTTCCTCTTGGACAACTAATGACATGTTTCTGTTGAAGTTGAAGGAGTCTCAAAACTTTTTTCCCAGTATTTTTCACCGTGCGAGCACCGGTCACGAGATGGAGCCCTGAGTGAACGCACGTGACATGGATAGGGCTCAAGTGTCAATCATACAATATACAATATACCACTTGTAGTTACGAAAATCAATACTTCTTTCATTGTATTATCCTTCTCCGTTCTATTTACATGTATCTTCCAATCATCCACTTCAATGCATCTGCTTCGATGTATATACGATTGGCCTTGAGAAGGTCGCGCACCTGAACCGCTTCCTTGACAATCACGTCACCTTTTGTTCCCAAATATTCTGTAGACTCTAATAGGTTTGATCTTTGCTCATTGGTGATGAACAAGAGGTGTAGTTTATCCAAGTTGTGGGCTTCGACAAATTGTTTGGTCGCCTCTTGGTGGGCATATTTGAAGTCGACTCCTTCTTCCACGATAAAGATATTTCCCTTACGGTACTGATCAGATATGGCAGTTCTCACAGCCTTGTTGTAGATCTTCCTGGGCAAGTCCGTAGACCAGTCGTGTGGTGCTTTGATACCGTGGGCCTTAATTTCATTGTCTCGAATGGGGGAATTGGCATCTCCTACACGAGCCCTTCCCGTACCTTTTTGAGGATGGAGTTTGCGATTAGAGTATAGTTTGTCGCTCTTGGTAGGCACGTATCCCGACCCGACTCTGGCACCATCAGCTTCATAAACTACGGCACTCCATAATATATCTCTTCGGAATGGAGCGTCGAAAAACGATGCTGGAAGAGGAACAAAGGTTTTTGGCTCCAACGATGGAAAGCTACGAAGCGAACCCAACGTATACTTTGGTGGTTTGGCTACACCGAAGCCAGAAACAGTGCCTGAAGTGGCTAATTGGCGGATCTGTTTAAACATTTGTGGAATCGTGAAAGTACCGGCGGTGAAAAATCGACTAGAGTTATGATGCTATTGCTCAATTTTGTATCCCAGCTACTTCAGAGGCTCTTCTGAACCTTTTGCAGTATCGTACGATGGTGCTTCCGTGCCTATGGTACCCAAATGCTAACCGATTGTCAAGCACAAATCTATACTTCATCGCTCACTTCGCACCGGTAAACTTGGGCGGGACACTACGGTGTACAAGGTATGATTCATTGAAATCATTAAATCTACTTCTGGTTGCTAGATGGCTCATTTCTAGACGCTTCCTCGTCTTCGTCGTCACTCACCACCACAAAGTCGTCGACTGGTGATGCTGATGACATCTCGATGTCTTCGTACCGTCCTTGAACTGGAGCATATGCCCCATCCAGATTGCCTTTAAATTTGTTTAATGCTTTAGCAAATATGCCATGTGGTTGCACACGCACCTGATCGTCCTCTTGGAATTGGCGGAGCTGATCTGCCCATTGCACATTCTTCTTTTTGCCTGTTGGGCCCGATTTGATAATCAGTGATGGCCGCGACTTGTAAGACGAATAGAGAGCATATATGCCCCATAAGAGAACAATGATCACAAGCAACTGTATGGCCCGCTCAATCTTATGCGATGTGTTGCTTTCTTTGTCGGCTTCGTTGGCTGCCGCAGATGCTTGGGGTGATGCCGACGAAAAACCTGAAGCGGAAGAAGTCGCAGATGATTCTGATGCTGAAGTTGATGCTGGTTTTCCATCACTCTGTTTCGCTTGTCCACGAGTTCCCAACTTGTATGTGATGATCTTGCCATCTTTGATGTCAAAATTGCCGGTCATCAAATCCATTAAACTCCTTGATGTGTGGGGCACATCAAACGGTACCATATGGGAAGAGTTGAAAACGTTCACAAACGTCAAGTTTCTGGAATTCCGAACATATCCAGCAAGATTACCATCAAATTGCCAATCGAATACATTATCGTCATCCCATCCCCTTTGGCCATTCCACTCCAACTCTTTAATGAACGCCTCAGTACCTATATAGTTGCAAATGATATCTCTGTTACCATTGAACAACAAAATAGGCACTTCTTCCAAAAGCGAAGGAAGGAGATGGACTGCCGGTTTCGACCGCTTGGCACCAAAGTTGCCGCCCACTCTCCCCGAGCATTCGAGCCACGGCTTCTTGTGCACGAGATTCAACTGTGATTGAACTCCCGGATTGTTGAGGAAAGGATTCACGTTGACCAAATCAGGAGGCCAGTTCATACCGCACGAAGGAAATTCATCTCGCAATGTGTAGTCATACATGTTCACACACTGTTGATCAGAAGGTGCATCTCTATCCCTGGCCACCTCCAACAACGTGTTTAAAACTCGGTCACAAACGTCAGAAACCACCCTGTAATCAGAAACGCTACCATCTTTCGTGTTAGCCAGGTTTACCACATTCTGGCACCGTTCCTGCAGTGCCAAGAGTCGCGACCAGCCAGGCATGGATGGTGATACAAACCCGGCCTGAAGGGCATATTGAACGTATGACAAACTTTGTTCGTTGGGAGATATCCAACCATTGCCAATCAAGAGCCCGCGAATATCGTAAGGTGACTGACCAGTCTTCAAGTTCTTATTGCGCCTAAGAATACCATCGGCAATGTATGGAATGTACTGACCAGCGTAACTTTCTCCCGCCAAAAATATCGCGTTTTGACGGTCTTCGGGGAAAACCTCAAAATACTTTTCCATGAATTTGAGAAAATGAACAGTAACTTCCGGCAATTCGTGCTCGTATTCGTCGGAATAACTAAAGCCGGTACCAGCAGGCTGGTCAACAAATACTATGTCGCCAGCCTTATGCCACGACCCGTTATTATAAACGATTTGTTTGTCGTCATTGATACGGAAAGGACCGGCTTCCATCAACGCACCGTCCATAGATGAGCACCCCGGACCACCATTCAACCAGAATATCGTCCTTCTCTGTGCTTCGGGAATGGGATGCGAATTCACAAACTTCCAAAAGTAATAATGGGTGTTATTCTCAGGAAACAATTCAAGTTGCCCAGAAAACATGATTGGTATATCTTCCTTCGGTATATTCAGATACATTCCAGGAAGGCTGGAAACAAAGTATCTGCTCCTCGCGTCGTTCGCGGCCCTGGGAGATGCTGTGAATGCTAGCGCCACCTGTAAAAGCACCAAAATGGCACGGAAGAACATGGTAGCGGAATGATATGAACAGGGAAAAAAATATGAACCTTAGTGCAATATGAGTGACCTGAGAATTTCTAGGGTATGAGTGAGCAACCAGCTACACTCGCGTACCCGATTTGTGCGTTGAAAATACAGTGTATGTCAACAAAAATGTAGTCGGAAGTGTACCCTTTGTAACAAATGATCCCGAGCCTCAGAAAAAACGTGTACCCGCCAGGATTGTATGCAGTCTGAAATTTAGCGAGATTTGCAGCCGATAGCCTATGCAAGAATAGGAAGGAAATACGTATATAGGTGGGTACTGTAGGTAAGTGAATTGCAGGTGAGTAAATTGTAGGCGAATGAATTATAAGCGGAAAATTCATGTGCGAGTAAATTCGGTAATTTCATATTAAAACATCGGTCCTATTTAGTTAAAGGTGGGTGGGTTCTTCTCAAAGAATTCTTCAATAGTAGCGAGTTTGCCACGAGTCTGCTTCGACCAATTGTCCACTTGCTGCTTCAGATCTGGGCCATAGTAACCAAATTCGTCAATAAGTTGGAAGAAGTCGTTGAATACACCAGCGAATGGCTTCAAGAAAGGAGGGGCATTTTCCTTAAACTGCTCCAAGGAGGCCTGGTGGTATGTGATCTTCTTTCCAGAAACCTTGGCAATTCGGGCAACAATTTCCTCATAAGTGTATACTCCTTCCGCTGCAGCTACAAACTGCTCGGCAAACTTGTCTGGGTTCTCAAGAATGGCGCCAATAAACTTGCCAGTGTCATTGATGTCAATGACTGGAACCTCGGTATCGGGTTTACACCGGCCAAAGATTCCGTATGTTCCATCCCCAAGTGGCACGGGAGCATTTTGGGCGTGGTAGTTTTGCATAAAGGAACCGGGACCATAGTAAATTCCGGTGATGGGCTGAGACTTGATATAGTCCATCACCCCACTCTTTCCCGCGAAAATCGAAACATGTTTGTACTTTCCATGGCTGACCTTGTCAGGATCTACAGTGGAAGACCAGATAAAGTACTTGGCTTTAGCTTCAACTGCCGCGTCCACGATACTTTTACCTTGTTTGACTTCCTCTTCAGTACCTTTAACCGGGTCATAAACCGTGAGTGTCACACCAAACACCACAAAAGCGCCCGAAACTGCTGCTTTCAAAGATGAGGCATCGTTGAAGTCTCCCTTGACCACCTCCACGCCTCTCTCCTTGAAAGTTGAAAGCTTTGGATTGGAAGGGTCCCGAGTAACGGCTCTGATCTTGTATTGCTTTGACAATTCAGGATCGTCGAGAACATAGGAAATTGCTGACCCACCTTGGCGGCCAGTAGCACCAAATACAACAAAAAGCTTAGACATTTTAGCTGAGGAAAGAGTCCGGAGGATCAGTCTTATATACCCTTGGCTTGGTTTGATTTCGCAGCCAAACGTCGCGCGAATTTCCCAATTGAGAGATTCGGCCGCCGGATAAAATAGAGAATCTCGCAGGACTTGTAATTCGCAGCCGCACCTGCCGCTTACTAACGTCAAACTTATGCCCGTGCCACAGACACCAGGGACTACCCAAGACGAATTAAATTGAATTAATCCAGCTATACAATTCTGAACTATTAACTCATACTCTTTCAGCATGTTCAAGCGATAATTTTTCCTTTGGAGTGGCAAGAATATGGATGGTGGTTTCTGGATCGTCGCCAAATACCTTGGCAACCTCTTCCAAAGTGTAGCCGGAGGTTTCAGGAAAGGTGAAATAAACGATGAGGCACTCACAGAAATTGACACAACAATAGACGATGTAATACTTCCATGAGATGGCATCCATGGCAATTGGATTTACAAACCCGTTGTAAACCAAAACCACTTGACCGACAAGTTGCATAATGTTGATTCCCTTGGCCCGGTGACTGTATGGCAAGATTTCCGTGACGTACAAAAATGGCAAGCCGTTGACACCAATGTCATATGCACAGTAGTAGAGGAAAATCATTGCCAAGACACCATTAGCATACGAGTGGTCCTTGAAGTCTCTTTGCTCATTGACCGCAGACAACGCTGTCCACACAACATAGGTGACACACATGGCTCCGGTGGAAAATAAGAACAAGGTTCTTCTGCGGAATCGATTGACAACAGCAGCAACCGCCATGGATATTACCATATTGTAGATCATCAAACATCCGTTAATTTCGAGCTGTTTTTTTGTCTCGGTGATACCAATGGTGATCAAAACCTTACTCAAGTAGTAAGAAACAAGACCGTTACCAGAAAGCTGCATGATGGTGGGGACGAACATACAGATAAAAAGACGTTTTCTGTAAGTTTTGCGCTTGATAAAGTCGGAGTATTTCGTCTTATTTTGAAGTTTTTCCACCTCGATGGCTCGTTCGATTTCTCTCATTTCAAATTTCACAAGAGCAACGTCTTCAGGTTGTGTTGAGTTTCCAATGTGGAACCTGGTGAGGACTTTTTCAGCTTGTTCGATCTTGCCCCTGCTAATCAAAAATCTGGGTGATTCTGGTACCATCCACATGAACGCAAGTTGAATAGCAGGTAAAGCGGCTTGCATGTAACTTGGAATTCTCCATGCATAGTCGCCGTGAACATCCTGAGTTCCATAAGTGACCCAGGCTGCAATCACCGCACCCAAGTACCAGCAGGTGTTGTAGAAGGTGGTAGCCACCATTCTGTGGGTTGGGTATGCGAGTTCAGAAATAAGCGTAGGACTTCCTACCACTGCCACCATCGAACCGAAACCCAAGAACAATCTGGACGCGAGGAAAAATCCATAGTTTGTAGAAGCACCTTGAAGAACGGCTCCAATAACGGTGATGATTTCTCCAATGACAATGGCCCACCATCTTCCAAACCGATCAGAAATATAAGGTGCAATGGGAAGCGCAAGAATACCACCGAAAATCGTACCGTTGGATAAGGCTCCCAAAATATGGCCGGTGGGGTTTCCCATCTTTGTGTGCCAAGAGTCCAAAGATTGAAGACCGTTCAACATACTACCATCGTAACCGTTATTGGTGGAGGTAAGAGTGATCAAAAACACACAAACGTTCAAGTAGACGAGATGGGGGACCCGGTACCATGGCTTCGTTTCCCGGATAAACTCACTGATGGAGTGGTCGTCAATCTCAAGGTGGTTGGTGACATCTAACCCACTTTCTTGAGTAGCGATATCCTGGTGTTTGTTAATACTGGAATTTGAATCGGTCATATTCCAAGATGAAGATGTATTGAAAACCATGCCAGTATATATACCAAGTGGGGCGTTAAGTTTTGGTGGGTTTTTTCCAAGAAGTGTGAGCGGGTCAACTCAGAAACCGTACGCGGGGAGCACAGGTCTTTGGATAAATGAGGCAGCTTTGCCGACGGTGGTACGAATAAATGTCCGAAACAGGCTGGTTCGCCGCGCGCGACCACGTCACGAATTGCGGGGGGTGGGGCACCGCGAAGAGGTACATGCACGAAACATCTTGCCAGTGGTTCATTACATACTGAGGTGCATGCATACGATTATCGAGTCGGTATACCTGCCCATATCAGCAATATGGAATGGTGGGGTACGTCCGTATCGGCAATATCAAGTCGTGGGGTGCGTTGTCGTGGCGGAGCATATAATCCGGATCGACGATTTTGAATTACTTTTGGCGTTGGTTGCCCGACGCCTCTACGCCTTTTGCCCTTATATTGATACCCCACGCTATTCCGGGTTGAAACATTAATTGAAACGTGACCGCACTCGTAATGGCTTGGTACGCGCGGAATATGCAAGTTTCCCCCGATGCATGTCGTATTCTCCATGAAATTTGCGGGGTACAGATTTCGAGCAAGCTGGCCGTGCCGTAAGACTTGCCTAATGGGGAAGGTGGCCCGTCGCCCCAATAGAGCAGTTGATCCGTTGTCGGGGCATTCCCCGGCTTCGCTACCGAAACCATAATCATTGATTAGGTTTAAAGGAAGCTGGTGTCTCCCAAGTTATCGCATCTTTAAACTTACCATGCCAGGATTCTTGAAAACTAAAGGTACTAAAATTGTCGACAGTGACGGCTTCGTCACCGTTTTGACCGGAGCAGCAACCGGAGGCCATCTCAATATGGAAAACTTCATCACCGGATATCCGGGACACGAAACCGAGCATAAAAAGGTAATGAAGGCCAAAATGGGCGAGGAAAAATTCGAGTACTTTTTCGACAAGTTTTACGAATATTTCTGGACCGAAGAGGATGCGAAATTTTTCAAGTCGTTGGGGTTCAACTGCTTGAGAATTCCATTCAACCACCGTCACTTTTTGGATGATGAGGGAGACCTTTTCCAGATCAACAGAAAAGGGTTCGCCAGACTTGACGCCTTGGTGGACACTTGCGCCAAGCATGGAATCTACACCATTTTGGACTTGCATACCGCACCAGGAGGACAGAACCAAGATTGGCATTGTGACTCGGGAATTCACAAGTCGCTTTTCTGGGAGTTCAAGGTGTTTGAGGACGCAATCGTCAACCTCTGGGTCGAGATTGCAAAGTACTACAAGGATAACATTTGGGTTGCCGGTTACAATCCATTGAACGAGCCCGCGGTAGCGGACCACAGCAAATTGGTCGAGTTCTACAATAGAATCGACAAGGAAGTCCGCAAGGTTGATCCTAATCACATCTTGTTCTTGGACGGTAACACTTATGCCATGGACTTCCGCCAGTTCCCCAGCAAGACAATTCCAAATTCTGTCTATGCCATTCACGATTATGCTCAGTACGGCTTCCCCAACTTTAAAGGAACTTTATACAAGGGAAGCCAAGAAGAAAAGGCCAAGCTCAAGTCGCAATACGAGCGCAAGATCGAGTACATGAAAGCTCACAATGTTCCAGTTTGGAATGGTGAATGGGGTCCTGTCTATGCCTCCAAGGTGAGAGGAGATAGTGACCCGGAGACTATCAACAGGGCTCGGTACAATGTTGCCAAAGACCAATTGGCGGTGTACAAGAAGGGTGATCCTTCTGGTGACAACTCGCCAATTAGTTGGTCGATTTGGTTGTACAAGGACATTGGGTACCAAGGCTTGACCTATGTCTCTCCAGATTCCAAATGGTATAGTGTTCTTGGCGACTTTTTGATCAAGAAGAAGCATCTTGGTTTGGACAGATGGGGCAATGACATTGATCCAAAGTATGCCAAATTGTATTCCAACCTTGTTGATCATTTCAAGGCCAACATGCCCGAGAAGCACCAAAAGGCATTGTATCCTCACAATTGGTCGGTTACCGACTATGTCTACAGGGTTACGAAAGACATGCTTTTCTCGCAGTATGCCCAGCATGAGTTCGCCGAATTGTTCGCTGGGTTGAGCTTCGAGGAATTGGACGAAATGGCCGCCTCGTTCAAGTTTGAGAATGTGATGAAGAGAGACGAATTGAATGAAATTCTTAGGGCATATTAGTATAGGTTTCTGTTTATCTAAAATTAACTACTAAATCAAACATTGAGAGGCTCAACATTCCAGATGTTTTCAGCGTACTCGTCAATACATCTGTCAGAACTGAAAAAGCCCATGTTGGCTACACTGAGCAAAGACTTCTTCACCCAGTTATGAAGATGCCCGCTGCCATCGTGGCCATACACCTTCTCTAGCTTCTGGTGGGCCTCCAAGAATAAATCAAAGTCATCTGTGACCAAATAGTAGTCGCCGTGATACTTAATACTCTCCACCAACGACTTGAACTCGTCGGCATTGCCAAACAACCCGGACTCGATTGCGGTGAAAACTTCCTGCAACGACTCTGGAACCTTGACACCTTCGTAAACGTGCTTGTGGCGCAACTCGTCAACTGATTCGGCCAAGTTACCAAAGAGGAAAATGTTCTCCTCGCCGATTTCTCTGGTGATTTCAACGTTAGCACCATCAACGGTTCCAATGATGAGTCCTCCATTAAGAGCAAACTTCATGTTTGAAGTACCAGAGGCTTCGGTTCCAGCGGTGGAAATATGGTTGGAAAGATCAGAAGCTGGAGTGATAACCTCGGCCTTGGACACATTATAGTCGGGAATGAACACAACCTTCAACAAGTTCTCGATTTCGGTATCATGGTTCACCACGCTTGCAACCTCGTTGATCAAGTGGATGATGGTCTTTGCCATGTAGTAACCTGGTGCCGCCTTTCCACCAAAAATGGAGCATTTGGGAATGTAGTAGTTCTTCTTGATCTCGTCTACCGATTTGCCCTCTCTGATCAACCTTTTGATGTGAAGATACCGGTAGATCACAGCAAAGATGTTCAACTGTTGTCTCTTGTACTCGTGGATTCTCTTGACTTGGACATCAAACATGACACTGGGGTCAACCTCGACGCCGGTTTCGGACTTGATGAGACCAGCTAACCGGCGCTTGTTGTCAAACTTGATCGCATCCCACTTTTTCAAGAACGAGTCGTCGTCCACCAAAGGTTCGAGTTTCTTGAGCATAGCCAAGTTGGTCAAGTACTCGTAGTTAGGATCGTCAAGAGCTTCCGCAATGAGGGCAGCCAACTTGGGGTTGGCCTGGCGCAACCATCTTCTGGGAGTGATACCATTGGTAACATTGGTGAACTTGTCGGGTCCGAAGACTCTGACAAAGTCTTTGAAGATGGTGGTTTTGATCAATTCCGAGTGCAATTCCGCCACGCCGTTCACCTTGTGAGAGCCGATGATGGCCAAGTACGCCATTCTCACCTGCTTTGGCTCCGACTCTTCAATCACCGAAACTCGGCTCAAGATATCTCTTTCGTGGGGGAACTTTCTTTCGACGTCTTTCAAGAAGAAGAAGTTGATATCGTAGATGATCTCCATATGTCTGGGAAGGAGTCTACTAAGCACCGTAACCGGCCACTTTTCCAACGCTTCGGACATCACCGTGTGGTTCGTGTAGGCGAATACCTTGCGGACAATGCTCCATGCCTTGTCCCAGTCCAAGCCCTCCACGTCGACAAACACACGCTGGAGCTCAACTATAGCCAACGTGGGGTGGGTGTCGTTCAACTGGATTGCTACCTGGTCGGCAAACTTGTCCCAGTCTGACTTGTGGGTCTTTTTGAACCGGCGAATAATATCGTGCAAAGACGCAGCCACCCAAAAGTACTGCTGCTTCAACCGCAACTCCTTGCCGCTTTCAAAGTTGTCGTTGGGGTACAACACCGAGGTGATGGACTCGGCCCGCTGCTGGGCCGCTACAGACTGCTGGTAGTCACCGGCATTGAACTTGCCAAAGTCAAACTCGGTGGTGGGTCTTGCGTTCCAAAGACGAAGGTTGTTGGTTGTACTGGTGTTGAATCCTGGAATGGGGAAGTCTGCCGCCACGGCAAGAACCCGTTCTCCGCCAGCCCACACCTTCTTAGCTTCGCCGGTGTTGGTGTCGTAGTTCTCGTAGACATAGCCATAAAAGTCCACGGGAATTTGGATTTCCTTTCTGTCGATTTCCCAGGGGTTCAGGTACTTGAGCCAGTAGTCTGGGGTCTCCACCTGGTAGCCGTCAATGATCTTTTGTTTGAAAATTCCATACTGGTAATTCAAACCGTAGCCCCAACCCGAGTAGTTACGGGACGAAAGCGAGTCGACAAAACATGCCGCAAGTCTTCCAAGACCACCGTTACCCAACGCGGCGTCTGGCTCCTGGTCCAACACGTACTCCAAATTGAACCCAAGATGCCCCAACGAAGTGGTGGTGTTGCTGCGAGCATTCAAGTTGATGAGCGCATTGTCCAAGGCCCTGCCCATAAGAAACTCGAGCGACAAGTAGTACACCCGCTTTCCATCATGGATGGTTTGTTTCTGCTGGGTATTGGCCCAATCAACAAGGAGCCCGTCCCGAATGGTGTTGGACGTTGCCTGGTACGCAGCCAAAGTGTCACAGTTGTACATGTTTCTCGCCAAGGTGGTTTCGACATGGCGAACAAAATACTCCTCGAACTTCTCCTCGGCGTTGAACACCCCTGGCTCGTCGTCGGAGTGGTCGTGGCCACCCAATGGCTTCAAAAGAGTGTATTTTCTCCAAGTTTTTTTGGCAGCTTCCGGAATAGCAGCATCAAGAGCGATAATCTGGTTGGGGGTAAACCCGGTGTTTGTACGCTTCAATTTGGGGTGTGGCAACTCGGCCGGTGTCAAGTAGTCTCCCATGGCAAAAAAGTGAAATTTACCTGGAAAAAACGAGTACTAAATGAGTTTGAGGGGCACAAAAGGGATCGCACGGGGCGTTCGGGGCCGTAGTGGGGTGATGCAGGTCTGGGGCATTGTGCAGGACAGGGCACGCTTGGGTGATAGATAGTGGGGCATTGAGGGGAAAATGCGACGGGAGGTGAAGTTGGTGGACTTTTTGTGGTTGTGGGAGGATAACGGCGCAGTACGGACTGGTATTTTTTGCTATTGCTGGATTGGGGTTCCCCAGATTTGATGCACGAACCATCGATGCGGCGCCCTGCATGAATGGCTGCGAAAAGAGTTGAGAGAATTTGAAACTGGTTGTGCATTGCTATTTTTATATAAGTCATTTTTGGGTATCAATCCTCCTTTTTTCTTTTTCTCTTTCTCTTTTCTTTTTCTCCTCTTTTGTTCTTCCCTCTTTTCATCTTCTCTTCGTAGCCAACGTCGATGCAACCGCAATTGTGGGATGGTGGCCAGGTCCATTGGGCCCTTCCAGTGGACCTGGGGCCGTAGAGGCAGCAGCCAGCAGATCAGACTTTGATGGACAGGTGTTCCTGGCCGATAATTCGTCATTCTGGTACAGATCGCAGCATTGATCAGATGGGTAAAACTTGCTACACCAGTCCTTGCCTCCGTCGTATTTGAACCCGGAGTTATACTCTACGCATCTGAATCCTTGGTCAATGAGCTTGTTGTAGTCGTCTGGGTGATACTGCTGATTCAATTGGCAAGATCCCACCAAAAAGATTTTGTCTGATTTGTCACTGGTGTTGTTTTGTCTTTCCAATTGGTAGATCACCTGGAACTCGTACAAAAACTGGCACAACTGGCCCTTTGCAAAATCAAACTTGAACTCTACCCCGAATCCTGGCTGCTGTGAGATCAATTGGGGGTTATACTTTTCCAAAGCCTGGGGCTTATCGGTGGTGTTCAAAACCGCAAATTGGTTGAGAGAATTGTGCTGAGGGTTCTTAAAGTACAAATCCACAGTGTAGTTGTCATTGGGGGCATCTTCCGTGGTTGCAACATACAAGTTAAAGTCGATGGGGAAATCGGTGGTGTCGTTGTTGGACTGAATCGTCGACGAAAATTTGTCACAAACGTAGTCTCCGGAAAACAAAAGGTCCTGAGGTGTCTTGGACATCCCACCAAGAGCAGCAGATGCCTGCTTATTGATATTGGGAAGGTTGGACACGAGAGAAAGTGCACATCCCAAAAGCGTCAAGCTGAGAAAGCCGGATTTCATCATTGGATTCTTTTCGCCAAAGATTTGACCTTTATACCACCTGAATCCGAGCCCTGCAACAACCGCTCTGCAGGTACAATACCGCGCTGTGACTACACTGGAGAATGTGTTATGGACGTTGGTACCAGACAAAGCCTAAACCACCGACAATACTCAATTATGGGAAACATGAATCAGGCTCAAAAACCACAATTGCACAACAATGGCATCACAATGCCCAAGCGACGTCAATACTCACTAATAAACATGTAATCCTGCCTCGTCTCCGCATTCTTCTCATTGATTTGCAACTCACAGCCAACTACGTCATCGGGTTACGTCAGCAAAGTTGCAACTTTTCACGTACAAACGAGGCAAGTGTTTGTTTGTATGGTATACAAATGGTTTGAGGCTCATGAACGATCATCGGTTACCGCGTTGTGTTTTGTTGCTGCCACGAATTTTGTACTTAGTGGGGGTGGAAATGACGCTCTAGTGAGGCTCCACAATGTAGATTCTTCGGGCAAGCCTCATCTGTTTTCCAGAGAACATGTAAGTTCTGTCAATGACATCGACTGTTCCGAGTCAGGAACGTCGTTTATTTCTGCTGGAGGCGATATTGTGGTGGTTTGGGACCTAGTAAAGCACACAAAGTTGGCCAAACTCAAGGGAAGTGGTCAGGATGATATTTTGGCTTGTAAGTATCTCAATGCTGACCTTGTAGCCTCTTGTGGCAGCAACAAGGAGTTGAAATTGCACGATCTTCGTCAGCAGCAGCGCCTACGTCCGGTTTTTGCCGCGCCAGTGGGAAACGATAATCTCACCAGCTTGGACTTTGGAGCCAATGTGGTTTCCATCGGCTGTGCCGACGGTAATTTGTACACAGTTGACATTCGAAACCAAACATTGACGTCGGATACGGTTTGTGGAGGCAGTATTTTGGCCGTAGAAACCCACGAAGATGAGTGTCTTTTGACACTTGAAGACGGGTCCATACGACTATGGGATACCAACCTGGCTCAATGTAGGTACCAATACCCTGTTCTGCCAAGACTAGAGTACAAGGTGACGAGCACCATGGTCCCGGACCTCTATGAGGATACAAAACACATTTTTGTCGGCTCTGAAACCGGCATTTTGCATCACTTGAAATTGGGGAATCCCACCATCGAACAGATGAAAATTCACCCAGGAAAGCATCCACAATCAAAAATTGTAAGCATTGTCAAGTATAATCCATTCAAGAATGTTCTCGTTGCCTCGGGAGGCGACGGGCGCATGCATGTGTGGGAAAATGTGCTATGAATCTAGACGTCCTCTGGACCTCTCAGCTTTGGCCAAATACATAATTTTGCATTTTTCGAAAATAATGTCAAGTTTCTTCGTCTTCACTCTCCACAACGCTCGAGATAGCATTCCCTTCTCCCTCGGCCACTTTTCTCTTTTCTTTTATTCCACATTTCTCCATACCTACGGCCTTCGCCCGCTGCCCATCTGCAGTACGCTCATCAACATCTCAACAAGATGGTTGTGAAGGACGACGTAGAATCTCCTCCACCGGCGTCAGCCGAGGACAATCAGCAACCAGGAGCAGACCAGGACACACCACAGAACATAGAACCATCCTCAAATGGCACCAAACTGTACTCGCCAACATCGGTAGTTTTGGCCAAAGTCAAAGGCTATCCACCTTGGCCCGCCATGGTTCTCGACGAGAGTTTGCTTCCTCAGAACATCTTGGACAAGCGGCCGAAGAACGTACGCCAGAAAACCGGCCGCAAGGGAAGAGGAAAGGAAGTAACAGTGTTGCCGGTACGATTTTTTAGCGACGACACTTACATTTGGATCAAAGATAACGAGCTCAAACCCATGACTCAGCAGATGATAGACACTCATTTGAGCTCTGACAAGAAGCGCAAAGACAAGCTTTTGGAGAAAGCATATCAATTGGCCAAAAACCCGCCGGATATGAAAGAATTTGTCACCTGGGGTTCCCGAGGTCCACCCCAAGACCAAAAGGTAGACCCAGAATACGAGGAAGAGGACGTGGAAATGGAGGAGGATGACGTGGATGAAGACGAGGCCGAGGAAGAAGAGATTGAAGAGGAAGAAGCTGAGGATGACGATGAAGAGGATGAAGAGATCGTCTATGGCCGTCGTCGCAAGAAGCAAAAAACCGCCAAAAAAACCAAAAAGGTGAAGCAGGAAAACGGCCCTGGATACGACTCGGATTGGGGCTTAACCGACGACGAAGCCGACCCTGAAGCGTACATTTTTGAAGGTGACGAGCAACAAAAGTTTGAGAAAAAGTTTCCTAAAGCTGCTGATATCAGCGAAAGACTACAAGAGGCACAAGAGGAGTTCCAGGGAGTCAGTTTTGAGATCACCCAGCTTTTGTTGGAGCAAGAAATTGATGAGAAAGAGGTGGTGAGGGCATTGGCGTCGGTGCGCAAGATGGATGTGCCATATACATTATTAGCAAAGAGCACTATGTTCAGGGCCCTCGTGCTAACTGCGAGGAAGCCCCACGATGAATTTCCTTATACCAAGTTGAGAAAGGAGGTGAGCAAAGTACTTGAGCTGGTTTTCGGGATGGAGGTTGAAGAGAACACCCCGGAGATGATGGAAAAGGAGGAGAAGGAAGCGACCCCGATGAAGGACGAAGAAAAGGGAGAGGGAGAGGGAGAGGAAAAGGAGGAAAAGGAGGAGAAAGCAGAAGAAACAAAAGACAACTAGACATCGAAAGCCAAGACTATATATTCAGGATCAGGATTCAGAAGTGGTTTTGGCAGCAGAGCAAGGGGACATTGGAGGTAGAGCCTCACTAGCATGTACTTACGACTAGTTCAAGTCAAAACTTCATAGTCGCAGTAATTGACCTGCTTACCACTACATAAGATGGAAAAAGAAGAAGTAGAATCCACAGTTTACTAAGGCTAACCGATCAATTCAGTTCTCAGTTTAGCTCTGAGATTGACACATTCGGTTCTGACGGGTAATCTGCCAAAGTGATGCCAATAGATTAGATGATGAAAAATATAGAGGTTTGCAATAATTCTGTAAAATGTATAATGTAAAATTTTAAAGATTTAGTGACATACTTGGCTCTCACGATGTATTCAAATGATGGCAGTTACGACGAGAGGTTTTATCACATCTCCATGTTGCACAATTGTTACTGGAAACAACCTTCCTCCACAAAGAGCTCCAATAAAGAAAAAACTAGAAGATGCAAAGATATCTATAGTATATTTAAAGCTATTGTGATCGTTACGGATCGCCGAGAATTAAAAAAAAAAACACAAAACCCTTCAAGCTTGACCTCATGAATACGCCACAGAAACTTGGTCAACACCCACCTGCTTTAGGCGCTTCCACTCATTTGCAACTACGCTTCCTACACACAGCACGGCCCGTGAACCCGCAACACACCCATGCACCCAGCGTAAACACCAGCACGATCCGGAGCCCGCCCCCGTTTTTCCCTGTTGTTATGACTTGCTCGATTAGTCGAACATAACTAGAGATATAGTTTTTTTCCTGTGAACCATAGCAACGGTTAATTGTAAGTACGGCACATACCACCAACTACCACGCATCTAGACCTCGCCGCAATCCCTTTCTGGTCAATTCTGAATTTGTAAAGGTGTTGAGATTTGCATTAGAGCATTACCAAAATGGTAACAGGCAATTTCCTATTAGGGAGTGTTGCACATTTCAAGACGTAGACCAAGAATGTCGAAAGTTTATGAGCGTCTTGGAGGCACCGTCGAGGCACCAAATCGACACACACAGCTGCGGATTGATGGAGGCTGATGGATAGATGGTGGTAAGGGGCGGCGGAAAAAGGGGTAATTTAACCTGGGCTCTGTTATAATTAGCGATACATTGGCACTTTGGAGTGGACTGAAAGTAGCTGGGTCTTGGCTTCTAGTGTGTCCACGATAATGTCGATGGCTTCAAATGTTCTGCTGGCATCCGGTCCATTTCCCGGTCGTTTCCGTTCCCTTTTCTGTTCTTTTTTTACCTTTTCTCATACTAACTTAGATGTCTGACGTTACTGAATCCAAATTGGAGCCTGAAGAACAGCTAGGATCCACGGCTGCTTCCACCCAGTTCAACACGTCGAGCGGAGCACCTCCCGACGACGACGATGATGATGAACAAGGAGGAAAGCCTCAAAAGGAAAGAAGAAAAATTGAAATCAAATTCATCCAGGACAAATCAAGAAGACACATTACGTTTTCCAAAAGAAAAGCAGGCATCATGAAAAAGGCCTATGAACTTTCGGTGTTGACCGGTACTCAGGTGTTGTTGTTGGTGGTGAGTGAAACCGGATTGGTGTACACGTTTACCACGCCCAAATTGCAACCATTGGTGACCAAGAGTGAGGGTAAGAACTTGATCCAGGCGTGTCTCAATGCCCCAGAAGAGGGCCTTGGCGACGAACAGGGAGACCACAGTGACGGAGGCTCGCAGGATCTGCCCGATGCCGCTCCCGCGGGAAACGCCGGGGTGCCTCAGGCCCACGCCCAGCAGCACCCTACTCAAGTGCACCACGCCCAGCAGGTGCCTGGACAACAGCTTCCCCCAGGAGCTCCGCTCCCCCATGGAATGCCATACCCAGGAGCGGGCCATCCTCAGGGCGGTATCCCCATTCCTCCACAGGGCTACAATGACCCTAATGTGTATCAACAGTATTTTGCCAACATGCAAAATGGTAATATGACCAACCAGCAACAATTCCAATAGCTGTATGTACTTTAAGAATGATGTTAGGTAACATTGACATTTTGTCGGCGTAAGCCTTCTTGATTACGGTGTGCCACCCAACCACCACCTCCTCCTCCCTCACAATTGTATAGAACCCTGTACCTGCACAAGGGGTGCTGCGGTGCAGATTGCTGCATCTTTCCCCACAGATAGGGTACAGGATACTCCGCGCCGAGCGGTGAGGTTTCCGCAACCATGCCACCGAAAACCACTAAATTCTCCCAGATACTCTTTTCTGAGCTACTACCTCTCCTATACATTTCCCCACTGTTCTTTTTTCTCGATTTAGGCGGTTTTTGCGCTCTCTGATCCCAACCTTATTATCTCCTCATTCCCGCCTTGCTGCGATCTGGTGCGTGGATGCTGCATCCAGGGCTGACCTATCACCCCATGCAAACTGGACCCCCACATATTTTATACCCTGGTTATTTCTTTAGAATTTTCTTAGTATTCTTCTTCTTCTATAACCCAGCTTGAACTCGTATTGGAGACCGGTAACCATGTCCAGAAGACTGTCAGCAGATTTCACTCCTTTTGCAGATCAATCCTGGGAGCATAGAACTTCCTACGATGCCACCAATATATGGGCTCCGGTGGAAAATCCTTGGACCATGAGTCCCCGGCGCCATCTGTATGGCGACGTGTATCCAATGCAATTTCACAACTTGCAAAATCAGCTGCAAATGGTTCCAAATTATGTGCAGCAACCACAGGGATTTCCACAAGGCGGCCTGCACAGCCTTGCCCTGAGTGTTCCCGAGGGTCCTAGGCCGGTGCGTGGTGTTCAGTTGATGACGGGGCAGTTTCAGTTGAACCTGGGCCAAATGAACCCAAATTCACAAATCCAGAATGCTCAAACTCAAAATCTCCAGAATGTCCAAAATTACCAGATCCAAAACCATGTCCAACCCGTGGCCCAGAACTTGAAATTCCACCAACCTGCTCCCATGGCCGCGAAAAACTCCCACAAAGACTCCGACTTGACGGCCAAGCTTGCCATGGTCGACGACTACTTTATGGTGGACCACCACCAGCGGGTGCAAGTCACCGTAGACCTTTTGAACCAACGGTTTTTCCAGGAAGAACAGTTTCTTTCCGACGCCTACCAGCTCCCCAAGTTCCCCATTGAGCACAATCTTCGAACTCAGCAGTTGATTCTTGTTGCTTTCAAGGCGGGCCGCATCGATGTGTTCTACCTACCTTCGGACGTTGCCTCGATCAATGTGGGTGATATTGTGATTGTGGAGGCTGATAGGGGCCATGACCTCGGGAAAGTGGTCAAGAAGGATATCTCCATTGACGAGGCCCGCCTTCTCAAATTGTTGCAATTTCAAGAACAGCAGTCGGCACTTTCTGATCACGACATGAACAGTATTCTGGTGAAAAACTTGCACCACCACAGTCCCGGCCAGCAACAGAACCAGACTCCCCACACGCTCCATTTCCCCAAACCAGTAATCGGGTTGGCCCAACAAAGCGAAATCCTTCAAATCTTAAACAAGAAACAAGATGAAGAAAAAGCTTGTCGTCTTTGTCTCGCCAAAATCGCCAATACCACCGCCGGCCACTCGTCGGGACTCGGAAACGTCAACACTTCCGACCTCCTCCAGATGGCATTGGTGGACGCGGAGTATCAGTACGACCGCATGAAGTTGATCTTCTACTACTCTACAACCAAGAGAATTGATTTCCGCGACTTGGTAAGAGAGCTCTTTAGAATTTACAAAACCAGGATCTGGATGTGTGCGGTGATAGGCCACCCCTACGCCAACCAACCGGCTACAAAGTCAAGCCCGCTCACCACAAGTCCATTGATGGCTTCAGCATCGCTGTTTCTGGGTTCAAAAGCTCTGCATTTCCAAGGCCCACCAGCCAAGGAAAGACACAACAGTTGGTCGTATCCCACCCCCGAGTTTCCCCCAACCAACTCTGGATTCGGACAGTATAATTCGCAGCCGGGCCAAAGCCCACCATTGAACACCCACGTTCCGCGGCGGTTTCCGCGCCAGGATCAAGACAGGTCCAAATCGAACGCAGAGTCTTTTGTTCTAAAGTCACTCGTTGATTCAATTAACCACTAGCCGCAGGCGGCATCAAAGTAGACGGCAAAGTAAATAGAGGTATGTTATTAAAATAGACGGTTTTTTCTCCGCCTGTATCGGGGCCGGTTCCGGCCAGGGCAACCATTGCAATCCTTACCCGCTTAGCTAAGCTCGGGACCCGGCACCGTCGCCATTACATAAGCGGAGATCACAAAAGGTCACATTATATCACGACAACGCCACATCACGCATCGAGTGTGGTATAATTGTTCTTGAATTCTTTACATATTTGACCTTGTAAACCTACGTTTCAAATGTCGTTGAAGATGAACAAGAAGGATCCGTTTGCCTAATGTAGGCATTAATCAGCATGGGCGTGCATCCCAACACCGGTGATTCATGACACAGAAAAAAAAAATTAATTACTCAGAGTCAGTTGCTCAAACGAATTTCTTCATAAACATACTCTTTGCTTCAAACATCGAACAAAAAATGAATTTTGAAGCTTCGGACTACCTCAACGACTTGAATGTCGATTTTGGGAACGTATCTCCTACCGTTTCGTCAAATACGTCGACGTCTCCAAATGACTTGTACTTATTTTCTCAATCCGAGTTTTTAGACTTGGATGTTTTTGCCAGCGATTCTGCTGCTCCTGACAAGGATGTTGCCGTAAAACTCGAAGAGCGTGTGGAGCCATTGGGAGCGTACGGTGAAGACAACGAGCAGAATATGGGACCCAACTCCAGCTCCAGCGAGGTGAAACGTAAGAGGAACACCGCAGCTTCAGCTAGATTTAGAATCAAGAAGAAGATGAAGGAGCAGCAAATGATCCAGCAGAGCAAGGATTTGCAGGAAAAAGTGCAAGCTTTGGAGAAAAAATTAAAGACAGTGGAAATGGAGAACAAATGCTTGAAGAGCTTGATTGCTCAACAGAACGAACAACGCAATAGCGACTGGTTGGAACAAATAAAGAAGCGTTCCATCATGGATGCTTCCTCCACGCCGTTCCAATACACCAACTAGAACCCGCAACTAACGAACTACTCTGACACCCATTCCAATCCAACTTTCGGCTGGGGTCAGAGTTTCATCCACAGTGATCCAACTCACTGGGATATTGACGACTGACGAACTATACTACCTATAAAATTAGAAACGCTTTAGCCTTTTCAATTCTTCAACACGAAAATGCCCGTCATTGCAAGCCGTGGTTTCGATTTCCAACAAATCGGGGTCATGGGTTGCTCTTATACATAATATAACGTATCAATCGTGCCCGTAACCAGCCTAGTGTAGTTTTGCGTTACTATCTCGTATCTCGTTGCACAAGTAACAATGGTAGTTTGCACTTAATTTCCGCGCCAAAACCAATATTGTCGTGGTCAAGTTTATCATTTTATTCCGCCTAACCACGCTAAACACCCACGTTTGCGGCCTCCAGACCGATAAATACGGGATAAAAGTGCCTGAAATTCACAGAAAAGACCCATACTGACCGCTAGTAGTCACATTCAAGGGATTTATATTCTCAATTACACGATCGACCTCCACCGTCGCTTATCACTGATCCCACTAACCACCACCAAAACACCCCCCACCCGTCGAACTCGTCGATATTCCGCTTCTACCCATGTCCTCGCTTCGGCCTGACCAATATGAGCCTCCAGAGCGAGATTTGGACCGCTCGATGTCTCCTCTTGAAGCGTCCAATCTCAACAACTCCGTGTACGATCTGGTCAGAGAACAGATGATGGAAAGCTCTGGTATGGATGGGTTCCAAGAGCAAATAGACTTGCGAATTGCCTCGTCGGATAACCCAGCGGCAGTTATGGAGTTGGATATGGATGGGAATGTGCGCTATCTAAGCAAGAATTGGGAGACCATTGTTGGAACAAATATCAAAAAGATCATCCACCGGCCAGTTTCCAAGATCATAATAGGGGTTTCTGACGACGACTTGAAGATCTTTAATAATGCAATTCACCATATGGTCCAGGACGATGGAAGTTACAAGGTCAAGTTTGTCACGGCAACCAACGATCGAACCACGGAACCGGACCCACGAGGAAAGGTAACACCTACGAATTCACTCAACGAAATGGTGGACGAGGTGGAGTTGCAGGTTCCGGAATCTGAGGGGATCAAGTACGATGCAAATGACAGCGACGACAACTACCCCAGTTCGCTTAGTTCGCAACTTTCCAACAATGGTGATATTATTGAATTGGAAGCCCAAGGCATATTGATCCACGACCCCACAACGAAGCTACCCAGCCACTCGATCTGGACAATCAAACCGTTTATTCATGTGGATGTGGAATTGACCATTCCCCCTAAACTAAGCAACATGCTAGGATTCGGCTCGGAAATCCTCGAAGGGTACCTTTCGAATTTACAGGTACTAGGCATTATCGATGAAGACTCTGTACCGCAACCCAAGCTTGTTCTCTGTCGAATATGCGAGCAAAATATACCTGCTTGGTTCATCGAGCGCCATAGCGATTTGTGTCTTGTGGAACATCGGTTTTCCGAAGAACTTCAAACATGTCATGAGCTAGTTGCTGAGCAACGCAACCTCATCCTACGCATCTCAGACTCGCTATGGATCCAGCTGCAGGGCTCCTCCTTAACTGTCCCTTCTTCGTCGAGCTCAACTAGCTCCCTAAGTCTGACCAGCTCGACCTCTTCCCTCATAAACGACTATAAAGGGATTCGACTACCAATGCCTTCTTCTGACAATTCGTCTCCCAAATTGGCCAGCCAGGCCCTTCCGGGAATAATGCTTAATCCGTCTCCTCTTGGAGGTCCTGTGACTAATTCCAGACCCAGAAGCACCGCTCACCGGCGATTCCCGTTTGGCATTCTTCAACGACTCCTCGACCTATGCGACGAAGTTATGCTCATAAACCCAGCGGACTCTGACGATTCTGGCCGGTACCAATTTTCCCCCAATACAAAAGAGGCAATGTCACAAGTGGAACGATGGAAAACTATTGAAACTACAGACCCTGCTTTGAGGGCTATGGTGGAAGATACCCAGCAGTTGGCCAGCGATAAAATCGAGACGGCCACTCGGTTTTTGTCGATGCTACAGTACTCACAAAAGATCAAGACCGAGGTAGACCAGCTAGTTCTTGCCGTGGTTCACGAAACAGTGACGAGAATTCGTGAACAAACTTTGGAAAACGAAAAGAGAGAACCTATTATGGAGATGCTCAAACGAGAAAACGAGAGGAGTGTTTCACCTGTGGTTCAGGGGAGCCCTCAGCAAGACAATCTTGAGGTTCAGAGGACCCAGTCTCTCTCCTCACCAGCAATACATTCTCCTCAGCCAGCTCGTACTTTGAGCCCGACTTATTTGGTTCAAGGTGAGAACCAGCCAAGGAGCTCTATAACACCCCACGACATCTTGCTACGCAGCCACAGTCAGCATGCCTCTGCGGCATCGATTCTTTCACAGAATGTGTCGCCTAATGATTCCCGCGAAAATATTGCTGAAGTACTCAACGATCTTGACTTAAGCAAGAAATCGACATTGTCCAATAGCTCTTCGTTTTGCTCACCACGAAGGCATCTTTCTCCAGCGCCGTGTCTCGAAAAGGGCAGTTTGTCGTCGCTCCAGAAAAATACCAATTCTGTCCCGCACACAAACCCACCTTCGCCCCTGATTGAAGCGAACCATAGCGGAGAAACTGAGCTTCTTGGCACTCCAAACTCATCGAACTCGAACGAAAAACGCAAATCAGACTCGTCTGGTATCAACAATTTGCATCTCAATATCAACCCAAGAATGGCATCGATGAAACCACCTCTTTCGCCGCTTCTTGTATCGCTGACTCCTACCGGAAAATCGAGCAGTGGGCAGATAAAGGACTATGAGGTGCTCAAGGCTATCAGTAAGGGAGCATTTGGATCAGTTTTCTTGGCCAAACGAAAACTTACGGGCGACTACGTTGCTATCAAGTGTCTCAAGAAGCGAGATATGATTGCGAAAAATCAAGTTTTAAACGTCCGTTCCGAAAGAGCGGTGATGATGAAGCAAGCGGATTCGCCCTACGTTGCTCAGTTGTACAGCTCGTTCCAAACGAAAGACTATCTCTACTTGGTAATGGAGTATCTCAATGGCGGAGATTGCGCTACCTTGCTCAAGATGTTGGGAACGTTGGGCAACGAATGGGCCAGACGATACATCGCAGAGGTGGTAGTTGGTGTTAATGATCTTCATGAGCGTGGTATCATCCATCGTGATTTAAAGCCAGACAACTTGTTAATCGACTCCAAGGGCCACCTAAAGTTGACCGACTTTGGCCTTTCTCAAATGGGAGTGGTTGGCAGGATGACACGGTCGCACAGGAAAAGTAGCACTTCGGAGCAAGGCATCGAGCTATTCCGTCGAAGCTTACAGCAAGGTAACCAGAGCCCTTTGGCGAACGTTATAGGACTTGGAGTCGGCAGTGACGACTCGCCAGGCTCAGCCCACTCTACGCCCAACGAAGGCAGTTCTGGGAACCACAAAAGAGTATCTTCCGTAACTCCATTTTCGTTGTCACCAGCTCTTGACGTATCTAGAGACTCAAAAAGTTTCCCCAATACCAGCGAAGGAGGCTTCAGACCGAGACGTGGAAGGTCTGGGTCGAGATCAGGCTCAATTACCGGTTTAGACTCTCCGTTGGTACGCCCTTCAATTCACAAAGAAGGTTCCGATATGTCTTTTCCCTTCGACGATGATGATTATGGATCGAGTCCGTCAACCAATATAGCACCTCCAACGTCTTATGCGCTATACGATCCCACGGAAGACAAGGAACTCAAGCACTTCGTGGGGACCCCGGACTATCTTGCCCCAGAAACTATCGAGGGAATCGGACAAAGTGAAGCGTCCGATTGGTGGTCGCTTGGATGTATCTTGTTCGAATTCATATACGGATACCCGCCTTTCCACGCAGACACACCCGACGAGGTATTCAAGAGAATCTTGGAATGCAATATTGACTGGCCTCCCTTGAGCCCAGAAGAAGACAGAGAAGTGTGCCCTCCTTCAGCAAAAGATTTAATCGTTCAGCTTCTTACACTCGATCCAGAAAAGCGATTAGGCTCCAATGGCGCTCAAGAAATCAAGAACCATCCTTATTTCAGAGGAATCAACTGGGACACATTATTCGAAGAGATACCGTCGTTCATTCCCAACGTTGAAGACCCCGAGTCTACAGACTACTTTGATTCCAGAGGTGCCGATATTTCTCACTTTCCCAAAGATGAGGACGAGGACAATGGTGAATACTATCATGGGCAGAACCAGTTTTCGCCTCCGTTGAGCGCACCTCTCGCCGAGCCGTTCGGATCAAGTATCGCCGGCTCTGGTACCCGAGAAAGAAGAAGCAGCAAATTGGCAGACCCCAGTGAGTTCGGCTCGTTTCATTTCCGGAACTTGTCTGTTTTGGAAAAAGCCAACAAGGACGTCATAAACAGACTCAAGTCTGAACATTTGGAGCACCGAGGCAGTTTCTCGTCTTCGTCTTCCGATTCAACTCCACTAGGTCGTCCCAGAGGATTATCACTTACCAATACTTCTGGTGGTTCGTCTGGAAGCCCTTTCAAGCGTCCATTATCTCCCGGAGCGTTTTTGGCTCAGCGAGTACCATCGCCTCTGAAGACCGACCAAAGTCCAGCCACCACGCCGTCGTCGCAGAATTTCAAACATGAACGTATGGGCTCGGCAGTGAGTGCCTATTCCAGTGGTGACGAATATCCGTTCGACTCGCTAAAGACTTCTGCAATTCCAAGTGACAAGGCGAAAGCAGGCCATCGCCATTCGTTGACAAAGCAGGTGTTCACGAAGTCTGTCAGTGAGTTTTCTCCCTCTAGCTCCGACACAGAAGACTCGATATCTTCTGCTCTTTTGCGAGTGAGAAAAAGAAGAGAAAGCTCGAGGAAACCCAGCGCTAACGGCAGCTTGTTCTCACGCAATAGCAGCTCTGATATCCGTGGTCGTGAAATAGACGTGCTTTACTGCGAACCTATTCCTATCGTTCGACACACTATCTCCAAATTTTTGGAAGAGGTGGGATGTATTGTGGTTTCTGTCAGTGATGGGGACGAGCTCATTCGAAGAGCGACAAGCCAGGTCAAATTTGACATTATATTCACAGCACTCAAGATCCCAAAAGTGGATGCTATTGATGCTGTGAAATTGATCAAGTACACCAGCGGTGTGAACTCCAGTACCCCTATAGTGGCCATAACCGGTTACGCCAAAGACGCCCATCAGTCTGGAATGTTTGCTGAGGTGCTCGAAAAGCCTCTTGATCGGGGCCAATTGCGTCTGGTGATCTACAGATTGAGCGTCGATGCCAATGCCATCGAATCAGATAGAGAGGAAGATGCAGAAAAAGGTGCAGAGTGAATAGATACTTATGCAGAGTAACGAGTATATCTATTCTTTAATCTTAGTAGCCTCGGTGGCCACTGGTCCCGTCTCCGTGGCCGGCGCTTCAGGTGCGGGTTTGTTCTCGTTGATGAAATCCTTGACATCGTCTTTACTTTTCAAGTAGTGTTTTTTGTACCACTTCAACTGGGCAATGCTCTCTAATATGTCCGACTTGGCAGTATGGTTACCATCTTTCTTGGGGAAGAGCTTCATAAGCTCAGGATTATGTCGATGTCCGATTTCCATGATAGTGGAGACGTCAATTAAACGATAATGCAAGTAGTCGATTACACGAGGAAATTCCCGGTTCATGAAAAATTTGTCCATGTGGATGGAGTTTCCCGCCATAATGCCCTTATTAGGTTCGACGAATCTTTTAATGTATTCTAGAAGCTCATCTTGCACTTTTTCAAGGGTGCGGTCTGTGTTCTCCAACACTTTGGCTGTGAGTCCCGACTTTCCGTGCTGGTCTACACACCACTCGTTCATGTTATCCAACACCTCCTTGGGATAATAAATGGTAGATTCGTACCCTTCAGAGTCGATGATGTTCATATGGCCATCGGTGATGATGCAGCATATTTCGATAATGTGGTCCTCGTACACATTAAGACCGGTCATCTCACAGTCTATCCACACCAATGGTTTCCACACCTTGGGCTTTGTCTTCAAAAGTGTCTGTGTCGCCTGAAGTGGAGTTTCTTGTTCAGGGTTCTTTTCACCATTTTCAAGCTTGGGCTTTTTGTTCGTTGTTTCGGAAACAGAGAGCTTGCGTGTGGTCATGGCTAGGCGAGGGATGCGGTTGCAGATCGTTGTGAGATGGCTGAATCGAGTTACGTTTGTATTAAGGCCCGATAGCGCTCTTCTCATCAACTGAAAATTCGGCCTGGCGAAAATTCGCAACTAACGAAAAACCCCACAAAATGGAGCAATCAACAATTGACACGTTCTACTTGTGGTACTTTCTCATCCACATTCCCATCACGGTGCTTGTCGATGCTAGTCTTGTCGTTCCTCGTGAATACCTTCCTTCGATCTCGCTCAAGTTGCTAGAGCTTCATATCAGTACCAACAAGGACTTTCTCTTGGTGCAATTGCCGCTTTGGCTCCAAGCGTTCGGGGCCGTCGAACTCTTGTTCCAGCTTCCGCTTTTCGTAATTGGTGCTTACTGCTTGTACATCAAGTCCAGAGCGATATACCCATACATGCTCTTGTACGGCTTCAATGCCAGTTTCACCACAGCAATCTGTATAGTTCATGTTTTCCATGACGGCCACAGTTACGGGCTTCTGGAGGCCCAGGTAAGGCAATTGATCCTCGTGTATGTCCCCTACTTTGCCATTCCGTTTGTGATGATGGTGGACTACTTGAACAGAATTCTGGCCATCGTTGGCGCAAGAGAGGTGATCGTGATCACAGATGATAAGAAGCTAGAGTAAGTAGCAAGAAGTGGCAAGAAACAGCAAGAAATAATTAGCAATAAGAAGTAACGATACCTGTAGTCCTCCAATAGTGATACCGCAATCGAGTATATTCGTATCTAGTTGTACTTCTCAATCAACTCCTTGGCAAACTCAATGTATTCTGCCTCGGCATCCTCTTGCGAGGTTCCCTCGTTCTCCTTCCACGCACTCCACTTGGCCTTGGCTTCGAAAGAGAAGGCGGAAGGCTGGGCGGTGTCGTTGTCTCCGACGGTGGCCTGCTTGTACAAACCGTACAATTTCAACAATTCTTGGTTTCCAGGACGTTTGGAGAGGTTCTGCACCTTGGCAGCCTGGGGTTAGCGCCTGGCGATCACAATTGGCTGGTAAAACTTACAATATCAGTAAATTCTTGGGATGGCATGTTTGAGGATGTGGAAGTGGGCCAGCGAATCGACATAACGCGGTGGCCTGCACCATGCGACTGGGGTAGGACCGGAACTTACGCATGAGGGGGAAACAGCGTAAACCTCATACCTGCTTAGGTCGGTCGTTTGGGCCGGTTCAAAACGGGAAAAAATGTGTCGTCAGAGGGCGGGAAAAGGGTCAATTGGATTTGTGTGGCCCCAAAGTACCCAAATACCAAGTTTTGGCTTTAAATTTGAAGATTTACATCAAAAACGTCAGCGGTCTATTTCGCTCTACCTTTGCGGTCGGAGATGGCACCCGGACACCCACACATTTCCCGCTTGCACCTATATTGCTCACCGTGAGCCACTGGGCCATCAGTCATTGCCACTCGCTTCTGCCCCGCTTACCTCAGCGCATACGATGACTTTGTAGACACCGCGCACGGGCCCGCGTCTGGGGTAACGTAAGCGGAAGAAGCTTCGCCTGACAAACCACCAGCCGCACTGAGCCGTCGGCCCCGTCGGCGATACCGCATTAAGGCCGGAAATCGCGACGTACCGGCCGAAACCCCGCTTAGGTAAGCGCGTTTTGGGGAAACGGCTCCGGCGGATCTAGCTTTTGCCGTACTATCTCCGTATAATTTTTGTAAGCTGCATAATCATATATAACGGGAGGCGTTGGCCGTTTTTACTCCCTAATCATGGTGTGTCCAAACAAACAGTGGTCGCTCCAATACGACGAAAGCTTGGGCCAATACTACTACATAAATACTCGGGATAATTCAATGCTGTTTGACTTACCATGTGAGGTTCATTACACCCCGGACCAAAAAAAGGCGAAGAACCTTTTGGGTCACTTCCGCAAAAAGTCCGCCAGTGATCCTTGTGTGAGAACCACGTCGGAAGCATCGTCGGCGTCGTCGGCCTCCAGAAAGAGATCCATACTATCCAGAATAGGATCGGCGCTTTCTCGGACTTCTCAATCATCTCCATCTCCATCGTCTCAGTCATCACCATCATTGCAATCATCCAAATCACAATCCGAACAAGTCTCGTCAGAGCAACCCACATATACACAGACCTCCGCATCCGAGTCGCTGGACTTCACCATCGAGAATTTTGCAGCCATGGGTGGCTTTGACGATGAGTACCTCCTCTATAATCCTTTCAATTTGCGTAATTTTGCCGGCACTTCGGGAGGCTACAACTCGGAAGAAGAACAGTCTATAAGCTCAGAATCGGTCAACACATACTACTCCGAGTTGAACAACAATGACTTTTACTATGACTACTCGGAATCTATTTATAGCGAGGCTGGGCCGGTCGACTATGATAAAGAGAAGGAACGCGAAGAGCTTCGCCTCCAGTTTATGAACGAGCTTGAGATTTAGCCTATCATGTAAATAATTTATGCATTACGTTTAGATACTTGTCACCACTCCTAAATCTACATCCACCAGTTTGATCAATTGGTCCATTACCCCCAAAACTCGGTAAGTGGACATTTCGATCTTGGCTTCGTTCTTGGACTTTTCGTCCATTCGCTCCTGGTAGCTCAATTGTGCATCAACGAGCGCTTTCTTGTTCTCCTCTTGAACCACATCTTGATAAAATACCCTGGTGTTTGTCTTGAACCGCGAAAACGGATCTCCACCATCGGGGTTATTTTCCACCATTTTTCGAAGTTGTGACGATTTAATCTCGGCCTTTCGAATATTCTTTTGGTTCAATCTTCTGTTTCTCTCGTTCACCTTCGACATGGTGTTTAAAGATTCCGACGTATTGGAGGTGTTGGTTTGCGACGCCAACGTATTTTCTAATGCCGCCAATTTGGCCTGGAGCGACTCCGCTTTGGATGTGTTTCCCTCCTGCTGGGCAATCTTAAGAAGATCGAGCAACTTAGACTTTTCGAAAACGGCGTTGTACCCACCAACATTGGCCTGCAATCTTTGCTTTCTTTCAATCATCTCATTAACGTCCTTGTCAGAAAGACCTCTTGTCGTCAAGTGTTGCAACAGTTCGTGCTTTTCTTTAACGTCATCAACATAAGGCAACTCTTCTCCAGTTTTTTCCAACTCAATCTTGTACCGGTCGAGTTCCTGAGGCGAGATGGGAGAATCTGAAAACACCGTCAATGGGAATTCCTTGGTTTGATTTTTGTTCTGAGTGACAGTCAAGTACAAGTCGATCTTGGAGCCTGCAACCGAGTATGGTTTCTGCGGTATACTTTTCACATCATCGATACGCACCATCCTATACAACGGCTGTCGGGTGGCACGATCTACACCCACATTAACTTTTGTGAAGCAGTCCAAAATCGTCTCGTTGAACCCGTTGTAGTAGCAGTATTTCGTGAGCATACTTCTGCCCACCACGATCGTATTGATGTCGTCCAACGAAGCACGAACATAACTTCGAGGAGCAAATTTGGACCGGCCCGAGCCCCATTTCACCTCCTCTTCGTCGTCGTATTCGTCCTCGTAGCCACCAAGGTCGGCTATTTCGTCGTCCAAATCGTCGTCCTCTTCTTCTTCTTCCTCTTCGTCGTCAAAATCTCCATCGATCCGGCGCTGTTTCTGTTCACGTTGTTTCCGCAATTCACTCAACTTGTCCAGTTTCGAGGTGGTTTTCGCCGACGTCTTGTTTCTCTTACTGGACCGCGTGGCCCTCGGGGAGTCCTGGGCCGCCTGCTGCTTCATTCTTTGTTGCAAGTAAATCTTCTCGTTGTAGCTTTCCATCTCCTGCGATCTTTCGAACAAGATTTCTTCTCGCTTCATTTCGTCCATATTCAACAAGTCCTCGCGGTCCTGCTCGTCTCGGTACTTGCCCTCCAACGGGTATGGATTGACCAAGTCGGCGGGGGCGGTGGCATCGTCATTTTCTGCTCCATTGTCGTCGTCGTCATCAAAGTCCAAATCGCTCTCATCGAGCTTTTTGCGCTTCTTGGAGTCTGGTTTCTTCAAGGGGACATCGGAATCGACGTCGGAGCCGTCGGAACCGGCGCCGGCAAGCGCCAACAAGTCGTCGTCCAAATCAGACATGAGTGAGAGCTGAAATGTTGAAAGTGAAATGTTCGCGAAGTGCGAAATTAAAGCGACGAGCCAGAGGAGGGGTGCCTGCGAGATTGGGCGGAAGGGGTGAGAATGGAAGAAACAAGTACCGGGGGTCTACTGAAAGCATAAACTAGCCATTGTCTTAGCCATTGGCAAAAAGTGGAAAAATGGCTGCCCCACGTTTGGCTGCAACTTCTAAAATATCAACCGTAAGAAACTTCTGCACTTTCTGCACCCTCCACACCACTTGCATCCTTATACATGCACCCACACCCACCCACTTCCCTTTACACCCACCTGCGCTATTTCACCTGCTCTATTTCACCTACTCTACATCACCCACTCTCCTCACCTACTGCTCCTGCGCAGGTATTCGCGGCCGCACCGTCCAATGAATTTCTTCACCATACCCTATGGATATCAGGTTGTTGGTGAACCCAGACGACGACGGGCACCTCCGCTCTCCGAGCTGTGGCCGTCCCAGTGTCTGCCGACGAAGCTCGAGCCGAGAAAGCCCCCAAAAGTTGCGCAAAGTCTCCATCGATAGCGACCCCGAGAGTCCCCACCATGATTTACCGCTGAGCCTTCCACCCTCTTTCCCGCCGAGCCTCCCCCAAAACTTACCGAGCGCTCCCCAGAACCTAGCGAGCGCTCCGCAAAACCTCCCGAGTGGCCCTCAAAACCCTCCGAGCTTACCGCTGACTTCCCCCATTCTCTCGCTGAGCTTGCTGAGCTTGCTGAGCCTTTCCCTCTCCAGACGCAACACCCTTAGCTCCATAACCTCGCTCAGTTCCCACGACGAAGAATCTCCCCCTCCTTTCAAGGCACCCACAAGCTACGAGTCGTTCATTGAAGCTCTAAGGATAAACCGCAGGTCCCCGGTCCATCTCGAAAAGGTATCTTTTGCCGACCACACTATCAGCTCCCACAATCGCAACGATATAGTGCAGGCACTCCACGACAAGTATGTGCAGCCACTTTTGGCCATCACCGGCTACAAATGGGTGCGCAAAGACGGCCCCGGCAAGAAACAGGGACTCAAGACATTCACCATCAAGTACGTTTGTTCGCAGCAAAAACCCCCACGGCCCACTGGCCGGTGCCGTCAATTGAGCCAACCATTGAAGGAATTCGATTGCGATTCCTACTACTGTATCAAGTACCACCCGTCTTCCGCCACCATAGACCTTGCCTACCACCACCACTGCCACCTGCCATACAAATTTCTCCCTGAAAAGGTCAAGGCATACATCCGCGACCGGCTCGATATGAGGGCCCAGGACATTTACCATGAAATCCTAAACCAGCCATGCTTCAGCGACGTTAACCATCTCATATACCTCACCAAAGTGCAAAGCTACTGGTCCAAAGAACGGATAAAAAAACGAGACGAAACCACCAAACAGGCGTTCAAGAGATTCTTGGAGCAAAATTAATAATTAAAAATAACGAATGTCACTACATCTTTGTTGCTCTTATTATTGACTAAGTCATAAGTATACACTCCCCTTCACTTTCTAGCCTTGCCAGCCTCCTTTGCCTGTTGGTCCTTCAACACTCTCTTGACGATCTTTTGCTCCTCAATCAAAAATGCTCTCACAACTCTCTCCTTGACACAGTTGGCACATCTGGATCCACCGTATGCTCTTTGGACGGTCTTGTGGGTCTTGGAAACTTGAGCGTATTGTCTTGGTCTCAAGGTGGAGATACCTTGGAGGGCATCACCGCAGTCACCACACTTTGGTCTGGAGGCTTGCTTCTTGACGTGTTGAGCAACGAGCTTTCCACCGGGGGTCTTGACCACCTTGATCTTGTTGGATCTGGTGTTGTAAGGGTTTCTTCTTCTGTAGGTTACTCTTTGAGCCATGTCTACCAAAATAACTACCGTTGGTGAAACTGAAAAAAAACTTGTGCGACATGCAGCGAGGGCGGAGCCCGCATCACGCGCGCGTCACATGACACACACCGGCCGGGGCCTACACCATAGATACTAGTTAGATCCATTAGTTATATGAATTATGTAGATTAACGCAATCTTCTGGCCTCACGCTCAGACTCCATCAAGCACAAGATGTCGTTTTCTCTGACGGGACCCTTGACGTTTCTGACAATGGTTCTGGAAGTGTCTTCCAAGAACTCAACTCTCACCTGGGTGACACCACCTCTGGAGCCGGTTCTGCCCAAGACCTTGATGACTTTAGCCAAAGTTACTGGAGTTTTGGTATCCTGTGTTAGAAGGCTCAGCAAGAGAAAATCGTGCAATCGTGTAGTGTAATCAGCGGTGTAGAAGATATGTCAAAGGTACGTGAAAACAGCGTTTACATTCAACAAGAGCGGTAAAAACGAGCTCTTTCCATTATCTGTCAATTTGGCTGATTTTCTTCCCTTGTTCTGAGTTTGTCCATGTTTGTCTGGCCCTTTGACCTTTTGACTTTTGACTTTTGATTTTGGATTTTTTTCTTTCCTTGTCTTTTTGACTTGTCACGATATTTCCCTTCTCTTCTCTGTCTCCCTAATACACCGCTGTCAACCAGCCTCGTCTCATACATACCATCTTATTCTGTTGTAATGAAAATGCACAACTGATTTTTTCACAGCGAAAAGTCGTGCACCGTCGTGTTCCTACCGAGCCATCCTGGCGTCGTCCTCCCGAGTCCTGGTGCACCGCGGCGCCTGTCGGATATCTGTGTATCTTCGCGGCGCAAGCGGATATAAGCCATGCGGCAGCCACGCAATTGATAGTGGCAAAATCCTGCTGTTTTGCACATATAAATCTCCGCTTTCTTTCCGCACCTGCAATGGCTACCGAGACTGTACAGGTGGAGCCGGTAACTAGTGACTCGATGAGCACTGGAACCGTGGCTACTGAAGAGCCTTCTAGGCCCCACTACACATGGAAAAGGTCATTCAATGATTGGCTCAGTCAAACATGGAGCAGCCAGTATTCGGATGAAAAAGTTGAAAGTGAGTTGCTTTCAGTTTTACCGTTTTTTCCCGACGGAGATGCCACCAGAAAGGCAAAAATCATCAATACCGACATTGGGAACGGCAATTACATCCATGAGTTTTACATCGAAAACACACAAAAACCCAGGAAACCGGACCAGATTCGCGACATCGTGCTCGTGCACGGCTATGCGGCGTCGCTTGGTTTATTTATAGACAATTTTGACGACCTTTCGTCGATTCCTGGCATCAAAATTCACGCCATCGATTTGCTCGGATTTGGGTTTTCTTCGCGCCCTCACTTTCCCAAATTGCCTAGCGACACAGAGGAGGATATCCACAAGGTGGAGGATTGGTTCATCGACGCGGTGGAGCAGTGGAGAATCAAGAGAAACCTCGAACGGTTTACGTTAATCGGCCACTCGTTTGGTGGATATTTGAGTTGTGCTTACGCTCTCAAGTATAACAAGCCTACACCAGCGGGCCCCAATGTTCTCGATAAGCTCGTGCTAGTCAGTCCCGTGGGGGTCGAGCG
The DNA here is from genome assembly GCA_030573695.1 of Meyerozyma carpophila. Taxonomy (NCBI): domain Eukaryota; kingdom Fungi; phylum Ascomycota; class Pichiomycetes; order Serinales; family Debaryomycetaceae; genus Meyerozyma; species Meyerozyma carpophila. The sequence goes on along the minus strand of JAJMDS010000004.1, from coordinate 1,034,022 downwards.
CAGCCGTCATTCGTTGTTCAACAACGCCAAGGACGACGGGAAGCAAAATGACGTGGACATTCAAAAGGAAATCAAACAGGACCAAGAAGAGGTTGTTTCGCAAGACGCAGATACGTCTTCCGACGTAGACAGGTACCCGTGGTGGCTCCTGTACATGTGGAGGAGAAACTTCTCACCGTTTCTGCTAATGCGTGTGGCTGGTCCGGCGAAATCAAAGTGGGTTTCGGCATGGACCACCAGGCGGTTTGCCCACAAATACAGGGAGAACCCAGCCTACTTCCAGAATATGCATAACTACATTTACCGGGTGTTCACTGGCAAAGGCTCAGGTGAATACGCTTTGACGAGAGTACTCGGAGTCGGCGCATTGGCCAAGCTTCCCCTCATAGACAGGTGCCCGCCAAAGTTCGTCGCCATGAACTTGCCCACCTACTGGGTTTATGGCGATAAAGATTGGATGAACGAGAAGGCAGGACTACAAATGACAAAAGATATCAACCGTTTGGCTGGCACAAAATTGGCCCACTATGACATCATTTCCAATGCGGGCCACCATGTCTACTTGGATAATCCGCCATCGTTTGCCCGTAATCTCTTCAAGTTTCTTGACATGTAAATTAATAGACCATTATGACATTCAATCCATACACCAGGTAGTCTTATCAAATTTTCGATGTCACCGCGAATTTTATTACTCACGATCAGGTCATGAGTGACGATGCATTTATTGATGCGTTCAGTCGCATTGGATTAGCCGATAAAAAGACGAAAGAGATCATCAAGAACAAGAAAGTTTCCAAGTCTTTGTTTGACATCATCAACGAGGCTCCCGAGCCCAATACCACTTATGATGACAAAACCATTTCATTATTGCATGCCTTGGCAGTTGAATGTAAAGGTGCCGATGTCCCCAATCGCCGTCTCGTGACCAATGCCATTGTGGATGGGAGGTTAAAGTCAAACTTACAAGTTTCGGAAGCCTACAAATACGTAAACAGCCATCCTGATGCCAACAATTCCGACATGGAAAAACACTCTGGTGTCGGAGTTGAGGTCACGGAAGACGATGTTAGGAAGCACATTGGCAATTACATCGAAGAGCACAAGGAGCAAATAGAGGCCAAGAGATATGCCGGCGTGCCGGCACTTTTGGGCGAAGTGAAGAAGATTCCCGAGTTGAAGTGGGCCGCACCTCAATTGTTCAAGCCGATTATAGATGAAAAGGTGTTGGCTCTTTTGGGACCCAAGGACGAGAGAGACGTAGTCAAGAAGGAGAAAAAGAAGAAGGAAAAAGCCCCGGCTCAGGAAGAGAAAACCGAACCCGTGAGGTCGATGTTCTCGGAAGGGTTTCTTGGCGATCTCCACAAACCAGGTGAAAATCCTCAAATGTACCCCGAATTGATGAAGGAGCACTTGAAGTTTACCGGCGGTAAGGTGTTCACCCGTTTTCCTCCCGAACCCAACGGATACCTTCACATTGGCCATTCCAAAGCCATTATGGTGAACTTTGGATACGCCAAATATCACGGTGGAAACTGCTACTTGCGGTTCGACGACACCAACCCGGAAGCCGAGGAGGAGGTATACTTCAACTCGATTCGCGACATAATCGACTGGTTGGGATTCGAACCATGGAAAGTCACCTACTCGTCGGACTACTTTGACGAGTTGTATGAGTTGGCAGAGAAGTTGATCACCATTGGAAAGGGATATGTGTGCCACTGTACTGCCGAAGAAGTCAAGGCCCAACGAGGAATGAAGTCCGATGGTACGCTCGGTGGAGAACGTTTCGCTTGTTCGCACAGAGACCGTACGCCCGAGGTCAACTTGGCTGAGTTCCGCAAGATGAAGAATGGAGAGTACAAATCAGGTGAAGCCACTTTGAGAATGAAACAAGACTTAACGTCGCCTTCTCCACAAATGTGGGACTTGGTGGCTTACCGAGTGTTGAATGCCAAGCACCATCGGACCGGAGACAAATGGTTGATTTATCCAACCTATGATTTCACTCACTGTCTTGTTGATTCGTTTGAAAACATTAGTCACTCTTTGTGTACCGTGGAATTCAGACTTTCTAGAGAGTCGTACGAATGGCTTTGTGACGTTTTGCACGTTTACAGGCCTGCTCAGCGGGAGTACGGTAGATTGAATATCACCGGGACAGTGTTGTCGAAACGTAAGATTGCCAAGCTTGTCAATGAAGGGTACGTGAGAGGATGGGACGATCCTAGACTATTCACTTTGGAGGCAGTACGTCGTCGTGGAGTTCCTCCTGGAGCCATTTTGTCTTTCATCAACACTTTGGGTGTTACCACTTCCACCACCAATATTCAAGCGGTTCGTCTCGACAGCGCCGTGAGAAACTACTTGGACTCGACCACACCTCGTCTCATGATGGTGGTAGACCCAATTGAGGTCGAGCTTGTGAATGTTAGTGACGACTTTAAGGAAGAAGTGGAGATTCCTTACAAGCCTGGAGACGCCAAGTTTGGTTCACGCAAGGTGTCGTTTACAAAAACCATTTATATTGATCGCTCTGATTACCGTGACGATGTTTCTGCCGAATACTTTAGATTGGCACCAGGACAGAGCGTGGGACTCATGAAAGTACCGTTCAATATCAGCGTGGTTAAGGTTGATAAAGACACTAGTGGCAACGTGACAAAGATACACGCCAAGTACGAGAACGAGGAGCACAAGAAGCCAAAGACTTATATCCAATGGGTCCCACAAGACAACTTGAAGATATCGGAAGTAAGAATCCAGAACCAGTTGTTTTTGAGCGAAAACCCGCTTGCTCACCCCGACGGATACTTGAAAGACATCAACCCGGACTCGGAGCTCGTGTACAAGAATGCGCTTATCGAGCCATCCTTTGCAGAAATCAAAGCCAAGTCGCCAATGAACATTCCTATCGAAGGAAGCGAGTTCAACATTCCAGAAAAAGGAGGTCCATACACCGTGAGGTTCCAAGCTTTGCGGGTGGGATACTTCTGTATGGACAAGGACAGCACCGACTCCGAGTTGGTGTTGAACCGGATTGTAACTCTCAAGGAAGATGCTAAAAAGTAGTATATAGCGGCTGCAAAATCCTGCATAATATCGCTTAGGCCCTAATGCGTATAATCTCAATGTCATCCTTCTGTACATGGGCTGTCTGCAGTACAAAATAGCGTGCATGAATTGCCTAATTGATTTCAAAGCAAATACGAGACGCGCCCAGCCTAACCGAGAACCGATGCGGATATTGCCTCCAATGGAGCAACAATAAATAAGAGCAACCACACTTACTAAAGTAGCCTGAACAAATGCAGCCTGAATACAGCACATTACAATTATAGATAGCCCTAATAGCGCGCCTGCAGATAGACCATAAAGTATTTAGTAAAAAATTTTAGTTCGCCGATAACGGCGTAGTGGCGGTTCCGTTGAAGCACCGCTCAACTGCCGATGACCATTTCCACCCACCTGTCAAGAGTCAATTCTGACTCGTACCCCACACCGTCTCCACACCCCACAGCCATAATAGCCTGCATTATCTCGAGCCTGCACACATCGCAATCTCAGACAATCTTAGATGCTAGTATGGGCTCATTTTGGCGATGAGCTGATAGAACTATGCGGTGCAGTGGATGCTCCCGGAGAGATCTGCAATGCTGGCCAAAGCATTTTGCATTTGCAGCACGCTACGATCTTTTCTTGCATAGTTGCTCAACACGCCATTCCCCACCTTCAACCCCACTGCCGTCCCGCCTTTTAAATTTTTTTTTCCCAACATTTCATTTTTTTCTTTCGCGCCTGTTCCGCCCCTGTGACGCGCATCGGACAAAGCGGCTGCAATCTCGTCTAGAGGGTGAAACAACCGATCTTGTTCTATTGAAAAGTAGCCCCAAAGTATTCCAGTTTGCAGTAGTCGCATCTCCAAAACTCACCACACCTCCCGGCGTTTTTCGCTGGCAGAAATCTCTTCTCCAGCCACCAGCTCAAACCTAATTTGGGCGTGCCCCGACCATATCAACCTAATTGTGGATAGTTTTCCTCACCGAAATGCGGCTGCAGCGGGCACTGCGGCGACCCTGCAGTTGGTGCGCCAGTGGGTGGATAGTTTATTTAAGGGGGTTATCACTTTTTTTTTCGAAAGTTTCTCATTTACACCACTTCACTTAAACGTCAATTTTAGTGGATCTTTGATTTATTCTTAAGGTTGCGTCGTATACCTACGATTCCCTTGTAAACCCTGTTTCACATATAGTTGCTGTGACTATAGCCGCCTTCCTTTTTGGGTGTTGGGTATCGGATTCGGAGTAAATCGAAAAATTTTCTATTGTAACTCTAGGCTGCGTCATTACGTTCGACTCACTGCAGCAAATCTATTGTGGTATAAAACTTGCGGAGCACCCTTTGATTCGAAACCACATTTTCCCCCTGTTTCATATTTGTGGTCATTCGGTTCCTAGTGCTGTTTTTTTTTGCACAACCCCCTAAACAAGCGCTGGTCGTTCTGTTAACATCATGACTGTTACTATCAGTATCAGTTCCAGCGATTCCGAGGCACCCCCTGCCACAAAACATGCCCCAAAACCTACCTCAAAACCTGCCCCTCAAGTACAAGCAAAAGATGACTCGGCCCTCGCCCGTCCCCATCCCTTACTAAAGAAAAAGTCAGGAGAATTGGTCAAATCCTCCTTAAGGCTTTCATCATTAACCAAATGTGCATCGGCTTCATCTCTCTTGAGTCCCACAAAGTCCGTTAGATTCGCTAGCCGGTTGGCAAACATCAGGATGTTTGACGGAACCGACTCACCAAGCGCCGTTTCAACCACCGAAAACTCCCCCACGGGAACCCCGCTGGCCGAAGGAGGCGACAGCTACTTTGACTTGCGTTGGGACGATGACGACGAAAGCGATAGTAACTCGGTTTCCGACGAAGAAGGTGTAATTACACCACCGGGACCCACAAAATACAAGTGGGATTGGTCCAATTTCAGACTGGTAACAAACTTGCATTGCACCGATGGTACGCCCATTTACCTCCTGACTTTGCTGCTTTCCGCCGACTCGACCTCGTTGAATGGAATGTTGATGGCAAAGAATATCGCTTTTGAAAAGGCCATCAGTATAAAATTGACTTTCGATGGGTGGCAGTCCAAGCTCATTATAAACAATGTATCTTACGTGAGATCGTTTACCGCCATCAATTATGACCAGTTTCGCTTTTCGATCCCTCTCCAAAACTTAGCTTCCGTTGTGAATGTGGAGTTTGTGATAAGATACGAAGTGGCGAACCAATCATTTTGGGACAATAACTTGCAGCGCAACTACAAGCTCAAGCTAGTCAAACAAAAACCTCAACCTAACCGATTCAACTACAACTTCCCATCCCAATCATTACCTCAGTTTGACGAATTGGTCACCAAATTGAACCTGTACCAAACTGAGGCAAAAGCCAATTTAGATGATGGCAATTACACATATTCAAAATCCTCACCTTCCAAAAGATCTGATTTCCATTCTAGATACGATTTCAATACCGAGTTATCCAAACCTCGAGACTCGAAGAAATCGGCCGCTAGCGATAAGATACCAGCACCCACATTTCAGTCGTATCTGTCGCTAATGCCCACCAGACCCCCATTGAAGCACTCGTTTTCATCGTCTGATATTCCAGAGAGACCAAAATACTCCCAATCATACAAGGCCAGACAGAATGCTTCTGCCCCAAAGTCCGCCAATTCACAAGAGGAACCAACGAAGTTCAACTCTCAATCCTATGCCAATCTTCTCGAAAAATACTGTTTCTTTGGAGGCGACGAGCAGCCACAAACCTCTCCGTTGTTGACTGCTCCACTTGGCGGCTCGAAAATCGACTCTCCCGCATCGACTTTCCACTTGTTGAGTGATTCGATTCACATTTAACATCCTGTAATAATAACCGTTCATTTTCATTTCTGTGCTGGAAAAATATATGTATATAATTTATACAAGGTATACACATTTGATTTCTAATTTTGTAGCCACGGCCTGCTGTCCCAAAACTCGTCCTTGATCAAGTCTATGTGGTGGACCAAGATCGAAGCTTTACCACGTTTTTTTTCATACCGCTGTTTCTGGCGCTGGGACAATTGAGATTCGTCGACAGACTCTTGATATTCTCGTATGATAATTGTGCCCTTTTTAAATATTTCTGGTTCATTATTATAGTTGATTCCGAACTCTTTGAACAAAATTTCGTTCTTGTCGGCGGAAACTGTACCTATAAGCCGGTTCTCGGCTTCTTTAGGACTCATTCCACCTTTCAGCACCAATGCCCAAAACGTAGTATTGTACAAGTTATTGATGTGACAGTCAACTTGGCGCCATTTGAAGTAATCCGATACATGTTTTATGGAAGGATACACAACTGCTCTAGCATCGAATATGGGAAGTTTCTCAAGCTGAAGTGGCTTGTCAGGAAATCTCCTGTTCCATATATGCTGGTAAGCCGCTGCCATAGTTGCTGCAAATAAAGTGACAATTTTCATCTCTCGCCTCTCATAAAGGGCACATTTCTTGCGGAGCAAGAATGAGTACTCGTCAGAGTCCCCGTATGCCATAACAATGTCGGATATTTGCTTGAATACATGCAAAGCTGCTTCGTTCATCACCTCCAAAGCACCAAGATCATTTGGCTTTGCAAAGTTATAGTAGTCACTAAACTTGTGAAACCCCTTTCCATCGACCCGCACAACGATATAGGTGTCGGGAAGGAGAAAGTTCTCTCTCTCAAACTGCTTGACGTACTCGTATCGAGAATTAGCCATGGTGTTTGAGCTCTACGATAAGATGGTCATATATACCCGCTGACGTAAGCAGCGATGAGCGATTCATTTTCGCATCTTCATCTCAAATTTTTCAAAGCTACATCATCTCGCTGAAAATGGGGGCCCAGTTCAGAACCTTAGAACGAGAAAGCAGGTTCAGAAATCCGCCCAAGGATAAATCTGCATACCCGCTATTGGCTGATGCGGTATCGCCTCATATAGGCTCGTTTAATGCCTTGACCGAAGGTCCTGGCGGCGGCTTGCTTAACTTGGGTGTTCAAGATATCGGCACCAAGACTATTTTCGACTCCAATGACACCGACAGATTGGGCAACAAGCTCAGCATTAGAGTGGAGTCGGTTCAATTGACCAAGCCAGCCGTCCCCGCCAATGATAAATTGTCGATGAACAGAAGAACATACCCATCGGAATGTAGAGAACGGATGACCAGTTACAGATCCAGATTAATGTTGAAGGTCACATGGTCCGTCAACGATGGCGAAGAGGTTTCCGAGGTCCGTGAGGCTGGTCAGATTCCTATAATGTTGAAATCGAATCGATGTCATTTGGAGAAGTTATCGCCTGAAGAGTTGGTGAAACAAAAGGAAGAGTCCGATGAGTTGGGAGGCTATTTCATTGTCAATGGTATTGAGAAGTTGATCCGAATGTTGATTGTTCAACGTCGTAACCACCCTATGGCGATCATTCGTCCTTCGTTCGGAAACAGGGGTGCATCCTATACCAAGTTTGGTATTCAAATCAGATGTGTTCGTCCCGACCAAACTTCCCAAACTAATGTTTTACACTACTTGAACGACGGTAATGTCACGTTTAGATTTTCTTGGAGAAAGAACGAGTACTTGGTTCCTGTCATGATGATAATGAAGGCATTGGTTGAAACAAGCGACCGGGAGATCTTCGACGGTATAGTCGGTGCCGACACCTCCAACTCGTTCTTGACCGACCGTTTGGAATTGTTGTTGAGAAGCTACAAAAAGTACAATTTGTACTCGAAACAAGAAACCTTGGCTTATTTGGGTGACAAGTTCAGAGTGGTATTTGGTGCCACTCCTGACGTATCCGATATCGAGGTTGGTCAAGAGGTTCTCAAAAGAATTGTTTTGGTGCACCTTGACAACCCCAGCGACAAATTCCGCATGCTTCTCTTCATGATTAGAAAGCTCTACACCTTGGTTGCCGGCGATTGTAGTCCAGACAATCCCGATGCCACTCAGCATCAAGAGGTATTGCTTGGAGGATTCTTGTATGGTATGATCATCAAGGAGAAAATCGAAGAGTACTTGCAAAGCATCAGACTCCAAATTCTGTCCGATATAAACCGAGGTGTTGCTGTCAACTTCAATGATAGGCGGTACATGTCGAGAGTGTTTTTGAGAATCAATGAGAACATTGGTCAAAAATTGCAATATTTCTTGTCGACTGGTAATTTGGTTTCTCAGTCAGGTCTTGATTTGCAACAAGTTTCTGGATACACTGTGGTGGCAGAAAAGATTAATTTCCACAGATTCATTTCGCATTTCCGAATGGTTCACAGAGGTTCTTTCTTTGCCGAATTAAAGACCACCACCGTGAGAAAATTGCTTCCTGAATCATGGGGATTCTTGTGTCCGGTCCATACCCCCGATGGATCTCCATGTGGTTTGTTGAACCATTTGGCTCATAAATGTAAAATTGCAACTGAAGCTTCAGACGTCTCGGCTGTGCCCGCTGCCTTGGCCCAGTTGGGTGTGTCTCCTGCCCATGCTTTCGCAGCAGGTCCAAACTTGTGTTGTATTCAATTGGATGGAAAAGTGGTTGGATGGGTTACTCACGAGCATGGTAAGATTGTCGCTGACACCTTGAGATTCTGGAAGGTTGAAGGCACTCACGGCTTGCCTCTAGACTTGGAAATTGGATATGTTCCTCCTTCCAACCAAGGTCAATACCCAGGTCTCTACATTTTTGGAGGACATTCCAGAATGATGAGACCCACAAAATACTTGCCATTGGACAAACAGGATATCGTTGGTCCATTTGAACAAGTTTACATGGACATTGCTGTCACTCCTCCAGAAATAGAGAACAATGTCCATACCCATGTGGAATTTTCCCCCACCAATGTGTTATCCATTTTGGCCAATTTGACTCCATTTTCAGACTTTAATCAGTCTCCTAGAAATATGTACCAGTGTCAAATGGGTAAGCAAACTATGGGTACTCCTGGTGTGGCCCTTGCACACAGATCAGACAATAAGTTGTACCGTCTTCAAACCGGACAGACACCCATTGTCAAGGCAAACTTATATGACGATTACGGAATGGATAACTTTCCTAACGGTACCAATGCCGTTGTGGCAGTCATCTCTTACACTGGATACGATATGGACGATGCTATGATTATCAACAAGTCTGCAGACGAGAGAGGGTTTGGATATGGTACAGTGTACAAGGTTGAGAAGGTGGATCTTTCGCAATCGAGAAGAAGAGGAGATCCTATAACTCAGCATTTTGGATTTGGTGAAGATCAATGGCCAGAGTCCTGGAAAGAAAAGTTGGACAGCGATGGGTTGCCAATTATTGGTGTCAAGGTTGAGGAAGGAGACCCCATTGTTGCATACTTTGACGACACTTTGGGTAAGACCAAAGTCAAAACATACCATTCCAGTGAACCAGCTTATATCGAAGAGGTCAAATTATTGGGTGATGATTCCGGAAACCAAGAGGGTCAACAAATTACCATCAAGTATAGAGTCACCAGACAACCGTTGATTGGTGATAAGTTCTCTTCGAGACACGGACAGAAGGGTGTCTGTTCGAGAAAATGGCCTCAAGTCGATATGCCATTTTCAGAATCGGGTATACAGCCAGATGTTATCATCAACCCCCATGCTTTCCCTTCACGTATGACAATTGGAATGTTCGTGGAGTCTTTGGCAGGAAAGGCCGGTGCCCTTCATGGAATTGCACAGGATTCTACTCCATGGATTTTCAGCGAAGACGATACCCCAGCCGACTACTTTGGTGAGCAATTAAGACAGGCAGGTTACAACTACCATGGAAATGAACCCATGTATTCTGGAGCCACCGGTGAAGAACTTCGGGCCGATATCTATATTGGCTGTGTCTACTATCAAAGATTGAGACATATGGTTAACGATAAGTTCCAAGTCCGTTCTACTGGACCTGTCAACTCTTTGACAATGCAACCTGTCAAGGGAAGAAAGAGATCGGGAGGTATTCGTGTGGGAGAGATGGAAAGAGATGCCTTGATTGGCCATGGTACCTCATTTTTGCTTCAGGATAGATTGCTCAACTGTTCTGACTACACACAAACATCGATCTGTCGTTCATGTGGCTCGCTTTTGAACACACAAACCTCGGTTCCAAGAGTGGGTTCCGTTGCCAGTGTCAGATGTCGTAGGTGTTCATCCAAATTTGAAGCCCACGGAAAGAACGATTATGTCAATGATTCCGAAATATGGGAGGATGGACAAGGTAAGAAGTTTGTTGGTGGAGATGACACCACCACGGTTGCCATTCCTTTCGTCTTGAAGTATTTGGACTCGGAGTTGGCCGCTATGGGTATCAAGATGAGATTCAATGTCCACCCCAACTAAGTCCACTCACATCATATCCACTCCAGCTGCATTCTCGTAATGTAGCATGTTTATATATTGCATAGAGGCTATGTCCTTTACTATTAGATCACGCCTTTGACCTTTGTAGTCTCCGCTAAAGGTTGCAAGACTTGACTGTCCTTGCGCTAGTCCTAAGCTGTTTTATCTCCAGCTGCAAAGTCTTCAACTTTCAGCTCTACACCCCCTTGATCATGACCGTAGTTTTCTTGGAGTTTTGGGCGATATATGCTGCGTTTTGCAAGTCGCTTCCATCTGCTCGCTGAGCAGCTTCTTCTTCTGTTTGAGCAATTCCCGCTTCCAAATGGCGTTTAATTATACGAGCACGAACCAAGTCCGCGGGAGTCTCGATAAACCACGTCTCGTCGACATAGTCTTCAATTGAGTTCCAGCCGGCATCTGGTAACGAAACATAATTACCTTCGAGAATCATGAACTCGACTTCTGGTCCAATGACAATTGCGTTTTCCGTAGGATCCTTTAGCTTGTGATCGAAGGTTGGCGCCATAATGGTTTCGTTCTGACGCTCCTTCAAGCTTTTAACCAACTGAACAAACTTTTCAACATTGTAAGTGAAAGGTGCACCTCTTCTAGCAAATGCCGTTGCCGGGTCTTCCATTGCAGCCAATTCATGCCTGTACAAATGATAGCCATCTTGCCCCAACACTATGGCTTTGTAGTTCTTGTTGAGTTCTTCCACTACCCTATGTGCAAGCGTAGTTTTTCCCGACCCCGGTGCTCCTGCAATTGATACAATTGTTCTTGAACCTTTCTTGTGCAAATTCACCACTCTTTGAACAAGGTGATCTATATCGTTTGCGCTGACTTCCACCGGCTCCTGGTTGTGTGTGCGTGCCATAGTAGCAAATATGGAGTTGTTTCCTGAAGAATGGGTCACTGTAGATTCCTCAATCGGTCAATTGATCTGTGGATTTGCGTGCGACACTGATGGCTTTCGCTACTCCATATACTTGTCTGACTTGGATATTTGTTACTACGAGACCCTAGGAAAGGAGCAGATTGTTGCTCGGGCCAAGAGTGAAGGAATTGAAGACTTGAAAGACGCCGATATAAGGTTCTTGCTTTCTGGGTGCAAACAAAGCGTGGATAGCGAAGATGTGAAAGTTGAAGTTGGTGTGCAAGAGTTGGAGGTTGTCGTTTCGAAGCCCGTGGAGTGGAAGTTTCGTCTCAGCAAGGCGACCGTTGAAGAGAACGCTGCTTTTTTTAAGAAACTCAATCGCCAACATTTCCAGAAAGAAGGACTCTTGCTACATCGCATCGAGAAACTACAGCAATTGCTCGCTGGTCGTGATTACTATATTATGTTCTTGAGCCAGAACCTCAAATCTATAAACGGTGACGAAGTGCTTCGGAAGTTCGAGCGCAACTTTAAAGAGCAGACCGAACTCTTGCAATTGAAGAAGAACGATTGGCAAAAATGGACAGAAGAGTCGTATCAGGGCAAAGACATATGGAATGATATCAAGCGAATCACTAGGTCGCCAACCAAAGTATCAAAGCATATAGACCCTCTGGTAAAAGTCGAGCCTCAATCGCCTTCTCCGGTGTCAAGAATCAAGCAGGAAGCTTCATCCTCAGTGGAACAATCTCCGGTAGAAAAGGAAAACGAAAACGAGTTCAATCTCAAGCGAGAAAGAAGCCTCGAAGCTGAAAAACCAAATTCTGAACAACCGGCTCGTAAAAAGTTCGTCAAACGTCTCGGTCAGGTGTCCAAGCGCAAAAAAACCTAATTCAAGCTTTGCGCCAAGTTTCTCCATCTTTGGGTGAGCTGAGCAAGAGCATTGTTTTCCGTCAGGTTCATTTCCTTCTCATATATGCGTTTGAGTATCTCCAGCCAGAAGCCCACGAACTCTATTAGCTCGGGTCGATTGTGTGGAACTTGTGCAAACTTGCTATACTCCTGATATTGACTCTTGCGGAAGGATACCTTGGAGCCGTGAAAATACGAGGAAAATACAGGCAACCAGAACAATTCCAAAACTCCAACAATACCTTTAAAGTCTTGAATGTTGCTTCTTTCATAATCTCTGATCAAGTCCAAGTCGTCCCCATAAGCGGTTCGCATGCATTTGTCCACAGCACCAATTGTCAATTTTTGAATTTCAGACAGGATTATCTTGCTACTGTCTTGAATTTGGTCAGCAGTTACGTGGTTATTCAGTTCCACAGGTTGAAAGGGACCGGGTTCTGGTGTCTGGCTATGATTATGCAATTGGTCTAAAAGATCTATCGGCAGTCTGGGCAACTGCACGTTTCTCCTTTGGTTCTCATTTAACACCATTTCGCCAATCAACTTGGCGGTCATATTGCGCCGATAACTGACCGTGAGAACTTCATTTGTAAGAGCTTTCATGCAAAGGTTCTTGTCGTTCGAAAGTAGAACAACGAGTGAATTCGGATAGGTTTTTTGATAGAAGAGACAACAGTCGAGAATCGCATCGTCCTGGGTTGCAAACTTGTCAATTACCTGCGACATCTTTTGTCCCACTACTGTATCACTATTGGTGGCCAATGCTGCGTATATCCAGTCGTTAGCCCACCGGGCAAGATGGCCCACAGATTTTCCTGATAGTTCTCCCTCCAAATCTGCGATTTTCGTCGATCTCTTCAACCCATCCAATTCTTTAATTGCAGCCATGGGTATGACAACTTTAAGCATATACTCCAGACCGGTTTTTTTCAAGTCGTCAAGAATATTTAGATGCGAAAGTAGAAAATTGGTATCTACTACCAAGTATGCGTAGTCGAGTGCTGAAGGTGAATAAGGTGAAGCTTCAAGATCTAGGTCCATGACCTCATCCGAGGTTAATCCCTGGTTACGTCGGTGTACTACGTAATCTGATATAGCCTCAACTTCCAGAACATCGTCCATTGGAACCATTTCGATATCCTCCGAGCTCTTATCCGCTGCCAGATTAACCCTCGATTCTATTGTTTTCAACACATAATTAACAGGCTTCATAGGGCGCCGTCGCCCAACAGTAACGGTCTTGGAACTCTCCTCGGAGCTTAGCCCTCCAGGGGCATATTTGGATGGAAGCATGGTCCAACTGGTTGTAGGTGTTGTGAACTGTGTTGATGCGTATACTGTATATAAACTACACGATGCCTAGTACAAACTCCAATATGCTGACAGAAAGACTCAAGAAGATGATAAGAAGGATCATCCAGGTTATTCGGGTCGTGTTGCTCTCGTTCATGCTGTCGCTTATGATGTCCAGAAACTCCAAGAATACTTTGCATCGATCATTAATGACTTGCACTCTTTGTTCAATTTCCAAGTACTCACGAACTCCACTGTAAAGTGGATGAAGTGCTGGTTCTGACGACCAGAAAAATTGAGGAGTGTCGAGGATGGAGCTCGAGAGATTGACGTCCACACGAAGTTTGAAAAGTTTTCCTGACTTTTTGAGTAATTGTGATCTTTTAAGACCGAGACGGCCAGTTAATGCAAGTTTCCGAGGAAGTTTGGAAATCAGTTGTAAGATATGAACAATACGACTCTCGAATAAACATAGCTTGGTCAGCTGTGCAATTGCATGAGACATGGTTAGTTTAATGAGATGATCTCCCGACCGGAGCGTAATCATGTCGTTGTAGATTCTAGGACGATGGATCAGACTATCGTATTCAAAATGGAACTCTTCGGTTTCAATGTCCTGTTCGTCAATGGGATTGATGAGGAGTGTATCGGGCAGGTCTGTAGCAAATGCAAGGTCAGCTAGAATGTTCTTTTCGTGGATCTCTGAAAAATTCCAGAATACAACGATTCCATAGCTGAAAATGAACATCTCTCCATGATGTTTTGAGAGCTCAATTTGAGCGTTGACCCGACTTTCCGTTCCGCTCGGTTGGTCGGTGGTACTTTTGTTTGGGGCTGGAATACCTCCACCGCTATCAGCATCACTGGTAGTTTCGTCTACTGGTGGTGCAAAGAATTGAGGCTCCGATGGATCGAATGGAGTGTTGTCAAAATTTTCCGTTTCTGGATCCATCGAGTAGTTCTGGACATCCTCGGGGGTCTCCACTCCAGAGTAGTATTCATATAAATGGTCCGCCTGTTCATTTTTGTTGATCATTTTCTCCATGAATTGGTTCTTCCGTTCAAGTTTCGCAGAATTGTTCGATTTGACCCGGAAGCCATCGTTCCCCGGTAACAATGGCAACAGATACGGCACGAAAAGCGATTCGTCATAGAGTCGCGGCTTCACCTCGTGGTTATGTGCCAAAAACTTGGACACGGCCTCGATGTTAAACTGTTCACAGATATAGTACGCCGTCATTCTATTGAATTCGTGATGCCGGTCCTCCTTGGACATCAATTCTGCCCGCGATCTCTGGATCTGGGTCTGGAGTTCGGGCGATATTTGCGACAGGTGTGCTATGGGTGGTGGAGGAGAAGAGTAACGCTGCTGCTCAGGAATGAGTACAAGTTTCTGGGAGGTCTTGGAAGTTCTGGACGGAAGTGATTGGGAAAGTTTGGGAATGCTGCGAATGGGGTTTCGGCTGTAGCCTTCTACAGGAGGAGACATGGGCCGATGTTGAGGGGACGAAGGGTGGCTCGCTAGTAGGGGTGGTAGTCTGCTCTGCCCTGATGGTATGTCACTGGAATTGCTAAGAAGCTTGTCGACGGAAATATCGGTGTATTTGTTGACGCGGTTCACTAGTCGCTTGTGGAGTGGGCCTGAACTCAGTGGCTGACCCTGTTGCTGGAGTTGTTTCTTATAATTATGCCCAGCAAACGGCGCTCTCGTTCCCTTTATGCCATTAGTTCTGGAGTCTGTGACCAAGATGGAAGGCGACCTTTTGGCGGTGGGCCTTCGGATCTCGCGGCTCCCCGAAGTATAGGGCGAGTTTGAACTCATGCCAGATAAGGGCAGAAATAACGTAGTTGCTTGCTTAATGGGTTATTGTTGTAGTTTGTGCAGGACCGAGCTGAGACGACGACAGTGTGCCACGAGAGTGAAGGTTGCATTAAGAAAAGTAGGTTTTAGCGCTTTTTCTTGTTGATGAATGAACACAGTACCTCGGAGAACATGCTGTACCTCCATTGTCATTATACCTCCTTTAATGGCTGTGAAAACACATCCCCAACCTCTCCACTCCGCTAACTGCATCACGTGAGGGAGACGGAAAAATTTCAATGTCTCAAAAATACTCAGTGATTCATCCTTTATGAAATTGGTTGTAGCAGCAAAGGCAGCCACTTTGGGCTATCCTGTGTTGATTGCAGTGAATCTCATCAACAACTCCAACAACTCCGCATCTATTGAAGTCGAATATGTGGACGATAAGGCCGCAAGTGACAAGGATGCTCCTATCAACTTGATCACTGAAAATGGTTCGGAAATCGTCAGACAAGAATTGGCCCTTGCCCACTTGGGAACAAAGTTTCCCGAAATTATCAGAAACGCAGAAGAATCTGAATCGTGGATTGAGTTTGCCATAACCAAATTGTATGTCAAAAACTTCAAGCAATTAACTGGTGATCTCGAAAAGCTCGATGCCCACTTGAATTTGAGAAGTACTATCGTGGGCTATTCGGTGTCTGCTGCTGATATTGCTGTATGGGGTGTCTTGAGAGCCAACGCATTGATGGGTTCCGTCATCAAGAACGAGGTTTACCAAAACGTTTCTCGTTGGTACAACTTCATTGCCTCGAACAAGGCGTTTGAAGGTGCAGTGGAAACCATGACCAAGTCGGTCAATGAGATCAGAAAGCTGGCCAAGGCCACCAAGAACGGTGGAAAGAAGGAGGCTCACAAAGCCAGCTTTGACATTGACCTTCCAAATGCCCAGGTTGGTAAGGTGGTTACCCGTTTTCCTCCTGAGCCTTCAGGGTACTTGCACATTGGACATGCTAAAGCTGCTATTTTGAACGAGTACTTTGCCCATGCTTACAAGGGTAAGTTAATCATTCGTTTCGACGACACCAACCCAACCAAAGAAAAGGTGGAGTTTCAAGACTCTATCATTGAAGATTTGGCACTCTTGGGTATCAAAGGTGACGTTGTGTCATACTCTTCTGACTATTTCCAGCAGATGTACGACTTGGCTCTCCAGCTCATCAAAGACGGCAATGCTTATTGCGACAACACACCTTTGGAGGAAATGAGAGAGCAGAGAATGGTTGGAGAACCATCGGCCAAGAGAGACACCAGTGTCGAGGAAAACTTGAGAATTTTCACCGAGGAAATGACCAAGGGCACAGAGGAAGGGTTGAAATACTGTCTTAGAGCCAAGATCGATTACAAGGCGCCCAACAAGGCGTTGAGAGACCCCGTCATGTACAGATGTAATTTGACTCCTCATCACAGAACTGGAACCCAGTGGAAAGTCTACCCTACATATGACTTCTGTGCTCCAGTGGTCGATTCCATCGAGGGTGTTACCCATGCTTTGAGAACCAACGAATACAGAGACAGAAACCCACAGTACGAATGGGTGTTGAAGGCTTTGAACTTGCGCCATGTCGACATTTGGGATTTTGCCAGAACTAACTTTGTCAGAACCTTATTGTCCAAGAGAAAGTTGCAGTGGTTTGTCGACAAGAAGTACGTTGGCAACTGGGACGACCCTCGTTTCCCTACAGTCCGTGGTGTCAGAAGAAGAGGAATGACTGTGGAAGGATTGAGAAACTTTGTCATTTCCCAGGGTCCTTCAAGAAATATTATCAACTTGGACTGGTCTGTGATTTGGGCAATGAACAAGAAGATCATCGACCCAGTTGCACCTAGATTCACTGCTGTTGAAGCCAAGAATGCGGTTACGGTTGAGATTGAAGGAGCTCCTACCTCGCCTCAAAAGGAACAGAAACCAAAGCACAAGAAGAACCCCGAGGTGGGCACCAAAGATGTCATTTTCTACAACAAGGTACTTATCGACCAGGCCGATGCAGCTTTGATTGAAGACAAAGAGGAGGTCACTTTCATGGATTGGGGAAATGTCATCATCACCGAAGCCATTAAAGAAGATGGTATTGTTAAGTCGATGAGGGGCCAATTGCACTTGGAGGGTGATTTCCGTAAGACTTCTAAAAAACTTACCTGGTTGGCTGACACAGATGATAAGGTTCCTGTGGATTTGGTTGACTTTGATCACTTGATCACTAAGGACAAACTCGAAGAAGGAGACAACTTTGAGAATTTCTTGACCCCACAAACCGAATTCCACACTGACGCTTTGGCCGATCTTAACATCAGAAATTTGAAGGAGGGAGATATTATCCAGTTCGAGAGAAAGGGCTACTATAGATTGGACAAACCATACGCCGACGGTAAACCAGCTGTCTTTTACACCATTCCTGATGGTAAGACTGTGTCCAAGTACGGATCTAAGAAATAGGTGACATATACATAAATCTATAATAACTTTCGATTCTGCTGCATAAAAAGTGACGCAATTCGTTCAGTCCATTGAACTCTGTTCAAACTATAGTGCTACTATTTGCAAAAAAATAGATTTCCGATACCGGGAGTCGAACCCGGGTCTGCTCGGTGAAAGCGAACCGTGCTAGCCGTTACACTATATCGGATAATTCTGTACAGTTCTAGCTGCACAATCCACAAGAGTTAATGAAGATGCATCGAAAGTATAGCGGATAAAGCACTTCTCATAGCTGCGATACGTGTATCTTTCCAGTCTTACTCTATCGATGTCGCTGTCTATGATGTGTATTATCATTTTTCAGTGCTTTTCCGACTCTGGTGAATAAGCATACCTTGAAAACTTTCTAATTCGGGCTCCGAATTTGTAGAACAAAAACGGAATGAAGCAACATGCCAAAGCAATAAATCCCATTAATGATGATGCCCATTGGTTTCCCAACCTATTGTACATCTGAATAGTGAACAATGGGACACAGGCACCCCATATAGATCTCACCAAAGTTTTCGCAGCCAATGCACTTGCAGCATAGTGCTGATACGAGTCCACGATGTAATTATTTGCCGGGTTATACAGAGCACAGAACCCAAACCCAGCTGCAATTCCACTGAAACAAGGACCGGCCCATGAGATTCTTGTATATGAGGACCATGCAAAGCAAAACAAACCAATTGGAATAAACCAGCATACAAACATCATAGGTATCAATCTCAACTCAGCTGGTGGTAACTCGCCTCTATCACGGTACACTTGTGCTCTTCTATTGTAGTCTTTATTGACATAAGGCGCAATTAAGGTCGCAAGGATTACTCCCACTCCTATGGGGATGAACATAATACCTGTTTTGGATGCAGACCAGCCTTTATCTTTCATAAAGACAATCGGATAAGCAAAGAAGAACATATACAACAACCCATAAATGACAGCCATGAAGATGGTGATGAGAAACACGATGAGCTCACTCAATAATAAGAAAGGTCTCAACAAAGAGTCCAGGGCAACTTGGCTAAAAGTTCTCACTTTTAATTCTCCAATAGTCTTGTAACGTTGATCACCTGTTTCCTCCCGTAACTTTATTGCTCTGCGCTTAAGAAGGGTACTGGCTTGGGTTTCAGGAACAAATATGGTAATAACAGCGTAAAAGAACCCTGCCACTATCAAAAACGTCCAATAAATCCATCTCCAAGTTGGTGCATAGTCGCCCAAAAGTCCTCCAAAAATCGGTCCCATGACAGGGCCAAGGTACGGGGCGGCGGAGAAAATAGCCATGGCTTGTCCTCTCTCACTGCTGTGCCAAATATCTGACAACGATCCACCGATTAAAGTCATTGGAGCGGAAAATAAAATTCCATCAATAAGACGACAAATCAAAAGCGTTGCAATATTCTTGGCTAATGCACAAGGAATGATGAATATGAGTCCCAATGCCAAAGTTACCGTGTATACCGGTTTTCGACCCACTTCTTCCGACATTGGAGCAAAGAGACATGGCCCAAATCCGAAACCAAGCACAAAGGTGGTTACAGAAGCCAAAATTATCACTTCTTCTGAGACGCCTAGTTCATTTCGAGGCCCCTCAAGATCACCAGTTACAATTGCAGAACCGAGAGCCACAACAAAGCAAATGGCTCCAAGAATTAATGTAATGAGCCACTTTCTTCCATAGCCCATGTTTTTAGGATCTTCCTTGTCTCCCTCCACAAACTCCACAATACGAAGTTCGGTCTGCTGGTCAATTGGGTACTTCCATGGATCGTTTTCGTTGTAGTCAGAAGAAGGATCTGCTCTGGAGTGAAATTTTTTCAAGTCGTACGGCTGTTCCAACTCACCCAAAGCTCCACCTTTTTCTTCGAGACCAGAAACCACCTTTTGAATACTTCTGGATTCGCTTATGGTCCGCTGTATATTCCCAGCCAGATAGGAGTCTCTATTGGCTTTCTCATCAGATTCAAAACCATCATTCTTGTGGTAAGACTCGGGCACTTTGTCAGACCCTCTGACCGAACTGAGCGTACTAGTCTCCGTAGACACCATGTCAGCTTCTAGGCAAAATTATCAAGGTGTATGAAAAGTAAAACACTATTTGTATAGCCCCCAAGTGAAAACCCGCCAAAGTTTCCCCTCCATCAAATATTTATAGTCGGCTGCAAAATAAGTCGGCTAACCGCGGCCGGTACCGACGATCGCGGAAGACGAGACTCTGCCACTTTCTGCAATTTCAAGGTCTGAAAGTCGTATATGCATCACCATACGACATGTGACGAAGTGCCACATAAGAAGACGTGCCGATACAGCGCCGTTGTTGTTCCCTATCGTGATCATCTAAAGCCGACCAGATCGGCACGGCTAAAAAGCATGTGCTTGGAGAAACTAAGTTTCGCCATATATGCAGTCGCGGACCCCATCCTTGGCGACTCTGTCCCTAGAAGTCAATTGAGCCCCATGAGGATGCAGCGGCAAACACCAGGCAGACTGTGGCAACTTCTGATGCCATTGGCCACTTTTCTCGAATTTTCCATCGACATACACGCCAAGGCACCATGACGTACCATATGTACGGCGTCTCGCTCCATGACGTAAGCAGAGTTTGGACCCAGTGGAGATTTTCGCACTCGTACGACTGAACGGTTCGATAATTTTGCTGCACAAAGAGGCTCGGGTCACACAGTGCTCACACGGTTTATCTGCCGGATCTAAATCTGGGGAACGACCAACCAAAAAAAAGCTCTCAAAAATCGCAGACTTATCCAAAGACAACAGTTGTAAGTGGTAATTGACAGTCAATTGAACGTCTTGGTGCCATTGACTTGTATCCCACTTTGAATACAATTGCTGCCACAATTGCTCGAGGTGGATTTTGCTGTTCTCGGGTTACGTAATGTATGCACCTATTACGTAGCCGTTGGTTGCGGAGTTGCGA
Organism: Meyerozyma carpophila; assembly: GCA_030573695.1. Lineage (NCBI taxonomy): Eukaryota > Fungi > Ascomycota > Pichiomycetes > Serinales > Debaryomycetaceae > Meyerozyma > Meyerozyma carpophila. The sequence goes on along the minus strand of JAJMDS010000004.1, from coordinate 1,013,260 downwards.
CCGCCGCAATCCTCAGCACTATATAAGAGGACGGGAATGGAACATACCAATTAACAATTAAGCAATATCAAAATGGCCGCTCCACACAAATTATTTTACAAGGGATCCAATATCGATGACTTCGTGATTTTTGTTGACGACGTTAACTTGCGTGAAAAGTACCTCAAAGGTGACACCACTATACCATTGATTGACATTGTTTCCATCTACAAGGTGTTTGTGAACAGACAAGGTGGCCTGGAGGGTGTGTTGGATGAAGCTTCCAAGAACGAATTGTCGAATGAATTTGGAACAACTGACGTCGATGCCATCATCAAGAAGATCTTGAAGGATGGTGACGACAAGCAAGGCAGCTCCATACACAGAGGAAGTAGCTCTCATAACGACTCAATGGGTGCAGGAAACACCGGTAACTAGATAGCACAAAAGCTAATATAACGACTTCGATAACCAATGTAAGATTAGCTGCGGTCGGCACCACTAGAATTAGCCTAGTTGTCCTTGATGTCTCTGAGTTGCTTGTATTCTACTTTCAGTATAAAGTAGTCGACATCTTTCTTCGGTAGGATGAGAAACCAGAACTGAACATCGGTTTCGCCATTTTTTCGATTTTCGCAACAATCCACAATTATAAGTTCATTGAAATAGCAGATGGTTCTATCTTTTTCAGCCAACAGCTTGGTCGTTACATCCGCCGGTATAATCTGTGGAGGTACCTTGAACATAGAAGAGGGCCCTTCTACATGGTCTTGGGTGGTAAAATGTTGACACCAAGTTGCATGTTCCCAGCAATTTGCAGCCACGAACAAAATCTCATACCTATGTTCTTTGTCTGTGAAATCTAGCTTGCTGGAAAATTCATACTTGCTGAAGATGCCCCCGGTGGTATCCACCGGTTTGGGATAGAATCTTGACCTTTTCAACGGAATCACAAATCGCACTTTCAATTTCCTGGACCACATATGTCCTACTTCACTTAAAACTAGATGATGTTTGTAGAGAAAGACCCCATAAACTCGGTTGATAAACTGCTTTTGGGACTTCCAAATTACCTGGGCGCTATCGGCAAACAAGCAAGTGCCGAAAAATTGCAGACAAACTTTTATGGAACGGGAAATGGACAGGAAATCACAGATAGTGTTGAGCAACCTTGCCTTGCTATACTCTTCACTTGAAATGGATATCTCGTTGACGATCTGTAGCAATTTCAAACATCGTTCGTAAGCCCGCTTCAACACTTCTCTCTTCTTTGTCGTGTGGCATATAAATGCCTCGATATACAATTTATAACGAGCGATGCGGGCCAACGGTTTTTGCATAAGAGACATGAAAGATAGATCTGATCGCTTGTGCTGTATCAAACGAAGATACGATTCCCAGCTTTTAAACCACAGGGGATTTGCTTCGAGTAGGTCTCGAATATAGTGAAACAATTCGATATACTTGCTGTACCACGCCGTGTCAATTCCATACGAGCAAACCATGTGCGACATCTTGACAAGCCTCTCCTCGCCATCACCAGAGGTACTGGAGAAACAGTTCCTTAGGTGCTTTGCAAGGATGCTATGGGACTCAATGAGCGACTTCACTGTTGCCTGTAGCTCTACAATTGGATAAGGACGACAAAGCTGCCTAATCTTAAAAGTATCCAAGTAGTAGTTTCCAAGAACGGTCAAGTTTGTAACATAACTTTCCTCGGAAACGACGAGCTCTTCCATTAGGAAGTGGAGTTTCTGTCTCTCCGTCTTGAGTGTTTTATCATAGGGCGAAAATGACAAGTTTGGCACCGGCGACTGATAATCAGTAGTCAGTTCTGTGGCAGGCAGAACCACCCAACTGTTGAAAACTGGGGAATTGAGGACCGAAAATTCATCCGACACGTTTTCAGGGAAGAGAACGTTGAGCTGAGATGGGGGAGAGTCCACCGCGCTCATTTTTCAACTGCGCCGTGAAACCTATCTTTGTACGCACAAGAAAAGTTGCAGCCATTCACTTTGTCGCAACCAAAATTGGGGCACCCAACACACCCATCATAGAGGTGAATATTTGTGACTAAACGCAACAAGAATCATGAGTTCAAGAGCTCTCCGGCGTCTCCAGAAGCAAAAAGAAGAGGCCGAGCTTGATGTGCTGGGCCTGGACACAGAAGAACAACCGAAAAAGGCTTTTAACGCATTTGCGTTACTCGGAGGAGACGACCTGGACTCAGACAACGAAGACGAAGAAGCTGAAATTGCAGCTGAAGAACCGCCAGTAGAGAAGAAACCGGCAAAGGCGAGCAAAAAGAGCAAGAAGAAGAAGAAAAAGGGGAAAAAGAAGGAGGAAGTCAAGCAAGAAGTGACTGAACCTGAAGATTATGACGGAATCTCAGATGACCATCTCAGTGATGCATTGGAAGACATTATAGAACCAGAGCAATACGACGACGGCGACCCAGATAGTCAATTTGGAGACGACAAGACCTTGCGTGATGATGATGCCAACTTTCTAAATTTGACTACCAAAAAATTGAAAGCGTCGCTTCCCTTGCTTTCCGTGAAGACCTCCAAAGCGTTAGATCCTGATCAAGAATTGAAGAACTTGTTTGGAAATTTGTCACAAGAGACTATTGATGATGCAAACAGCACCTCGTCGCTTGCAATCTCTCCTGAAGTCTTGGCGCAGTTCAAGAAGTTGGCCAGCTTAACTCGTGGATGGGGAGGTAAGGACCGTCGAAGTGTACCAGGAACGACCAGAAAACTTTTGATGACGAAGATAAGAGACGACTGGCTACCAACACACCGCAAATCAATGACTATGAAGGAGTCAGAGGAGGATGAAATAATCGAGTTTTCACTTTATAAAGATGATATTGGCATAGCACCAGAAGACTTCAAGAAGAGAGTCGATAGAGAAAGGAAAATGGGGGTCAAGTACTTTAAATTTGAAAAAGCCACTACATCGCAAGACAAGGCTGCGGATAGTCAGTTCATTGCCTCTGTAAAGGTAATGTCGGACCACGATGCATTGATACAGCAATTGCAAAGGCACCCATATCACGTTGAGACCTTGCTACAAGTGGCCATGATTCTCCTTAGACAAGGAGGCGACAAAGCCACCAGCAATGCGCTTGTTGAACGGTGTTTATTTGTCTTTGACCGAGCTTTACATCCCAAATTGCATCAGTTTCTTTTGGATGGTAAGTCGGAATTAATCAGGCTTCCTTACGAGCGCTATGCTAACCGTCAATTCTACCTATGTTTGTTCAGATACATTGTGGCGTTGGGCGAGAGAAACTTGTTTCTGACAGCATTAAGCTATTGCAAGCTCTTATTGGGGTTCAGTCCTGGAGAGGATCCTGTTGGTGTTCGGTACTACATTGACTTCTACGCCATTTTGAGTGAAGAATATGAGTTTTTAATTGAGTTCGCAGACTCGTATCTAGTGACGTGCTACGAAAATTGGAACACTCCCGGTGTTGCTTTTTCAACAGCTTTGGCGCATTTGCGGCTTGGCAACTATGAGAAAGCCAGGAGCCAACTAAAGGCTGCTTTCCTTCGTCACAGGTATACGGCTTTCAGGCTAGCAGAGCAGGTGCAAGTGAGCGATGTTGGAGTTAAGGAATCCGAAATAGAAGCGAACACACGGGATATTTTGGAAGCTGAGACCTATATGATACGAAGCAAGATGATGTGGAACGATACCCAGGCCATTGATTTCTTACGAAAAGAATTGAAAGAATTGTGGACTCAACATAAACCTGAATCTCGAGGGTTTTTCTCGTCGTGGATGCGACCCTCAGCATCTCCAGCTCGTCCCATATCTACAAATCTTCTCAGGTTTTCAATTCTCTCTGGAGAGGGTTCGTTAATGTCCAAAATTCCTGCAGAGGTATGGGAAGGAGAGACATTTGAGTACGATTTGTTTCCTCCTCAGGCACCCGAGGAATCAAAAGTGGTGGATTACTTGGAGGATTACGTGCACAATCTTTCGGAGCAATTGTTAGCGCAATTGAACATAGAAGATGCATTTAGCGACATAGAGTAGCATGTATAGCTTTTACGCCTGAATAACAAGCTTAAAAATGATATGGGCACACGACGGATTTGCAGTCGCCAGAAGCAGGTCGCAAAACTTCGTGCAGTCTTACTCTCAACAACGACCCAACCTTGATGATAGCCATTGAGTTTGAAGACTGGCAATGGCACTACCATATTTCTACCACGTTCTTCATATGTGTGATAGTGCCAACGCTTTACTACATTTATGCGAGATATATCTCCAAAAGTCCCAACCGGTACAATAAGATCGAGGCACCGTTGAAGATTCAGATGCCGATTCCCGATGAAGCTAAACCACATTGGAAGGGAAAGAGACTATATTCTGGCAAAAAAACATTGAGAGTACCCAGTGAACCTAATAAAATACAAAGTTTTTGCCCTGCCACGGGCCAATCGTTGGGTACGTTCGACACCACGTCAAGACAAGATTTGGATAAAAAAATAGCGCTTGCAAGTAAGGCCCAACAAAGCTGGAGCAAGTCGGCATTCACCACAAGAAGGAGAGTACTTCGGACTTTGAGCCGCTACATAATTGACCACCAGGAAGAAATAGCCCGGGTTGCATGTCGAGACAGTGGGAAGACAAAGTTGGATGCGCTGATGGGAGAAATCATGGTTACCCTCGAGAAACTCAGCTGGATATTATCCAATGGAGAGAAAACTTTGAGGCCATCTCAGAGACCAGGTCCTTCGAACCTTTTGATCGGCTTGCTCAAAAATGGTGAAGTAAGATACGAACCACTTGGAGTAGTTTCGGCCATAGTGTCTTGGAACTATCCATTCCACAACCTTATGGGTCCATTGATTGCATCTATATTCACTGGCAACGCTATCATCATAAAATGCAGCGAGCAAGTAGTATGGTCTTCGACTTGGTTTGTTCAGTTGGTGCGCAAGGTTCTTACCGAGCTTGACGTCGATGAAAATTTGGTACAATTGTGCTGCTGCTTTCCTGAAGATGCCGACTATTTCACTTCACACCCAGAAATATCGCATATAACATTCATTGGCTCCAAGCCCGTGGCCCACAAAGTATTGGAAAGTGCATCCAAACAGATCACTCCCTGCGTTATAGAACTAGGAGGAAAAGATTCTGTCATCGTCTTGGATGACGTTAAGGATTTTGATGCTTTGTCGTCTGTCATCATGAGAGGTACCTTCCAGAGCGCCGGCCAAAACTGCATTGGTATCGAGCGAGTAATTGCATTGCCCAAGGCCTACGAAAGCCTTGTGGAGATATTGAGCTCCAGAGTCAAAACTTTGAGAGTTGGGTCTGACATCGACCAGTTAGACGAAATTGACATGGGCGCTATGATCTCGGACAATCGGTTTGAAGAATTGAAGGAACTTGTAGCCGACGCAGTTAGTAAAGGTGCAAGATTGGTAGCTGGCGGATCTCAATACCAGCACCCTAATTACCCACAAGGGAGTTACTTTGAGCCCACACTCTTGGTCGACGTTACTGAGGATATGAGGATCTTCAAAGAAGAAGTGTTTGGTCCCATTCTCACTATGATAAGAGCAGACAACGTTGATGATGCGGTGCGACTTTCGAACTCCAGTGAATATGGACTTGGCAATTCGGTATTTGGAAGAAATTATAGTGAGTGCAATGCAATTGCAAACAGATTGCAGAGCGGAAATGTTGCCATAAATGATTTTGCTACGTTTTACGTGGCTCAATTACCATTTGGAGGAATCAAAAAATCAGGGTTTGGAAAATTCGGTGGAGAGGAAGGGTTGACTGGTTTGTGTGTAGCCAAGTCTGTCGTCATGGATAAGCCCATATGGCGTTACTTGGGCGTGGCTACTGCTATTCCTCCACCCATTGACTACCCTATAAAGGACGACAAAAAAGCATGGAATTTTGTCAAGAATCTCAACGGTGCCGGCTACGACAACCGGTTGTGGAAGGTGGTCAATGCCTTCAAAGAACTAGCTAAAAATAGCAAATAAGAAGTAGAACACTTAATGACTCTATTGACTAAACATTAGAGGATATCTAACTTTGAATTGAATTTACTTGGCAGCATTAGCATGCAATTCAAGGGTGGGATTGTTCACCGCATCGATAAGAAGCTTCACCACGGCATCTTTCTTGTCCTTGAATTGTTTTCTTATAGCCTCAAGTTCCTCCTGGACCTGGGCGTCAGCTTCCTTCTCGAGAGACTCGTTTAATCCGGCGTGTTTGGATTCGTATTGCTTCAACTCCTCCTCCTTTTGTTTCTTGTACTCATCAATTTCCTTTTGGGCATCGGTTCTGGCGGACTTCAAACGGTTGGTTCTGTACTTGCGAGCCTCGTTGACAATCTCGGCTGCATCCCTTTCTGTTTTGAGCAATGCTTGGATTCCGGAGGACATCTTTGCGGTTATCTATCGTTGGTGAAGCGGAGCTGAGAATAGGCGACGGGTGTCTTGGTGTACTACCTGCAGTGATAAGACTTATATACAGTATATACACAGTGTGATGGTTTCAGTCGTAGTACCCATCAGCTATGAATCGAAGCATATACTCGTCAATATGCCCAACACCTTCGTTGAAGTCTTCGTCCTCGGATTTCCGAGTGTTTTGGCCCGTGCCGATATCGTTCATAGTAGACGAGAGTTTGTCTCTCACAGGTCCGTTTGTAGAACCATTATTCTTTTCTTCATCAAAATCCTCGTCATCAATGGCAACTTCTCTCATGGCGGCATTGGCCGCTACTCTATCTGCCTCGTCTTCGGCTTGAGCTAATAACTTTTCCATGTTACCATTGCCTTGGTCAATGGGTTTATCCGGCACATCGACTGCGATCGAGGTATCAGCAACTAAATCACGAACAGAAAATTTACCAAAGTAGTCTGTGGTGAATTCTCCTTCTTGAATGACAACATTATCAAGGTGTCTCTTCTGGTTTGCCTTCTTCAAAATATTGGACTCGATGGTGTACTCAGATACAAACCGGTAAATGTGCACATCTCTGCTTTGACCGATTCTATGACATCTATCTTGACACTGTTTATCCATGGCGGGATTCCAGTCGGAATCGTAAAAAATCACCGTATCAGCACCAGTCAAATTGATACCCAAGCCACCACTTCTTGTAGAAAGAATGAAAACTGGAACTTTGGGGTCTCGATTAAAAGTTTCTGTCAACACTTGTCTTTCTTCGATTTTGGTGGCTCCATCAAGACGCATGTAACGATAGCCATGGATGTTCAAAAACTGCTCCAAAATATCCAAAACCTTTGTCATTTGAGTGAAGATTAATGCCCTATGTCCTTCAGAGGTTAATTTTTGCAACAATTGGGCCAATTTTTGTAATTTACCGCAATCGAATTGTAATAACGACTTGTCTGGGAATGCAATCGAAAGCTTAACCTGAGATTGGTGAAACGGGTTATCAACAGTCCCCTCTAAAGCTGCCAGCTGTACGTATGTCCTTGTCGATACTGGAATCATCTGTTCTTTCATATCCACGGCGACAACTTTCGGAGTGATTACGGAATACTTGTCAATAATTTCTCCCATTTCCTCAGAACGCCTGTCAACGTTGAAAACGATATCATTGTAGGCATCGCTCTTCAACGATTTATAGTTGGTAATACCCCGCAACTTGGCCAATAAATTGCGTCCATATAGAGGGTACTTGCTGCACCTTAACTCATTCAAATACTGGGCTTGCTTCAAGCGTTCAAGTACCTCCATCTGTTCGCTCACCTTGATGTACTTGTAGTATTCCAAGTAGTTATCAAGATTGGCCCTCTTATACTGTTCTGCACCTTCAATCAACTGTTCAATCTTCTTGATTTGCTCGTCAATAATACTCCTTGACCGAAGCCTATTTGCTGTTTGAGATGCGACAAGGTCAAGGTCATCCATTCGAGTGATGTTCAAATTTAAGACATCGAGAGAGACCTTCCCCTTGAAAGAGTCGTCCTTCAAACAGCGACGCACACTTTCTTCCTCCGTCAGGCACAACGTCATCACAGATTTGGGCTGAGCAAATGAAGTGACAATAGGACGAACTTCAAACAAGTCAGGGTGATTACACACCTTTCTCAATTGCATCAAACAGTTGATGATAGACAAAAAGTTACCTGAAGCTAACGTTTCCTTTGTCTTTGCTCGAGACATGAAGTCGTCATACAAGTAACGTTGACGATTAGACAACCGACAATAAACAATATGTTCGTACTTTCCCGGCATTTGCTTTTCAACGTCCTTCTTCAACCGCCGAAGCAAATACGGCCGCAACACCTGATGTAAACGAGCAACAGTATTTCTTGTCTCACTGTCCATTTTCAGAGTAACGTTTTCATCCATAATGTCCCCACCACTGGCCGGCGCGGTTTGCTCCATGATCTTATCAACCGGCTTTCCAAACCAAGTTTGGAAATCTTCCAAATTGGCAAAACCATCGGGCATTGCTTGATCGACTTTTGAAGACGGCATAAGAAAGTATAATAACGACCACAATTCGATCAAGTTGTTTTGAAGTGGAGTACCGGTAAGCAACAAACGATTTTCTGTGTTGAAGTTGAGAAGTGCCTTCCAACGAGTCGATCTAAAATTTTTGATGTTGTGCGCTTCATCAAGAATCATATATCTCCATCTTCTTCGCTTGAACGACAGGTGATCATGAACCACCAATTGGTACGAAGTGATACAAACATGGAAAGTATCAGGCTTATTCCATCCTTTTCTTTTCCGAGCTCGCTCTTGTGGTGTACCATAATAAGTTAACACTTTAAACCCAGGAGCAAATTTCTTGAACTCCATCTCCCAATTGAGCATGACAGAAGTAGGAACAACGATCAAGTGAGGGCCCCAAATATGATGTTCACAGGCCAAATATGCTAGTAACGCTATCGTCTGAATGGTTTTTCCGAGTCCCATCTCATCTGCCAAGATACCATTAGTATTATTATTGTACAAACTTGCGAGCCAGTTCAAGCCCTGCTTCTGGTATGGACGCAAGTTTCCTCTCAACAATGATGGCACGGGAACATCGCGCACCTTAGAACCGTTGACCTCTTCAACAGCTCCTTCATCTTTTTTGATCTCTTTAAGTTTTTCTTGTTTTTCGTCTTTAGTCTCCTTGGAAGCTTGACCATTTTCCTCCTCATCGGACATTTCGACATCACTATCACTCGCGACATCGGACTCGGCAACACTACCATCTTCTGATGCATCCTCTGTATTACCGAACAAGGCTGCTAGTCCAGGCTTGGATCCGTTCGCATTCCCGTTCTCTTCAGAGGATTCGGAAGCATCAGTGTCCAGATCAGACAGGTCAGAAAAGGAATCAGAGTCCGACATTTCGTCAGATTCCAACGCTGGATCGACAGATTCAGTTTTCATCTTCTCGATAAGGTCTTTTTGTTCCTGAGAATACTCGAGTTCTTGTTTAACGTCATCTTGCTTCACCTCTCCACCATACAAAGCAGCCAACCCTTGGCTGGAATTGAACTGCTTATCATCGTCCTCATCGTCAGAATCGACTTGGGGCAGGTCATCAACGGAAGGACTCATGGACAGTTCAATTTTGGCGTATTTTTCTCTCAACTGTTCGACAGTAAGATTCATATCTAGTTGGTCCTCATCTCCCAGAACACCTTCAGAGTCCGAGCTTGAACTCATGCGGTGGTCCATATCAGAGGAATGCGAGCTAGAATCAGAATCCCCAGAAGGTTGCTCATTTGCACTTTCCAGAGTCCTATTTAACTGGGCTTCAAGCAATTGCGTAGAATGTTCTAACATTTCACTCAAGTGTTGGCGCCCTTGAATTTTTTTCAATTCCTCTTCCTTTTCCTCTTGGAGATAACGGTATACTTTATGTGCTTGAGTCCATCTCTTTTTGACAGCCTGGATGGCTATACGGCTCATTTTCTTCAAGTTTTGTTCTTGTTCTCGTTGCAAACGTTCCTTTTCACCACTCTTCTTCTTGAAGTGCTGCTCTATTAGTTGTGCTACTCTCCTAGCTCTATTCTGGCGCTGTTTTCTAACATGCTGATGGAGCCTCGAGTATGCCATACCTTGACTTACCAAGTAATCAAGGTAGGTGGCATTGTTTTCTAGGCCCTGTACTTTGGGCGCCACTACCCCGTGGGCCCTAAAAGGATCCATGGTTTTAGTTGTGGATTGCTTCAACACGGTTTTTCGAGGTTCGATTTTGTCGCCATTTAGTTCGAGTCGCTTTTCATCATATATTTTGTGACGCAATTTGGCCATGAGTTGTTGCTGTTCACGCAAAGTTGCTGCAAATTCTTCCGGAGTGTTGTTGTAGTCCGGAGTTGTATTCTCATCGATAATAGCTGCTTTAAACTTTGAGTTCATAAACGTGCGGAGCTTTTCTTCCACCAGCGGCGCAATATACTTGTCCTCAGCCGTTGAGATTACTTGTATGGGCTCAGGGGAATAATTTTCGATTGTATGTTCCTTTTGGTCCGATAGTTCATTTTGAGACACTACGGGTCTCCATTTGGGTATATGGGAGGGATGGGTGATTAGTGGTGGTGGAATGGTACATTTCACTTTGTTGACTTGGTAATGAGTGTCGTACTCTGTGTCGCTGGGCATGCTTAATTCGTCTAGATCCGATGTGAAAGGAGACATAGCGGGGGAAGCAGAGGCAGAAACGGATTTCTCTCGCTTGATCTGCTTCTTTTTGGGTTTTTGTTTGGTCTCGATGATGGGTTTTTTATCGTGTGATTGATCCTCAATAAGGTTCAAATACTCAATCTCTATCTCCTCAGTCCGCTTTTCCACTTTCTCTTTGAATGGGAACTTTTCGTACAATTTTTGTTCGTATTCCGCCATCGCTCGTTTCTGCTGTCGCAAAGGAATAGAGTCCAAATCAGGAGGAGTGATGTTGCTGGGCCATTTGAGCTGATATTCAGGGTTCTTGACAAAGTCATCGTAGAGTTGTGGAGTGACGGCATTGCTAGTATGGGAGAAATCCGCTGGATTCCAGTACGCGATGGAGGTGTATTCTTTCAACTGGAACAATTCGTTGACGGCAAGGCTTATTTCCGCGCTTATTTCGGCTAGCCGTTCTTCCTTGGCAACTTGGGACGCTATACGCCGTCTTTTGTGGCCATTAGTCTTCAGCTGAGATGAAGATTTTGAAGTTTCACTCGAATTAGAGATTAGTCGAGCGGCGTTACGAGACGCTGAACGGCTCTGAGCACCACTGGAGCGCTTTGAGGTCGAAGATACCATCTAAACGTTCTGTTTGGGAGATGGGTAGACTCAAAGGGGGCCAAAGTGACAAAAAGTGGCAAAAATTGACGAGGGTCTGTGTTTTACTTAACTTTGTGTGAAACCTAAAGTTACAACAGAGGTGGTGGGTGGATGTAAAATCTTACTACGGTAGAAGTAACGAAATGTGTATACTAGACTAGTCTATGCTGAGATAAAGTCGGAGTTTTCCTTGATGTATGCATCCTTTTGCTCGGCAATGGTGTTGTCTGCTTGCAAAAATCCCAACTCCTGTTCGGCAGCGGTGTCTGGTTTAACTCTGTAGAATGCCTCGTCGTCGGCACCACCAGCACCCAATGTTTTGGCCAAACCACCGTAAGGATATGAACGAGGCATGGCGGGCTTGGCCGGGTTCAACTCAAAGTACCATATGGCAGCACCAAATCCGAATACAAGTGAGAAAAAAATGGCATTGTGCTTCAATGCGGTGGAGTCACTGGTGTGGGTAAAAACATCGGGAGACCACATGTCGTACAAGTCATCGTCGATGTTGACGGGATCATTGAGGTTTCTCCTGTTCTGCTGGTCATCGTATTTGGCATAAGGGTCTTTAAGCTGGGCAAATTCAGGTTTTGGGTTGGGATAGTCGGCGATTTCAGGGCGCTCAGGATCGGTCAACGTGATGATTCTTCCGGTCGTGTGGTCTGTTATCGTTCTGTTTGTGGTCAAGGACCGCGAGAGTCGAGGCACGGCGCCACGAATCGACAATCCGGCGGACTTCCTCAAAGCTGGCAACATGTTTGGAGGATGATTGGTTGGCCAATGAAGTGCGGAAATTTGTCACGGCCGTGTGCAGGAGCGGAGGTGGAGAGAAGAGAACGGTGAGAGGCAGGGAGAGATGGAGAGGTAAAAGAAAGAGAGATAGCAGTGTCGCCACAGAACAGGCAATTGAGCTCGCCAATGAACTCGCAATTGAACTTAATTTCTACGTAATTTCGTTTCTAGCGTTTATTGCATTTATGCTATACATCAATGCCATGCATCCCTTTCTATGCCTTCAAGATGTCGGGTCTGCAGAATGCACACAGTGCAAACTAGCAACACGCATCCATACTCACACCCGATCCTTCTTCTTCCTGATCAAAACCTCTTCACTTTAAAAACTCCCACTTCTTACTTTGTCTGCGCCTGGCCGAAGTCCAATCCTTTCACATATTCGGCATCGGCCGCAGCCTTTATTCCTTCTGCGCTTGACAATCCTTCGCCGCTTCCCTTGGCAACGTAGGCCACAGCAAAATAAACCGGAACAAATGCTATGAGAACAGAGCTGTTTCTCAAGTTCCAGTATTCATGTACAGGTGGAGGGTTTGTGTTGAAATTGTAGGTATTCTTGAACGACCCGGTGGACTGGAACCGTCTGGCAGCTACACGAACGTTTCTAATCATGGCGAATCTACTCGTGTGGGTGTGAGGTAAGAAAGAAAAACTCGCTGTGATTGGACTCGCGAACGGACAGTGTGCAGGATTCCCATCGATCACTGAACCCTACTGTATAAACGCTACTGTCTAAGCACTCCATCTATATACCATGTCATATGCCCCACGAGGCCGTGGAAATCGCTCTGGAGGCTACCAGAGACTGCAGTACCAGAACAGGCCGACAAATAATACTTCGGGCTACCTGCGACGGCCATACGAACGCAGACCTCCTCAACAGAATTTCAACCAAAACTTCTCAAATCAGAATTACTCCAATTATTCCAACCAGCATCACCAAACGGGCCACAATCAGTACCAGAAACAGTACCTGGACGTACAAAGGCCGAGAACCGAGAACCAGGTATGGATGGGAGACTTGGACCCTCGCTGGAATGAGCAAACGATTGCCGATATATGGTCCCAAATAGGTGAGACTCCGGTTTCCATAAAAATCATAAAAGACGGAAGAGAACCTGGAGGCGGCTACTGCTTTGTTTCCTTTGCCAATGCCAATGCCGTTCAAGCTGCGCTTACTTATAACGACTCGCCGATCCCCAATTCTTCAAAGCATTTTAAGCTCAATGTAGCTTCACGAGGCAAGAATGGAGCAGCAGATATTCAGCGAAATGCCAAGCCCACTAATGATTTCTCGATATTTGTTGGAGACCTTGCCATGGATGTGTCTGAACCTATGCTCTACGAAGCGTTCAACTCGTTATTTCCCGACCAAGTAAAACAGGTTAAAATTATGATGGACAATTCGACGAGAGCGTCCAAAGGATTTGGGTTTGTTCGCTTCTTTGATGCAAACACACAAGCAAAGGCATTATCGGAGGCCGATGGTATGGTCGTGGGTAGTCGTGCGATCAGAGTTGGCATGGCTGCTGGATCCACTAAACCTCAACCAGCCACGAACATTGCCCATTCCCCATCAGACCGCTTGGCATCGCCTGCCGTCGAAGAAAAAGCCAAGCTTCCGAAGCATGCCAGGTTTTCCGATCCTACTAATAATACTATTGTCATTCATGGTTTGGGTGGTAAAGTCACCGAAGAAGAACTCACATTGCATTTGTCCTCGTTTGGGGAAATCTTATATTGTACATTATCGTCAGATTTCGATACTGGCTACATCAAATTCTACCACCGGCAGGATGCTGAAACTGCAATTTTTTTCATGTACGGTCAAACCATCAACGATTGCCGCATTCAGGTATCTTGGGGCCATGGCGATGTGCCATCTTCCGAAACTTCAAAATTGACCATGGCTCCTGCCACCTCAAAATACAGCCCACCACAACCTCTTCCCGAAAGGTATGGAGTTTTCCAGCAACCTCATGTAATATATGAAAAGTCGGATGAGTTCTCGGTGATTGAAGAGAGCGAGCCTCAAACTGTGAGTGCTATAAACGAGCACTACCTCGCTAGAAAGAGGGGGTACCAAAAGTTGCTCAAAGAAGCACAATTGTGATTCAAGTATGGTCGTCTTCGTAAGGACCAGGGCAGTCTGACGAAATCTCGCAACCGCAGAAATAACAGTAGTTGAAATGTGCTCGTAAATAGTCAATCAATTCAACAATCTGTGATTCGTAGTCTAGCGCCTTCTCAGATATAGGAATTTCGGACACTAGACTTTCAGCGTATTCTCTCCAGAGAGGATGAACACCTTCAACTTCAAGGCGACCGCTGTGAAAAGCATCAGCATCTCCACTGAGACTAATTGCAACTTTTTGAAGATTTTCTAGTAAGGATTTTTGATGTCTCAATTTGTACTTGGCACTATTAGCGGCCGTGTACCCAGTATAGTCTGCGCTTGGCTCACTAAAGCTGCTTTGGTCGGCTTTTGCACCAATACCTCTCTTATCCAACTTGACCGTAACATCTAGAGGCTCGGCAAGACCATCATCTCGTTTCCCTAAAGTACTTCCCGTGGAATACCCCATCTTTCGCATGATTTTCAAGCCAATTGAGTCTTTGTTGCTTGTGAATAGACTCTGCTGTAAGCCAGCTACAACATCTTCGTGTACTTCCAGGTCTCCGTCATTTGCATCCACTGAAAAATCCATATAATCGTGGTCATCATCCGATTTTGGACTATTTTTTAGCATATGTTCTCGCAATTGAGCAGGTTGAGGCTTATTCTTCATCCGTTTTTCGTTCTCATTATCACTTTCCTCACTGTCTTCGTCTCCAAACACATTTCGCTTCATTTGAGAATTGAAAAATAAACCGAGTACTAATAAATTGTATACAAATATGCTTCCACGAAAAAAAAACGATGGCTTTTTATCGGTACCAGTATCCAGAGTTCCCTCCACACAGCGACTAAACCAACTAAATAGCACTTCAAGACCCAACTCGCCGTCTTACATCTCTTCGCTGCTCAACCCAAGCCGAAACGTCCCCATCACTCCAACCAACCATGACTCCAAAGGTGATGTTTCCGATTTTGACAACGTGCCTATAGTGGCCACGTTAACGGAATTCGAGAACCAGCTAGACGCGTTCACCGCCAGCGTTTCATCTTTCAAAGGTGACCAGTTGGCCGACTCGATGCTGCAACTTGTACAGTTAAACGACACCCTCAGGCAAGAGCTCGAAAGCTTAAAGACCCATCAAGAACTAGGAAAAAGAATAAGTCAATTGAAGCAACAGAACCTCGAATTAGACACAAAAGCGAAACAAATGCTCCGAGAATTGATTTCTTGTCGAGCAGAACTTCGTAAAATGCCACGGTTGTCTCTGAAAGGAGATGATAAGGAGCCCCAAAACAAGGAGATAGACGTGAAAGAAGCCCTAAAGTATGCCATGAAGCTTGCCAAATTTACCCGTGCTCCACCTATGGTGGGCAATGCCCAGTTTCAAATACACCCCAACAACTTTATATGGCCGGCCGAAGACTCTCTCAGAAGGGGAATGCTTGCTCTAAGCTCGCTTAAGCCGGATGAACTTATAAAACAGGAATTGGGCACAGAAGAAAACTCACCAGCAGAGCAAACGATGGCCGAGGAGCACATCGAGCCGACGGAGGATATCATTCAGAGCTTTGACAATAACGAAAGTAAGGGAAATGCTGCTCCATTGAGTCTTGACTTATTCGATTCAGAGGAGGATTCCGACTAGACTACTATATACATAGTTACTTTTTCATGGACGAAACATCTCATCTGGATGCTTGAATGTACCAGTGGCCTTTGCTCCACCCAAAATACAATCCAACTCCAACTGTGAACTGTAGGGATCGCCCTTGTCCAAGTGCTCGGTAACTAAATCAGCCAATCCACTAATAAATTCCTCGTTACCGTTCAACGACTCGGCACGCTTGACCTTTTCCGGGTTCTCGCAGTCTTCCTTCAACTCGATGTCAAGCTCATGCAACGTCTCAATGTGGTCAGAAGTAAATGCCACAGGAACCAAAACAATGCCCTTGACGTCGTCTCTCTTCTCCAACGACTCAACAATTTTCGCAGTTTGTCCACCCAACCATGGCTTGGGTCCTACTTGGGACTGCCACACAAGTCTGTATGGATTCGAGAACTTCAAGTTTTCCATGATCGCATACACAGTGGCAGCAACCTCAGCAGGATAGGAATCCCCTCTATTTACAATTTCCATGGGCAACGAATGGGCAGAAAACATCACCAACACTTTCGAACGATCTTCTTCGGGAAACTCATTGAGCTTATCGGTGATGTGCTGGGAGAAAGCCTTCACCATTCCTGCTTGCTTGGGCCATCTGTCGATTACACTCCACTTGATCTTTCTTTCAGGATCCAATTCCAATGTCTTTCTGTACAACTCATTGATGGAAGACCCAGTAGTCGAGTACGAGAATTGAGGGTACTGAGAAAAGGCCACAGCCCGAGTAATCCCATCGTCCAACATTTTCTTCAAGGTGTCCTCTGTCAAGGGATTGGCGTAACGGAAAGCCACATAAGGTTTGTGTGGAGCAGACTGCGGCCGATTCTTGTCCAAGATTTCACAAACTTTCTTACATTGGTATTCGGACCAGTATCTAATAGGTGAGCCTCCACCAATGTCCTGGTAGTTCTTTTCAATCGAGGGAGTTCTGCGCTTTGCAATAAACTTGGCCAAAGGTTTTTGAAAGATTCCAAATGGTATCAAATCGCCATCGGAGAACAACCGAAGCAAAAAATCGTATGTTTCTTTGACTTTGGATGGGCCACCCATGTTCATGAAAACCACTGCTGTGCCATTCTTGGTGGAGTTGAATCTAGCAAACGTTCTAGCAAAGCCATTTAAAGGCTGTAATCTTGTTCGACGAAACATGGCGATTCGCAAACTGGTGCCACTGATGAAATAGATTGCTGCGAATTTCCAAATTTAATTATGCACACGCATGCGATAAACGTCGAAATTAAATTACATACTCTTTTTCAGCTCGTTACTAGGACCATTTTTTTCCTCTCGCTTGGAACTGAAAATCTCATTAATCTCTGATGTGAAGTTGTTGTAGGCATCTCTCAAGCCTTCGAAATCATCTTCCGAAACTGACCCTCTCCGCGATCGGAAGGACTTCCAAGCTTGGCCGAGTTCCTTCAATTCTTCGTCGATTTCATTTCTATCGACATCCTGTAACACTTCAATCGAAGGAAGACCCAAACTTGGCGCTTCACCAAGGTCAGTTTCGTTCTTCTCAAGCAATGCCCCCACAGCTGTAGAAATTCGTTCACTTTCCTCTTTGGTAAGCTTGTGCTTTGGTTTAACTTCCTTAGGTTTACTATGGTACTGCTGGCACCATGCCGTCACAGATTTAGCATATGGTCCTTTGAAAGCGAACAATGTTATTGCCATACCGATGGGCACGAAGAAGTACACCGTACTCCAACAGTACAAGGAGTTCTTCAAATCGAGAATCATGAATGGCTGACAGATAAACCCAAATGTGAGCTGTGTGACAAAGAAGCATACTATGTCATAAAGCCACTTTGCTCTCCCTGGCGTCTTCCCGTCCAGCTCAACAAACATGGGTCTCAAGTTTCGACGATAGATCTTGCCCACCGTTTGCGCAAAAGCACCCATGATAAATGTCAAGTAGTAGCCTGGCCGAGTTCCGTGCCAAAATGCACTGGTAACGAACGTGAATACTGTGCTTTTGAATCCTGGCTTCTTTCCTGGACGGGCAACCCGAGCATAGACGTAATTCTTGAGCCACTTGTTGGTATTCATATTCCAGGACTCCAAGCACACATGGACATTCTGGCCCGTTTCAAACGCTAAAGGATCAATGTTCTGAACACGGTTCCACTTGAAGGTGTCGGTGGCGCTGTCGTAGCCATTGTACCCAATTCCACACAAAATACATGCCGCTTCGGCAATCAGCCAAATTGTGTAATACTTGAGACGGTACGAAAACCCAAGTATCCAGAGATATACCAGTCGGTAAATGAAACTATGTTCCTTCACAAGATCTCCAGACAAGAGATAGTCGACGGTGACATACTTGGGAGAGATAAGGAAAAGATAAGCCCACATGAATCCTTGCAGTGCCTTGAAAAGAGCAGGAATTCCACTTCGAGGGATTCTTCTCTTTCTTCTACCAGGACGTTTTGATTCGGGAACATCGTCAAACAAGATGGATTTGATGAACCTATCGTAATCATTATAATGGAAAGAAGGACCAGTGAGTAGCGAAGCATAGAAGAAAACAAATCCAAGGTAGGAGAGCAAATCTGGATGTTGCTTCACAGCTTGTAAACGACCAAACTCAGACAACGATGATTTTGGGGCTTTACCATCGTAGACGTTCCACCCGAAGGCCGAGAGTTTCATAACAAGAACCATCTGGGCTCCCAAAATATCAATTCTAGTTGGATCATAAGTAGCAAAAAACTGAGCTTGGAGATGGTTATAAGCTAAATGTCCCATCAAGAAAACAAAATTGACCCACGGCATACTAGACGTACGCAAGTACCGTGTAATGAAATAGCATCCCATAGAAGATATCAACAACGTTCGAAGACCAGAATAAAGCTCGAGAATACCAAAAATATAAAAACATGAGACTCCGATGATGTACACGTTCTTGAGGGTATACTGATTATCAGGCAATCGCTTAAATATTACACTGAAAGGGAATGAGAGCAAGGAACATAGAAGCACCTTGAAATTGGCCTCCTCAATTCCCACCTTTTCCAGTGCTTGGTGTAATAGTAATTGGAGACCCATGTTGGCGATCTGACAAAATCAATTAATTTCTCCACGGTTCAATTGTAGCCGCGCACTGCAATGAGACAAAAAGTATGTTGCTGTTATTACTATGAGCTCTATGGATATTTCAATTGCCATTGAAGATGGGAATTTATCAAGCATGGAGTGGTCAGAACAGTTTGGTTTTTGTTAGAATTGAAGATACTTCTGGCAGCAAAAGGAGATCATACAGAGACCCCAATATGATGATGACTCTGGTCGTTCATATTAGGAGTACTTCGGTTAGCTCCGCACTGGGCGAGATAGCTTGGTAGCTAGCTGCTTCATGTTTTCGTGCTTAAAGCTGTGGAATTTGCAGCCGTTACAACACGGCGTAGAATTACTACAAGAAACGGTAGGAGAACTGCAACAGGTGCCAGATTCAAACTTGAAACGAACCCTAATATGATATGGTAGACATTGGTGTCCTTTTGCAAATTTGACCAGGTGATGATAATACCCAGGAGATGAAAGGAAGTACTCAAGGTGCTATTGAGTTCTGGAAACTACTCAGCACTTACCAACTTCAATAAGAAGAAGCGCTCTCAAGTTTTCATCTGAAAATTGGATTGACTTCATCAAGCTAGATGAGTCAATGGTGACGTGAGTTACTACGGAGTATTTGCTGCTTTCAAGTAGCTATGAATCATCAAAATGCATTGGCCATATTGCGTTGCGTCCAAGTGGAATCTGGTGTTTTAACTCAAGCTAAAACCTCACTAATCGAAACTAGAGCCGCACTCCGCAACCTTACGAGTTGCAGATCCATGAGATCTCACCACATTTTTCAAAGTCTCCAGAAGAGTATGCACCAAATAGCTTATTTGGCAGCTCCATAGCTGCGACTGGTCAGGGATTTCTATCCCCTATTGCTATTTTGCCCCTATTCAACTATCTCTTCGGTACTTTCCTCTTGCACTGCTTACTAATTGCCCTATACCAGTTTACATTTGCAGCCGTTTACCGTGCCATTTCGGCTTACAAAGGCTGTGCCGGAATTGTCAGGGAGCCTCGCGATCTACCGCACTCTTGGTTCCATGTATAAAAATAGCTACCTCAGCGCAGTTGCGCCAGCAACGGCTCAACATGAAAGCAGCCCTTCTTACTGGAAACCCCGAATACAACTGGACGGAAATAAAGGAGATCCCCAAACCTAGAATAAGAGACGACCAAATCTTAATCAAAGCAATTGCATATGCTGCAAATCCAACCGATTGGAAACACAATTCATCCGAATTTGCTGGCAATGTTTGTGGTTCCGACGCCAGTGGAATTGTTGAAGAAGTAGGCTCCGAAGTCACTGGAATAGAAGTGGGAGACATCGTTTCCGTCACTATGCATGGAGGTTACTTTAAGGATAATTCTGCCTTTGCAGAGTATGTTGCAGCTGTTCCTGGATTCACCATTAAGTACGACAGGAACATCGTTAAGGATGCAAAATTGGATGTTGGAGAGTACAAAGGTGGAAGAATCACCAATTTTGAACAGGCAGCCTCTGTTACGCTAGGCTTGACGACGGTTGTTTTGTCGTTTGTTGGTTTGATGAACATTAACAAAGACATCCGGGCCAACAAAGGTAAGTCAATTCTTATCTGGGGAGGTGCTACGGCCACTGGCATTTTGGCGATTCAAATGGCAAAGATGACCTTTGGACTTAACGTTATTACCACTGCTTCCAAGAAGAACCATGAATATTTAAAGGGCCTTGGAGCGGACGTTGTTTTTGATTATAACGATCCCAATGTAATTGAAAATATCAAGGCTGAGGCTGGCGACTCCATTGCTTATGCCTTAGACACCCTTTCCAGCACAGATACCTTCCAACAAACTTATGATGCAACTGCCAACTCGGAACATGTTGAACTCGATAACTTGCTTTCGCTCGATAAGAGCCGAATCAAAACGGACCCTACCAGATCGGTTTCTTTCCACGCAACTAGCATGTACGGCGCCACAGGAGACGCCTATAGCTTATGGGGTATGGATTTCCCTACCAACCCTGACTCTACCAAGAAATATCTTGACTATTGGTTTAACGAACTTCCTCAATACATTCCCAAAATCAACTCTGCAAATTTGAAGGTTATCAAGCCCGGGTTGGAAAGCGTTAACGAGGCTTTGCAGTTGTTGTACGATAACAAGGTCAGCGGCCAGAAAATCGTTTTCAGGTCCCAATTCTAAGAAGTATGTTGCACTATGAACCAATGATAAATATATGAAGCTTTACTGCCTTGCCAGAACAATTTTGTAGCCCCCTTCGAGTGCTTGAGTAATGGCTTCACT
This sequence comes from Meyerozyma carpophila, assembly GCA_030573695.1. NCBI lineage: Eukaryota > Fungi > Ascomycota > Pichiomycetes > Serinales > Debaryomycetaceae > Meyerozyma > Meyerozyma carpophila. The sequence continues at coordinate 992,068 of JAJMDS010000004.1, read as the reverse complement.
CTTGTACGGAATTGTTGCAAGAACAAAAGCAACGTCGTTCCACTGCTGTTCATTCAGACACTTTGTTAACCGTACTAGTAACTTTTCCGCAAGTTGCTTCTGCTGTCTCTCCTTCTCAATGAACCCCACGAGAAACTTGACAACTCTCTTCATCGAGTCCTTTGATAGTGTTTCATCATTCGAAAGTCCACTGAAAATATCTATGAAACCGTTGTAAATGGCGTTGTCTTTTGTTGCAAGCTCACTAAAGAACAAACGACACATGTCGCTTATTCCCTGATCAGGATTCTCTAAGCACTTTGCCATGGAAGACAATTGGCCCTTCACCTTCACCTGGCCAGCCAAAATCAAGAAGGTGACAGTCATAAGGCATGTTCTTTGGACCATGATACTTTCATCATTGAGTCTTCGGTATAAGAAGTCTGTGTTTTCGTCAACAAGGTTATTGAAGCAGACTGCCATGTCTCCTAAGCCCAATACACAATTGCATCGAATAATAGGATCGGGGGACTTCTCCATAATTGTTATCAACAAGGGTAAATTTTGTTCACAATAGCGTGATGAAATGCACATAAGCTTGACAAGACATAATGTGGCCGATCTTTGCAAGCCCTGATGTTGGTAGTTTTTGCTCTTTGAGCAAATCTCTCTAACCAAGTTACCAAACTTTGCAAGAAGGGAATTTTCGCCATAGAGTAGTTCCTTTTCTTTAATGTAAAGAACAGCGTCGGCAAAATCATCCTCAGAGGTACCACCGATCATTTCGAGTTCGTTGTCTTCCCCACCGTCTTTTTCGGCTGCTTCCTTAGAGGCTCCTGACTCCACAGCTTGCTTTCTCTTCTTGAACTGAGCTTCCAACTTTTCCAAATACACGATAGTTTTGACGGAAACATGGCCTACCATGAACAAAAGTTGGGACAATGAATTGATCTGATCTGAAGAGTCATCACCAAAGACGTGTACCGTCTTTTCCTTCAAAATGGTAGAGCAAACTTCGTCTGGCTTGTCCGAAATTGTAAAGAGTGCACCAATAGCTTGTTCAGCAACGCTGAACCACTCACCGTCATCGTTGAACTCAAGAAGCATAACACTTAATTTCTCAACGATTTCGTCTTCCCTCTTGATACGACCTGTTCTTGGTTCCTTATCATTAGGGTCCACCAATCGTTGAAGTGCAATACAGGTGTACCGAGCAAGCGACAAGTCCTCCCTTCCGAGTTCACCTAGTCCAATGTTCAACAAGAAGTCCAAGCCATCAGCAGCAATCTGACTGTTGCCCAAGGCAAACATACCTAACACAATAACTGCACCTCGTCTCTGCTTTTGCGAAAATTCGGTTGATTCACCTTTGAAATTATAAATCTGCCATAAGACTTGAATCACATCAGGATGAATCAACTTGTTCTCATACATGAGACACAAAAGCTTTTCCAATGATGCTAAATCTGCGATGGAAGCTGCGTGAGTAAGGCTCACCAAGTTCTTGGCGATATAGGCTGCTTGTTCCGCTCTGCTAGAACCATCTCGGGGAGATAAGAATAGTTGTTGATAACAATCTATCAAATGGGCAGAGATTGATTTACCCTCGTCTGATGATCCTTTCATCCACACCAAGTGCAACATCTTTCGAATTCCCTCGGAGGAATTCTGAATGTCATAAGCGTCAGCAAGGACCAAGAAGTCCATAGATTCAAGGACCTCGTTTCTATTCTTAGAATAAAGTAGTCTCGAAACAATTTCCACGCCCGCGTGGATGGCTTCAATAAATGCAATTGCATCTTCATAATACTTAAGAGTGAGTCTTGCTTTGATCAACGCATTGGAGTCTTGCAAGATAGGATTGCTGACACCATGGTCGTTATCCGAGTCCACTGGTGGGCTGTTGGCTTCCTCATCGGCATCGGAGCCATCTTCGGCTTCCTGCTCCTCGTCATCTTTAGGATTATCTTCTTCCATGGAAACATCACCTTCTTCGTCATTGTGCTCAGATTCGACTTCTTCATTTATGGGAGCCAAGTGTCCCTCTCTTTCTAATAAATCTTTCAAATCTGCTTTGGCACTTTCATAACGAGATAACCAGAATTTGTAGGAAAGTTGAGTTCCATGGAGTGCAGCAAAAGGGTGCGTCAAGACCAACTTGGACATTAACTTTATAGCATTCCTTCTCACCAAAGTACTCCGATCGTCAAGCGAGCGCACCAGAAGCTCCATTATAGTTTGACGTCTTTCATTAAATTGCGATGGCATGTTGAAGATTTTGACAAGAGCTTGAATGGCTTTTGTTCGAACATATGGGTTTTGGTCTAGAAAACGTTCTTGAAGGAGGTTAACAAGGCCATCAATATGGACATCAGTGTTCCTGCCACTTTCGTCGTCGTTTTGGCGGCCCTTCTTTGCAACATCCACGACAATATTTCCACATGTCTCTACTACCGAGCAACGAAGAGTGTAGTTGGAGTTGTCTAAGAGCTGAGCAATACAGGACATCTGCTTCAAGATGAGTCTTGGACTCGACTCCGAAAGTTTGATCAAAAACTCTGAGATTGACTTGGGTCCATTGTTGTCATTTGAGTTGAACTCGATTTGTGAAATCTCACGAAGAACCTCTTCCGTTAATCCATTGTGGTCATACAGTTCATCTAGAACATGCAAGAACTCTGCCATGTACTGTGGAAGGTGTATGTAGTATGTGAGGCACTGGATGATAGCACTTTGGACGTTGAGAGATTGGCCATGGAACTTGACTGCCACTGCAAGATCTCGGAACATTAATAGTTTGAGCGGGGTGATCTTCATCCTTTCTGCCACTTCCATTAAGCGGAATATCGGCCTCGTAAACAATTCAATGAACCGATCGCGTTCTGGTGTTGTTATAAATATTCTGGTAAGATCGATTTTCAACACATTATGGATGCATTCCAACAACTCTTCCACGAGAGCAGAATTGGCTTTCCACAACCGATGGGCTTCAGAATTGCCATGCTTCAGCTTGCTGGCAAATGCTCGACTGTGGTCTTCTTTGCCCAAGTATACTAGTAAAACATAAATGAGGTAACCGTATTTTTCAAGACTGGCTTTGAAGTTATCAGCAGTGTCGACAAAGTCGCCGTTTTGAACAGCACCAACTATTTGGTGGGATACTGTGTTGGAGGATGATGCGATTAAATACACGACTTGTTTTTGGTGCTTTTCATTTAACGTTTTATAACCGTGTACAAGTTCCATAAGTTCATCTAGTAATTCTGAGTTGAAGTTGATATTGTCAGGATTGGCAGCCAAAACTTCGGTTACGGAATCTAGCTTAGAGTCCACATCGGGAAAGTCCACCGAGTACGACTTGTCGACTTCAAAATTATTGAAGCTGCTACTAAGACTGAACTCCATACTGTTGTTTGTTTATGATCTGAATCGTGCACGATTACGCATCGAATGGTTTACCGTATTTTGTGCAGGACCACACCTGTGAAATTTCCTAGTATACAATTATTAATCCTTAAGCCGAGCATAGCCCTTCATAATGGCCTTGTTGACTCCCATCCTCTCGTCCTCCAATGCAGCAAGTAAATCTTTCATCGTAATTGAGTCTCCCGTTCGAATATCACGGAACCGAAGACCGTTGTCGCCACGAAGTGCCAACAAGTGACTCTGCTTATCTTTTTCTCTTTCCATAGCTTTGCTGTCGTCGCCATTTCCCGCTCCCGAGCTCATCCACAGGTACTTTTTCTTGTTCGACGTCATCATTGCCGCGGTCTCGTTAGCGGCTCTATGTAGCGTTTCCTCTGCTCCCACCTTATTACTGTCCAGATTGGCATCCTTGTTTTCGAGTCCAAGGAGAATACGCCTGCTGACTCTCCTTTCCTCAAGCTCCTTTTGCTTGAGAGCCAAGTTGCGTAGTTCCTTCGAAACTTCTGATCGAGGAATCTGGCTCGCAGCAAGCTTCTTGTTTTTCAAGGCTGGGATGCCCCGACGACGATGACGTGATAATAGCACCGTCTTGGTGGCGATGTGGCTAATCCACTGTTCGCACGACGCCGACATTAGTTCGAGGAGTTCGTTGTCGCTCATGAAACTTTGCAACACTCCGTTTTCACGGGCCACCCGTTGCATAAACGTGCCCAAATGATACGAGTTGAGGAACGGCGTTCGCTGGATCTGCCGCGCTGGGCGCAGCTGGAGGTGCGATGGCTGCACGTTTATTCTTGGAGCCCGGTTGTATTGCTGCTGCTGAAGCAATTCTTCTTCCCGGCCAATATCCACTCCAGCAGCAGCTAAAGCATCGTTCAACTTCGAAGGGTCGTTGGTATGGAAACGCTCCAGGTTGTTTCCACCCCCCTGGCCCGAAGATTGGGCCGTGGAAAAGTTGGTGGCGGTTCTGTTGTCAATGCTGGAGGTGTTGAGTCCGTGAATGCTGTTGGCCTGCTGGACTAATGGATTCATTCTGTTAACCGGCACCGACGACGATGGAACCACAGGTGCCGAGGGCATCGCTGGCCGTATTATTGGGCGAGATATTTGCAGTGACTGTGGTACGTTTATCATGCTTTCAGATTTGATGGGCTGGGGAGTTTGGGAACCCAGCGTTGAACGTCCTACCAGGCTCCTATCCGCTTGTGTATCGTCCTTTTGCAACAATTCAGCTGGGAGGTTGTCGAAATCGATGTCCATAATATCTTGTTGGTTTGCATTACCAGAAGCTGCTGCCAATTCAGAAATGCCGTTGGCTCCCAAAATGGCATTAAGTTCCTCATCAACGTCTACCGGCGATTTTGAGCTTCCTCTCTGGCGCTTGGAGTCCGAATCAGCCGCTTCCGGCGTCGCAGAGGGCCTCTTAGAACCGTCGGAGTCCAGCATTCTCAGTACCGTGTTGAGCTCAACTTGCGAAGTCTCCGGCCAAATTGCACCTGGACGCCGGTGCAGGAATGCGGGTTTTTGTGTGCACACCGTCTAGTATCGTACAAAAATTGTGCGATGAGGTAGAAAGCTGCAAACATGTCTACGGCTGTCAAGGCGAAAATAGTGACACTTGAAGGTCATCGAAATTTCCGATTACGACTCGTGCTCTCTACGTTGTCGGGAAAGCCCATAAAAATTGTCAGAATTAGATCCGATGACATGAACCCGGGTCTTCGAGACCATGAAGTATCGTTCCTTCGACTCTTGGAATCGGTGACTAACGGCACTCATATCGAAATATCATACACTGGTACCACTGTCATATACAAGCCGGGTATCATTATCGGCGGCCAAATCACTCACAATTGTCCTAATACCAAACCTATAGGGTACTTTGTAGAACCCATGTTGTACTTGGCTCCCTTTTCCAAAAAGAAGTTTTCAATTGTCTTCCGAGGACTCACTGCATTGAACGACACAAATGACGCTGGAATCGACGCATTGAAATGGGGAATACTCCCTGTCATGGAAAAGTTTGGTGTCCGTGAAGCTGCATTACACATCAATAAGAGAGGCTCTCCTCCGCTAGGTGGAGGGGAAGTCCATTTCGTTTGTGACTCTTTGATTGCCCAGCCATTGACAATCCATGCTCTTGAGGTACCCAAGATCTCAGCAATCAGAGGAGTCGCATACTGTACTAGAGTCTCGCCCAGTGTCGTCAACCGTATAGTTGATGCGGCTCGTAAGGTGTTGAAGTCTACTGGGGTAGAAGTGAACATTACCGCCGACGCTTGGCGTGGAGAACAATCGGGAAAGTCTCCAGGTTTCGGGGTTACTTTAGTTGCTGAGCTGAAAAAAGGATGGAGAATTTTCTCAGAGGGAGTAGGAGCTGCGCAGCTGCTTCCGGAGGAACTTGGTGAAAAAGTGGCATACCAATTACTCGAGGAATTGAGTCTAAGTGGAACTTTGGGAAGAAGTCAATTGAAACTTGCCTTGACCTACATGGCTATCGGAAAGGAAGACATTGGTCGTATAAAACTCCATAAGAGCCAAATTGACTCAAACTTGATATGGGTGTTGCGAGACATAAAATCAATAGTTGGCACAGAAGCATTCTTCAAAGATGGCGCGGACGATATCGACCCTGAAGAAGCAGAGTTTATGACTTGCGCTATGAAAGGAATTGGGTTTACGAGCGTTTCCAAGAAGATTGCTTAAGGTGATCAAATGCATAATCACATACTGTATAGTTATACTACCAGAACGAACACCATCCAATGTAGTGCTGGCACAAGTTTTCCACACTAGTTGCCTGTTGTATAAGCTTGTCGACTTGAGTAGGAACATCCAAACCATGGAGCCTTTTGATGTCATTTCCAGTAAGCTTATCGGTGATTCTCTTCAATACCAACGCTGCCCGAGCGTTACGAATTTCAACGTCGTTCTGCTTTGTAAGTTTAGCAGCCTCAGCTTCATCAATTTGTCCGCGACGAAGAAGCTCTGCCACGTTGACTTGTGGGACCTCAATGCCAGTTGCTTCAGCCATGGCTTTTGTGGGGAAGTCAAACCCCCAATTGATCAACGGATCATAAGCAAAAGCTTCCAAAATGGCCATTAAAGACTCTTTGTTGTCTCTCAACACACGCATGACATGCTCACATGTGATTCTGAATGAACCCTCTATACCACTCACTTCCATAGCATAATTAAGCATTCTGGTAAGCCTAAATGGTACTTTCTCGGGGTACTTTTCACGTAAAATAGCCGCTTCGAAACAGTCACCAAAGTCAATGTGGATTACTTTACCGGTTATACGGTCAAGCATCAAGTTGGAAGGATGTCTATCTCCCAATCCGAGAATGTAGCCCACCATGGACATGACCGCTAAGGAACGGGTATATGTCGTACGACGATCCAACCAAGTTTCAGAAGACTTGGACTTTAACCATAACACCTTGTACAAGTCTTGACCTCTGGTGTTATCAAGAGCACCCATGAACACTTCAACCTTCTGTAACAAAGTTAAACTGTCATAATCAGGAGCCATCTGCAACATGATTCTATGTTCGATGTTTAACGTGATTTTTCTCGATTCACGATACTCCTTGATAAGGACATGGAAAGTATCACTGTGAGGGAACCATCCAAAGAGACCAACCTTTGGAGCAAGTGGAATAGCTGGAGACCGCTCAATATCGAGATGCCGTTTGAAACATTCCGGATCATTTACCAATAAGGTATTAACAAGACCGAACAACTGCATGACAAGGTTATCTTGCCTGATATCTTCATGTCCCTTCAATGCAAATGAGTAATCCTTGCCATCGCTTCCTCTGCAGGTAATTTTTCTTGGTCTCTGTTTTGAAGATATAACCGTTAACGAAGGATCGAATCTGGCAATGCGTACCACCGGCTTACCAGGTTCGTATGTTCCTGGAACGGCCAACTCAAGATCCGTTGCCTCTTCTAATTTAGGAGAAACATATTGAAGCTCCAATGTTTGAAGTTGTGGAAGTTGCCTGCTTATACGACGGAACACGTTGTAGTAGACATCCCAAGCTTGGTTCAAGTTTGTGATATCCTTAGTACGACGGAAGTTCAATACCCATTCGTAGGCATCTGCCAACTCTCTCCCGAACGCATTTGCAAACGATGATTCTCTCAAAGTCTCGGGTCCCTTTTGAAGCATTTGGTGTAAAGGCTCCAACACTTCGAACATCTTATCAGTATTGTGCTCACCAAAGAACAACCTGGATGCATCCTCCAATCCTTCATACCACTGTTCGTGCCATAATACAGCTACCCGAATCAATTCGTGACTGACAAGTTCTGATTGGTCGACTAACACCGGTGAGTGTAAACGCATTTGGTCTATAATCGACAACGCAGCACGCTGTCTGTTAACAGATTCACTAGTCACTGCAACAGCAAGTGGGTACACGAGCGCCTGTGGATGTGCCTTGCCTAGATCCGTGAGAAGACCAAATAAGGATCTACTCACAACCTCGTTAGGCTGATGAATTCTCGAGATCAATTGTGGTATCACTTCCAACCACTTATCAATCTTGACCATATTGAAACCATCAGTCATAGCCTTAGCAGCTTCACTGATTCCACCAAATTTGAACCACAACGTTAGCAAACGCAAAGTATCCTGCAACGAGCTGGCGGTGGATAAAGCAATGGAATGGAAGAATCCCTTGATCGAAGGTACCACATGTCTTTGCACGACTTCCATGGGAATGATATTGGACTGTGGCCCAGCAGGACCCGCTGCCTTCAATTGACCGTTAGCTTCATCTTCAGCGCCAAGAGTTCCGTTTTGCGGCATGATGTCATCTTGTCCGCTGGTATCCTTTGTGGAGTTTGTTCGCTGGGTGGTGTACAGCGAGATGACTTCGAAATTTGCTAGAGCCCAGTTATGCCAAGCCTTGTACCACTTGGTGTCGAAATGAGTAGCCAAGAGGTACGCTCCTAAAATGATTTCAGAAGTGTCGTTTCTCCAGTTGCTATTCAAAGCAATCTGCCACTCTCCTTGCTTCAAGAAACACCTGGCAAGAAGCCTTGTATACTCCTCCACATGCTTTGGAATACCTGGTGCTTCAGAAGGAAGAGGCTGGGTGATTAAATCGTTTGGATTCAAACCCAAGTCTTGTGACATACGAGCTGTGAAATCAACCAAATGACGAAGAGCTTCTCGTTGTTGTCCCTTGGCCCACATATACTTGATCTGAGCATAGACCACCTGTGGTGGAGCCTTGGAAGGATTTTCAGGAAATCCTTCTTCCAACAAATAGTTGAGAGATTTCTCTGCTAAATTTAGACGGCCCGACTTTCGACACAAATTGGCAAATTTGATCCACATATCCATATCCTGCTTTGGCTTGATCACAAGAGCCCGCACTTTGAGCATTCGTTGCCAGATATCGACGTTTCGTTGACATCCTAACAACCTGGTATTCCATGTTTTCCTCATGATTGCACGCTTTTCGGAGCCTCTAGGCAAGCATTTATACTTGATGATCTCCTCCAACTCGGCAAGCATTTGAACCCTGACAACAACTCCATAAGCTCTGTTGTAACTTTCGCTCACAAGCGCTGTGATTTCAGTAACCAACAAGTCCCTTGCAACCAATATATGGTTCGAGGCGTCTTCGAAGTTGTTTCTGTGCAAACTAAGAATAGCATTGAAAAATGCTTTATCAGGAGATTCCGATTTCATAACTTGAATACAGGTATCCATTCGGTCCCATTGCCCCAAACCCCAAGCAGCAGCGGCTGCCAACGGAGCAACCATTCTTTTGGTATCACTGGACGAGTTATTCCATTTGCTCTGTGCCAATTCAGACAACTGTTCCCATTCTCCAAGAGCATGCAAACATCTCATTTTACCCATGACGACGTCCATATTATCAGGCTCTGATATTTGTCGTTCATTGTAAGCTCTTAAAGCGTCATCCCAACGCTGTAACTTTTCATACCAGGTTTCCTTTAGTTGAAGATCATGGTGCAATTGTGCATGTTTCAATATGCCGACTGCGGCATCAGATTGCTGCAATTGATTATTGATACTAATCAAAGACTCAATAGTTGGTGTAGATGGTTCTTCATAAAACTCAAGTTCCTTGTAATGCAATGCTTTGGCATATGCATGGCATCGTTGAGCGTACTGGCCCAAGACCGTGATTGCTATAGGTAATGACTTGTCATCATGTTCCATAAACTCTGCCAAATTCAACAAAATTTGGTGGATTTCAGGAGGATTATTTGGTGACGATAATGCGATACAGAAAGATTCAACAAGTTCTTCTTGATGCTGAGAATAAAGCTCACTCCAACAACTGGCAAAACTAGCATTGAACAAATCTTTCGCCAAGGGGTAATAATCGGAGGCTAATCCCGCACATGCTCTGATTGCATGAGAGGGACTTTGTTTCAAAAGCTCTTTACTCAAACGGCTTATCCAATCTTGCCAATCTTCTTTGGTTCTTCTTTGTGATGAGTCCCAAGCTGCCTTTAAGGCGGACTGATTGACAGGAAGTTTCTTGGAAGGCATGTCAACATCAGTTGGATCAAAATTCAGATGAATATCATAGTCTTTGTAGATGTTGAGATGTGTGGGTAAAGGATCTCCGCTCAAAAGTTTTGATACCAACTGCTCAAAAGTATTGGAATGAATCTTTTGCTGAACTAAAACCTTCTTGATGACTGGAATGAATACACTGAACTCCGTACCAAGCTGCAAGAGTAAATAACTCAAAGTGTTCATCGCAGTGACTTTAAGCTCATCACTTCCTTGTTGCAAGACTCGCAATATGGGATGAATTATTCTTGATGCCATATCGTTCAACAGAACCGTTTTCGAAAGTCTACCGATAGTTTCAATGGCAGCTTTCCGTAACACTATGGGGCCAACTTCAAACAACTTCACAATATTAGGAACCATGATATGGATATATTCTTCGGTGTTGCTTCCGAATACAACTAAGCTTCGCAACACATGTAAGGAGGGCTCACGCTTAGCAGTCTCATCTTCTTCAAGAACATTCAAAAGTAACGTCAAGACTTCTGGCATGTGCATTTTGAACTCCCCTTCCAATGCTCGCGAGATGGATTCAATGAGGGAGATAATTATGATTTGGATATTAGGATTGTGGATCAGGGTGAAAAATTCCTTAATGATGGCAAAGATTTCTGGTAAAAATGGACGAATATGCTGCCTCACAATTAGAATAAGGGCACTAAGTTGTTGAAAGTAAAATTTTAACATCGATGTCTGGCAGGTATGCATAACATTGATGATTCCTGGAATGATTAGGGGCAAGAAAGAAACACATCTGAGCCCGAGTGTTTGAAAGATATACATGATTGCTTGAATCACCTTATTGTGATGCATGCTCAAAGAGGGATCTTTCAAGATTTTCGTCAAGTTATTAATGGCAACCGTTGGATAATACTCCTCATTTGAGGGAGACATTCCCTGCATCAAGAAAGCCACATCAACTGGGGCAGCATTTTGGTCTGAAGAAATGCCCTTCGATTTTTGCTCCACTTCTCGGTGCTTGTATGGATCCAAAGCACCCAATATACCCAATAATCTAACTGTTTCTCGACGAATATGTGGCGAGGTTTCCAGTTTAAGAATTCCTACCAACATTCCCAAAAGCTGAGGAAAATCCAAGAGTGGCTGTATAACATAACCTGAGGAGCTTGCTAACTGGCCTAGTGTCTTTAAGGCTGCATCTCTTTTGAATGAAGAGCTCTGGTCTTGGAAAGTGTCCAAAATCAAAGGCATCAATTCCTTGATAAATGGCTTCATATCCTCGCCTGCGACAACTGACATCTCTCCCAAACAGCTAATAGCACTGGCTGCCACAGAAGAGCTTGGATCTTTGGCTTTAGGCAACAATGCTTCCACGATAGGTTTTGCATATGGCCTTGTAAGCTCCTTGGATTCCGCAATTAAAACTGCAAGAAGAGTTGCACTTTCCTCTTTTCTTCGAGCCAGCGTCGAGTACTCTAAACGAGAGAGTAACTGGATAAGAGTACGCCTTAATGATGGAACAATATAAGCAGGATTAATGGAGGAAAGCTTTCCGAGAATCTGAACCGCGATCTTTCTTATGGCGAAAAGTTCATCATTCAATGCAATAAATAATAGCTTGACATTCTCGGCTTGCGAGAGCTGGGGGCCAAAACTTTCGGCTTTTGAAAGGCACTTGAGAACTTCCAATCGAATCTCGGGGACAGGGTCAGTGATGGCGACAGAAGTCAACGTGTCCAAAACTTCGTTGACGGCATTAAGTGCATTAACACTCGTTTGTTGGCATATGGGGTCTCTTATGAAAATCTCACAAGAAGTCACCGTTGCAGTTTTACGAACCCTGGGGTTACTGTGCTCGACGTACTTGATAGTACAAAATCTAACGAGTTCATTCAACTGAAAGTTTTCAAACTGGAAAAAGTTGAGCATCTTTAATGCTTGAATCAAAATTTCGCTGTCGTATGCATCATAGGATTCGTGATTACTGAGAATGTGATTAATGCTCATGCCTGTGTCTCTAGAGATCATGATAAGGCGGTAGTTGCGAGCTAATGCGGCATTGGTCTTGATTGAACCATAAGGAGATCCTGGTGGTTGGTAGGTTTTTCCAGACAAAACCAAACTCAACAAATTGAGGAGCTTGATGTTGATAGAGTTTGTCAAACTGGGAACATTTGAGATCAAAGTCTGCAACACATTTTGCATGTGTTTAGAAAGGGAGCAATTACTAAACATCATGTCCAAAATATCACGCTGCAAATGTTTAGTTAATGCGGGTCCGACAGCGATAGACAACTTACCAATACAGTCAAAAATCGCTGGTTCCGTATCCTTTCTACTCAACGCATACTTGGACGAGCCAGATACTGAGTACGGTAAGGATGTGAGGCCGGATGCAGAATGCTGACCGGAGCCAGCATTGGAAGATCCAGAAACGGAACCCTCCATAGTGGTAGCATTGAGTAGTATCAGCTGCACACTAGAGTTTGCCGGATATGCCAAACCTTCACGGATGTTATCGAGAATGGCATCGAGATATGTCGCCATGTGGTTACCCACTTCCAATGAAATTAAGCCAATACTCATGAAAATAGCACTCTTGTCATGGTTAGCGGTTTCGTTATGCTGATTTCTATTCTTTTTCAATTGAGACAAGTAGTAATGCAACGTTTTGTGGAGATACTTCTCGACATAGACCTCTGAGTTAACGCGACACAACAAGGGGAAAATATTGGTGAGCTCTTGTCTTATCACTGCAAACCGATGGTTGCGATATGCCATTGAACTTTCGCAGATTAGTTCGAATTTTTGCTGGATGTAGGAATCATAATGATAGCGAACAAGCTCGCGATATACAAGCAAAGATCCGTGGATGTACTCGCTTGGCTGGGAAGACGACGATGCTAAAAAGTTGAGGGCGGCGGAAGCGGCGTTGTTGACTGAATTCGAGGTTCCATTGGCCGACGAGATAACAGACACATTTCCGTTCTCGGTATGAGAATCCAGACTATCGTTGTTATCGCCCAATATTCTGGAAGCCGTATCAATAAAGCTTTTGATCCAAAATTTCCGAGAATTGGCGTCTCTGTCATACAAGATTGCCATGCACTTTTGTAACGTCACCGCGGCATCTGTCCTTATCACGAGTTTGGTATCCCTCAATGGAATCCAGAGATGCTCCAAAATTTGGTTTATGAAGTTGTAGAGTAATGTGGGAGCATTGTCAGCCAAAGCACTGATGATCAAGATGGCAGAGTGTCTCCTGTTTTCGTGCTGTTTGTTATCGGCTTGAAGCCATTCAATAGCTCGATTGGCCTCGAAATCAACAAAATCTCCAGTTAGGGTGCCTCCAGGGGTAGCGAGCTTTCCCAAAGTTCTTGTGGCTTGCTTCATAATGGTAATGTCACTGGATAAAATCAATGAACCAAGGTAGTTTGAGAACCTGGCCGTCTTTGTAGCATTCTCCTCGCCGACTCCGGAGTCAAAATCGATCAAGGAGTTGAGCGCAGCTATACCTCCGAGCTTCTCGGAAGTCTCTTTACTGTGTAAAAGCTCGAAAATAGTCTTATTTATGTCGTTATTAATTCGATTGAACTGCTCAGAGGTGACATCACGAGCCACCGAAGCAAGATGTTCTCTTAATTCTATGGCACATCTATTGCGTTCTTCCTCCTTCGGCGACCGGAGCCCGTTGAAAATCTGGTTTAGGGCCACGTCGACAATCTGTACCTGAGAGGACATGTCGTGAGTATTTCTCCAGGCCGAATCTCAATGGGCGCCGGGATATTTTGGGACGGCATATAAACGATAAGGCAGACTACGAAGAGCCAGCTACGAAGTGTCTACAAAGAGCCTACGAAGAGTCCACGAAAAGAGCTACGAAGGAGTAGAAGAGCGAATACTTTCTAGGAAAGAGCTAATCCTTCACTACATTCCACTACATTCCTCGTTTCTGGTCAATTCGTCATATTTTCTATGGCACGGAGAACAAGGAAAAGTTTCTAACGATACTTGGCCCATATTCGTCGTAGTCTTGTTTCGTGTAGCAGTAGCTCTTGAATTCGGCAGTTTGTGCCAATAAGGAGCCTCCAAACCAAACAGCGTTTCTTTGACGCTTGTGTGATATAACCTGGACGTCGACCCCACTACTCTTCACACCGCTCAACCGCTCACTCGCTTCAATTCTTTCGTTCACAATCGTTTTCATATCTCTTTGTAACCTTCTGCCAAAGTCCTTGAACATAGTTGATCCTCCAGACAACACGATGTTCTTGTACAATTTTTTACGCACATCAATTGGAGTTGATTGAATTACCAAATCCACCACCTCGGGTAATGGAGTCAAGTAATCAGAAGAACAAATTTCCGGATTGAAAAAGATTTCCGGAGCCAAAAACTGTTCATATCCAACATCCACGATGTTCTTTCTGTTTTTATCGGCGTACTCCACCACGTACTGGGCAAACTTTTCTTGTGGATACTGATCGAATTTCTTGAACTCCTTGACAATATCGGGACACACATAACAGAATTGCTGCTTGATCTTTTCAGCCGTTTGCAAAGATGTGTCAGGCTCACCTCTGTCTCTCAACAAAGACTGGATGAACGATGTTATATCACGACCAGCCAATGGAATATTCTTGATCGAGGTGCCGATGACATAACCTTCGGCAACGGGGATAACGTGAGTGACACCATCACCCGAATCAATAACGGTACCGGTGAGCGACCGGTCCTTGACCTTGGAAGATGTCCACGAAGCAGCCAACGCCAATACTGCTTGTACGGCAATGTAAAGACCAGCACAGTTGAAAGACTCAAACATGATTTCGGCCGTGCTCTCTCGGTTCTCTGGTGGATTCAACGGAGGCTCAGTCAACAAAAAGTAGTGATCTTCGGGCTCACATCGCAAGTATTTGAAAATGGAATTCTCCCAGAACCGTTCCATGTGATCCCAATTCTCAATTTGTCCATGTCTGACTGGATACGATAAATTATAGTTTGGGCCATTGGCAGCGCTCAATGCTTCGTCACCGATGAAAAAGTTCAAGTCCTCCAATCCTCGTTTCGAAGATAAGAACGAACCGGTGCTGCTGCCCCCACGGGCGCCTCCACCAGAAGTGGACGCTGTTGCAATGGCAGTTGGAAAAACAAAACTGGGCGAGTCGTTTCCGGCAAAACCAAGCTTGGTCAACCCGGTACCATTGTCCATCACCACTGCGGGCGTACCGATGCTTGCCATGATGTATTTAGTGTGCGGAGGTTCAGTGGACGGTAAGGAGGAGTGAGTGAGATTCGACCGAATATACACGGACTGCAGACAAGCGCACCAGGTGCCACTACGTTCCCACTACATTTGGTAGATTGGTCCTACTGATTTGGTAGTTCCTACTTGTGTATTACTCGTTATTTAATACTCATCCTTGCCAGAGATAATGACGTCGTTGATCTTGAGGATCATTCTTGTCAATTGGGTGGCCAACAAAAGCTGCTGTTTCTTGCCGATTAATGGATCTATGACGAACAATTCTTTCATGTCATTGGTGCCATTGCCCAAACAGTCCACTCCCAACCGAGACGACCCTTCGTTTACTTGTTTAGACTTGAGCGTAGACAAGGTTTCGATAGGATCGAGACCGGAATTCTCCGCCAATGTCATTGGAATTACATCCAAGGCGGCTGCGAAAGCACGGAATGCATATTGATCGATACCAGTTTGCTCGTCGGCAGAGGCAGAAACTGCAATTGAGCATGTAAGTTCAGAAGCACCTCCTCCATAGACCACTCTATTATCTCTGATCAAGTTTCTCACCACACAGAGCGAATCGTGCAATGCTCTGGAACCCTCAGCTACGATCATCTCGTTGGAACCACGTATAAAACATGTCACCGCCTTGGTGTTGGAACAATCTTCAATGACAAGCATTCTGTCACGAGTGGTTCCAAACTCCAACTCTTTGATGGTGCCGCAATGACCAAGCTTTTCTGGAGTCAAGTCCTCAAACCGAGGAACTATACGTCCGTTGGTGGCGATGGCCAAAAGCTCCAACTCCGACCCCCCAACCCATCTGATGGCAGTCAAGTCGTTGGCCAACAACAAGTGGTTTGCTTCGTCGTCAAATCCCCACTGACACGCCACAACATTGGCGCCAGACGCTTTCACGTAGTCTATCATTTCTTGAAACTTTTTCTGTTCGTACTCCTGAAGAGCTTTGAATTCTTCGACGGTGGATATATCCAACTTGTGTTTGGTCTTTGGCTTGGGAGGCTCGAATGGACAGGTTAATATAGCAATCTTACAGTCTTCCACCTTTTTGGGCATTTGAGGATGAGAGAACTCCTTGTCGAGCAAAACACCCTTGATTAACGACGAGTCTTCAATAGCACCACCAACCTTCGTTTCCATCTTTATGAGCTCGAAGTCAACATCTTTACGTTCGAAATCGGCAACTGACAATACAGCATCAACAGCCATTTGTGCAAAGTGATCGTGGGCCTTGGACACAATCTTACTCCCCAAAGAAGTCTTGGCGGCTCTCAACAAGTTGCCGTCAGTGGTATCTCTGGAAAAATGAATCTCGTCGGCAACTTTATCGAGCTGGTCGCATGCAACTTTACAAGCCTCGTCGAACCCGTTTGCGACTTTGAGCGGGTGGATTCCCTTTTCGATCAAACCCAACGCTTGGTCCAACAACGCACCGGCAAGTACAACCACACCGGTGGTTCCATCACCAATTTCGTCATCTTGTGATCTCGACAATTCCACCAATAACTTTGCAATCTCGTTGTCAATGTCCATTTGCGACAAAATCGTGGCACCATCGTTGGTAATGGTGATCTCGCCATCCTGACTGATCAAGATCTTGTCTAATCCTCGAGGTCCTAGCGAGGTACGAACAATCGAAGCCACCGAACGGGCGGCCAAAATGTGCGATTTGGTCGCCTCGATGCCGTGCTTTCTCTGCTTCTTTCCTTGATCCCTAACAATGATAAATGGTCTCCCCATCTCATCTTGTGCCACTATGGCATTAGACATGTCGGGCATCGCCTGTTGGGGTGCAGCCATGGTTGTCGTAGAGGTGGGAGTGGAAGTTCAAAATGATTTTTCAGTTCGGTGGTGCAGGACGGTTTACCTGCAGGCGGTCCAAGTTGCAATCACTACAACTGGAAGGAGAGTGCAAAGAAGTGCAGAGATGTATAAGCTGAGGAGACAAAGGGATACTGAAGAATGGCAATGCCCATGCTGACAATTCTCGGCAAAGATAAGAGAAAATCGATCGAAAAAAAGCGAAAAAACACCCTTCTTCATATCCAACAGATTGAGCTCATAAGTTCATTTTATATCTGGTTCTTTCTTCTGATTAAGAAGCGACTTTCATCTAGAATAGCTAGATTCACAATTCGCTTCTCTTCGTCGACGATTTTCTTCTTCGTTGCAGCCTCGCGATAGATGCAGTCCTCGACCCTCTGCAAAAAAAAGAATTCTTTTCACAACTGCAAATTTTACTTATGAGCGACTTCAACGAAAACGAAGCGAGTTTGGAACAGCTTCGAGATGTGCTTCTCAACACGAGTGGCCAAGAGAAACTCGCCAACAGATTCAGAGCATTATTCAGTTTGAAATGTATAGGTGCCGAGTCGGAGAACGAAGAAGAGGTTCATAAAGCGATCAAATATATTGCCGAGGCTTTCCAAGATAAGTCTGAGCTTCTCAAGCACGAGGTGGCCTATGTGTTGGGACAGACTTCCAACTTATTTGCTGCTCCATTTTTGAGAGACGTACTCACCAGCAATGACCAACAGATTATGGTGAGACATGAAGCCGCAGAGGCTTTGGGTGCTCTTGGCGACAAGGAGTCGTTGGAGTTATTGCAAAAGTACTACAAGGAAGACCCCTCGTTGGAAATACGGCAAACTTGTGAGTTGGCTATAGGAAGAATCGAATGGGAAAACTCCGCCAAGGCCAAACTGGAAGTCCTCGAAAAATCTGCTTACACTTCGATAGACCCTGCTCCACCTATGGCGTTGGACAAGGAGGCCAAGATTGAAAAGTTACAAAAAATCTTGAATGACCAAGATGAATCTTTGTTCGAAAGGTATAGAGCCATGTTCAGGTTGCGTGATTTGGGAACTGATGAGGCATGTCTTGCGTTAGCCTCTGGTTTCGACGACCCTTCAGCTTTGTTCAAGCACGAAATTGCCTACGTTTTTGGCCAATTGTGCAACCCAGTCACCGTTCCATCCTTGATTAAAGTGCTTAAAGATGAGTCCGAGGCTGGCATGGTTAGGCACGAAGCCGCCGAGGCATTGGGATCCATCGCTACCGACGAGTGCTTGCCTGTATTGCAATCTTTCATGAACGACAAGGAGGATGTGGTAAGAGATTCGGCCGTGGTAGCCTTGGATATGTATGAGTACGAAAACTCCAACGAGATGGAATATGCTACCATCAAAACATGAAACTTTATATATGTTATTAATGCTATGTGACCATCGTTATTCGTCTAATTGTTCGTTCTAAATCTGTATCCACATCCCGTACAAGTGTAGAACACCGTCGCACCCTCATCGGCAGACCTCAATTGAAGTGTATGGTACTGCATTTCTTCGTTGCCACACTTGGGGCACTTTTCCTTGATCGTGGCACCTTCGTCCATCTCGTCTTTGTTTAACGAAGTCTTCACCACAGATCGTTTCAACTTCAACTGAGATGGAAAAGCATCTTCGGCCGACTGAGTAACCACCTTCAAATTGGCAAACCCTGAAGCCGGGTACGAAGCAGTGCAAACTTTACATTCGATGTGCGTATTTGAACCAGCTGCGTCGAGCAAGTTACCGCAACTCGTACAGAAAATCAAAGATCCCACCACCGACATTGTACGCGATGAGCTCTGGTCCTCGATGCTCTTCGCGGTGAAAAATTCTGGTTACCTGCAGATAACAGATAACCAAGTACCCCAGACTGGATAAGAAATGAAGGTGGTTTCGAAGTCATGAAATGTTCCCTGGAGAAACGTCTTTTCGCTCACCTCATATTCGTACATTCGTAATAAACTAGTCTTCATTTCAATGAGAGCTCTCACTGTGAGACTTGACAACGAGAATATCGTCATACAGCTCTTGCTGACCAAGATGAGAGATCTTCAACACTTCGGCACATTCTGCAAAATCATAAGGCACAACAAACATGCGTTGTTCAGTGTCTAGTTCTTTTCTCGAGGATGTTGAAATGAGATCATTGAAATCCTTAAAGTAAGACACTGTGAGGTTTACTTTTGGCCCACTGGACTTGAGCTGACTATCAAATTGATGCTCAAATTCTTTACTTGCACCAGTCGAGGATGACACATGAACGTGAATTGAGGGATAAGTCTTTGCTAGCACACTGACAATATTCAAGCAAAGCAAATCACTAGAACTCAAAAAATTGTTGTGGTTCAAAACGCAATGCACCGTTTTCTTCTGAACCCAAGTGCCGCCCTGGCTAGTAATTAATACTCCGACATTGGCCCAACACCGAGAAAATAGTTGCTTGTACTGATTTTCAATTATTTCAATGCCCTCTGGGGAGTGCGTTAAGCTTGAAGCCGGGATCGATGATAAAAGAAGGTCGGACTTGCTGCCAATCTGCTCAATTGCGGTAACCGCATAGCTGTCGACAGGCGTCAATATTGACTTGATCGAAGATTTCATGTTAAGAATCGAACTAAAGGCAGTGAAAATTGCCACAATAGAAGTAAAGTTACCTTGATCATGATCATTTGTTCCAAAATTGGCTTCATCTTTCGATGAGGCTTCAAGCAAATGCGAAGTCCTAGTGGTGAACTCACGTAAATGGATGGCATTGATTTGACAATTTTCCTTGGAAGTTTGCAAATTTTTCAAGAGAAGCATGAGCTGTGGGATGGTATCAATATTGTTCAACAACAAAACCACTGCTGAAAATCTGACATCTTGGAAATTATCAACAGATATTTCTTCTTGCGTTCGCAACAATGCAGCCTCGTCGGAACTCAGACTCTTCTTTTTGTGGCTCCTCTCTCTGTAGGATTGTGGGTACACCCATAAAGCCAATGGAGTAGTCAAGAAAGTGGTGATTAAAGTCATCACAATGAACATGGAATACACCCTTTCGGAGATAATACCCGCATTCAAGCCCACATTAAGCACCACGATTTCCACGATACCTTTACAGGACATGAGGACACCAACTGCCAAAGACTCTCTCCAGAAAAGCCCGTTTAATTTGGCAGCCATTAGTCCACCAGCAACTTTCCCCACCATGGCCAAGGCGATAATTCCTATGGTGTAAGCCCAATCGATGCCGTGATTCAAGTCTCCCAAATTGACACCCAATCCTGCAATAACAAAGTAGACCGGGATCATAACGATGTGGACTATATCTTCGAGCTTTTCAGTGACACGAATCACATAACCATTGTCTCTTGGGACCAACACTCCCACCATAAATGCACCAAAAATAGGATGAACTCCAATAATATCGGTGTAGAATGCCGAGGTGAAAACGAGCCCGATCAAGAGAACCATCAGCATGTGCGACGGTTCGCCCGTCACCATCTCGTTGGTGAATCGCTTGTAGTAGTACTTCAAAGCGTACCTGACTGGGTAAGCCAAAAAGAAAAACCATGCCACTGTCAATAGGAGAATATAGACGGTGTTCACGCCGCTGCCCGAGTTGGCCAACGACACCACGAGGGCCAACAAGATCCACCCGGTCAAATCATTGATGATTCCAGCAGACAACACAATGGTTCCTATCTTGTCGCCGATCAAATTGAGCTCCACAAGTATACGAGCCAACACGGGGAAAGCGGTAACACACATGGCCACGGCTATGAATACCATGTATGTGGTGAATTCGATGGGAGGCATATCTTCGTTGTTTTGTCTGTACTGTTGGTACAAGCCCTTGGCGATACCACAGCCCAAGGCAAACGGAATTGCCATATTGATGAGTCCCACCGAAAGCGCCGACCGGTAATTCTTGCGAACAAACTTGAGATCGACCTCCATGCCGATGATGAACAAGAACAAAATGATGCCCACATTGGCCACAAGCGAGAGTCCCGGCTTTGACTCTGGGGGAAAACACGTCGATGTGAACTTGGGAATACGCCCCATAACCGAAGGACCAAGAATAATGCCCGATAACACTTCAGCGATGACTCGCGGCTGGCGGAGCTTTTTCAATGGATAGTGGAGAATTTGGCACATGGCGGTGATTAGAATCACCTGGAACAAGAAAAGGGTCCATGGGGCACTGGACTCGTATTCTAGAGGGTTTCTGCCTGATACAATGCCGGCAACAGAACTGGTGGTGACAGCCATGATAACGCGAGGGAGATAGATATGAGCGCGGGGAAAAAACGTGGAGAAATCTGCTGTAATGGCTGCGAAAAGTGCGAGCTTGGGAAGCACAAAAGTTGCACTGATAGGTTCACTTTGTTCACTTTCAATCATCTAAGTAAAGAGAGACAGATACATGTGTCGTCTATAACTAAGTAGATATATTTCAAACTACATGTAGATGTTTGACAGGTTATTCAGACTATCAATATTCTACCTCTAGATGCAACCTGTAACTCTACCTCATTCTAGCCATTACTCCATACAATTCCATCTCACTTGTATGATGGCCGGGGAATGTCGTAGCCCTCGGTGGTGCGCCCATACCTGATTCCGCCCAATCTCGACACCGGTTTCAACTTGGAAATATCCAACCTCTTCCTTTCTTCATCAAGTATATCCTCACGAGCATGAAAGTTGATTCCCTCCACGAGACAAGTGACACCGCTAGTTTTCTCTGGATTGGATCTGGACTTCCACTCGTGGTGGCTCACGAGTTTGGCCTCAATGGAGAACGCAGACTCGGCAACGTGCGGAGGTTTGACCTTTTGCGACTCGAGTGGAGTCAAGCCTGAAAGCTCCCATTCGTCAATATCAGAAGGTGCGGGCATAGCACAGTAGTTGGCCGCCTCCAGAAACCACTCCGAGATGATGCTTATGGTGAGCTCGCCGGTTTCCAAAATGTTGGCGCAGGTATCTTTGTACTTGCCTGTATTAGCGGAAAACCCCAAGGAAAAAATTGGAGGATCACTGTTCATCACATTAAAGTAAGAAAACGGGGCCAAATTCTTCACACCATCTTTGCTGACGGTAGATACAAACCCAATTGGTCGAGGAACAACGGCAGAAATCAACATTGTGTAATTGTCGGCTGGGTTACGGTCGGAGTCGTATGGGTCAATTGCAATTTTTTTGTGTTTTTTCCACTCGTCATTTGACGCTCCCGATCCTGGAGTCCACTGAGAATTGGGCAGGGTGGTCTGCTTCCATGTGGTTTCCGAAAATGGCTCCATGATGTAAAGTAGTAAAGGCTGACAAAACGAGGTGCTGCGATAATGGGCGGGTGCATTGGCCTGCAATTTTCGGCCCGGAAGAGTCTTGTGAGCACAGCAAGTTGCAAGATAAACTATGGTCAAGAAGGTGTTGCTAATTAATGGTCCCAATCTCAACCTTTTGGGCACCAGGGAGCCCGAGAAATACGGCACCACATCCTTGAAAGATATAGAACAGGCCGGAAGGGACCAGGCTGATCTGAAAAATGATGGTAGTGAGCTCCAGGTTTTTCAGAGCAATACCGAAGGGTTCATCGTGGATAGAATACACAAGGCGAAACAGGATGGTGTGGGATTCATAGTTATAAATGCTGGGGCATATACACATACTTCTGTGGCCATTCGAGATGCCTTGCTTGGAACTGCCATTCCGTTCATTGAAGTTCACATCACCAACGTTCACCAGCGAGAACCTTTCAGACACCAGTCTTACTTGAGCGACAAGGCAGTGGCGGTGGTTTGTGGTTTGGGGGTGTACGGGTACACCGCATCCATTGAGTATGCACTCAACTACTAGATAGAATAAGACAATGCAATAAGGTATACAGTTGGCCCTTAACCATACAATCAACATCAACCGTACAATCAACAATCAGCCGTACAATCCTTCCTCCATGGCGGTCGGAACTGAGCGGTCGCCATAGACTCCAGACCAGCTGACGGGCCGCTTCCAGGACTCGATTTTCCACTCACACACTTCGGCCACTTTATCACTCAATTTTTCTGCCTCGTTGAAATTGTCTCCTTCGTAAATATAAGTGACGATAGTACCTAGGTCGTAGTTTCGAGCTCCAGATGCAATCATTTGCGCCACTAGTTTGCAGGCATAGAGCGAATGGCATACATTGGTGGGGTCTGGCAATTTGTTACCCAGGCTAATGTTCAAGCTTTCAAGCGAAACCCGAAGCATTTCCAGGTTTGAAAACACTTTCATGGTTCCCGATGGCAATCCCTCACTCATACCAGCATCGACTGAATCAAGAATCCAAACATTTTTGAATTTATGCTGGCTGAGGAATGGTGCAATTGTCTCGTTAACGTAGTGCTCGGTGAACCCAGGTAATATGGGTGATCTCTGCTGTATGGCCGTTATTTGTAACTCTTTCAGATGGTATATCTCCACCGCTGTTGATATTCCAATCTTTGGATCTTCTCCAGGCATGGTATCGATGGGAGCACTGAATGGGTACAAGTAGTTGTCGTCCAAAGAAGCGACTTTTTCAAGTTTGAGTGTGTGGATGAGAAGATCTACGGCCAATTGAGGGACATTGGCCATGGAAATGGACGGCACTATCAATGTGGACCCATTTAAGTTGGCCATGGTAGTGAAGTTCGATGGCGACTGCGAATTAGTGCGACTGGGCTTACGTTATAGTAGATGTATTAGCAAAGTGTAGCAAATGTACTAAGGTGTAGTAAGGTGCAGCAAATGTAGCAAGGTGACAAGGTGACAAGGCGTAGCAGAGTTCAGCACTGAACTGTTCTCATAAGGCTTTAGTTTCTACCACCCGTCAGAAATATTTGCAAGTCCATGATGCTGATGGTTTGAATGCGCAAAGCTAGCAAGAGGATCTCGATACATGGATTGGGTTGCAGAGGGGTTGTTATGGATAACATTGTTGTTTGGCGACGACAAGCCAGGAATTGAAACGGCAGGGTTATTCATGACGTTCGAAGATTGCGGAAACGACGAGGCAAATGTATCGGTCGAGACATTGGCGGCCGGTGAGGTGCTGGGTCCGCTGAATTTGAATTCGTTCAATCCAAGAATCACATTGGAACTGGACTTGGTTGTGTTGTGCAAATGAGAGGGATTGAGTGTGGTGGACGAGCCGTTCCCGTTGTGGTGCATGTAGCTCCCCAATGTTGGACTGAAAGGTAGCTGGTTTTGAATGGAATTGAAAGAGGGAAGTTGCTGGGCTTGGTTTTGGATCAGCAGCAGAAGCTGGATGGTGGTAGAATTGAGATTCAAGTTGAGACCTGGTAGATGAGTAAAGCTCTCGAGAGCAGTTTGAGGGTGTGTGTTTGCTGATGCCGACTCGGTATCTGTATAGTCCTGGTCAGATTCGTTTAGTAATGGCGTGAGAGGAATAAGGTTGGCGCTTGGATTGGGGTTGAGTGTTGTGTGGCTGGAGTTTGGAGTAGAAAGCCAGCTGTTCAAGCCGGACGGTTTGGCTGGAGGGGACATGACATTTTTGTAATCGTTAAGGAACTGACTCGAAAACCCACGAAGTATGCTGCTTTTATCGCTATCGCTGAGGGCCCGGTTGTCTAACACGGTTTCCTTGATAAGTGTGTTGACCTCGTTCGTGAGAAAGTTTAGAATGTAGTTCAGCAGCTTGCTGTCAGGATCCGATGTCAAAGAATTGAATACCTTAAAGTGGGTATTTTGTCTAGCCTTGGGTGTAGAAGTGCGGGAAGCAAGAATGGCTTCCTTTTTCGTTTCAGAATCATCGAACGTTTCCATGGACGGAGAAAGCACAGAAACTAGCCCGTGTGGTTCCAATTCGTGGTCGTGCCATTCGTTGATCACAACCAAAGACCAGCTTCGATTCCGACTCGAGTAGTTGGCACGAACCCTAAAGGGACATGTGCTCTGCCGTATAGATTTACCCTCCAGATCGCGCTTGGCAGCAGGCTTACAGCGAAAGATAATTTTGTTTGAATCCGACCGTTCAATCACGATATTGATACCCTTGCGAGCTTGGAGAAATTTCTGAAGCCATGGTTTGATTTTATCTTTTGTGACAAACTTGCGGTTTTGAAGTCCCAACTCCGAAAGCGAACTCTGGTGAAGTGGCATGACTGGCTAGGTGGCTATTGCATTAACATGAAGGACAAGAAATATGAAATAGTAAATGGTCAGGGTTATTTTATATGCGCGAAAATATGAAGGTGCAACTAGCTGCAAATTACGCACAGAGTATTTGTGTCAGACAAGGTTTGTAGAGTGAAATCTGTAGTTATCTCTAAAATGGAAACAAACCGACTACAAAAGGTGGTCAACAATCTCATGCCCAAAGCAATTGGAAAACACGAGGCTTATTTGCTCGGAACTCTCGAGTCCATGTCTGGAATATTGCAAGCAATTGGCGAGGAAAGTCTAACCACCACTGCAGAAGAACCCAAAAGGGAGCTTATACCAGCTATAGCACAATTGGTGTCTTCAATCAACGAACTACTAGATACCGAGAGTGAGACACACACGCACGAATTGAAAGTGGACGAAGTCGAAGACGAAGTCGAAGACGAATTTGAAGACGAATTCGAAGATGCCTAGCCCTTCTACGCATTCCAAAGCTATCGTAGATGCAATATTTACAAGTTAATCTACTCCAAAACCACCTTTGCTCCCAATGCCTCCAACGTACTCTTGATCTTCTCGGCATCTTCCTTGGCAACATTGTCCTTCAACACCTTAGGAGCAGCCTCGACAAATTTCTTGGACTCCACCAACGACAATCCCAACATACTTTTGACCTCCTTGATAACCTTTGGTTTGGACTTGGGGTCAAAAGACTCCAATTTGATGGCAAAGATGGTCTTTTCTTCAACCTCTTCCTTCACCTCTTCCTCGGCTGGTGGTGCTGCTGCTGCGGGCGCGGCGGCTCCGGCGGCTGGGAGGGCAATGTCGGAGATGTTGAGTCTGGTCTTCAACTCACTGACCAATGAAGACGTTTCTAACAAGGTCAAGGTGGAAATCTGATCGACTATGGAGGAGATCTTTGGGTCGACCGGAGCCTGGGCGGCTGGTTCTGCAGCTGCGGTCGAGTTATGACGAACAGCAAACACAGAACTCCTGAAAACGCCCCTTTTCACGCAAGGAACAACGGCACGACGCATCATGGTGACGGACTTCATGGTAGTATCAACTGTTTCCGTCGACTGAAAATTTGAGAATCCTCGCGAAAAGGTGGTAGGTGCACGCCGCGCTATATTCAATTTCAACTTCAACATCTCACGGTGCTTGGATTGAAGACGGGACAACATGGCGTCTTTCCGATTCTGTGCCGAGTGCAACAATATGTTGTATCCAAGAGAAGACAAAGAGAACTCCCGGCTCTTGTACTCGTGCCGAAATTGTGACTATACTGAGTTGGCTGAAAATCCCAAAGTTTATCGTCACGAATTAATGACAAATATTGGAGAAACTGCGGGTGTGGTGCAAGATATAGGCAATGATCCAACGTTGCCGAGGTCAGACAAAGAGTGTCCGCGGTGTAGCAATAAGGATTGTGTGTTTTTCCAGTCCCAGCAACGGCGTAAAGACACCAGTATGATTTTGTTTTATGTGTGCTTGGAGTGTAAAAAAGTATTTAGAGCTTGAATTATAAATACATGTATTATAGGTCTGGGGGTGTACTGTGTCTCATAAAACGTTAGAACTCGGTAAAGTACAGAGCGTAAGGATCTTCGCCCACCGAGCCGTAGTCCAACTGTTCTTCTGGGTAATGGTCGAATAACGATGAATCTCCCACTCCGGCAGTGATAGGAGGCTCATAGGGAGTCTCGATGTCCTTGGCAAGCAATTTTTCCCACACAACTTCCTGGAACCACGAATGGTTTCTGATATCGGCGGGTCCGTTACGCAAGTTTCCTAGCCTTCGGGTCAAATCAGCAGTGATGAGTTTGGTTAACAAGTCAATAACGTCAGGGTGAAAGTAGCTGGGGAAATGGATCTTGCCTGACAAGATTTTCTCGTAAGTTTTCATGGGGGTGGTGTCGTAGAACGGAGTGTAGCCCGCCAACATTTCAAAGATCAATACTCCCAAAGACCACCAGTCTACAGACTTGTTATAGGGCTTGGTGGTGATGACCTCGGGGGCGATATAGTCCGGGGTTCCACACAAAGTCCAGGTAACCGTGCTGACTTCTTTGGCAAAACCAAAATCGGTGATTTTGACATGTCCATTTCTGTCCAACAATATGTTTTCCGGCTTCAAATCACGGTAGATGATGTCGTGGGTGTGCAAGTATTCCAATGCCAATATCACCTCAGCGGCGTAAAACTTGGCTACTGGGTTGGGAAACCGTTGTGATTTCCGTAACAAGCTGAAAAGTTCCCCACCTTCGATGTAGTCCATCACCATAAACAAGTTTTTCGAGTCCTGGAACGTCCCCCACATCCGAATCAAGAACGGATGTTCCACCAACTTGAGCATTCTTCTTTCGTCGTTGGTGTGTTCCACCTGCTTCATTCTAACCACTTGATGTTTTTTCAACACTTTTATCGCGTAGTATCTGCCATTGTGCACCGAGCGGACCAAATGCACTCGGCCAAATGATCCCGTGCCCAATGTTCTCATTATATGGAAATCGGTCAACGAATACTTGCCCTTACTCACCGTCGACCGTTGTGGAAGAAGCGACCTTTCGATGGCTTCCTGGGCTCTCTGCTGTTGTAGCTCGTGCTCAGCTTGCGCCTGGGCCTGTGCCTGGGCCTGGGCCTGCGATTGAGCCAACATCTGGTCCTGGGGTGTCACAAGTGGCTGCTGCTGTTGCGAGATGTTCTCCATGGTTTCAATGTTGTGGAGAGAGTTCACTGTCACGTTTTGGTTGGCCTTGGTCAAGTGGAGTTTTTGAAGGAGATTGGGCGACATATAGCACTCAATCTTGTAGATTAAGGTGGTCAGTGACTGAGGACGATGCGGCCAGTGAAGATTCCCACTACGAAAAGCAATCTATGGCACAGCAAAACGCGAGAAAATAAGCAATTGGTCGGGCTGATAACGGCGTTGACGGCAATTAACAATTGTACAACACCAATGGCTCGTATACGCAAGTTGGTAATGCCTCGTCCGGGGAGTAGGATTTGACAATCCGGGAAATGCTCCTTGCAAGCGGCACGACCTCGTGGATACCGGTGTATGTACGCGTGTATGCAGGATGGTATGCTATGTAGGTCGCTAACTACCGGCCACACCATTTTTGGCCATGTCAACAATTGCGTAGACGTTCAATGCCAGCACAAAGAGCCAGATGGCAAAGACGATGATGGACGTGAGCCAATTGTTGTGTAGGTATTTGTATTTGACATCGTCTTCGGCATCTGAGGACTGCATCTCTTTGGGTAACGGAACTTTCATGATGGACTTTTTGCAAGTAAAGTAGATGAGAGGAGCCGTCAATGGCGGAAGAAGGATGGATATCACAACCTGTGAGACGTTCAAGGCGAGACCCAAGCCAGAGCGCCCAATGCCGACGGAAATTGCCAAACAAGGTATAATGGAGATGGCTCTTGTCACTAGTCTTCTCACCCATGGTTTAAGCTTCCAATTGATATGGCCCTCACTGACCATTTGTCCGGCAATGGTACAGACGATACCAGCACTCTGGCCACTGAAAAGCAATGCAAGCATAAAAACCGTGCCTACAACTGGTGCCAAGTTTCTCGAGAGCAAATCATGAATAGTGTACAAGTCGGCATCGATGGCTTCTGGGGTATTGTTGAGGGTAACTCCAGCCACCACCAAGATAGCCGAGTTGACGAAAAGTGCAAATGTAAAGAGCGTAACCACGAGCTCGATGATTGAGTACTTCAACGAGTATTGAATCGATTCGTACGATGGTTTGTAGGACTTGTAAAAGTAGAGGGCTTCTTTGTCGAGACGAGTGGTTTTTTCTCTGGTAGACGATTTTTCGGAAGCAGTGTCTGCACCGGTGTCGTCCTCAGAACACACCAGGTCAAGGTCCACAAGACCATGGGTGACATCGTACTCTCTCAATCTAGGTTGAACGAGACCAGACCCCAAAAATAATGAGTGCACCATA
This sequence comes from Meyerozyma carpophila, assembly GCA_030573695.1. Taxonomy (NCBI): domain Eukaryota; kingdom Fungi; phylum Ascomycota; class Pichiomycetes; order Serinales; family Debaryomycetaceae; genus Meyerozyma; species Meyerozyma carpophila. Next base: position 962,941 of record JAJMDS010000004.1, on the reverse strand, counting down.
ACTGTGGATCCAATGATACCAGTAGCGATGGTCAACCCGCTTCCCTCAACCATTTCTTTCGAAGGAGCGTAGCCTCTGAAAATTTCACGAACCATTTCCGAAGTGACTGGTAAGTGGGCAATTTCCACGGCGAAGCAAACCACCACAGCCACCACAAGACAAGCAACTGCATACTCAAACATCTTGACAAACTTTGTGGAGGAAGTGTCGTTGCGGTACGCCATAAGCACAAACAAAACGTCAACTATAGTGATCACCACCCCTGCCGGGAGCGGAATCTTGAGAAGAATATTGAGCGCAATGGCTGAACCTATAACTTCAGCCACATCCGTGGCAATGATTGCACTTTCGGCAAGGATCCAGAGAATGATATTGAGCCATCTTGGAAGGTATTCCCGGCAACAACGGGCAAGATCGTAGCCCGTGACCGAGCCCAACTTGATGCATAAACTTTGAAGAAAAATGGCAATGATGTTGGAAATGAGAACGATGAATAAAAGGGAAAATCTGTTGGAGGCACCTGCCGTTACGCCCGTGGCATAGTTACCCGGGTCCATATATGCCACCGAAACCATAATGCCTGGGCCAACAAATGACCCGTACTTTTTAAGTACTGTGATAGATTTTTGTCTAAGATTTTTCCATCTTGAGTTTTGAGTTACTGAATAATAAGAGCCTGTTTCTGGTTCATAGAGTGAGCTGCCACCAGTTCTCCTTCTGTGTAGCTCGCCAGAAGCGTCAGACATAGTGAAGATAAAATTCGACGGCTTGGCACCTTAATATATAACCACTAAAGTTAGTCCGGGGCGCGGTGCCAAAATAGGAGGAGGACTGCAGGAAAGTACAGGGCCGGGAGGAAGGAAGAAGAGGTGCCAGCCAATTGCAGAAGAGACACTAGCCAGTAACGAGCTTTCAACGGATGCGGTTCAACTTTACGAGCAGCTAGAATCCAAATGGAGCATAGCCGAAAGAACCATCGTACGATATACTTATGGTTTGAAACCTCTATTGGCTATTTTTCTTCTACAAGCCGCACCTCGGGCGAATGCGGAGCATGCAAGGTACCAACCTAAGTCCGCTATGTCTAGAACCCCCTATTCTAATCTAGTTCTAATCTAGTTCTCGATGTAGTCCTTGATGTTGCTGCCGCCTGCGTCGACAATGGCTTTGGTCTTGGCAAAAATATCAGCAAAACTGTTGAACTCGGTGTATGGTATGCCTTCCCTGATACAATATTTGATCAAATCCTTTCCATGTTTGGCAAACAAGAGGTCTGTTTCCTTTGCTGCGGACAAGTCACTCACTCCGTCACCACAATAGAACATCAATGGCAATTTGGAAGGATCTGTGTACCCGTTATTGACCAAATACTCTCTAATCGACTTGGATTTATCATGGCCGAAATCGGATTCTGGGTCCTTGTAAACAATTTCCCAGCCTCCAGGGGCACTGGGGTTCTCCGCGACCTCATTGGACATGATTTCGATGTTTTTGATTGCCTCTTCTCCCACAAGACTTTTCAACAAGGCGTAGATGATGGGCTTCATTCCTGAGCTCACAACAATCACAGGAATTCCCTCTGCAGCACACCACTGGTAAAATTCCTTGAACCCCGGGTCCAACTTGATGTGTTTGAGCAAGTAATCAATACACTCGGGAAATGGAGTGGTGATTGAATCCAACATCTTTCTGAATCCGTCACGAAACGATATCTTGCCGTCAAGAATGTCGTCGTTGATCTCCAATCTCTTGGGCCTGCCAAATCCAATGTTCTCCGTAAGGTAGTCATTGGAGTCTTGTAATGTGACGGTCCCGTCCCAGTCGGTAAACACAATTGCAGGTGGAGCCATTGGTGGTCGAGCGTAAATTTCCCCGATTGTTTCGGCGACCCTACATGATGATTACGTCATCCGCGTCCGGTATCAATAGCGCGGCGGTATTCCGAGGCATGTGGACGGCACCGGTGCACCAGGAGCTCCCAAAAGCGTAGGTACCAGTATAGGCGAGTAGCTTGAAGTTGCCTGCGGTGTTGTTAGGCTTAGTATCGGCCCACGCACATCCCAAAGATTTTTTTTGCGCACCCGGTTTGTCAGCAGGAGACGGGCCGAAATCCGCCATCCAGACACCAGCTGCCACAACAGCAATTGAAAATGTCGCGAGTCAAAGGCATCGTTGATAAAGGATTGTGATTGTGGATTTGACGATATAGTTTGACTAGTGTGAAGTTATAGAGTTTCTACTTGTTTAGATTTTTGTTCCGTTTATTGCATCCACCGCTCCTATCGTCTTGCTTGCTCTACTGTGAGAAGCATTGTCGATTTGGTATAGTTGCTTTTTGTCTCAGATTTATAAGAGTGGAATCCGAGGCTAAGATTTATCATAATTTTTTTTGGCAGTGATAGACATATTTTCCAGCGCTAGCGACCATGTTTGAAAACCTCAAGGCGTTTATTAGACATGGCAAACAGGCCAATGAATTCAAGAGGAAAGACGATTCCACTTTTTCAACCAAATATGAGGGCGATGGTCTTGTAGACATATCCAACCTTCCCTCGCTGGCTGTGGATGCGGATGGGGTTCAGATTCGTGATATTCGAATGAGAACCGTGAGTGAAGCCGACATGACTTCGGCTACGGCTACGTTGACCGAAAATGCCAAAGAAACCAAGGATTATTCCCAAGTTGCTTCGCAGATCGTGCAACAGGAGAACCTTCAAAGGGAGCAGCGCAAGAACGCGAAGTACCCGGGTCTCGAGAGATATGAAATTTTGGACCAAATGGGTGAAGGCGCGTTCTCGGTGGTTCACAAGGCTAAACAACTTGATACCGGTAATTATGTTGCAGTCAAGATCTTGAGAAAATTCCAGATGGACCAGGCTCAAAAACAGGCTGTTTTGAAGGAAGTGACCATCTTGAGACAGTTGGATCATCCCAACATTGTGCTGTTTGTTGAGTTTATCGATTCGGAACCATACTACTACATTGTCCAGGAGTTGGCTGCTGGAGGTGAGATCTTCACTGCTATCGTCAACTACACCTATTTTTCAGAAGACTTGTCCCGTCATGTTATCACCCAAGTGGGTGAAGCGTTAAAGTATTTGCATGAGGAAGTTGGCATAGTCCATCGAGACATCAAACCCGAGAATTTACTCTACACCCCCATCGAGTTTCGCCCCAGCATGAACCCTATCTCCAAACTACGCAAATCGGATGATCCAGCCACCAAGCGAGATGAAGGAGAGTTTGTTCAAGGCGTTGGAGGCGGTACCATTGGCTTGGTTCAATTGGCCGATTTCGGGTTGTCCAAACAGATTTGGGAACACAATACGAAAACGCCATGTGGAACTGTGGGATATACCGCTCCCGAAATCGTTAGAGACGAAAAGTATTCGCGTGAGGTAGATATGTGGGCTCTTGGGTGTGTATTGTACACTTTACTTTGTGGATTTCCTCCATTTTACGATGAAAGAATCGAAACATTGACTGAGAAAGTGGCCAAGGGAGAGTATACGTTTTTGGCACCATGGTGGGACGAGATATCAACCGAAGCCAAGTACTGTGTTTCAAGGCTCTTAACGGTTGATCCTAGCCAACGTTACTCCATCTCTGAATTTTTAAACGATCCATGGATATTGAAGGGCACTACCAAGGAAACCATGCCCCCACCCAAGAAGTTGCATACCAGTGAAAAGAAGGCTACGCATCCAGTGGAAGCTATCAACAGCCGTTACTCCAAGAAGTTTATGAAGAATGACATGTATTCGCCAGCAGCGGTAGCAATGAGAGACGCTTTTGACATTTCTACCGCCGTCCACAGAATGGGAGAGGAAAAGAATTTCTCGACACGAATGAACGCCTCGACCATTGCGGATCTTGTTGAGGAAGAAGAGGAAGATAATGAGGAGCTTGTGGATAGGCTGGGTCGGGTTGTTCGGGATATCGATCAAATGCCTCGTCATCATCATAAGCATGCTCCCAAGCCAGCAAACAACTTGTTTGATTTAGACTTGGGTGGTGCGTCGATCTTGGAGAGGAGAAAACAGAAGCTGGTCCCTGTAAAGATCTAAGTTTATATAGCGTAATAGTTATGTGCTACGATTAGATTACTATATTGCTGGTATTTGTCTCTGGATATTTTCAGCCTCGTATTTCCGCGTATTTCGCAGCTTTCGCAGCTTGATTCCCGCAGCTGCGAATCTTATCTTGTGGTTTCATTCCGCTGGTAGCTATGAGTAGCTTGATACATAATGGGGTCGTAGAGTCCATCGTGCGCCCACAGATTATACATTTCCATCCGGATCATCTTCGAAAGTTTGCCTCGCTTCAAAATCAAGTGGTCGCTTCTGAAAAACCGAAGGCAACGAAAAAGCGCAGGCTTAGAAATGACCTTATTATAGAAGATAGACACTACCAAGGACTAGAAAACTACTATTCACCAGACGAGACGTCAAGGGAAGAAGAACCAGAGCATGAAAGTGACAGATGGATCTCCTTATCTCATCGGAATATACTGGTAGTTGCCGAATCACCCATCGACTTATCTCAGTCTGATTTCAACCCAAGCCACTTTTCAAGCATAGAAGAAGATGTCTTTGATCTTAAGACAAACCATATCAAACTCACCGCGGATAAGACTGGAGAATTGCTTTATCTCAACTCTGCAACACTTCCCTCGCTCCGATCCGATACCCTCATGTCATTGAATTATACCCACAAAGATTTAACTCCTATCAAAGCTGAACTTGATATTTTGTGTCTTCCTGCCTCCCGCTTGAGGTTCTCTCTTATAGACGTCAAGGGTCCTACTTTTCAGTTGATCTTTAATGTCCGTGACAATAGAATCACGATAAACTTCGAGTACCATATCAGCATTAGGGAGTCAATAACGTCGTTCTTCCCACCGGAAATACTGAACAAATTCTCACCCTTGATTCTGCTAGTTTCCATCGCCAAGCCAACTCGGTACGAAACTCTTCATCAATACGAGCAACTAGCAGATGAGCCCGTCAACCCCGAATTGTTTTATAGAACGGTTGCTACTCATGCATCGAGGTTACCACCGGTTACGCAAGACTTTGATATTCCAGAGCTTGAAACCAACTTACTTCCATTTCAAAAGAAAACAGTGGGTTGGCTTTTGCAACGAGAAAATGTGGTATATGACTGGGAGACCAACAGATGTATCCCTGTGAAACTAATTTCTGATTCTTTTTATTCCACATTAGAGGAGGTGTTGAACGATGGAATAAATACAGGCGGAGACATTGATGACCAAACATCAGAATTGCTAAACAAAATATGTTTCGGGTGGGTTCGAATAACTCTTCATGCGGAAACATTTTGGTTTAACAGCTTCACGGGCAACTTATGCTCGTCCAAAAGAATGTGTCAACATTTAGTGACAACTTATCAGGACCTCGAACTGAGAAAGAATCAGTTTCTACCCGCTAAAGGTTTATTGGCGGAAGAGATGGGATTGGGGAAGACGGTAGAGATCGCTGCGTTGAGTCTATTACATAGACGTCCCCTTGAGGACCTTAACGAACCGATAGAGATTAGGTTGCGCTCTTATGGTGACCTAAAAACTGTCATCAAGGCCAAAACGACTTTGGTGGTTGCTCCTGATTCTATATTAAAGCAGTGGGTGGAGGAAGTAATGCGCCTAGCTCCTTCGTTGGCTGTCACAGTTTATCAAGGAGTTGACAAATACCCCCGGTTAAGAGGAAATGCAGGTATGATTGCGGAATATCTTAGGCGATTTGATATTGTGTTCACGACTTATACCATGATCTCAAAAGAGCTTGACTATGCCCTTTATTCGGCTCGCAACAAACCTACACGAACAGCCTCCAAACGAAAATCCATGGTGAACGAAGCAGTTGATTCCAAACTGCCTGTGGATACAGGAAGAGAGGAACTTCTCCAGAAGTATACTGCAATGTTTCAACTCACGATTAGAACTGAGAAACCAAAAGTTGCTAATTTAAAGTCGGGTGATGACGCAGAGACAGATTATGAAAAGGCATTGCAAGATGAGTTAGAACTTTCCATTGAGCACAACAACATACCTGACATTTACAGAAACCAAGAGTACCAGTCTCCGTTGATGTTGTCTCAATTTTGGAGAGTTGTATTAGATGAGGTTCAGATGGTATCTTCAAAATTTTCTCGGGCATTTCAAAGCGCAGCCCTCATTCCACGATTTCATGCGTGGGGTGTGTCAGGAACTCCCATTAAGAAGGATTTCAATGATTTGCATTCCATTTTAAAGTTTTTGAAGCTTGATCCTTTTGTGGGTGAATTAGCGAAAAACTCGTGGACTAGAATAACTTCGAAATATGACCCGAATGCTAACAAGTCTTTCGTTTCGCTCTGGTCACAAATTGGAATTCGTCACACCAAGGACATGGTACATGATGATATTCAATTACCTGAGCAACGGAGAATATTAATGACAGTACCCTTTTCTTTGGTTGAACAAGAAAACTATAATCAACTTTTTGAGGATTTCCTTGCCTCTGTTTGTCTCGATATCAATGGAAATCCTGTTCTTGAAGACTGGGATCCATCGCCAACAATTTTGGCATATATGCGTTCTTGGCTTGTGAGACTCAGACAAGTTTGCAGTAATCCTCAGATTGGAAACCTTAATCTCAACTCAAAACGCTACCGCTCGAGAAATTCATCATACAATAACCGAATTGTTGCAACCGTACAACAGTTGAAGACTCTAGATAAAGTGTTGGATGATATGTTGGAGAAGGCTTCTGACCAGATAACGGAAGCTGAAAGGTCAATTATTCTGACCTATGTTGAGGTAGGACAATTTTTGGAGTTCATTTTGCTTCCCGAAGATGCATTGGGTTTCTTGAGTGTTGGTTCATACGAAGCAGAAAAGGTGATTCATCGATTGAAGCTCGTTTTGAAAAAGACCGCCTCGAAGTATCAAGAACTACGGAAACGAGAAAATCTTACTCCTCTTGAAGATGACGATGATTTCGACACAATAGATCAGTCTGAATCTTCAGCAGGTAAGAAGAGGCATGAAGGTAGTGAGATCATTTTCAAGTATGAGGAGCAAATACGCACCATCCGCATGAAGATCAGATCATGGTTGACTTTGTTGCACAAGTTCTACTTTCTTATTGCTTCGTGCCATTTCCAGTGCTATGATGCCGAGTATCTTGGAAAGATTGATAAACTTCAATTGAAGTCATTTAAGGTATCCAGTCTGCTCTATCATATTAAGGAAAACGATTTCACCGACGAAGTGGCTTCTTTTATCAGTGACATTCCTCAAGAGGATCTTCAAATAAATTCAAGGACAACCCCGGATGTTAAGGGCAATAAAGAGGAGATACATCGTGCCTTAGAACAACAGTATTACGATTATGCCGAACAAACCCGGCAAGATCTTTTGAAGGGATCAATCAGAACAGTCGAAAAGGTGGTCAAACTGAGAATTACAAATAGAGGGTGGTATGATGACAATGGAAAGCTCAAGGAGGACAACGGCGATGTTTTGCTTCCTAAAACATCGCGTAAGTTCTTCCGGTTCGCACCTATTATTAACGTTGACCATTTGAAGGATGAGACTGTCGGCATCAGGCAAACGCTCTATTTTGACAAGGTAAGCAGAATCAGTACTCAACTCAATTCTCAGGCTTTGGTGATCAATAAGTGGATGTCTACGCTTGTGGACATTCTTTGCAAGCCTCTTGTGAGCCACGACAAAGACCCTAATGGTGAAGAATACGAACAATCCATTGTGGATCAAGACTTGGCATCATGTTACTTGCATGCTTTGACTCAAATTTTGCAGGATAGAGGAGAAACCGTTAACGGGAATGAGAATGCCACGAAGATTACCACCATACAAAAAAGCCAAGAAAAGAGAGAGTTTGAGCTAGAAGCAAGCAGAGTCCATGATAAGGATTTTTTGGAACAGCTACAAGCCGAGAGACTCGCAGTCAAGGTCAACGTACGAAGCTCATTGCAGGAGCTTGTTTTAGAGTTGAGACAACTAGAGAGCGAAACAGAGGGTGAAGAAATATTGGATCGTGAGGCCACTCGAATATATCATGAGATGTTGGAGTCTATGGGTCAAAAGATACGAAACATTTTCGAGAACCAAAAGCTTTCCTTGGTGCTTTTACAAAGAGAACTCAACTTGTCTTGTAATGCAGTTTTCAATTCCAGGATTGACTACTTCAAGCAGCTTCAATTGATTTCTGATAGTGTCAAGACGAAGCATTTCAGCATGGATCAAGAAGCTCTTGATGTAAAGTTGGTTCAGCGCCAACAGCAGAGCTATATCAATCTTTTTTCGAACTTGAGTATCAAAAAGGGTAAGGCGATTGCCAAGTATCGGTACCTCAAATCATTATCTGGAGGTACAATGTCCAACGAACCCAAAAATAATGAAGAATTGATGTGCATTATATGCCGCTCCACGATCACAATCGGATCCTTGACCCAATGTGGCCACAAGTACTGCAAGGAATGTTTGGAACGCTGGCTCGTCACCCTGAAGACATGTCCCTTGTGTAAGACTGCCATCAGTGCATCGACGGTATACAATTTCACCCACTACAAGCCAGATTTGAAAGCTAACAAGCTCGCAGATCGACACAAACCCGCCAAGAACCTACACTCCATTTACCATCCTGTTGACAATGTGGTAGTCGAGGACATCCAGAGCATTGAGCTCAAGAATTTTTACAGTTCGAAAGTGGACACCATTGTGAGACATGTGTTATATCTCCGGAGTCAGAACCCTCGAGTTCAGATTGTCATTTTCAGCCAGTGGCAAGATCTCTTGTATATTTTGGGCACGGCTTTCAAGGCTGCGGACATATCTTACTTGGGATCTTATGGAACTCTTACGCCGGAAGTTGGCTCTGGTCGTCGTCGTAACAAGTACGACAGTGTTGAGGAGTTCAAAGATCCTAGCAACAACATAACATGCTTTTTGTTGAATGCAAAAGCACAGGCAAGTGGCTTGACGTTGATCAATGCCACCCATATATTTTTGTGTGAGCCATTGGTGAATGCGTCTTTGGAGTTGCAAGCTATCTCGCGGATTCATAGAATCGGTCAAACCAAGGTCACCACGGTATGGTTATTTGCTATCGAAAATACGGTTGAGGAAAGTATATTGTTGATGTCGACGAATAAGCGACTCGGGTTTTTGGGGACCAAAGACGGCGACATAGCTGGGAGAATTTCGCAATCGTCGGAGCGAGAGTTGACCAAGGCTGAATCCATGGCGCTTATGACCAGCGGGGGGATTGATACGATGATAAATAAGGGGAACGGAGAGGGAGAGACAGTTACGAATAACGACTTATGGAACGCCTTCTTTTGTGCACAAACGAATGAATCAAAGGTAGGCTTCAAACTAGGGACATAAAAATTAATAGAACCAATATACAAGTGTTACAAGAGAGCCAAGAAAGCACTGTCGTCATAACCCAGGTATATTTTCCCGCTCTGCACCAACGCCTGGCATTCGTGCTCAACGGTGTCATCGGTGGCGTTGACTTTCTGGGCAATTAATTGGATGGGGACACCTTCTTGCATCGAAGGAGTGAGTTCATTGATAACCTGAAGGACTCTATCCTGCAACGAATTGCCACCGTCATTTTCAGAAACGAAGAGTCCGTTTTCTGCCTCTGGCTTCGTACGCGCGTGCAAGCCCTGAGCTTTCAAGTGGTGGGCGATGGCACTCAAGTGGTGGTATATAACTTGGTTATGGTCCGCTATGGGTCGGATAGTAGCCTGTTGTATCCCCTTCTTGTTGTTGAATTCCTTCAATGCTCCGCTCACGCTAACATACTGGTTCAAGTACAGCGAGTATTTCTCTGCTTCGGCAGCAGACGCGGTTTCGTCGGTCCATTTACGCACCTCCATCGACCCAGAACCATCTTCAATCGTAAGATTCACCGCCGACGCATTCGCGTCCACCTTGCGGAGCACCCCGATCACACGAACCATGTTCAACTCGACGTTATTGATGCGGAAATCGAGATCTGGTCCCAATGCCACCGCCTGGATCACCTGTTTTATCGTCACGGGCGTGATACTTGAACGGGTTTGTTGTGGTTTTTGAGACCCGTCCACGTCTGCCTGGAACCCTCCGGTTGACATATCGGAAAATCCGCCATCTCCAAAGTTTCCGTATCCAAAATCGGTCATGGCTACTTGTACTTAAAATGAGCAGCTACGCGGCTGCGAACGCGCGCTTGGTGAAGTTTCCTGCACCGAGTCCCATCTCTACCATCTTAACTGATTGCTGCTGCCTCTAGCCATTCGCTAAGTTATGAACCTGTGAATACATGGACGACAATATCGATCCGTCCATAGGCGCACAAGACCTCTACCAGGTGTCGGCTGCCTCCACACAGCCTGAACCCAATCTGGTAGACCATGAAGACACCTCCATCACCAACGTTTTGAGGTTGAATGAATACGTGAATGCGCCCCATGAAGATTCTGTAGACGGCCACGGCGAAGTTTTGGCGAATTCCAATGCCTCTGGCATGCATATGTTGGGCTTTGATTTGGAAAGCCATCCGGGAACCAATAACTACGAAAACTACCACAGACAAGTTCCACAACATTTGGTGTCTGAAGCCATTGCTGTTTCAGAGAGGTCGTTGGCTTCGGAGACGCCTGCCGTGAAGCTAGTGGAGTATAATCCGGCTGAAAAAACAAAAAGATTGGGACGTCCTCGCAAGAATATGGAGGCGCTTGTAGAGACTTCGCCTGCTGATTCCTCTGCTAAAAACCACTTCGAGGCCAAAATTTCAAAGTTTCGGTTTGACCATATCCCTGTGGATGGCCCTGGCTCCCGTGGTGGTAAGCAGGGTGCAAGAAGTCTGCCTCGTGGTCGTATTACTCTGGGCACGATCAAGAAGAGAAAGCAGGCTTTACTCAACTTTCCCTCAGTTCAAACTGACAACGCGAAAGAAACTGAAGCTGATCGCAGTGATACAAAGAAAGAAGGGCTGTCTTCACCGGATCCTGCCTCAGTCATACCGTCAGAGCATAAGGACGATGCAGAAACAAAGCACCCGATAACGAAAAAACGGAAACTCCAAACCCGCACTTTGACTTCAACTAGCCGTACAACGGTACTCAACAATCGTCAGAAAACTGCCAGGCAGCTAGTGGGACCGTTGGTGGGTCTCTATTATGACCTTTACGATGAAAATATCATGGGGGCTAGCCAGAATAGCAAAGCTACAGAAGAAAAGCTAGCGTTGGGATTTTCGATTACGCCTTCAAAGTATGCATCTGATATTCTTTATCTTGTATCATATCTCCAAAAATTCAAAGATGTCATATTTGTGGGCTACTTAGGCCCGCAGGACTTTGAAGAAGGTTTGGGGCTCAACGGAGATCAGCCCGTTAGCGAGGAGATGAATCTTTTATTCTGTAAACTAGCTGCACTCATTCTCAACAGAAAGAGAGAAATTCCACTCACTTCACAAAAGCAAGCTATAAACGACTTGAAGGCAGTATCTATATCATTAGGACTCCCCAAAAAGTGGTCTAACTCTTCAGCAATTCTCAAGCCAGAAGTTAGTGAAGTTGAGTACGAAACTCTCGATCCCAAGAATCCGGAAATTCGACTTGAAGAGATCAACATTTATCCCCAGCCCTCCATTGGAAGCAACCCTTTTTATGATCAGCCGGATTTCGAGACCTTAGGCTTAAGCGGCCTCCAAGACCCACTTGACAGACTTACAATGTTGGTCACAATGGCCGAGTGGAGTCTCATTGCATCTGATTCGATGAAGAATTACATCACGAGCGAGCTCAAGAACCATGATATTGTGGTTGACAAAGAAACGAGCTATGCCCTGCATTATGTTTTGAAAGGCTATGAGCATGCCGAGACCGCCAAACGACAATTGGAAAAGAAAAATTCTAAGAAACAAAAAGATGATTCCCCAGCATATGTGGACCCAACCTCAGACCCATTGCTGCATCCACTACGTCTCAGACTCGATGAGCTTTTGGTAGGCGACTGTGGCTTCAACATTGGCCGCTTTTATTTGTGCTGGATGGCGGAAGGGGACAATGGGGGACTCACCAATTTACGCCAGCTCAAGAGTGTGCGGAGCAACTTCCATGAGTTGCCGAATCGACTTCCCTCTCGCTTCAAACTTTATGTTGAAGATGTATATAAAATGTTGGCTCAGTCTCTCGCTACGTACGGAGTTTCCTTTGAAGACGGTAAAGAAGTTGATCAACCTGTCGATGAAGGTCCAATATGGTTCGAGGTAGCGAACGATGTGGCCCTGCTCAAGAAGTTCACGGATCACTTGGCACTAAAATTGGGTATTCGGCAGGGCCTAGAAGACCCTATCACATCCAGTTCCATGCTTTTTAAGCCAGTTATGAATTTGCTTCTGCAACTATCGACTATCACCAAGTTGCTCGAAAGGTTTGAAGGGTTGAGTAACAGTACTCGCGCTAATCGTAAAACTGTTGATTATAATGAGCAACCGGCTGACGGTGAAGATGAGCACGAATCTGACGAAGGTGAAGTATATTTGCAACAAATGCCAGATACAGACGACGAAGATTACGAAGAATAAGTCTTCACTATATAATACACACACTAGATTCTGTTGGCCCCGAGCATGATATCTATCTTTTCCTTCAAGAGTTCATCATTTTTCTCGTAGTAATCAGCCCTTCTGACAGTTTGCTCGTGGAACCCTTCGTCACTCTTCAAAGCACGAAGAGTTTCCAGCTGGCTCTCGACCCACTCTTTCATAAAGTTGACTGGATCTGAACTCAAATCTCTATAAAAGTTCTCGCGGTAGTTGGCCTGCTGTAACGCAACAACTCCCAAGGCGATTTTGTGGTTCAAGGCTTGAATTTCCGCGTCAGATTTTGTGAGCGATTCATAGGCCGCTTTGTTAAGCTCGACGTTTTGCTTTTGGATTGAGCTGACAGAAAGGGGGAGTTCGACGGGAATATCCACCACAAGGTCTCCCAAAGTTGTTGACTTTTTCGTGTTGACGGTGTAGTCCAAGATTATTGGTTTTCTGGGTTTGAAGTGACTGTAGAGAAGTTTGTAGAGGTCGGTAAATCGAAAGTTGGGAACCTTGAGAAGCTCCGAGAGGTACTCATCGCATTCCACGACGGTCAAGTCATTTGTGGTATCGTCTGGTCCGTTCATTCCGTTCATTGACGAGTCTGTTGCAGCAGCGGGTACGTTGGACAAGGACTCGTTCCACTTGAACAATCCTTTGAATAGGGCATATTGCCATACCGCATAGAGTAGTTCCTGCTGGGTGGCCTCTTCCTTTCCGATGAATTGTGCCATCTCGGGACTGAGGGCAAGTCTTGAATTGTCCGACTTAATCAAAAGCGCAATTTTGGCTTCGAGATCATACATTCCATTTCTCTTCACGTCCAACCCGTCGAATTCCAGCAGTCTATTGGAAGCGTTATTGGCGTACATGTTTTCCATTTGCTGCTGAGACGAGTCTCTCCACTCAATGATGTTCGACTGAGATGCTTGCATTTCTGGGTAGTCGTCGTTGGGCACCAAATCCACTGACAATCCCGACAAAAACGAGCTGAACTTCAAGTTCACGTTTTCCGGTGCCAGCGTCAGGGACTTGTCGTCACGCAAAAGCTTGCCTTCTACACGAAGTGTCCACGACGGTTCGCCGGCATTATCGGCCGTAAGGTCCCCACGGTCTTGGGCCAACTGTTTCTGCCATGGTTGGTTACTACAAGTGTTGTAAATGAACACACGTAGAATCCCGGTTTCTCGCGGGAAGTTGGATGGTTGGATGGATTTGGAGTGAATGGATTGGAAATCAAGCCCTTTTCTGACATTTACAAGGTCAATTTGACGCTCGGCATCTTTGAGCTTTTTGTACATGTCCAAGTTAGGAACCTTGTCGTACAACTTCGGAGGAATGGAGGTATCTGTAGGTGTGTACGAGATGCTGGATGTAGCACTCGGGTTGGGCCTGGGTTTCCCCGGCACCGTCAGCGTCTGGCTGGGATACTGGGCAGACATGGTGGAGAAATTGTTTTGGAGAGTTGAGAATTGAGAACGCGAGTAGTATGCAGTACGGGACGGGCAGAACCACGGGCAGAGCACAGGGAAGTTGTAGATTATACGCAATTTATATGGTGATACACATGTGAACTTCTTTCAGAATTTTTTTGGTAGTTCCTACTTTTGACAACGAAAACTAGTCAATGTTCGGTTCCTCCCGTACCCTTATCGAGAGAACTGGTGTACTGCATGTCGCATGTCGCAGCCAATTTCCAACAAGCCGCAAAGTAGCACACCATGGTGGTGGTAGAAGCAGACTGGGCTTCTGATAAAACTCCCGCGAGGGTCCAGCGGCGTAAGCCGGCTGTGGGCGGCGAGAAGGCTTCCTCCTCCCAAAATCCAAGTCACATTTTCAACCAGGCTTCTCACATAAAGAATGCCAGAATGAACCTGATGCGGAGACGAAAGCGGGACTTTTTAACCCGGATAAACTATACGAATACCTTTACTGTGGCCGTGTTGCCGGCGTTGGCCTTGGTGTATGTTTTCTTCTACGCCAAGTCACTTTTGCCTGAAAATTCAGCCACTTTCAAGTTCTCCTTCATCTACTATCATGTGATGCTATTAGCATTTTCCGCTGGATATCACAAATGCTTTGCTCATAATACCTATAGAGTCAAGTACGCGGTGGTTCTGTGGTATTTTGCCATTTTCGGGGCGGGCATAGGCCTTGGTTCCATTCGTTGGTGGGCTACTTTACACCGGGCTCACCACCAATATACCGATGATACCGAGCGGGATCCGTACCTGATCAAGAGAGGTTTTGCGTGGGCACACTATGGATGGCTAATAAGGAAACCGAAAATTGTTCGCTTTTATGATGATTTTGTGCAGCATGAATTCCCCGATGAACAGCGCATGCTTCACAATGAAGTCAACGACGACAACGAAGATGACATTTTTGACGAAATAGATTCGGAGAAGAGAGCCTATCAAGAACAGATGAGACTGGTGGTGTTGCAGCAAGAAAGACTCTATCTTGTCTTTTGGTTCATTAGCACCATTGTCATACCTGTTGTCGTCACCGTTACCATCTGTAACGATACTGTGATCAATGGCCTTTTATACCCGGGCATTCTTCGAATGTTCATTTCTCAGCAGCCTATACTTCTCACCCAGTCTTTGTGTCACCTTAAACATATTCAAGCAACATTTCCGTCCCAACCATTCAATGATAAGAACTCGTCGCAAAACTGCAATAACCCTCTTATGGCGTTTCTTACTTATGGAAACGCAGCCCAGAACTACCATCATGAATTCCCCCACGACTATCGCTCACAATCGTCATATATAACGTATGATCCTACCAAGTGGTTCATATGGTTATTGAGCAAAGTCGGTATGGTGGATGAGCTCTGCAAAACCCCAAAAGATCTCATCACTCAGCTTCAAATCCAGCAACAGCAACGAGTAATTAATAGAATGAAGAGCCAGCTCAATTGGGGTACACCAATCTCCAAGCTTCCTCTCATTACTCCCAAACAATTCAAGAACATACTTGCCTCTGCCAGTCACAGTGGCCGCATTTACATCATTATTCAAAAAGTGATACACGATATCACCCCCTTCATGGAACAGCATCCCGGAGGAATCCAGTTGTTGAAAGCGTCCCATGGCTTGGATGCGACCAAGGCATTCTACGGTGGAGTCTACGGACATCTGACGGCTGCCGTCAACCTCTTGGCAACGATGAGAATCGGGCTTTTGGACGATGGAAATGAGGAAGATGTATGGAGGAGGGTGGCCAAGGAGCAGCGAGAACTAAATGATGACGATCAGAGTAAGCTGTACAAATCAGCTGAGGCGGCTTAAATAATCTTTATGCTACGAAATCGTGATTTTTCAACTTGTCGCATTATTTCGCAATTTTCTAAATTCATTTTCTCTTAACCACCATGAGCCATAAACACTTTAAGCAGCGGGATTACAGAGGTGCCACCGTCGAGGACTTGGATATCAAGCCAGCCATATCAATAAACCCATCCACATCTCTTGATGAAGCACTTGAAATCTCCTTTGAGCACGAATTTTCATATTTGCCTGTGATCCACGAATCCAACAAGCAGCTTTTGGGCATTTTTGAAGTGGAAAAGTTGAAGACAGACAAGGAAAAGCGCTCTCGCGACTTCTTGAAGCCCATTGTGAGCAACTACATGTTATGGTTTAACCAGAAGGCTCGAGAGAACTACGTTCGCCAGTCTCGTCCCGAGGCGTCCTCGACGAAATTGAGAACGGCACCTCACAGCACCATCAAAAAGCCAAAAAGCAAAGGCAAGCACTTTGATATAATTACACCCGACACGCCTCTTGAGAAATTGGCCGATTTTTTCAATTCTGGCGTCTACTTTGCCATAATTACAAATGGAGAAGGAACCATCGTCTACGGTGTAGCAACCCCCGAAGATCTAGAGAAGTTTGAGAAGGCCAGGCCGAAGTTGTAGATAGACTACTTACATACTAATTTGCACCCGAAACGTTGGCAGCTAGCATTCTTTCCACCTTATCACCATGCCGTATTCGCTTTTGATTTGTATTAGCAGGGTCGTCCTTGAATGCATAGTCGATGGAGATCAGCGAGTTCATAAGCACTGCACCATTCATTTTCTCTATGATTGAATCTGTGGTCTGAAAGTCTCCAAAAGTAAGAAATCCATGGCGTTTCGACTCGCCAGTTTCAGAATCTCGCACAACCACAGGTGGCCTAACCATGGTTCCAAACTTGAAAAATGTCTCATGCAAGTATTGCTCATCAATCAATGGGTCCAAGTTGCCCACAAAGAGTTTGGCACCAACATCGACACCGTTTGTTCCCGAATTATTGTTTGCAAAATTAGAAGTAAGACCAGCTGCTCCGCGAGAATTGGGGTCTGCCCGGCGTAGTTTGAGAGACTTTCCATATAGCCTGACGCCTCTTAGTATTTCCAACACGTAGTTTGCATCTTCAATGCCCCGAAACTCCACGAATCCATACCCTTGGTGAGTGCCCAGCACTCTATCCTTTGGTAGGTTTAAAGATCTGATTGGTGCAAATTGTATGAGAAGCTCATATAGAAGAGCCTCGTTAACCTGGGGGTCAAGATGTCCCACGTAGAGCGTAGCCTTTACGTTTCTATCGGCATCCGCCGGTTTTCGAAACACAGATGCCATATAGTGGAAAAGAAAGTTCGCGATGATGAGATAAAGCTGGAGTAGCGGATGCGAGGGGAAAGTTTAGAGAATGGCAGATTGATAATGTAAGTGTTTGGGCTGTGCTGTGTGATGTATTCTGCATACCATTTGCTGTTTCTGTATGCTTATGCTGTATGCTATTATGCTATTTTATGCTACATGTCAACCTCAATCTCTTCCGAGTTATTGGGCTGAGGCGGCTTGGACGAAGACTCTTCTGGAGCTGAGTCGTCTGAGTCTTCCGATTCCAGCCCTGAATCTGATCCTGAATCCGATTCTGAGTCCGAATCTGAATCTGAAGAGTCTGTTTCTGAGTCTGAGCTCGAATCTTCTGACTCTTCATCTAAACTGTAGGATGTACATATATCTCCCACATTGGTACCACTCTGAGAGACGTATATCGTAGGATACTCCAAAACAATACGGTCTGCCAATGCGTCGCAGAGAGGCATGGTAGCCTCCAATGGTATCAAAGAACGGCCAGACTTGCAATTGACCACGTTCATGAGGTAGTATGACAACTTTTCAGGTACAATCAGATCAGTTTCGTCATTATATGCCTTTCTGATCAAATTTATAGGGACAATCTTCTGGAGAGCATTGCCCTCGGGTAATCTGTAACTCATATAACGACCGACTTCCTGTCCGTCATCAGCGACAACCACCCATTCCACAGACCACACAAATGCTCCGGCCTTCTTGTCGTACCCAGTCTTGTTTGCCATGGCTCGAGACATTCCTGGAGGCACCAGGACTATAACAGTGTTCTTCCTTTTAATGCTGGTTGGCGGATCATGAGGAAATGCTCGTTTAATCATCTGAAGTCGACTGTCTTCCTGCTCTGTCTTCGGACGCTTGGGAGGGGGCCGTTTGCCTGGACCACCTTGTCTCTTGAACAAGTTCTTCGAATTCAGACGCAAAGTCTCTTTTTGGACATCCAAGTGTCGCCCAGCATTGATCAAAAAGTTGTAATCTCGATTTACGTGTACTGAGCCTTCACTCAACTGTTTCCATGACAAGAATTTGGCTGGATCCACGGACCCCAGACAGTTCTTTTCCTTCTTGTGCAGCTTTACACACTCCAAGGAGCACGTCTGCATGCCACACGAGGGACATTTGTACTTGGAAGGTTCCTTGGAACAGATTCCACAAATAGGAGCCATGGACTTGCCCCGCGATGCTCATCGGGTGCAATTTGACACTCTCGGGCGCGCAGCCTGCAGGAATGGTGGTGGACAAAAATTCAATCTGCGGTTGAATCTCAAAGCGACGATGTGGACGACCTTTAGAGCAGGCACGGTTCTGCCGTCATTGGTGCGCTTTGCGACCACCAGAGCCGCAGCAAACAAGTCAAGCAAGATACGTGTACAGTTGTTGAAAGATTTTCCTCTGGTAGGAGCTCGTGGAGAGGTGATCAGAGTCAAGCCTGCATTCATGAGAAACTACCTTCATGTAAATAACGGGGCATGCTACTTGCTCGAGGGCCAGGAACCCAGGATTCCGGTAGTAAAGAGAGTGAAACAAGAGGTCCGCAAAGCGCCAGTGGAGGAAAAGGTTCCAGAGCCTATAGCCGTGGAAAGCGATCAAAGCTCTGGCGCCATGTCACTCGACGAACTTTCCACCTTGTTTAACAACATGAGAAAATCCAGAAGAGGAACCACAGCGAGGGCGACCGGCGAGGCAACGTTTGCTGCCAGTGAAAATATCGGTTTTACTGCGACGGAAGTGTCACAACTGGTACCTAGAGTTCATGGAATCCAAGTTGAAACCTTCCCATATACCAAAAAGCAACTTTCCGAAACCATATACAACATTTCAGGGCTTGAGATACCCGAATCGTCGATCAAGTGGAATGGAGTGACGGAATTATCCAAAGTTGGCGAATACGAATACACCATCGATGTTCCTGGAGAGACGACCAACGTGAAGAGAATATTAGTGGTCAGTAGCAGTTCGTAAGTGCTGCTGTTACTGTTTAGAGGTTACTGGAGAATTCCCCAGCCCCATTTGGGCAAATAGTCACTTCACTCCCAGCCATGTATATAGTGCGATTTTCAGGTGACTCGCTGACTAAATCTCGATATCTTCATTATGAATTGTAGGTTTCAATATGGCCCCTAATCTTCGATACTCAGCAGCCAAATCATCTACCATCGGAAGGCGCTCGGCCAGTCTGTCACCCACCAAGCCACGCACCTTGCGCAACATTCTTCCTACTCAAACCAAGTACCTTCAAAATCTCAAAAAGGCACCCAAGTCGTCTTCAAATGAAGATGCTTTGACTGTTCAAGACTACAACGTTCAGCTAGATTACCAGCTTTCAGCCAAGAACGATATCATGGTTGCTATAGACACAGTTCTAGAAAACCAGTGGGCAGAGTCCACTACTCTTCACCATCGATTTCACACCAAAGATGAGATAGATGCTTCGGAGTCAAACGAACAATTATTGTTTCTGCTTCCAGGACTCTCCATGGAGGTGAAGGCAGACATATTGAGGTACAGAAAGTCTCATTTACCTATAGGTCTCCTAACGCTTAACCAGCTTTACTCGATATACGATAGACAGGGCCCCACCTATGTTGACCGTAATTTAGAGCTACGTCTTCGAGAGGGAAAAGTCCGCAAGTTCGTCATAACCAATGCTGCGCCAGTGGTTCTGAGGACACAGAACAAGTACCAGGGAAAAGTCACCTATGGCCATGAAAATGTGGAGGTGATTGTGAAGAGCGAGCAGTACTACGAATTGATAGAGAGAGAAGTCGAGGCTATCGACTCAGAAGCTGAAAAGTGTAACAGCAAGCAAGAGTCTGAACGACTAAAGTTGCAAAGTACCACGTTGAAGAAATATCTGCAGTTTTTGAAGAGCAATCCGTCTGC
Organism: Meyerozyma carpophila; assembly: GCA_030573695.1. Lineage (NCBI taxonomy): Eukaryota > Fungi > Ascomycota > Pichiomycetes > Serinales > Debaryomycetaceae > Meyerozyma > Meyerozyma carpophila. The sequence continues at coordinate 942,798 of JAJMDS010000004.1, read as the reverse complement.
GCTTTACATCCACTCTGACGATTTTGCCAGTGCAGAACTTTCTACTCTAGTTTCCTTGGGGTACGTAACGTTGACTTCGAACCACCTCAACGAGATAGAGTCACACCAGTACAGTGTCGCCTACCCAAACTGCGGGACATTCCTCAAACTAATCAATTCTGGCCGAGCATGGTTGGTCAAGACTTTGAATAAATCGAAGCACAAAGAGTTACTAGAGGAAATTTTGTTTCAGAAATGGGAAGGATATTCTGCTAACGGAACCCCCAAAATGACCAATTTCCGCAAACCATTTTACGGCTATGATCTCTTTTGGATATTGGCCGATGCATTAGGAGCAGGAGTTATTGAAGTGTTCAATACTCCAGTAGGCAGAGGTTGGAAGTTGACAGGAAAGGTTTAAATCTTACATATTAATACTTACATTCTAACCCTTTGTTTCTTGGCGGCTTTTCTTTGTCTCTTTTCAGCAGCTTTCTTTTCAAGCTTGATCTGCTCAGCATCCGACAACTCTCGGTTGCGGAGTCTCTCCTCTCTCTTCAACTTGGCCTTCTCCTCCGCCAATTTCTCCTGCTTGATTTCGTCCTCAACACGCTTCCACTTGGCAAGCTCGTTCTCTCTGGTCCTGACCACCTTTCTCAAGGTTTCTGACTTGAACGTGATTTCCTTGGCAGCCAACTTGTCCACCAAGTTGAAAACTCCGGACAAAACCTCAGAAATCTGCTTGGTCTGAGTAGAAGAAGTAGCGACATCTGTAGCAATGATTATTCTACGCAGAGGAGAGTACTCCCGAAGACTGGCGGGTCTCTCAATAGACTGGTCAGTGAACGCAACGTACTTCAACCACGAGGCAGACTCCAACGTCAAGGCGTCCTTGATCTCAGGGGACAACAACTTGTCTTGGAACTCGCTCGACTCGCTCATGAAAACAAATGATTGTGGAAGCGAGTCCGAGTCGGTGGTTTTGGTCAACGACAAAAAGTAGTTAAACTTTCTGAACTCGTTCATTCCAATCTTGGAAACAATGGCCGAAATAAAGTTGTCGTACTCCGCATCCGACGAAGGCGTAATGATGATGTCGACTCTGTCAGTGGGGGCCTGAACGTTGGAGGTGAAGAAGGACATAACGGTTTCCAACAACAAGACGAAAAGATTGTGTCTTGGTTTCAATCTGAACTCAAGGTTCACCTTGGCAATGTTCACACGGCCACTAGCGTAACTGGAGTAGCTTTCGGCACTGTCCTTGACGTACAACTTGTCGGGAGCAACTCCGAACTGGAAAAAGTTGTTGGTGAACACCTCAGAGACACCATTCAAATAAGCTTTGACCTTGCGCTGGTTATACAAGTCGCCAATCTTGAACAACACACAGAACACCAAGATGGTCGACAAAGTAATTACCTCGAGACGCCAGTTGGTAATCTTGATTCTGTTAACCAACCCCATTTGGTTCAACTCTTCAAGAGTATACTGTTGGTAAGACTTACGACTATAATTAGTATGTATTCGCATGGACCTAGGATGGGAGCTACTTACGCCTCTTCAACCACCGTCTCTGCGACATTGCGGCTACCAAAGAATGGGAGATTGAAATTCATTGTCGGTATGGAAGATTGTGGGCGAAATCGCGAACTAGGCGTCGGTTTTGTGTAATTTTTCACTGTGGAGATGACAAGTGCAGGTGGTGCCACGGCATAAATTTGTGATAATAGCTGGATTGGTCAATTGAAATCTGCTTTTCTTGTTGACTCAACCGCTCTTTTGTCGCTTGGTATCATTTTCGTCTTCGGCTTCAGCTCTGAATTGAGCCATGCCATCATGCACTGCACTTCGTACTAACTCTCGGAGCGCCTCTTCTGGGTTTTCACTGTTGAGGATGGCCTCTATCTTCTTCTTCTTTTCTGCCTCTTCCTCTGGCGTCAAGCTGGGTGCGTCGGCTTCCATAGTATAGCGTATTTCATGGCCATCGACGTTTCCTGGTGTGGGCAAAGATGCAATGAATTGGTCACTTGCCGATCCAGAACCAGCCACTGATTCCCCACTGGACTCTGGCCCATCGTGAATAAGTGACCTCAAGTAGTTTGCCAACTCGGGGAACTCGCCTTCTTCCTCGATATACTGCCCAGCTGTGAGACCATCTTCGTTCTTGATTTTGTAGTCTGCAGAAAACTCCTCCACCATGACCTTTGCCGTGTCCAAGTCCTCCGTGTGATGCAAAGGAGTGTCCCCTTCGTTATCCTGAACATTTATATTACCTCCTCGTTGTATCAAAAGTCGTAAAAGGTCGACATGGCCATAAGAAGCAGCAGCATGAATGGCAGTATATCCATTAGCATCGCTGGAATTTGGAGACACCTTCCCCAGGTCTAGATGCTGCTTGACGACGTCTATCTGGTTATCGGCCGCAGCCACCCATATGTTGGAAACCATCGTACTCACACAGGTGAACTTGGAATGTGAATGAGAAGCGATGAGGCAGACTATCTGCAGGAACGTACCAAGAGAAGAAGTAACTACTTTCCGCTCCTGAGGACAGTATGGGTGGAATTGAGTATATAGACGATTTCAGCACGTCTGGGAGTTCTGCCGGGTGTTGTCAGCTACTCGAAATCGCCTCATGTCGCCGGTTTCACGTGGCCGTAAAACACCCGACATAAGCTGGTGTGTGGATGTGATATACCGAGTGGAACCAAAGCGATTTGGTCGAGCAGCATGAACGACGATCGGCAAACGTCGCTGGAAGACAAGCTCAAGGGATTCGAGTGGTGGAGGCGGTCGCTACAGTACAGGACGGGATTGGGGCTAGATGAGGAGGAAAAGTTGCAGTTTGAACACGATTACCGGGTGAAAAATCTTCCCCAGAAATGTGATAGTTGTATTGAATACCGAGACTGGATGTTCAAGTACTCGCCATCGGTCAAGTTTATGATGGAGCACGTCCAGAAGTTGGGAGGGAACCTCAGCGAAAAGAACATAACTTGTGATATGTGTGATGGGATGAAGGGAGGAGGGTTCCATCCAGAAATGGGCATTTTACTTTGTCTGAATTGGATCAAAGACAAGTGGCAGTTGGAAGATATACTCACACACGAGCTCGTACATGCCTACGACCACCTCAAGTTCAAGGTTGATCTAACAAACCTCAAGCACCATGCCTGTACGGAAATCAGAGCATCGACGTTGAGCGGAGAGTGTAGAATTTTAAATGAGATAAAAAAGACCGGGCTCGGAGACTTTGGAAGCAAGTTCCAGGCGTGTGTCAAGAGAAGAGCGGCTATCTCTGTGAGTGCCAACCCCAATTGCAGCTCGAAAGAGGAAGCAGAAAGCGTGGTGAATGCGGTGTGGGAATCATGTTTCAACGATACCCGTCCATTTGAGCGAGTATACCGCTGAAATCACGAGCTGTTATGGCCGAGAGAACCCCATTGTGTTCGCCGAGGTCACCGACGTAGCCGTTTGTGGTGGCTTGGCCGCCAACCGAAACGGATATACCGGCACCTGTACATAGTTTATCGATGACATCTTCATATGTTCTCAACCGGGGGCGGTCATTATATATGTTCCAAAGACCCCGCAAGCTCAATTCCAATGTCTAAGGAAAACCTACTTAAGATCAGCCAGTACAACAACGAGAGAAGACCATCGTTGGCAACGGACTCGGACTACTCCACCACCGACCTACCCACCCATTTGCATTCGGCCGAAACGACAGAACGAGTCCCGACGGTAACTTTCCACAAGAGACAGTCGTCTACGGAGCTCGTGTCTGAGTCACCGGAGCAAAGACAGTTCTTAAAAACGATAGACACTTTGAACCGGGCCACCCATTTGAGATTGCGCCGGAGGTTCGACCGGGACGATAAGCATGAGAAGGAAGAGAAGGAAAAAAAGCAACATGAAAAACAGAAAAATGACCAGTCCAAGTACAAGTCTCGGTTTGGAGATATCCACTTCTACTCCAATATGACCACCATCTTCGATGCTGACTACTTTAAGGAATCGCAGTTCTTTGGCGTCTACATTCTCTTTTGGCTCGGAACGGCGTTCTTGGTCCTCAACAATTTGGTCCACACTTGCTTGGAGAACGAAAACAGTCTTCTCGATGGGCCCGTTGTGAGAACGTTCAAAAAGGACTTGCTGAAAATTGCCCTTACCGACTTGGCAATGTACTTGACGATGTACGTTTCTGTCTTTATTCAAATGGGAATCCGCAGAGGTTGGTATAACTGGAGCTCGACCGGGACCATTTTGCAAAACGTATACTCTTTCGTGTACTTCTGTGCCTGGAGCTACTTTCCGTCGCCACAATTCATGGATTACCCGTGGATTGGCAAGGTGTTTCTCGCACTTCACAGCTTGGTGTTTCTCATGAAGATGCATTCTTATGCCACCTACAACGGGTATCTCTGGAACATCTTCAACGAGCTCCAGGTGTCACGAAAGTACTTAAAGATCTTGGACGAGACTGACGAATCGATGATTGAGGGGAAGAGTGTTTCTGATTTGCGCAAGGCCTTGGTGGACAGCATTGGTTTCTGTTCATACGAGTTGGAGTACCAGTCCAAATCAACCAGTGTGAACACAGACGTGGAAATAACCGGCGACAAGGATGATTTGGACACAGCCAAGTCTACGCCTTCACCTGATGACGACTACGTGAGTTTCCCCAACAACATTACCATTTCGAATTTCTTCATGTACTCAATGTTCCCCACCGTGGTGTATTCTCTCAAGTTCCCACGGACGAAGCGGATTAGATGGGGTTACGTGATGGAAAAGTCTTTTGCAGTGTTTGGCATCATCTTCTTGATGATCACTGTTGCTCAGAATTGGATGTATCCTATCGTTATACGAGCACAAGACGCCAGTAAACTCCCAATGTCAAGAGAAAAAGTCTTGCAATACTGCTTGATCTTACTAGACATGATCCCACCATTTCTCATGGAATATCTTTTTACGTTTTTCTTGATTTGGGACGTGATCTTGAACGCTATAGCTGAATTGAGCAGGTTTGCCGACAGAGACTTCTATGGTCCTTGGTGGTCTTGTACCGACTGGTCGGAGTTTGCAAGAATCTGGAATCGTCCTGTCCACAAGTTCTTGCTTCGCCATGTGTACCAGTCAACTATTAGTACTTTCAAACTCAACAAGAACCAAGCGTCGTTGGTGACATTTGTTATTCTGAGTTTTGTTCATGAGTTTGTTATGTTTGTCATTTTCAGAAAGGTGAGATTCTACATGTTGTCGCTCCAGATGTCTCAGCTTCCATTGATAATGATTAGTCGGACAAAATTCATGAGAGACAAAAAGGTGTTAGGGAATGTTATCTGCTGGGTAGGATTCATCTCTGGGCCATCGATGATCTGTACTCTGTATTTAGTATTTTAGTTATTTATAAGGCATACAGCATCGCCATAGTTATCGCACTCGATGCACCTCATCGCGACTTTTCTAATTTACTCTGATGTCCAGACCAGAAGAACTAGCACCTCCAGAGGTGTACTACAATGACTCGGAGTCCCACAAGTACACCTCCTCGACTCGTGTACAGCATATTCAAGCCCAAATGACACTTAGGGCTCTTGAACTCCTCAACTTGGAACAGGACGCACCTCACTTTATACTAGATGTTGGTTGTGGATCAGGATTATCAGGTGAAATCTTGACAGAAGAAGGCTACAACTGGGTAGGAATGGACATAGCGCCCAGTATGTTAGCGTCGGCTCTCGATCGAGAAGTTGAAGGCGACCTTTTCTTGGCAGATATCGGAAATGGTATCCCATTCAGGCCTGGTACTTTTGATGCTGCCGTTTCGATCTCGGTGATCCAGTGGCTCTGTAATGCCGACTCGGCCAATGTGGACCCTAAGAAGAGAATTTTGCACTTTTTCAATTCGTTATATGCTTCCTTGAAACGAGGTGGAAAGTTTGTGGCTCAGTTCTACCCAATGAACGATAAGCAAACACAAGCCATTTTGGACGCTGCCAAAATAGCAGGGTTCGGAGGAGGACTTATCATTGACGATCCGGAATCAAAAAGACACAAGAAATACTACTTGGTATTGACGGCAGGACAGAGTGAAAGATCGATCAATTTGGCCGGTGCCGAGATGGATGTTTCCAGCGACAACAAGACCATGAACAGGAAGAAGAGGAAGCACTTGGAGTCGAAGAAGGAGTTCATAGCGAGAAAGAAGGAAACCATGAGGAGACAAGGCAAGAAGGTGGCTCTTGATTCCAAGTTCACAGCAAGAAAGCGGAGACCCCGTTTCTAGTGTATAGTAGCATATGTCAGAATGATAACACAAATTACTCAATGAAGCCGAGCCGTTTCTACAAATACAGGTCTACTAGTATTCTAGTCTACTTTTCATTACTCCGAATTTCCTCACCTTTGATCATTTTCCTACACCTTTATTTTGTGCGAAAATTCGTTGAAAATTTCCAATCTTAATCAACTATGTTTAGGTTCATGCCAGCCTTCGGCACCACAACCAAAGCAGCATCCAACAGCATGCTTGGTAACGCAAGAATGCTCCAGTCTGTTCGCACCTATATTCCCTTGAAGCAAAGTAAGTAATTTTCAGCTCCGGTTCATCGAATCGCATCGAACTAACCACAGAATTGCCTACCGTATATGAACCATTACCACCCCGTAGAAACGGAGAGAACGCCCTTACGTTCTTGCACAAGCAGCTCTTGAAAAAGTACGACCCTGCTGGCAAAAGAAGTGCTTTGGTAGACCAGAAGACTGGCTTAAGAGCTGGCGACGCAATCAGAGTAACCTACCTCGACAGAACCAACGTAGTGGGCCAGGTAATAGCCATCAAGAGGTCAGTGAATTCCGTGGGCACCAACATTTTGATCCGTAACAAGATCAACAAGACCGGATGTGAAGTGAGAATCCCACTTTTCAACCCCAATATCAGAAACATCGAGGTGATAAATAAACCCAAAAAGTATCTTCCAAGAAGGAAGCACTTCTACATCAGAAACACCAAGTACGACGTGGGAGATGTCGAGGCATCGCTCAAGAAGAGAAAGTAGTATTGTACATAGTCATAAACATAGAGAGTTCACCTCTGTAGGCTTTGTAGTCGTGAGGTTAACCGCACTGCGAATTCGTCTTTGAATGCCGGCGAGACCACTTGAAGAAGCGACTCAAACGTTTCGTACAGCTTTTCCGGCTCATCGCACAAGTACCAGCCATTTATACCCACAGTGACTTTTAGGGAGGTTCCTTCCTGAGTTGTTAAAGCCATGTGACTCGGGGGAGATTTCTTCAGCAACAACTTGGCATATATATCATCACCAGCCGGAGCGGATTCGGTTACAGTCAACACCAATTCGCACGACGGAAAGTACAGAGCGTACTCATGATGGAGCGCCGAAAGCTCGTGGTTGCGAGTCGAATTGTCCATAAATAACTACAGCTTTTACTAGGTAAATTTAGTCACAACTGATTCCCAATGTTTCACTAATTCAACATCGGGCGCCCAGAAACGTGCTCCTGTCGGTTAATCTACGCTTATACCACTGGTAAACCTTCCGTCAGTCTACTATTGAGCGGTAGACAAACTTTGCAAAGGGTGGACCTGCGATGATGTTAAGGAAAAAGTTTGGCCCAGTTGAGATTTTTATCAACGCGCCCGGGTAACGCCAGCCCAACCACCGGTAACGAAGTCCAGGTTTAGCGTGGGTGATGACACCAGAAGCACTTATAGGCACCAATGTCAAGATAGCGTTGAAGGATAACCGGGTACTAGACGGTGTGATAACGGTGGTGGATCCATTTGGAAACATTCTCTTGTCGAATGTGTGGGAATCATCCAACGACAAAGTCGATCCAGAAACCTTGCACACTCGAGAATTGGGGTTGGTGAGTGTTCCTCGCAACACAATAGACGAGGTGTTTATGGACAAACGCAGCTACGAACAGTGTAATATATGAGAGACAAGAAATAGAAATGAAAAATCAACGAAATGATTCAACTACATAGACGCACGAGTAGAGGGAACAGAAACGGCCAGAAACACACTAGATCTCTCTTGAGTTTTAGGCTCTTGTCTCGGGTTCTCTCGATTTTTCGTCTCGCTACCTCGCCTCGGCTCTCACAAGATCTCGATCCGCTCCCGCACCCGACGCCCAACGCCCGCGCCTAATTGTGATCGCCGCAAGTGCCAATTTATTGCCCATGCAAGGAACCTACAAAAACAATGGGCTTCCCAGGCCGTACTACATGAAACCAAGTGCCAAGAAGAAGTTCCAGTCTCCCTATGATAAGATGCCGCGTACTTTTTTCACAACTCCCATGAGAAAAATCGTTGGATACATCATGATGTTGCTGTTGTTCGGGTTGATAATGTATTGGGTTGCGCAGGATATGAGGCCGACTCCGGACCCTGAATACGAGGTAATTGCACCTGAACTGTTCAAAAACAAACCCATACCACAGGTGAATAAACCTCAGGAGAACTTTGACAACATGGTCAAGATTGGCAAAAATGCCGATGGTGAAATCGACAATGTAGACTTGGCGGGAAACATGGCCCAGGGGTCCAACGGCGAAATTGGATTGGGGGTTGCCGAAGCACCCAAGGGAGGAATTGCGAACGAAGGAGCGGTAGTGGGCGCGGAAAACGAATTGGATAAGCCTCGAAATCCCAAAGCAGCAAATGAGATTCCACAGAAACCCAAGAAGGATTAGGAAGGAATAAAGCGGAGAAGACAGGAGAGAGGCGAAAAGAAGCGAAAGACGAGGATAGACGAGGATAGACGAGAAAGAACAAAAGATGAGAGAAAGATGAGAACCAAAGAACAAAAGTAGCAGTTGCGAAGCGCTTGATCCAGGAAGGTTTGAGAAATTGTCATTGAAGGACACCAAAAGTCTGAAGTTTGAATTTCCCCAAATGCTTTACTTTGATAGTCAAGTCAGTGCAAGGTCCTTCTTGATCCTGACAGTGAAATTTTCAGAAACTCTAATTCACCGCTATGGAAAAATACACTACGGCACGCACAGTTCCCTCTGCTTGACTTTTCAAGCTCTAAAGCACAAGGGACGCATTCCCACTCTAAGCTCCCTCAGCACACCTCTCCAGTCATCGCTTCTCCTTCCCTTCTCCACCTTCACTAGCATAGCATATAGCCAATCACCCACGTGAATAGGACCGTTACGTAACCCATCACCAATTTCTTTTCTTTTGCCGTTATCTGGGTTTTTGTGTAACGAAGCCCGAAAATTTTTTTTGGCTTTTTAAGTCGCGATTTCCTGTGAAATTTTTTCTTAACAACCAGGATGTCTGCTGCCGCTGAATCGAAGTACTCTGAAGAGGTGCTTTCTGAGTTGTTGGCCAAGGTGCAAGTGGCTGACAATAAAGATGAAGCTGCTTCCAACATTGCATCGTTCCTCAACTCCTCTATCGTTGAGCACGATGTTCCAGCAGAATTTTTCGCTGACTTGAAAAAGCAGATTAACAACAAGAAGGCTGATGTGTCTCTTGCTGCTTTGACTGCTTACGAGCACATTGCCTCTGGTAACGACTTGGCTCCTTCTGTCGAGCCATATGTTGTCGAATTGACCAAGGATGTTGCTGCTAAGGCTGGTGACAAGAACAAGGACATTCAAGCTGCTGCTTCCAAGGCCTTGCTTTCTATTGCCAAGGCTATCACCCCAACTGCCATCAAGTCTTTGTTGCCCCAACTCTTGGACAACTTGAGCAACACCAACAAGTGGACTGAGAAGGTTGCCATCTTGGCCGCCATCTCCCAGTTGGTTGACACCGCCAAGGGCCCAATCGCTTTGAGAATGCCGGAATTGATTCCAGTGTTGTCGGAGGCTATGTGGGACACCAAGAAGGAGGTCAAGGACGCCGCCACCAAGACCATGACCAAGTCTACCGAGACCATCGACAACAAGGATATCGAAAAGTTTATTCCAAAGTTGATCGAATGTATTGCTAAGCCAACTGAGGTTCCAGAAACCGTCCATCTTTTGGGTGCCACCACCTTCGTTTCCGAAGTTACCATGGCTACTCTTTCCATCATGGCTCCATTGTTGTCCAGAGGTTTGGCTGAACGTGATACCGCCATCAAGCGTAAGGCTGCTGTCATTGTTGACAACATGTGTAAGTTGGTCGACGACCCTCAAGTCGTTGCTCCTTTCATGGACAAGTTGTTGCCTGCTTTGAAGTCTAACTTCTCCACCATGGCCGACCCTGAAGCCCGTGAAGTTACCAACAGAGCTTTGAACACCTTGAGAAGAGTTGGTGATGTTAAGGAGGGTGATGTCATTCCAGAGGTTTCCACCGCTGGTGACATTGCCGTTACCTTGAACGAATTCGACAAGCTTTTGGAAGGTAAGAAGATTGCCTCCAGATTCGATGTTGCCAAGAACTACATTGCCGCTATTGCTGGTGACTTGATCGACGAGAGACAAATCAACCCAGACACTTGGATCCAAGGTTTGTTGCCATTCGCTACCATCTTCTTGCACGAGAAGGAAGCCAAGGAAATCATCGAGGAGTTCAGAAAGAGAGCTATCGACAACATTCCTGAACCTCCATCGTTCGAGGACGAGGAGGACGAAGGTGAAGACTTGTGTAACTGTGAGTTCTCTTTGGCCTACGGTGCCAAGATCTTGTTGAACAAGACTCAATTCAGATTGAAGAGAAACAGAAGATACGGTTTGTGTGGTCCTAACGGTGCTGGTAAATCCACCTTGATGAGAGCCATTGCTAACGGTCAAGTCGAAGGTTTCCCATCTCAAGAGGAGTGTAAGACTGTCTACGTCGAGCACGACATTGATGGTACCCACGCTGACACCACCGTCGTTCAATTCGTCATTGAAGATGGTGAGGTTGGTTTGACCAAGGAGGTGGTTGAGAACAAGTTGATCGAATTCGGTTTCTCCGATGAGATGATCAAGATGCCAATTCAATCGCTTTCTGGTGGTTGGAAGATGAAGTTGGCCTTGGCCAGAGCTGTGTTGAAGAACGCTGACATTTTGTTGTTGGATGAGCCAACTAACCATTTGGATACCGTCAACGTCGCTTGGTTGGTCAACTACTTGCAAACCTGTGGTATCACTTCCATCATTGTGTCCCACGACTCTGGATTCTTGGACAATGTTGTCCAATACGTTATCCACTACGAGGGTTTCAAGTTGAGAAAGTACAAGGGTAACTTGTCCGAGTTCGTCAAGAAATGTCCATCTGCTCAATCTTACTACGAGTTGGGAGCTTCCGACTTGGAGTTCAGATTCCCAGAGCCAGGTTTCTTGGAGGGTGTTAAGACCAAGCAAAAGGCTATTGTTAAGGTTTCTAACATGTCGTTCCAATACCCAGGTACTTCCAAGCCTCAAATTCAAAACATTAACTTCCAGTGTTCTCTTTCTTCGAGAATTGCTGTGATTGGTCCTAACGGTGCCGGTAAGTCCACATTGATTAATGTGTTGACCGGTGAATTGTTGCCAACTACTGGTGAAGTTTACGTGCACGAGAACTGTCGTATCGCTTACATTAAGCAACACGCTTTCGCTCACATTGATAACCACTTGGACAAGACTCCATCTGAGTACATTCAATGGAGATTCCAAACCGGTGAGGACAGAGAGACCATGGACAGAGCTTCTAGACAAATCAACGAGAGCGATGAGAACGCCATGAACAAGATCTTCAAGATTGAGGGTACCCCAAGAAGAGTTGCTGGTATCCACGCTAGAAGAAAGTTCAAGAACTCTTACGAGTACGAATGTTCTTGGCTCTTGGGTGAGAACATTGGCATGAAGAACGAGAGATGGGTTCCTATGATGTCTGTTGACAACGCTTGGTTGCCAAGAGGTGAATTGATGGAGACCCACTCCAAGATGGTTGCTGAGGTTGATATGAAGGAGGCTTTGGCTTCTGGACAATTCAGACCTTTGACCAGAAAGGAGATCGAAGAGCACTGTGCCATGTTGGGATTGGACGCCGAATTGGTTTCTCACTCCAGAATTAGAGGTTTGTCTGGTGGTCAAAAGGTCAAGTTGGTGTTGGCTGCTTGTACCTGGCAAAGACCCCACTTGATTGTGTTGGATGAGCCAACCAATTATTTGGACAGAGACTCGTTGGGTGCTCTTTCCAAGGCCTTGAAAGCTTTCGAAGGTGGTATTGTTATCATTACTCACTCTGCTGAGTTCACCAAGGACCTTACTGAGGAAGTGTGGGCTGTGTTGGACGGTAAGATGACTCCATCTGGTCACAACTGGGTCCAAGGTCAAGGTGCTGGTCCTAGATTGGAGAAGAAGGATGACGATGAAGAGGACAAGTTCGATGCTATGGGTAACAAAATTGCCTCTGCTAAGAAGAAGACCAAGTTGTCGTCTGCCGAGTTGAGAAAGAAGAAGAAGGAGAGAATGAAGAAGAAGAAGGAATTGGGTGATGCATATGTTTCTTCCGATGAAGAGTTCTAATCATCATAATCATATAGTAGCATCGCCTTGGCTGGTGTTTTTTATTGTTCCAATCTATAGCTAATATTATAGAATTATCTAATTGCAGTAGGCGATGAGATCTCAAATTTAAATCTCAAATGTAAATCTCAAATTTCCATTCTCAAATCTCAAATCTTGCGAGTTCTATGGTGACCACAACTAGATAAATTTGCGTGAAAATGAGTACTGGGGGTATAGAACTTGATCCTACCATAGCGGTAAACTCCCTATACATGTTGTGTTGTACCGCAGCAGTTGCTCTCGTTGTTTTAGGAGTTGCTATATTTTACTCTGGCTTCACTCAACGGCGCTCATCTTTGACCATGTTGGTGCTTCCATTTGTTTTGTTCCCGTTGGTGTTCATAGACTGGTTCATATGGGGCTACTCCTTGTGTTATGCCTCGGCTGCAAATCGCTTTATAGGCAGCTTGAACTTTGTCGTTCTAAGGCACTTGAGAGACTCTGCTACCACCATCTACGTAACTTCAAGAGGCAGTATTTTGTCTGTTAACCACTTTTTATTCAACGGGATGATGAAGGTTGTTTGCGTGGCGTTGACGTTTCCTGGTTGTATTGCAGAAAGGGGCCGGGTGCTTCCAATGTTGGTGTTCTGCTTCTTCTGGTCTGTCATCATTTACAACCCCGTAACTTATTGGTTTTGGAACCGTCTGGGCTGGCTCTCAGTGGAACTTAATAAGCATCCGGTCCTCGATTTTGCAGGAGGAAATTGCATACATATTGTGAGTGGGTTTACCACCCTTGCCTACTCATACATATTGGGCCCTCGCAATCCAAAGATTCTCATTAATTATAGAAACTCCAACACCTCGTATGTGGCCATAGGTATGTTCCTAATTGTTATTGGCTGGTGTGGGTTTATTGCTGGCTGTGACTTTCGCTTCTCTACACTTTCGGTGTACATCATACTCAATATGCTCTTGAGTGCATTCACCAGTGGTATTGTGTGGATGGCCATAGATTACTACTTTTCGGCGATTCCTTATGAGGGCAACCTGAAATCCACCAGAAAGATGTCTGTCATTTCTTTGTCTTCTGGCTTGATGACTGGGTTGGTGGCCATCACTCCCGGTGGAGGTTACGTTTCTAGTCCCAACGATTTTTGGAAGCCGTTCGTTTACGGAACTGTCAGTGCAATAATTTGCAATCTTGCGACAAGACTCAAGTATTATGCTCAGATAGACGACTCCCTCGATTTATTTGCCATTCACGGCGTAGCGGGTATAGTGGGGTCTTTATTGACGGGCATCTTCTCGAACACAGAATACTCCTCTGATGGCGGGTGGGTCGAAGGACACTGGATTCAGTTTGCATATCAACTCTTGGGATGCACCGTGACATCGGCATACGTTCTTATCATGAGCATTGTCATCTTGTATCTCATTGACTACACACCAGGGTTACATTTGCGAATAGACAAAACCTTCAACCAGCGAACACGATGGGCGAAAAATGCTCGCCATGAAGAGACGTCTGACTTAGCGAATTCTGACATCGAAGGTCAGAATACCAACGTTCCTTCGGAACAAGATCTTCATTTCGAGTCGCTTGAGTTACTCGGAATGGATGCCTATCTTCTCAATGGAGAGTACGCCATGGATTTCATGGAGTTTATCAAGGAGCTAAGGCCAGAAGATTACGAAGACAATGAAACGATTAATGAGTATGACAACACACAACCAGTTGATTCGACCGAAATGGGCCCTTTCGGAGGAATGGATGCTTCCACGAAGAAGAGTGAATAGATATATTCAAGAAATAAACCGCATAGTGACCTCAAAGGCTGCGAAGGTGGCACCATTGGCTGGTGCAGCCCTCAAGATTGTTGGAATGAACCCTCTATAAAAACCTTTAATTCCGCTTCGTTGATTGATGTCTCTTACCACTTGGGTCCAACTTTTGTAGGCAGGTTTGTCTAACGAGTCGGTTTGCAACTTTGATTTTACCACATCTACTGGGTAGATTCCTATCCACAAAGTGTAGCCTGAAAGTCCACCAAAGAGACACAACTTCCAAGCGGGAATATCAGCTCTCGCTAAATTCTTTTGCACCTTTAATTCTCGGCTGATAAGAGCTTCGTATGTAGCAAAGTAAGTTCCCAAACCAAGAGACTCTCTGACCAATGTAGGAGTTAAGCCTTTGAAGAGTCCAGCAATTCCATTGTTCTGATACAACTTCTTGGCGCAATCTATAGGACCAGCAAATGCCTTGGTAGCACCGGTTTGGGTTTGGAGTCTGATACGAATATGTTCAATTGGAGAAGCAAGGAACCCGTTAGCGAAACCAGCAACAGCACCACAACTGAAGAACTGGGGAATAGTTAATGGTTGACCGTGATGGAGTCCGTCATAGTATCTCTTCATCGATTCATTGACTGAAAACTGAACAGAAACACAAGCTCCGACTCCAATTAAAGGAGTCAAGGTTCCTTTATAGAATCCCTTGGGGCCCTCATTAGCGATAAGCTTTTTGACAACGTCCAAGGCTCCGGTGTACGTCCCTTCTGGGGCAGATTGCAATCTGACTTTCACCGTATCAAACGGCTGACCTACCAAAACTTGAGCAATGCCTCCCACAGTCCCACCAAAGAGGTCTTTGGCCACCTGGAAGTTCTCGGCCAAAGGTGGCTCCTCCAACTCAATTGTCATATGTATAAAGCAGTTGTCTCGAGATTTTTTCGAGTCTATGACTCTGATCTCATCGATTCTGCATGCAGCGCCAAGGCGACCCAGAGTCAATACTAAGCTACTGTACAGCTACATGTCAGTTGTATGGTAGGTTGTAGCTATTTATCGGTCTCCCGTTGTTCATTCTCTCGTCTTGTAGCCATAATCAAACCATCAAACGGATTCATGCCGATGCGTGCGTAGTACAGCCCAGACGAGTTGGCAGGTGCCGTCATGCTTGCACCCCCCGTAATAGCACCAGGACTGGCCAATGGGCTACTCGTGGTAGCCTCATGGTTAGCAGCTGGAGGAAGTATCGACTGCGAAGCCGTGCCCAATGTCGCACCTATGGGTCGAGCTGAAGCTGCGATCTGGCCCGCTTGCACCAAGTTGACTTGCGAGAAGGAATGGCCGGTCAGAGAAGGATGTGCAGTTAATGGGGTGAATATGTTGGAGACACTGGGCATTGACTGTAGAGGAGGATGAGAAGATGACAGGACATTACCCTCTTGTGACATCAACTTGTATGATGACGCTTCAAGAAGAACTGTGACGTCCTTGGTAGCCTTTGTAAGCGTTGCCATTGAGCTTCTTATGTCGTTGAGGATTGGCATTTCTCTCATGATTCCTTTGACCGAAGAAAATGTTTGAATAATCATCTTCAAGAACAAGTTGATATCGTCCCAAAAGAGCTTTTTAGTCGTTTGTGAGGGATTGTTTCTGATGGTTATCAACTTTGTCTTGAGCCTTTTGGTAATGTCCATCGATGCAACGCAAACATTGGTCAAGTCTTTGACCTTTGCTGTTAATGTGGGGTTGAAACCCACACCACTGGGGTTCTGTGCGCTTGCGATGGCACTTTGACTCATTGCCCGAGTGAGCTCTCCAAACACCGTTTGAGCATTGGCAGTAGCATGTTCTATAGAGTTGTATAATTGACCGTCGACTTCATCGAGCTCGTTGGCAAGGGCAGTGTTAATAGTTAATTGCTTTGGCTTCGTTTCGGTAGAAGTGCCATTTTTGGTTGATGGCGCCACTAAGCGGTATGCATTCAAGAGTTCGTTGAAGGACCCAAACAAAGTTAGGTAGAGCATTCGAACAAAACAGACATCAATCTTGGCAACAAAGAGTGGGAAGTTGTCACTAAGAAGCGACATCATCGCTTTAATGGAAGCAATTGAAGACCGCAACGATTGTACTATCAGCTCGTTGCTATTGCCTGTTTCTTCCACCGTTTCCAAATTCTCCACCAAAGTGTCAATGTTGGCTTTTGCAGTGAACAAGTAAGTTACCATTTTCATCGTTACCTTTTTGTCCACACAAAAACCGGTAAACCGCCTCACCGAAGAGTGAAGTTCTGAGAACGAGAAGAGGACTTTTCTCGAAACCTTGATTATTGCCGAAACGTTATACGTTGACGTTTCTGTCTTGGAATCTTTTTTCGCCAATGTGGTATCAGTCTTGGGAATGCTGCTTTGTTCTGTTGATTCTGGTTCTGTCTTCTTCTGCGTGTCAGGGGACTCCCTGTATGTTCTCGAGAGCCCACTCAAAGACGCCGAAGGGAAGTTTTTTAGTGCCAATTCGTCAGCGGGAAGTTCCTGTAGCGTCGAAAGGCGCCTAAAATAAGCCCCAGATTTATGTTCTGTATCTACCGTTTCGTTTTTTTCGAGGATGATGTCGATCTCCTTCAAGGTGTTTGATCTAGATCTTCCTCTCGACCCCGGACGGGGCGTTGTGGAAGGGGATGAGGTCGAAGAGACTGGAGGCTTGTGCATTGCTGTAGTTGCGGTGGTTGTCGCTGGCACAGGTGAGGTTTTCAGCGGAAGAGAATCAGCGGTTGGAAATGGTAGGCTTAAAGAAGAGAGGTCCGAATCAAACAGAGTATCGGTATTCTCATTTGAAAGTTCACGATCTTCAGACCCGGCGTCGGGTTTTCGTATTATGAGACCCATTCGTCTTGCAGCCTTGGATGCTTTTGTCTTGGTTTCGGAAATGCTTTTGGATCGGCTAATGGCAGGGGGTGCGTTATGCAAGATGGGCTTGGGTTCGACTTCCTTTAATTTTGCTTCAAGCATGGAAGCGTTGGCTACGAGATAGCTTTTGAGTTCCAGCACCCACTCAAGGTCGGTGGAGTTCTTCTGGTGCATCCGGATCACATCCATCAGTGGATACTGGAGGGGATTGTCAGCCACCTCGATAAGGTGTAAGTTGGGTAATTCGCCAAGGGTTGGTGGTAGAACCGTCAAGTTATTTTCCTTGAGTGAAAGCACTCGAAGAGACGTCAACTTCAACAATTCTTGCTTGGAAAGGTAGGAAATTCGGTTCTTCGAAAGATCAAGAATTTCCAAACCAGTGGCTCTGGTGACAGATCGAGGGAGATCCGCAAGTTTGTTGTTCTGGAGATCCAAATATTTGATGTTATTGGCAATGATAGCAAAGTTTAGAGGCAAACCTTCAAGGTTATTGCCCTGTAGCGATAGTCGTTCAAGTTCCAATGGCGGTTGAAACGAGTAAAGAAATTCGTGTACACATTCAATCACCTCCGACATGGACAACTTTGGGTGAGACAACGCAAGGTGATTGAGCTTGAGTGTGCGCCGCTGCTTTACCTGGTCCTTCTGCTCAGTTAAGAGCTGAAGCATCAGCATTTTCGCTGAGAGGTATTCAGACATTTGGCACTGGAGCTGAAAAGGCGGAAAAATCGTACATTTTTCGCGCGGCCCCACTCTAACAGGAGGTTACAGGGGTCGTTACATCGTCATATTATATATCGTCTACACAGCGACCCCTCTTTTCTTGGCATCGCCTCGTTCCTGCCAAACGGTTTTTCCAGAGCAGCTGCACACTTGTTTGTCGTTTTCCCAAACACCGGCACTTCTGGCAATCACCCCACAAATCGAGTCCGAAGCGATGGTATCCTTGACGCGAGACAAAATTATGCTGCGCCCAATGAGCTCGGAAACGTTGAGTTTGGCGTGAAGAAAGCTCTGCCCGGCAAAAGAATCGGTTATCGGTCTCTGGTGGGCCCCCTCGCTCTTTATCACCGTTTCTACAGACAGCGGTTCATTCACCAGAATCAGGCCCAAATCGTAGAAGAGTTTCCCCGTCGACAAAGCGCCCTGTGACAAGTTGCCCGAGGCTCTGATGGAGGGATAGTACGTTCCCGCGGGAAGTCCATTGACGGTCAAATCCACAACGGCATCGCTCTCTCCAAGACTGACAATTCGTGCCAATCCCTTCACCGGGTTTGCAATGTCCTTTTCATCGAAAGATTCGAGGATACACACCGCCGCCGAGTTGGGCTTGCCGGTGCCACGTATTATGGCATCCTTCCCCGTGGCCTGAATCGACCGTACAATCTGCGACGGAGCCACCGATCCTGTGGTTGTCACGAGGTTGTTTTGTAGATCCACGTTGAACTTGGTGATTTCCGAAACCGAAGCAAGTGCCTTGGACACGCTGTCTACACAGGCCTGGCACTCCAAGGGCACTGCAAACAGCATTTCAAATTCATTACTGACTGTCATTAGTAATGGTGGTGCGGTACCGCTGCCACGGCTTGTGATTCGCACCCGCCACACCGCCAAGCTGCAGGAAAATTTGCAGCCGGTTCTTCATTTACCTCAGTCATTTACTTCAGTCATTTACATTTACAATTTTAAGTCTCAGTTGTAAGTTAAGCTAGATCTTGAGACTGCTCATTCTACGACGAGCAGCATCGTGTTTGGTGCAGACCCACGTGGATGCGTACATATTGACCCGATCGATCGATTGGCCTCTGGTCCGAACTCCGGCTGGCTCACATGAAAATCCCATCTTTTTGAAGGTCTCAATGTACCAAGGCTTCGTTGAGGCAGATCTAAGCATGACACGTGCTCCATCGGCAAGGCAGTTGCTCAATGCTGCGATTTCGTTTTCGGCATCGGTTCCCTCTGGGTTGAACCAATCCATGTGGTCCATGATAATGGCAATGGAAATGGACTTTTTGCTCAATCTGGAGAACGCATCTTGAAGGGTATCGGTGTGTAATCTAATAGTGTCGAGGGGAACTTCTCCTGTCTTTTGGTTGCGTGCTTGGTATCTGCTATATGCCTTATCGGTCAAGTAGTCTGGGCAGTTGTCCTTGGCATACTTTCCAACCAAAGTCAAATAGTAGAAGTAATTGTCTTGGGAAATCAACGACCGGTTGATCAATGGCTCCAAGGTGTCAATGACGTACCTCAACACCGAATCTCCCATCATCTTAGCCTGGCTAGCAGGTACACCAAGTGCCTTCCACAAGAAAATAGGGTTTCCGACCATAAGAGTTGCAACAAATGGATTGAACAAACTTGGTTTGATATGATCTTCCCATATCTTTTTCTGTTCCTCCATTGTTTTACACTCGCACAACTTTTTCACTTGGTCCTTAACACCAAAAAACTTGAAGATGTAACGGGCCAATCTCAATGCCCATCTGGTGGAACCGGTATCGTACAAGCCTCTTCCATTGACGTCGAAAGTATCTCTTCCTCTCTCAGCCCAGTACTGGAAAGCATTGGAAGAGATATGTGGTGCTAACTTGGAATAAAAGATGTCATCAAAGTTCTTGATCTTACCTTCTCCAAACATCGCCCACACCTGCTTTCTTGACAATGTTCTCAATGCGGCCAACTTTAACTCGAGCAAGTGGTTTTGACAGGGATTCAAGTCGACGGCATGGATTCTCTTTGGTGGATTGGGAAGCGAGGCATACGACAAAATGTTGTCTCCCGCCGAAGTGATGGCCAATACGGTGTCGTTAGAAGTAAAGTTCAAGATCTTGTGGTCCTCTCTGGGGTCTTCCCAGGTGAAGGCGTATATGTACTGGTCCTTGAACTGGTGATATTGTGGGTTGATTTCATCAAAGTACACTCTCCATGCTTCCTTTTGGTAGTAGATGGAAGGGTAGGGGATGTTCTTTTGAAAGTTCTGGAGAGCAGCTTCGTGTCCCTTACTCATAGGGCCCTCATCCACTGTCAACTCAACAGTACTGTTTTTAGCAGGGGCAAGGTATGGAGACTCAGTGGCCAAACAGTTGATTTTATGGAGTAAAGCAGTGGCTTTATTCTTGTCACATCCAATCCACAAGTAATATGGGATGCGTCCCAACTTGTTGTTATAAGAGTTTAACGATTTGATGGTACCAAACTTGTACTCGAGATAGCTTCGGCGAGCGGGTTCAAGGTACACCTTATCGGCCTCGAACCAGATTCTCCAAAAGTTTCTCAACACCCAAGGAATGTTTCTGTTCAAAAGACCTCCAAGGGTGTTGATACGGCCAATTGAGGTTTCACTCGATTGTACCCCAAAATCCACACACGACACTATTCCGTCTGCTTCAAGCATAGGAAGTATATGGTCAATGGCAGCATGGAAATTTGGAATCATTGAAAGCGAATAGGAAAAAGTGATCAAGTCTGCGCTTTCTTCAGGGATAGAGAAATCGCATGCATCAGCAACAAGGACGTGAACATTGGTCCAAGATTTGGCTGCAAATCTGGCTTTTGCAACTTCGCACAACGAGGGAGACAAGTCCACCAAATAAACCGCTTTGAAATTTTTGGCGATCGAGCTGACTTCGTCCATATATTCAATGTTGGCGCCTGTGCCTCCACCGATGTCAATCCACACGAGATCGGTCTTTTTCTGCAAGTGTGCAATTGACAATTTCAAGCACTCTTTGCGACCCTTCAAAAGAATGGTTCTCGTTTTGTCATATACGTGAGCTTGGGTTTTGTAAAACGTTTCCAAAGCCTGCTGCTGCTCGGTAGAGTTACGTTTTTTGGCCTTGGACGCCATGGGTTTGACAAAACAAGCCCAGGCGAACACCAACAATGATCGAAAATGATCACTGGTCTTTATCAGATAACCAAGAGCACATACCACCGAAATGGCAGTTACCCAGTATACCTTGGTCAGATCCAAGGGGATTTCAAGATTCAATTCCAACATAAAGTTTATTTACTAATTCTACATTCTCCACGTCTCTTATATGTGCCAGGTTAGCCTATGCCGGTGCATACAGGCCTCCGCGGACCACATGGCTGCAACAACGTGGGGGCACGCGCGCAACGTGTGGGCATGGCTTAAACGTATCAATACCCAACGCGGAAGATGTCATAGCTGAAAACGTGTTGGCTCACGCGGGAAGTAGCCTGTGATAGCATTCGTGCATCCGATAACAGTAAAAATTGGTATAATAATGCGGGACCATACGAAACCCACCGGTTATGTAATCCGGCATCGTCCACCAAACCCTATTACTTGTATTTTGCAACCACCTCTTCATCTTCGTCTTCGAGCCTTCGGAGCAAGTAGTCCACTTCGACCTTCTTTGTAAGTGGAATAACATAGTCCTTGTACAATTGAGCTATGACTTCAGGTTTGACCTTGGATTGAGGGTTTTGAGAGTACATCAATGATGGATCCGTGCCGTAGCTTTGACCCTTTTTCTTGAGACGTTCCAAGATCTTTTCTTCCACGGCAGAATTGGTGATCGAGGCCTCGATACCCTTGACATCTTTCGCCAAAATCAACTGGATGTACTTGGGTTTGTCCGATTGGTACTTGGCCTCGGCGACAAATTTTCCAAAATGGATCCGGCGAGATAAGGACTGAAGACAGTCAATATCGCAGACAGAAACCGACCCGAGGTTTTCCTCCTGCTCACCAATCTCACACGCCACCTGGGGCACGATGTTTTCCACGTAAAAGTTTAAAACCGTCTGGTTGTGGTTAACCTCTTTATGGTAAGATGCAAGTATGTTTGGGTAATTGATGGGAGGTAAAAACGACTGCAAAAGAACCTCAGGGAAGAAAGGTATCTCGTCCGGCGCCTCGTATCTGCGGATCTGCGAGTGGGTTCTCTCCATCTGTTGCAATGACCAATCTAAAAATGACCCATCGAAATGGGGGATGGGAAACTTGTTCTTGACGTATACTGAGGGAGAAGAGTAGAATTGCGATCTTTCAATCAAGAAGAACACAATTGTGTCCTCCATACGGACGAGGGCCTGGCGGATGTTGCCGAGATCAAGAACGGTTTCTGGTTTAGTGAAGTCCATGGTTGGCGTCGGTGATAAAAAACTTGAGACTGAGGGTGTTGATGCAGTACCTTGAGTATAGTGAGTATTAAGTGTATTGTATATACATGCTGTTCATAACTTTCCCGCCCCTTCGAGCGAGGCAAGCCGCTGCTGGGCGTACTTGCGTACTATTTCCTGGTCGTTTTCCCGTAATTCATCGAGGGTCTTGTCGTCGGTGCGGTCGGCCAATGAGGCCCTTCTCGACGAAAGAAACCGTCGGAGCCGCAGTACCGGCGTCGTTCCCTGTCCATAGTTGTCGAGCGACTCGTCTAGTGCCGTCCCTGGCTTGAAGTTTTTCATGCCGGCTCGACGCCGATATTGTGCTGCGTTCTCGAGAGCCGTCATCACCTGAAGAGTCACCACCAATGCAGCCACCGCAAGCACTCCCACGAGAATCTTGTACTTGTTCTTGTTAAGCTCTTCCTCGGTGGGGGCCTCGCGGTTGTGCCGCATGCGATAGTAGTCCTCCCATGTTCCCGCTTTCCAAAATTGCTCGTCCTCATTAAAATCGTACTTCTTTCGGTGGGCATTGGCCATTCTGTATGCTTCAAACGAAGACGGGTTTGGATTTTTGCCGTAGTTTTCCCATGAGGTATTCTGGTACCGGTTGTAAGCGACTCGTCTGCGAGGATCCTTCAACACATCGTAGGCATACTGGATCTCGTCATACCGTTGGCGCTTGGCCTCCTCCGTCAATTGCCTGCCTTTGTCGTCGGTCAACACCAAGTTCTTGCTGACGTCCGGGTGGTATATTTTGACGTACTTGACGTAGCAGCTCTTGAGAATCTTGTTTAGTTCCAACGTTGGCAAGTTTTGTGCTGATTGGTCAAGATTGAAGATTTCGTGTGGTGTGGGTTTTTTCGATTTTGGCCAGGGGTGAAGGTCATATTTCTTGTGGTACTCGTCGTGCGGTATGGCGCCCGTGGCGTACGTCCTCGCGGCCGTTTTGGAAAGTTGCCTGAAAACACTCCGTTCCATAGGGAGGTTCCGATTGAGGTTCCGATTGCGCACTCCGTATCGCAGTGATCGGATCGGAGTGTGCATATACGGGTCGCGATGAGCGCCGCACCGACGGTTACTATCTGGGGTATATATTACAAACGAATGCTATAAGTCACAATGCTGCCATCAACTTGGAAGGCTGGTTTTCGTCCACGGGTCTTATCAAGTGCCCGAGCTTGTACACAGCCTTGAGGAAACCCTGGTGGTCCAACACCACCAAATCGGCGTCGCAGCCTTTGTTGAGGAAGCCCTTCTCGTGCTGCACACCAATGGAGGTTGCTGGGTTGTTGGTGACGGTTTTCACGGCCTGGGCTAAGGGAATGTTTGCCCACGCCATCAAGTTGCGGACGCATTGAGGCAATGTGGTAGCGGAGCCGGCCAATGTCTTGGTTCCTTGCAAGTACAAGTATGGGCCCTTCTTGACGATGGTTTGGTTGTCCCACTTGTATGTGTCGTCGGGCAAGCCTATCAAGTGCATGGCATCGGTGACGAGTATACACTTCTCCGGGTTGGACCTGAACGCGATCACGGCCATTGAAGGATCAACGTGAACTCCATCACAAATCATGCCAAAGTATGGGGTGTTCCCCACCACGGGCGAGGTGACAAGACCCACCACCCCGACGTCCCGATGGTGGGGTTGCGGCATGGCATTGTAGAGATGGGTGATCATGGTGGCCCCGTTGTCCACGGCTTTCACTGCGGTCTTGTAATCGGCGTTGGTGTGGCCCAACGAGAACACGATGTTGGACTCCACCACTTCGGGAATGGCTTGCAACACTCCTTCGATCTCAGGAGCAGCGGTCACGATGGCCACGTTCTCGGTAAAGTTCTCTACTCCTCCGTAGACCTCGAAGAGCTTCGAGGGTCCTTCTTTGGCATCGACAAATGTCTCTGTTGGATGGCACCCTTTTTTCTTCAAATTGATAAACGGTCCCTCGCAATGAGCTCCGAGCGAGTCCACCTGATGTTGCAGCCTGCTGCGACGATAGAGCGGGAGCACGTTGTTGTAGACTTCCGGGAAGTTGGACGTGACAGTAGGACATATCGAGGTGACACCGGTGGTCAAATACTTGGCCATGGCATCTCTATAAAAAGCCTGGAACTCCTTGACGTCCTTGTTGGTTGCACCCTCTCTCAAATCCGAAAAATTGAGTCCATATATCCCGTTGTTCTGAATATCCAAGAATCCAGGTGCCAAAACGTTCCCGCCAAGGTCCACCACCTCAATTTTCACTCCGGCAGGAGGGGGTACTTGACCATAGATAGTGCCATTTTCCTTATCTACGTACAAGTCCACATCATGGTACAACACGCCGTTGTCACATAAATGGCCGTTGGTGAATCTGATAAACGACATTGAAATAGAACTTGTTGAATTACTGGTGGGTCTAATTTCTATCCATATATAATCGGCTTGCAAGCCAGTGTCATCAATGTAACCACCGGTTGCATCGGGACCAAGACTGCAGGCGGACCAGGGCTGCCGCACCACCATGCACAAGCCGGGGCGTGTGCAGGAGATTAGCCGTGTAACGTTACATGTCGGGCCCAAGTCACAATCACCCTCTGGTTACATGAAAAATTGATTGCAATATAAACACTCCGGTTTCCACAATCCCCAACTTCAACAATGCCCATCAAACAAGCTATTTTCTCCTCCCCAGATGATGCCTCAGATTACCTTGCAAACCTTATAGTTCGCAGGATCAATGACTTCTTCCCATCGGCTTCCAAGCCGTTTGTCCTCGGACTCCCCACCGGATCTTCTCCAGAGGGTGTATACGCTCGTCTTATTCAAGCTTATAAGGACAAGAAGGTTTCTTTCAAATATGTTGTGACTTTTAACATGGATGAGTATGTGGGTCTCAAGCCATCAGACCCTCAATCATACCACTATTTTATGTTCAACAAGTTCTTCAACCATATAGATATTCCCCGCGAGAACATAAATATCCTCAATGGACTTGCCGAAGACGTGGAAAAGGAGTGCAAGGACTACGAAGCCAAAATTCACAAGTACCCCAGAATCAACTTTTTCATGGGTGGTTTGGGCCCCGAGGGTCATTTGGCATTCAACGAAGCTGGTTCTAAAAGAACTAGTATCACTAGAGAAGTCACTTTGGTCCAGTCTACCATTGACGCCAACTCGAGGTTCTTCGGCAACGATCCCTCAAAAGTACCTAAGACTGCCTTATCGGTAGGAATTTCCACCATTTTGGACAATACCGATGAAATTGCAATTATCGTTTTGGGACTGGCAAAACACTTTGCTTTGGATAAGACGATAAATGGAAAGAGAAACGATCCAAGGTACCCTTCATCTTATTTGCAAGATCACCATAACGTTCTCATTGTTTCAGACACTGGCGCGGCCGGTCTCAAGTCCAAGCTATAGAAATTAGTGAATTGATACATAATGACGATTTGTAGTTGATTTCACTCCTAGTGTTTATTTTAGAACAACTGTTCTGTTCTGTTCTGTTCTGTTCTCTGTTAATCACGTTCATTGATCTATGTAGTATGCAGCGCCAATGGCAGCTCCGATGATGGAACTATTCTCAATGGGCTTGAGGTCAACCTCTAATCCCAACTCCTTGATGTCCTTGTTCTCGTTCACAAACTTGAGGATTTTTTCTCGGTAAGAGTGAAAGTACATCAACACCGATCCCACAAACCCAATATCGACATATTTGCTGGTGAAAGGACCATTGTGAGCTTTCAAAAGCTTGATGAAGGCAATGATGGTGGATGCAACAATATAAGCGGCACGCTCAATCACACAGTTTCCAATCGTTTTGATCTTCAACACATCTTCCTCACATACCAGCTGTGAGAGTGCGTAATGTTTGGTCAACAATTCAGATGCTTTCTTGGTGTCGTCACCTTCACAAACAGCGCACAATAGCTCTCCAGTGAAGCCCTCATAGGGAAGATAAAGCGATTCCAACGAGTTACGATCAATCAGGGCAAACAACTCACCATCTTTGATCATATCCACCATCACTAGCCGAGTAAGTTCGGGGAGGTATCTTCCACTTGCCATCAATTCTGACGGCTGGAAAATACTCATGGCTTCGGGGTCCACCTCCATATGGGGCTTGAAATTGAGCGAGGTTCTGTTGAAACGATCATCTATGATCTTGTCGTATGGAGTGGAAAGATCCTGCAGCAAGTTCATGCCAAACATGGACAACTCGGAGTTGAGCAAAACAGCATCCAGGCCCAAAGTTTTTTCGAAATGAAGCTTGTCGGTGTCCAAAGAGCAGCACATGTTGGCTCCAGTACCCAAAACCATTGCTAATTTCATGTAAGCGTCGACAAAGGAACCAGCAGCATAGACGGCCAACGAGTCGTTGATTATTACTTTCACATCCAAGCTCAAGTCATGTTGGCGCTTCATAGCCGATTCCAAAACCTGCTTCAAGTCCTGGTTGTAGATCTCAGGATCAATGGTATACCCCTTGCTAACATGGACTATTTTTCCTCTATTATGTGAAATCTGATCCAATGGAAACGACCAGGTGATCCCGGTATTGATGACGGTGTTCTTTTCCATGGAAATTAGTGACTGGCTGCTGAGGGTTTCGAATATTTTTGATGCAATAAAGTCGAAAAACTTGTTGTTGATATTTTTAAATGAATCGTTGATTTCCCACTTGTTCTCGATCACAACCTCGATTCTTCCACTTCGATCTTCTTCATCGTCCAGCAATGGAGCAGCAATGTCAATAACCGCTACCCTGAGAGTCGAACCGCCGAGGTCAATCACCAAGTACAGGCCACATTCGTTTCCAGTAGCCTTGATATTGAAGTTGGGAAGCATAGTAAGTTTGGAGTTTTCTGCAAGCGCTTCATTGAAATGTGAAAAAAGTGTGTCGGAATGAGATGAAAGGTTGTTGATGTCAACATTACTCGAGAAACCGTGGACGGCCAGTGCAAGAATAGCTGATGTCGAAGACAGTTGTGACCCAACTGAAAGAAGCAGATCATCGGATTCAGAAACGTCATCGGTCAACACCTCCAATGGGGAGTCGGAGGTGATTTCTTTTGTCACCACTTGAACCTGAGTTTTGGGCAAGTTGAAAGCCTTCGCGATCCGAGTGAATGCAGTCATGATATTTGATTATGGTGTGTATGGTATCAACAAAGATATATATGCCAAAGAATGAATGCAATTGTTGGTTGTACAAAATATAGCTTGGGCCTATATCGGCAAAATACTGTCAATAAATAACTTCTGCTATGCACTGTAACCTTTTCCCAGAAGTAACCTGCAACTTTATGTAGCATTCCGAATCCTGCCCAGTTAGTGCGCGGTAGACTGGCGCCAATGTAACCTGAGATGGGCTACTGATGTTGCATGTTGCATTGGTCGTGCGCGACCCAGAGATAGTGGGGGAAGCCTTTATGGTTACGACATCGGCTCAGGTTGACCTGGTGGAGTTAAATCCAGCATCTCAATTTCTTCTGGTTTATCTTCGGTGAGCCCGGCCATCTTCGACAACCTCTGAGCATGCTCTTGCGGCTGCTCATCGATGAACTCTTTGAGTTTCTGTTTTGCGATAACTAGGCACTCATCCAACATCCGTTGCACCACCACCATGGCAGGTTTCAAGAGGTTCAAGTGGTACAAAACATAGGTTCCAGCTCCCAACATCAAGAGTAAAGTGAAAAAGAATGGATTTCTCAACACCGCCATGAACTCGTTCCACCCAAGCACAAGTATCACAATGTAGATGTAGTAAGGAATGTGGGTGACATGTTGTATGAGAGCTCGCTTGGATTCAACAAAGGTAGCATCGGTTTCCTTCTTGAATTTGGAAAGAACCAGTGCCTTATCCGACTCAGAAATAACCTCGGCAAAACTCTTTGGTTCATCTTCATCGTCATCTTCCTCATCCGTATCCAGATCGACATCTTCATCCTTCGAGTGATCTTCCCCACTAGTATCAAATGCAACTCCCAACTTCTTTTGAAGTCTCTTGTCCCTAACATCATACTTGGGAACTATTGCTGTTCCATCCGAAAGCGTAGCTAATGTAAGAACGGGTAATGCTTTGAGGGCATGCTCTTTCGCAGCCGTAAAATTAACTTCAAGTTCATGGGTATTTTGATACAATCTGGGAATGCCATTCTCGTCGTAACGAAACTTATCTTCAAACCTGTCTTTCAAGATGACAACAAGGTTTTCTTTGGAGATAAGTCTGCGCATTTGTACATGGAAGAGACTCCAAGCCCTGAATTGGAACTTCTCAAGGGCACGCTCATTCACAGATGCAGATGTTCCTAGTCCAAAGTCTACACCTGTAGCTATCTCATACTTGGAATAAAAGTATTCGTCCTGGGCGCCTTTGAATTTCTCGAGGACACGGTCCCAAGTGGTTTCGGAAGGATCACTTATTTCTTGGGTGATTGCCTTGGCAACAGCAGATTCCACCTTTTTGAGACTCTTTGCGAGAATTGAGTTTAATTCAACTAATCTCTGCTTCAGAAGAATGCTGTCGAGCTTAAGAGTAAAGCTTGTGACATGCTTGGCATGATCAAGGGACCCGTTCAATGTAATAAAAGAACAGTTCTTCATGAACTGGTGTACGATATCCTTGCGTAACGCTTCTGTCGCAAGAGCGAAGGAAACGTCCCTGGGAAGCTTCTTGGATGATAAAGACGAAGCAAATTTGGCAGAAAGCTTCAGCACCATGTGAGCTCCATGCTGGTCAATCAAGTCTTGATAAACGTCGGTTATCTTGTGTTCTAAAGCCTTTCTCTTTTGAAGATATACAGACTGATTGTAGCGGGAAGCCATCATGTCGTAGTTCTCAAGTGTATCTTCTTTGAGGTCGTTAAGAGAGCCACCAAGTTCCTCATAATCGATTTCTTCCTTTATATCGCGGGGCGCAAATTTGGCATGGCGTTCTTCAAACTTCGAGCGGAACTCCTCGAAAACAGAAGTAAGAATCTCATCGCACTTGAACTTGGCCACAAGGATCTGCTGGGTAGGTAAGTCCAAATCCTTGTTTTTGTCGATTTGATCCCAACAACTCTCCGCGTACATTGTCCAACCATCAATTGGTATGTCGTGATGGTAATACTCTTTGAACAAAAAGTCTTCGTTTTTGTGATCGGTGAATCTGTCACCAAGAAGCTGTACATCCGTTGTAAATTCTCCCGGTTGAAGAATCTTGTGTCTTAATGTGTGGAACTGGATATCAAAGAAATCGGAGAATTGGAGGTGGGCAAGTTCTTGTGGCTTGCTTAAACTATCCCACATTTTGATGAGATCCTGGGTGACGGTTGCTGCCAAGCTCTCTTTGCTGGTGGTACCTATGTGGTCTCTTATGACAAACAACAAAAGCACCTTGTGTTCATTCATCTCCAATTTGGTACGTCCAAACAAAGACAAGTTTACTTCGAACACCGTCTTTAAAAGCCCCATGTTGGCGCCCTGGTATAAACCAATCTGATGTTCCCATACGTTGATGATCAACACTTCTGAAGTCGACAATGCGAAAAGAGCAGCTTTTCTCTCAAAGTCCTGATCTTCTCCTCTCTCTCTTCCGTCAGTTCCCTCTACATCCATTACGAATATGTTCTCTCCGCCTTTACTTGGCAAGGGCCCGTGCGATGTGGTGATTATACTGGAATACGCCATCCATATACCCTTTGTGGTCTGCTGTCGATTCGACTCGTCCATCACATCAAAGTTGGTGTTGAAAAGACGGTTCAACAACGTGGACTTACCCGTGGATTGGGAGCCAAAAACTGAAACTATATGGTAGTTATTGTTCACTTCAGAAGCCGGCGTCGCTTTGCGAACGTAGTCGAGAATCAGGCCGTTGAATTCCTTGGCTTCGCTGACAACCTGGACAGCATCCTGAAGCTGGTTCTTGTCGATTGGCACGAAGGAAGACGACGACGAAGTCGACGACACCGAAAGTTCTTCAGAACCCAAATCTGGTGGTGGTAGATCGGACATTCTTGACGAGCAAAGTTGCACGAGGGAATAAAATCGCGGGGTGCATGTGCCACGCCCATGCACCGGGGCATACCATGGGTGCAAAATATATAATCTCTATGTACATTAGCTGTCTAATAAGACAGGACGGATTGCTCTTCTCATTCCCAAGTATGTCATGTCGAAAACTCCACGGCCCTGGGTGATGGACCGAAGTTTTGAAAGGTACCCAACCATGTCTCGCAATGGGGTTTCTGCCACAATCACTTTTTTGTTGGTGAAGTTTACCGCATTTTTACCCGATTTCATGGTGTAGTCTTGAGGCAAGTAGAGGTTTTCCGCTTCCTCGTTTGCCCACGCATTGGAATCCATGTTTTCACTTTCATCCTCAATCGACGTTATGTGTGCCAGGCATCTGTGGCTAAGATCATGAACAACTTCACCCATTGTCCCTGAGTCAACATACACTCTTGTCAGCATTATAGGCTCTAGGATGCAGAAGGAGGCCTCTGGAAGCTTGATGAGTGCTTCTCTGACCACCTGTCTACTAGCCTCAAGAAGCATGGATGCCGACACCTCTTTACCTTCAACTGGAAAATCCCAATGGGTAACTCTAACAACCACCGAATGAAGGGGAAGCCCCAAGATAGGGCCGCCCAATTGCAATCCAGTGGTTATGCCTTGCAAAATAATGTCGTTTAATTCTTCGAGAGAATGTTCAGATTTCCACCGCCGTTCCGAAAGACTCTCATTGATATGAGGAGCCGCGGCTTCGGGAGGTAAGATGACAATATTGTTATCAGTCTCAAGTAAAACCGACCCATTTTCGTCTGACTGAGTAGCCTCTTCAGCTGGACCATCAATTGCCTCGAGCGATACCTCCACCTTGACCAAACCATCATTTTTGCCAACCTTCACAACTTCAAGACTAGGCTTCGACACTGTCTCTTTGAACGACACAGCAACATTGCGCAACCTTATCTTTGCCTTCATATCATTGATCAACCGGTCTCTCACTATTTCAAGGTGCAATTCTCCCATACCACTTAAAATAGTTTGCCCTAACTCTTCATCAACATTCACGTTCAATGAAGGATCTTCTCTTATCAAAGTCTCGATACACTCGTTCATGTACCTGGCATCGCCGGCAGTTAAAGGCTCGATACTGGAATTGAAAAGAGGTGGTGGGATCTCAATCGGTAAAAGCTTGATACTTGTTTCAACATCGGTGAAGTTGCGCTTCACTGGGCCATGAGACACCAAAGTATCACCAGTTATAACGTCATTTTCAGTACCAGTGATGACACCAATGTTTCCAGAACTTATCTGTGAAACTGGTTCTGGGGTGTCACCATGCATTAATAACACTTTGTTCAAGTTGAGTTTCTTACCCGTGCGAGTATTAACAACCGTTGTATTAGATGTCAACGACCCCGAATATACCCTGAAGAACGTCATGACTCCTCTTGTAGCGTGTGTCATCACCTTGAACGCCAAGGCAACCGTCAACTTGGGGTCTTTGTTAACAATAAGCCCTTGGTTGAGTTTCATCTCTACCGGTACCGAGGTAATTTTGGAACTTTTCTTTTGCTTTTGCTTTTTTGACACTTTGGATGTAGAGACGGTGATCTCTGGAACCGGTGTTTCAAGTGGTGATGGTAAGTAGTCTACCACCCCATCTAAAAGTGGTTGGACTGCTATCTTGCGAAATGCAGAGCCACAGAATACCGGGGTAACTTGGTTTGAAATGCAGGCTTTTCTAATAGCCAGCTTGAGAATCGACGAAGGTATTTTCATGTAATCCTCATCGTATTCCAAGAACGCATCGACAACAGTTTCTTCGATGCCTCCTAATGTTTCCACCATAGACTCACGACACTTGAGTGCTTCCATGTACGCTTCTTTGTGGCTCTCTTTGGCCTCTTGGAGGTCTATCACAGAGATATTTCGACCATTGGGATCCTCATCGATGTTCCATTTTAGAATCTTGTTATGGAGAATATCGATTACTCCGACAAACACCGCATCATCCTTGACCATTTCAAAGTATGGGATATTGCACAACACCACCTTAGTTTGAAGTTTTTGCACAACTTCCTTCACTGTACGACTGAATCCAGCCCCCGGACGGTCCATTTTGTTCACGAATGCTATTCGAGGAATCTCTAATGTCTGAGCTTGTTTCCATACTTTTTCGGTTTGTGCCTCGACTCCAGCTACTGCATCCAAAATTGTCACACATCCGTCTAGCACGCGGAGCGATCTTATCACTTCAAACGTAAAATCAGCGTGTCCTGGAGTGTCAATGATATTGATCTTATTATTATTCCATGGAATAGAGATGGCCGCCAGCTGGATTGTGATACCTCTCAGTCTCTCAGATGGTAAATAATCGGTGACGGTGTCTCCCTGGTCAACATCTCCCATTGTAGTTGTTTTTCCACTATAAAAGAGCATTCTTTCGGTGGTTGTAGTTTTTCCAGCATCTATATGGGCGATGATTCCGATGTTTCGAGTATGCAAAGAGGATACCTGATTAAGTTTTGGTTCTGATAGATGTCTCGTGGACTTCAGAAACGTTCTTTTAGCTACGAAAGGAACCCAAATGGGAATCCTCGCCTTAGCATGGACGCTAAACATAAAGAAGCTGATTGAAACCAAAGTTTTAATTGTGTGGGTGCAAGGGTGTACTATCAATGAATGTCGTTTCCTAATGGAACGTAATTGTGAAAGTTTGAGATTTTGCAGAATTTTAGTAAAATAAGATAATGGATGGTTTTGATGATTGTTTTTTAAAAATGTTCTTAAAACTGTCAAAACGACACAATAACCAGAATATTAAAAGTAATTACTCACTTGGTAGACGGTCCATGTTTCTATTTCCATCACAAATCGGGCATGTGGTCTAGTGGTATGATTCTCGCTTAGGGTGCGGGAGGTCCTGGGTTCAATTCCCAGCCTGCCCCGATTGTTTTTTTTGAAGTTGCAACAAATCAGATGTGATACAAGTGTCCTTGGAGAACCGTTCAGAGACATTCGGGACTGTAATAGGTTTATCTCGGACTGTAGATGAGCTCTTTCCGACTGTTGACGAGTTGAGGACTCGTTCACTTGGTGTATAAATCTTCTCCTTCAGTACTACGGGGAATGCATGAACTGCACACTGAGCTATGTTGGCTTACCTATTTGTTTGTAACAAATAGCTGTATGGGACCTTTCATTTATTACTGATTGTGCCCTGAAGGCTTACCTCCTATAGGGTTACGCTTGGTATAAAATCAACCGACAAGGGCATGTGGTCTAGTGGTATGATTCTCGCTTAGGGTGCGGGAGGTCCTGGGTTCAATTCCCAGCTTGCCCCAAGTCTTTTTTTATTTTTTTCACGCAACCCTGGTTGATGAGTTATGAGCCTGATGAAGACTGGTCTACAGTTGACTATTTAGTCTACAGGGTCACACTAGAACGTGCTGTTTCTTAAAATTGCTTAAAATCATCTGTAGTCCATGTTGAAAACCTTGACATCAACATGAAGTCAACTAAACACCACATGAACTCAATACTGTTTACCTCACATTCTACAGCTTATCTCACTAATGTCTGGTCTTGCCTACTGACTCATGTGTTGTCGCTTTACACTACTTTCAGTATTTCGCGCTCCGACAGTCGGCCCGAGGTTCCGCCGCGCTAAGGCCGCTGTCAAAATTATCGAACAAACTCAAGTCATGAAGTAATTGTCGTACAGACACACTAACGAAGCCTCTTGTAGTTTTGATAGCTTAGAAT
Source organism: Meyerozyma carpophila (assembly GCA_030573695.1). Classification (NCBI taxonomy): domain Eukaryota; kingdom Fungi; phylum Ascomycota; class Pichiomycetes; order Serinales; family Debaryomycetaceae; genus Meyerozyma; species Meyerozyma carpophila. Next base: position 908,802 of record JAJMDS010000004.1, on the reverse strand, counting down.
TCGCTCTAGCTTTTTCCAGCCGAAACTCGGTACTGGAAGATAGAATTCTTCAGCCTTGCAATATAAGCATCGCGCGCCGCACCGGTTCACCGATGCAGCGCCGGTTACATCGCTTGACTCCCCCACCTTTTGAAGAAATTTAAATATAGCTTGTTTTATATAAATCCCACACCCGGGCGACATTGTTGCACTAATATTGAGCCCTCATCTGTACGTGAAATGGGGGACCGTGACACAGATGGTTTACGACACAACGAGGAATCGGACAATATAGCCACTTCTCCGACCATGGCCAATGTTACCTCGGCGGGATCAGATCACGGCAAAACAATCTCAGAAGGAGATGAACAAGAGAAGACTATGAACTCTGACTCAGAAAAGCAGGTGATACCAGAAAAGGAAGGAGGATATGGATGGGTAATAGTGTTTGCTGTTTTCCTATTAAACTTCGCTACATGGGGCATGAACTCAGGCTTTGCCGTTTACTTTTCGTATTATCTCAACAACAACACGTTTGCTGGTGCTTCCCGAATAGACTACAGTGTCATTGGTGGATGTGCGTTTGGAATAGGTCTTTTTTTTGCTCCTGTCATCAACTATATCCAGGGCATAATTGGCATCAAATGGACCATTGTGTTGGGAAATTGCCTACAATTTACGGCACTTATGCTCGCTAGTTGGACCGTCAAGTTGTGGCAGCTTTATCTCACCCAGGGTGTCATGCAAAGTTTTGGCTTGGCATTCATCTCGTTGCCAGGACAAACAATTCTCCCCCAGTGGTTCAAGAAAAAGAGAACATTTGCTGGTGGTTTGGCTACCGCAGGGTCCGGTTGTGGAGGGATTGTGTTCAACTTGGGAATGCAGGCGGTTATCAAGAGCCGTAGTGTGTTCTGGGCATTGAGATGCCAAAGTATAATTGGGTTTGGCCTCGTATGGATTGCTATTGTGTTGATCAAAGACAAGCACAAGAATACTGGCCACATTCAATTCACGTTTATCGACAAGCAAGTGCTTCGGACATTTGGCTTCTACGTTATGGTTTTCTTTATCATCACTTGTATGTTCGGATACGTGGTGGTGCTCTACACCTTGGTTAATTTTACAACGTCTCTTGGTTACAGCGAGTACCAGGGATCAATTGTTTCCGCCATGATCCAATTGGGGTCCGTTGTGGGGCGTCCGTTGATAGGAATGGTGGCAGACCGAATTGGACCCATCACCATGCTTATGATCGTGTACTTGATTTCGGGCATATTCACACTTGCCATGTGGATTCCTGCCAGAAACTGGGCTACAATGCTTATCTACGGCTTGATTATGGGAAGCATCATGGGGTCTATTTATGGTGCCTGTGCCCCCATGGTGGCCCGAATTGTGGGGTTGAAAAAACTCAATGTTGCGTTCTGCATGCTTTGGGTATGTCTTGGAGCATCGGGACTCGCATCGCCAGTTATTGGTGTGGCATTGGTTACTGGTGGTTCTGAAATAACCAATCCCACCCAATATTTGCATTGTACTATATTCGCAGGTGTTTCGTTTCTTGCCTGCTCCGCAAGCGTCCTTCTCTTACGAGGCTACGTCATTGCCAAGGACCGGCTCTCGTCTCACATCGACTCCGATACCGGAGACCATCTTGACATTCGAGTTCCGCCCATGGAAGCTCTCAGGTGCATGTTTATGTGGCCACAAAGAACAGCATAAACACCTTACATTACTAATTAATACATGTTATAAATAATTTTAGGTATTCGTATAGTTCATTCCTGCGAGTAGGCGTGCACCATTCTCATCGCGATGAGCCGAATTGACATAACATCTACAATTACGCTAACGAAAATTAAGTTTCCGGCACATCCCTAGCATAAAACAGTCATGAATGGAGACCCACAAAAGCACGAGGGTCACGATGATGTAGTCGAGGTTGACATACCACATGCCAATTCCTCCCATTCTTTGCCTGGTCCCACTCATTTGATAGTGATTCAAGATAAAAATAACCACTATCCGGCCATAGAAAAGCTCATATCACACTTTGTGGACAACAGTGCCCACGAAGTATCACAGATTACCATGGAAGACCTCCAGTCGTCATCCGGATCGTTTAATAGAATGGATATCTGCATCGAGGTTTATGAAGGTTTCGAAAAACACCTCCAAAAGCTTGTGAGTTTCATGATGAAAAACGGCTCTTATATGGCTTCGATTCCCAATATCGCATACCACATCCATTACGAGCCTTACTCGGACTGGTCTGAAACCAAGGACTCAACCAAAAACATAATAATCAGTGCCATAGATACCCTTCGCTCGGTGGCAGGTGCTAACGTTGTCCATGCTTCAATTATACACAAATACAACAGCAGCACTGTTTTCATAACTGACAAGGACCAGCTCCAAGAATTGGGCCACCAAATCCAAAACGACTTTCTGCAATTTCCAAAGCTTCATACTCTCGACTATCGAGAAAATGGTCTTCGGTTCTTTCCGGGCGTGAAATTCCCGCTATCTTTACAGACTCTCAATATTGGAGGTGGAGCATCGTTGGAGACCTTATCGGGATTCAAATTGCCTCCCAGCCTTAAAACATTGACTGTGGGGTCGGGGTCAATGACCAACATAGACAATATCTCATTTCCCTCAACGTTGGAGAATTTGACTGTGATCGAAAACAAAATTTATTTCCTCGAGTACGTCGACTTTCCACCATACCTCAAGCACCTTGATCTCTCCAGCAATAGGATCGAGTCTTTGCAGGACGTCAATTTTCCACTTTACTTGAAGTCACTCAACTTGTCATACAATCCAATTGAAAATATAAAAGGGGCAAAGTTTCCAGAAAAACTCGAGTACCTTGACATATCTCACATACCCAACGAATCTATGGCTGGTATACGATTGCCGGATCTGATTCTTAGCCTTAACCTACAACGTTCCATGACAAACATACGAGGCCTTAAATTCCCCTACAACGTTAAAAACCTAAACATTGCCCACAACGGAGTGAATAGCGTGAACCCACTCAAGCTTCCAAACAGCATTGAGAATCTCCACTTGGGTTACAACAATATCAAAACTCTTAACAAAGTGCAGTTTCCCACCTCACTCAAGACTCTTTATGTTGGAAACAACTTAATCACCACATTGAAAAACGTCCAGTTTCCCTACACATTAGAAGTCTTAGACTTTGATAATGATGCCTTCCGAGAGGAGCAAGACAAATCTTTAACATCGTTGAAAGATGTGGTATTTCCACCAAACTTAAGAGTCCTAAAATTGGGACACCATGCCATCAAGAGTGTAGAGGGCATCGATATGCCGGCCAGCTTAACATGGTTGAGCCTAGCACACAATGGTTTGAAAACAATACGGAACGTAACTTTTGGGAACAACCTAAAAGTACTAGATTTAAGAGGAAATCTCGAACTCTACAATATTGATCAATTGCAAATACCAGAAAGCGTGGTGGACCTTCGAATACCTGCGCAGTTAATATCTTACTTGCCTGCCTACATTATAGATCGAGCCAACAAGGGACAGCTTACGTTGAGCAAATAGAGTAGTTTATTTATACATACGAGGAATTAATGAATTATGGGGCATATTACTCTTCATCATCTTCTTCGTCAGAAGAAATCTTGTCTTCCTCCTCTTTACGATCCAATAATGCCTGTAATTGAGCGTCTTCAGTGGCAGTGACAGCTTTTGGAGCCATGTTAACTTTACAGTTACCACCAAACGATTCAATGCTCTTGGTTACGTTTTCGATGGCCTTTTCCAATAATGCAATTCCCTGGTTCTTGTCGTAAGCTTCGAGAGATATAAAGTACAAGGGAGCAGCCACCAACTTGGCCTTCACTTGCATTTGGTCGGTAGAGACTTCTTCAGCGGTCTTCAATGCTTTCTTGATGGCATCGATTCCGTCGTAGCTGAAACACGAAACTTCCACGTCAGCTCTAATTTGTATACGTTGAGGGGTCAATCTTCTCGAAATGTACAATTTCAACTCATCCAACACTTCGGGTGAAGGTGCTTTTATGTCATCGAAAACAGAGTCATCAGCAATGGATAACTTGTATGCATCATAAGCATGACCATATTTTTTACTCAATGGCCAGCAAACACTTTGGTACAATTCCTCCAAGGGAAGGTTGAATTTCTCGGCACAGTGTTTCAAGATTGAGTGCACTGCTCTTGACTTGTTGTAACGCTCATCGCACTTGACGATATCATCGGCCGAAACCGCTCTTTTGGACAAATCAATGTATCCCTTCTCCTTGTCCATTCTCAACACAACGGCCACCTCGTTTTTACCTACACGAATCAATTTTTGAATCGAACGAATACGCCGTCTGGATAATTCCGACAACAAAACCATACCTTCAATGTTGTCATATTCCAACAACTTTACGTATGCTCCCATCTCGGCAATCTCCTGGACATTCACCATGACCACTTCCCCGACTTCGGGATAGCGGTTCTCATAAAATCGACAACTAGATGAACTCATGATGACAGATGGAAAAACCAGTGAAGAAAATGGATTTTTTTTTCACCGATCTCCCGATGACGTAACATCAGCGAATAGCTGACATAAGCAGAGTCATACTTGTGGTTGCACGTTTGCGTCGAAATGGGTGCAAAAAACCACAAGGTATGATTATAAAACGAAATCGGGAAGGTCCTAAGACGTCAGAAACGTTTGCTGATGAAAAGTTTGTGGTGGACTCGCGATATAAAATTCTTAAACTTTTGGGAAAGGGTACTTATGGAACCGTGGTGTCTGCGCTCGATACTAAAGGCTCACCAGAAGATGGTATACCGGTTGCCATAAAGAAGGTTACGAGGATCTGGAACCATGAGGTTTTACTTCTACGGACTGTGAGAGAAGTCAAGTTGATGAAACACTTTCGTGGGCATCGAAATGTAAGTACCCCTGTGGCACAAATGAGTCCGTTACTAACTTAGGTTGTGAACCTTATCCATTTAGAGCTTCTGCATCAAGATTCCGATGGATTATACTGCGTGCAGAGTCTAGCCGAGTACGATTTGGCTCAAGTATTGTACTCGTCGGCGCAATTTTCCGAGTTTCATATCAGAGACTTTTTCTACCAGATTCTCTGTGGGTTACTCTACATTCATTCGGCCAACGTTATTCACCGTGATTTGAAGCCGGGAAATATCTTTGTTTCGGCAACGGGGATCCTCAAGATTGGTGATTTTGGTCTCGCTCGAGGCATTCATGGAGAAAATACCGGAAGAAGACACTCAATTACAAATTACGTAGCCACCAGGTGGTACCGTGCTCCAGAGATTATGTTGTCCAAGGGACGGTATTCGAAAGCAGTGGACATGTGGGCCGCCGGGTGCATTTTTTCCGAGTTTTATGGACGGCGTCCGCTTTTTCTTAGTCGCGACAGTCTTCAACAGCTTCACGAAATAGAGAAGAAACTCGGGACTCCGCTGCGATCGATCCAGGGCAAGTACAATTGGCAGGGGTTCAAGGGCAATTGCTACACGGGGACGGACTTCAAGGTTCTTTTCCCGTTTGCCCACAATGGAGCCATTGAGATTATGGATAAACTTCTCGAATGGGATCCATCGACGAGATGGACGGTTGAAAAAGTATTGAAGCACCAATTTTTGAACCCGGTGCGCCACCCTGCTAGCGAGATCAAGTGTTCCAAATCATTCGACTTCACGTTCGAGAACAGTCACCCGTCGCTACGTCAACTCAAAACCCTTCTCGAGCTGGAAGTCAGCAATTTTAATCGTGCTTAATACGCACCTGCGCCAGTCGTGCGTCGGCTTCCCCGCCGCTAGCGAGACAAGTCCGCGGCATGCGGTGGGGTTGCGGTGGTAGGTGCGGTGGCAGGTGCTGTTTGCGGCAATTCGCACATTCCGTCTCCACATTTTACATCCGAGGTTCTCCAAACAATTGACGTGGTGAGCCAGATTCGGGTGCAAGGAATTGGAGGTGACCGTATAAATAGGCGCGTTCGTATCCACCAAGAATCAAAATGTCGTTTACAAGCCCAGACGTAGAAATTGTCAAATTTGTCACCAAGGTCGAAGGTATCGATGAGCCTATCGAGACCCCAGTGTCTGGTGCCGATAAGGTGTCAGTGAAGATTCCCGAGAGCTCCAATTACGTTATGACGATCCACTTCAAGGCCAAAAACGACTTGAAGGATTTCCGCTACAAGCAGGTGGTGAAGCGTAAGGGAATCACCGTTAAAAGTAGAGAGGTGGAAATTGGCGACTACACTGCTAGCGACGAAATATACCAGAAGGAATTCCCACAAGACAGTACTCCCGGAGGCTTTTTGATCCGTGGTGTGTACAATGCCAAGTCCAACTACCAAGCCAATGGCAAAGACATTCTAGTTGTGGAATGGGAATTGGAGATTGTATCCAAGTCCTAGTATTTATTGACATAAAATTTATGAACCATCTGACTTTTCCTGTATATCTTTTTCGCACCGATTCCAACCCCACAAAAAATAGTAGTGTCAATCCGTGCTAATGTCAGTTAGACCAGCAACCCACGCCGGCTCGTGGTACTCCACCAACACCGTCTCCCTAGCGGCCCAAATGGACAGGTTCATCTCCAAGGCTCAAAATACCCTCAAGAAGTCTCATGGTTCCAGTGTGCCTGGAGCTCGCGTGCTAGTTGGCCCCCATGCTGGGTACACATACTCCGGCACCCAACTTGCGGAAACATATGAAGCGTGGGACGCCTCTGGAATCAAGCGGGTGTTTATCTTGGGTCCGTCGCATCATGTATACTTTTCGTCGACTGCAAAAGTGTCCAAATTTGACGCTTATCAAACTCCATTTGGGAACTTGGAGGTGGACACAAAAGTGTGCTCGGAGTTGGTGAACCAGGGAGCGTTCTCGTATATGACAGAAGAAGAAGACGAAGACGAACATTCGTTCGAAATGCATGCACCTTTCATTCGGTACAAGACGCAAGACCTGCCTCATGGAAGCCCCAAAATCGTTCCAATTATGATCAGTGCTATGAATGAACGTCTCTACACCAATATAGTGAAGGCACTAGAGCCCTATTTTGCTGATAAGTCAAATACGTTTGCCGTGAGTTCGGACTTTTGTCACTGGGGAGCTCGCTTTGGCTACACCAAGTACCTTCAGAAGATCCCCGATTCGGAAGAAATAACCGCCCAGAGCTTGGTTTCCCTTAGGTCTTCCAGCCAGCTCATTCTGGACCTTCCCATTCACCGCTCCATAGAGATATTAGACAAAGAAGCTATGAGGATTGCTTCAAAGGGCACCTATACCGATTGGAATCGCTATATCGACCAAACACAAAACACCATATGTGGCCAGAAACCAATTGCTGTGGTGTTGCGGCTACTTGACAACGCAGGCACCCACCCGGGGTTTTCGTGGATCGGCTACTCGCAAAGCGGAGAGGTGAAAAATCCCACTGAGAGCAGCGTGAGTTATGCTTCGGGATACGTAGCGCTCGACCAATGATATATGACAAGTAAAATTTTACTGAAGGAACCCTCTGCTTCTCTACTTCTCTGTTCCTCTACTTCGCTGCTTCCCTCTACTCTGCTTCCTCTATTAACTTCCCCAGTCTACCTCTAGTTCTCTCTTGTCCCATCCGGTGCACCAGCTACCTCTCCAAATTTCCAGCTTCACCTATACGCGACATGGGTGACAGCAAGCTATTTGCCCGGTCCAAGTCGTCCGAGCTTCGGGCGGAACTCGACCAAGCATTCAAGAAGTCTAAACCTCAAGCCAGAGTGAAAATTGTCCTCAAAAAGATCATTGCCAATGTGGTGCTAAACAACCCCGAAACTGCAAATATGATGTCCGATGTGATCCGGCTCATGCGGACTGACGATATAGAGATCCGAAAAATGTGCTTACAATACTTGACGGCCTACGCCAGTGTGAAACCAAAACAGGCACAGGAAGCCATTGCATTTCTCTCTCGCTTTAGAGACGAATCGGATGCTGCTTTGCGAGCTCTTTCGATTCGGACCATGTCTTCAATTCCTTCCAAGGACTTTGTGGACCTCACGTCGCAGAGTTTACAAGCTGCGCTTGCTGACAGAGCTCCCCAAGTTCGCAGAGAGGCGGCTTTTGCCGTATCAAGACTTTATCAACATGACCCAGACTTGACTACTTCCATGAACTTTCTCGATGGACTCAATGACCTTTTACATGATCCCAATTTAAACGTGGTCACCAACGCATTGGCTGCTTTGAGTTTCATCACTGAGCAGGGGAAAATTCTTTCTTTATCAATTGACCGCAATCATTCGTTAACGTTGATACTGTTATTGGGGAAATCAAATGAGTGGTCTCAGGTGTACATTTTAAATTCCCTCATGTCGTACGTCCCCCAGACAGAAGAGGAGGCTCTCGAACTTATAGAATTAATCATCCCTTCGTTACAGCACGAGAATCCAGGTGTGGCTCTAAATGCCATCAAAATTATCGTGTATCTCACCAACTATGTTAGGTCGCCAGAGTTGGTGATACCGAGTTTGCCCACCAAACTTGGTTCGGCTCTCTCTTCGTTGTTGTCGAACCCACCAGAAATACAGTTCCTAGTTTTAAGGAATGTGATTCTCCTTCTCTTAGGAAGACAGCAACTCGTAAAATTTGACGTGGAAAAATTCTTTTGCCTCTATGACGATCAAATCTACGTCAAGGACACAAAACTAGAAATCATATACTTGTTGGCCAATGAGGACAACGTCTCGATGGTGCTACAAGAATTAGAGGAGTACGCCACAGAAGTTGACGTTGCAATGGCTCGGAAAGCCATACGTGCATTTGGAAACTTGGCAATAAAACTAACCAGCGCCGCCGATGAGTGTGTCAATATCATTTGCAGTTTGGTTTCGAATGGCGTCCCATATGTGGTCCAAGAAGCGGTCTCAGTAATGAAGAACATTTTGAGGCGATACCCTGGCAGATTTGACTTTGCTATTGACGATATAGTCCGACATCATAAGCTTATAGATGAGCCTGATGCCAAGACTGCATTGATCTGGATTTTGGGCCAATATGGTACCAAGGTTAAAAACGTTGGCGCTGTATTCGAGCAGGTTCTTACAAATTATACTGAGGATCCCGTAGAAGTCCAGTACGCTATTTTGACTGCTGCTGCTAAACTATACCTTTTTGGAGTCGACAAAGGAGAAAACATTCTTCTTTCCGTACTCAAATGGGCAACCGAAGAATCGAATAACCCGGATATCAGAGAAAGAGGATTCTTTTATTGGCGATTGCTCACCGCAGATACTTCACTGGATGAAGAGAATTTTCAAAAACATACAAAGCACATTATTCTCAATCCAAACCCATCCATCTCCTACGATAATGAAAATATCGACCCTACAATCCTAGAGGAGTTGGAGCTCAATATTGGGTCTTTAGCTTCTATATATTTGAAGCCGGTTCAGCATGTATTTCGCATGGCTAAGGTAAAGCAATTGCAACCAAGTCCAGCTTTACAGCAAAGGTCCTCAACACCGACGCCAGTGCAAAGTGCGTCAAGCACAAGGTCCACCACATCGAGTTCTAGCAAGGCCGATCCCATACTGCGGAAAATGCGCTCCATGAGCTTGCAGCAAGCATTACCAAACAAGCCTGAATCACAGGACAATGAAAGCACAAACTTTGCAAAGAAATTATCTCGAAGGGCATCAATATTATCATCACTCAAAGTTCATAAACGCTAGGTTTCATCAATTGGCATCAAATTTGATATACGCTACACACACTTCAGTCAGACTCTTCCTCTGTCTTCACTAGAATTCTCTCTGAATCAGGTATGGGTCTCGACGCTATGATTTCGACATCCTTGGAGAACTTTATTGCTTCTCGAACTGGTAACACCGTCTCAATAGATTGTCGAGGCATATTAGGCTCAGGACCATGGGGAACTTCCTCTTTGATTTTATCTAAGGGGAGACCCAAAAGGTCTGCTAGGATAATAATAGCAGCAGGCTTGGACATTACCAACATGTTTTCTGAGCAAAACGATGCTGTAACGCACAGAGGACAGCCCCATTCACATTCGCATTCCTTAACCCGCTTGTAAGTTGTAAAGATAATTTCGTCAATATGTTCGAAGGTTTTAGCAGATACTCCGGTACCTCTCTCGCCACCTTTTGCATCGTGAAATACCAAGCGAGCAGGCCGCTTTCTAGAGGTTTCCCTCCTAGCAAATTCTTTCTCAGGAGCCTTGCATTCGGTTCGAAGCTCAGCTTCCCCAACGTTGGAAAGAAATCTTGCATTTGGATTGGTGGTGGCTCCACCACTTATAAATAGTGGTAAAATATTCATGATAGCATGTTGCGCTGCATGGACACCACCAGCTGGAGATAATTTTAAGTCTTGAATAAGAAGAAGAGCTTTCTCTGGTATATCTATCCAGAAACCCTTTGATTTCAAAAAGACGGGAGGATTGGCCACATCAACTGCCTCCAATATTTCCGCTTTTCTGTTTAGCTTGAAGTATCCAAATACTTTGATCGTTGTCAATATCTTGCCGTAAAAGACAGGAATATCATTGATGAAATTCAATGATGAACGAAGGCATTTAACCACTTCAATTTCAATTGGATCAACATCAGAGTAGTCTCGTTGGGAGGTGGTCCAATCAACTTCAACTCTCTGTACCTTCGCATATTTTTCTTCGGTATTGAATTCTTTTACCAAATACGAAACACCCTGATGAAGAAATATTCCTCCCTCGTATAATGTAAAACTTGTTCTCAGTTCTTCGACCTCCTCAATCACCACATTTCTGCCGTTGGTTATATCGACAACCGCATAGACGCTGTCATCTATATGACGAATTGAACAATGGTCAACGGGCCACGGAAGATAGGTGGGACTTGTTCGATACCTTCCAAGGTTGTCTGTGACTAATTTCGTTCGACACAATTCAACGTACTGATTTTGTTGTTTTGCTGAATCATTGAATGTGAACCATTTCATATCGTGCTCAAGATCTATTGGCCATTCGAAAGCAGCACATTGCAAATGCAATTCCAAAATGAGTTGAGCTTGACCAATTTCAATCAACCCTTCAACACACAAATCCTCGTAGTCCGATTTATCACATAGTTCCTTGTAATTCTTAAGATAGTATTGGTCAACTGGAGAGCTTCCGGCAACATAGATAGCCAAGCTTCCATTGGAATCTCGTCCCCTGCCAGCTCTACCAAACTGCTGGTGCAAATTCAGCTTTGATCCGTTAAAGCCACAAGCGATCACAATGTCCAAATCGGCAAGATCAATTCCAAGCTCCAAGGCATTGGTGGCTACTATAGCCCGGAGTTGGCCAGAAAACATCTTTTGTTCAATCAAACGACGATCTGATTTGGAATAGCCGCCACGATAGGACATGATATCTGAACTCTGAACATTGGGCCACTTCTGTTGCAGAAGAAGACTTCGAACTTCCTTCATCATCAATTCACAAACTGCACGAATCGGACAAAACAAAATCACTTTAATGGTGGGAAGCTGTGACAACAAGTGAAGCAATAAACGGGCCAGCTCTTCCACCAGTGATACTCGAGGTATGAATTTATTAGTGATAGAAACCTCACTTGACGACTGTAGTTGGGACTGAGTCTGGCCTCTTTTATTCATCAATGGTGGTGGGTTCCATACAACAAGCTTCTTCTCGGCGCAAGGACTTCCATCTTGATGTACATGTGTAACGTGGTGGGAACTATGAATACCACAAACAGCTCTGAAATGAGAAGGTGGATTCAGAACTGTAGCTGAACAAGAAACAAAGATGATATCTTTTGACAAGTGCTCAGTAATCTTTGCATGTATACGCTGCAACCGGCTCATCACGTACCTTATGTTCACACCAAAAGTTCCCTTGTACACATGAAGCTCGTCAACCACAACAAATTTCAAGTTTGACAAAAAATCTTTCCACCCATCTGAAGTATCCAGATAAGAGTAGCCACTATGATTTGGTAGTATTGAGGCATGAATTGTATCTGGATTAGTGAATATGATATCAGCAAATCTTCGTATTCTAGAACGAGATTCCGCAGGAGTATCTCCATCGTATGTGTCTATGATTATTTGGCGTTTACTATTGCTTGGTAACGCACTTATCAAGGTTTGAAGATGGCGCAATTGATCTTGAGCAAGAGCCTTTGTGGGGAAAATGAAAAACGCTGTGCTTTGTCTTTTGTGAGGATTTTGGTGTTCTTCCAAGTCCCACAAAATTTCATTCACAATTGGAATCTGATATATGAGAGACTTGCCGGAGCTGGTGGAAGTGCTGACAATTGTGTGGTTTTTACCTGCAAGAATGGATTCAAGTGCTTCGGACTGATGACTGTATAGGTCCTTTTCAACGTCAATATTCTTCACAGTCTTGAGAGCAAACACTAGTTCAGGATGCAATTCTATAGTTTTATCCAAAGGAAGTGTGGCCGCCGGACGAGAAGCAGTTAAGGTTTCTATAGCTTCCACTTGGTTCTTGTAGAAATCAGCCAGCTTTAGAGCTGACAACATGGTCTGAATCAGAGGACGACTGAAGCTATCGGCCGGTATTACCTGCTTCAGTTCGAGCTCTTCAACCGGATCATTGAGCTGTGGGGGTATGGGTATTGAATCAGTGCATTGGCTTTCCAAATCTTTGTAGTCTTGGTCAGTGTACGGTTTCATGTGTCTGATGAATTTCGAGTTTCTGGAAGTGATGATTTTTAGCAATTGATCACTCAGTAGATTTTGTAAAGACAAGTCTGCCGTGGACAAGAAAAACCCAGTTTCCGGTTTATCATTTTCAACTTTTCTGCGTTTAATCTTGGCACCCTTTACTTTCGAGCCAATACCGTGGAGCTTTGTATCTCGAAAGTCAAATATAAGCAACTGTTTTGAGACAGTTTCGGGCTCGTAGGTAGACTCACTTACTTTTGTCAGTTTGTAGCCATGGTTCCAGCTATATTCCACCTTTTCAGCAAAAGACAAGAGCACCTGATTTTCATCGACGTAGCGGTATGCAACATCTCCCTGAGGTAAAATATGGGTAATCACAGCCAAATCAAGTTGGGTTATATCGGGAAGAAACTTTTGAATTGTTTCGAAAGTGGGGATTGTGGTGCGGGAATGCGATGCAAGGAAAGTCAAGTGAGTATTGAGGACCTTGAAGAGCCCATAGAGACGCTTGAAGCCACCTGAAAGCTCGTTTTCATCTTTATCATTCATGTAGCTCCGATAAGATCAGTGCTCATCTACCTACCAGAGCTGTCGCGTTTTCGCGACATAGAAACGACACTGTGCCGCAGCCATAAGTTGCTGCTTGTGACGCAGGAACGAATTGGTTATTTCCTGCTTTTGACATTGAGCTATTTTAAGTTTGCATTCGAAACCTCTCAATTGCTCAATTTGAAAAGTGATAATGTTCGACAAGCTCAAGCTCAAATCGAAAGGTTCTTCAATTACTGCGGCAGATCCCGTGGTCAAGCCTGGAGCCGAACCCACAAAGAAGCTGATTTACCAGTCCCGCAGAAACTTCGGAGTCAACATTGGCGCCTGTTTCGTACTTGAAAAGTGGATTTTTCATGAGCTTTTTCCAGAAGGAACAGATTGCGAGTTAGACGCCGTGACAAAGGTTGTCAAAGAAAAGGGCAAAGACGGAGCTCGTGAAGCATTCGAGAACCATTGGATCAACTTTATGAATGATGACGATTGGAAATGGCTTCAGGACCACAAAGTCACTTCGATCAGAGTCCCATTGGGGTACTGGGAAATTGATGGCGGTAAGTTCACCAATGGCACCAAGTTCAGTAAAGTGAAAGATGTCTATCAGAATGCGTGGAAAATCTTCAAGGAGAGATTCGTTGAGCCAGCAGGAAGCCACGGCATTTCTGTGCTCGTTGATATCCATGGTCTTCCAAATGGAGCCAATGGAAATGACCATAGTGGTGAGAAATCCGGTGGAGAAGCAGGCTTTTGGAGTAGTGGAGACATGCAATTGTTAGTATGTGATATGCTTCGTTTCATAGCCAAAGACTTGAAGAAGTACGACAATATTTGTGGCATACAAATAGTCAATGAGTCGGAATTTGCCAACAATGCCAAGCGGCAAGAACGTTACTATGCTGCCGCTATCAATCTGATTAGAGAACATGACAAAGACATTCCTATTGTTATCTCTGACGGATGGTGGCCTGACCAGTGGGTAAAGTGGGTCCAGAGCAATCAAGGCGAGGGCCAATCTTTGGGAGTCGTAGTAGACCATCATTGTTATAGGTGTTTTTCTGACGACGACAAGAGGAAATCTCCCAGACAAATTACCGATGATTTGGATAAAGATTTGCTCACGAATCTTAACAACAATGGCGAAGGCGTTGATTTTATGGTTGGAGAGTATTCGTGTGTAATTGACGGAGAGTCCTGGAAACGAGATGGTGCACAAGACCAAAGGGACAATCTCGTTGTAGACTATGGTCGCAAGCAGTCCACATTGTTGAGTCAACGAGCAACGTTTGGTAGCTATTTCTGGACTTTCAAGTTCCAGTCTGGAAATGGAGGCGAATGGGACTTCAAAACGATGGTTGACAAGGGAGCAATTCAGCCGTTGACTGTGAAGGACAGAGTACCAGATGAGAATACGAGGAACGAAAGATTGGATCAGGTATTCAAAGCTCATTGTGACTATTGGAACAACCAAAACTCCAAGGAAAAGTACGAACATGATCGTTACAAGCAAGGATTTGAAGCTGCTTGGAACGATGCCACCGCGTTTGCCAAGTTCAATGGGTCTACCATTGGCCGTGTGTACCCATGGAAAATCGCACGCTTACAAGAACATATCAAGAAACATGGTAGCCTGAAACACTTGTGGGAGTTTGAACAAGGGTATGAATCAGGATTGGCAGAGTTTGCAAATAGCTAGCTTTATGACCTAAATGCACATTTATAATTTGCAGCCAATATCTAAATTTCTGGTGTGTGGATTCTTCCCACTCGCCTCCGCATTTATATTACATCTTGCTTATGATTCCAACCATATAAGAGATGACTTCAGAGGTAGCTAGACTTCGAAATGACGAAGAACTACGACAGGTTGCCACTAAGATGGCACATAATCTCTTGTTTCATACCAAGAAACTATCTTTATTATTGAGTTATGTGATCACATTATTGGAAGTATTCAAGAGGGAAATACAAAGAGATACCAAACTAGGGTACTGTGACTATGAACTAGCGTTTGTATGTTATAAAGTTGCTGGTGTGTTGTGCAAGGAGTGTGAAAAGCAGGATAAAAACAGTGATTTGGTGAAAGCAACCAGGGATACTTACGACCTAAAGAAGCACGATTATGCTACTATTTCAGCAGTATTAGGAGTATCAGACAATAATTTGCAGAAAAATGTGGGCAATGGACCAGATCTAGAAGCGGACTTGCTAGCCCGTTTCCAGAACTTGAAATCTCCGTCGGGATCTTCAGATAGTGTCGCGACTAAGCCGAAGTATGAGTCTCGACATATCTCTGGAGATATACCACTTATTGATTACGCTAAATTCAAGGGATGCGTAACAGCGTCCGAGCTACATGACTTGATAAGATCATTCAAGATACTTTTGATCGATTTCCGTGCTTCTAAAGACCACAATTACAATCATATAAATTACCCCGACATTGTGAACATCGAGCCGTCGCAAGTTAACAATTTGATTGCACAGGTTCCCAACTGCTCCGACGTGGACTTGGAGCAAAAGTTGTCGCATATAATCCCCGACGCCCACCTTTCTCGATTCAAGAATAGAACATCTTATGACTTGGTTGTGATATACAATTTCAACTTTGGTCCAACAGGAGCTAATCCGAATAGGTTCGATGCCTTGTGCGAGAGAGTGATAGCTGGCTCTCGTGATAGAATATCGTCCACACCTTTCGATGAACTCATTGATATACTAATGTTCCGCAACAAGTTTCCAGGACACACATTGTCCCGTTACCCTTGCTTTCTTGCGGGTGGTGTGAGCAATTGGTTTGAAGTATTTGGCAAAGACTCCATCACGAGAACAATAACAGATCCAGTACTTCAAAGGCCACCAGCAAGTCTTTCCCGTGAAGGAAGCACAAAGTCCATACCAACAAGAAAGCCAAGCTTGAAGCCAGTCGACGAGACACACCATACGTCGCCATATCTCAAAAACTTTGGTGATTACCTATCAACGGTTAAAAGTGGAAGTCCGCGACCTGTTGACTCTTCATTCAGCCTGATCACCAATACGCCCTCTCTCCCTTCAAAGGCTTCTCCAAGTTCAAGTGTATCAAACCCCGCCAATCAGAGACTCACCAAAACTGTACTGACTCCGAGTGTTCCATCAAGCAAGTTAACTCCCAGCAATAATGCGGGTGCGTCATACCAGCCTAAGCCAGCTCCACCGTCTTCTAATGGCTCAATGAGAGCACAAGATACTACTACATTTTTGGAACAGTATACCACTGGATTGACCAATCTCGGGAACTCATGCTATATGAATTGCATACTACAATGCCTAGGTGCCACTCCGCAATTAACTGGATTTTTCTTTCCTAGTTTGAGTACCAGCGCCAGTCTCGAGAATTCAGCTGTGCAATCTTACAGACAGCATATAAATGTGAATAATCGGCTCGGAACCAAAGGTATATTGACTACCAACTTTGTGAACCTTTTGAAGAATATGTTTGCAAGTACTGGCTCTTACTTTACTCCACTGGAGTTCAAGACAGTAATGGGTTCTTTATCACCATCCAAGCAATTTGCCACATACGATCAGCAAGATTGCATTGAGTTCTTGGAGTTTTTATTGGACAGGCTTCATGAAGATTTGAACCAAATGGTGATTTCCGATCCTGAGGAAAAGCGGGCCATCAGTGAACTTACCCCAGAACAGGAAAAGACGCGAGAAATATTACCGGTCCGTTTGGCGTCAACAATTGAGTGGGAGAGGTACTTAAAGCTAAACTTTTCTATCATTGTGGATTTCTTTCAAGGCCAATACTCTTCGCAATTGAGGTGCTTAATTTGCGGCGCCACATCAACGACATACAATGCCTTCCTGATCCTTTCACTACCTATACCAAACCGCCTTGGAAGCTCTCCACCTGCACTACTGTTAGATGATTGCTTGAATGCATTTGTCACCACTGAGCTTTTGGACGACGACAACAAGTGGTTCTGTCCACAGTGTAAGAAACGCACAAAACTGACGAAAAAATTGACAATTACCAGATTGCCTCAGGTGCTAATCGTACACTTCAAGAGATTCAAGATATCGCCAACAGGACAGTTTAGTAAGTTGGACACATTTATAAAGTATCCCGTGAATCAGGTTCTAGATTTAACATCGTATTGGCCGCCGGTCGGTACCTCCGTTAATGAATCGATGGCAAGCTCTGAGATCATGCTGACCGAAAGGGAGCAACAGGTACTCAGCACACTTCCCACCAGGAACCAGGTGCCTCCGTTCAGATACAAGTTGTTTGGAGTTGCCAATCATTTTGGTAACCTCACCACCGGACATTATACCTCGTATGTTCGAAAGAAGAGCGATGCGAAGAAGACTCGTGAATGGTGCTACTTTGATGATTCAAAAGTAACTTACAACTGTAAGGAATCTCAAGTCATGAACAAGAATGCGTACTGTCTCTTCTATCAAAGAATATAGAAGCCAATAAATGCATATAGAATTGAATTATGTATGCGACAGTGCATCAAGCTGGGTGACATGTATGCTTGGGTGGTTACCTACCACCCCTTTGCTCATCCCAGCCCATAACCAGTCGACCTTATCCTGATTTTTCACCTCGATATTACCTTCAAATCCTTCCACGAACGCTCGATCGTTTAGAGTGATATTGGTAGCGAAGTTGATGAACTCATTGAAAATAGCAATCGAGGACCAGAATTGTAGCTTACGAAGACAGGCAACCACCAAACTCGTCGTCTGACTTCCATTCAAACAGTGGATATATACGGGTCCGTAGCTTGCATGTATCATATAATGAAGAGCGTCTAGTACAGTCGAATAGCCCACTGGAACACCTCTTTTTTTTCCCTTGCCCAGCTTATCACATTTGAGATGGACGAGAGTGATATTGTTCTTTTTGGCAAAGTTATATAGCTTATAGTCAGATTCGATTGTGACTGGATCTGGAGTTAATGAAAGTATTGTCTTTAATTGCAAGGTCTCCAAGAATTCGAAATTCACCTCACGTGGATATGCTCCTCTGTATATGTAGGGCTGCACAGCATTGAATTTTATAGGAGGTATTAGTGGCGGGGGAAATTTGTAGGTCATGTTGGGTCAATATGTGGAGAGAAGGATTTGGTGGTATATAATCCTGTACACAGCCCAGGTAGGATGCAACATATTATTATTATCTACAGAAATTACATTAATCTGGGTTTCTTGCAATCCTCAACGTTGGTAGCAAGGACGTCTTCAATGGACATTCTTGGAGCGACACCAGGAATGGGTGATCCTCCAGCAATACCGCTCGAAAACTTGAGGAAGATTTCCTCTCCAAGTTCATCAATCTTCTCTAACACATAGTCCAAATCTTCCTTAGTCAAGGCTGCACTGACACAGAATCTGGCTCTAGCACTGATAAGAGGAGTGGCGGGATAACTGACAATAACGACAGCAATTCCCGCTTCATACAATGCACGCGAAAATGCTGGCATCTTGGCGGGAAGGAATAAAAGTAAGGGAATGACAGGAGAATCATCAGCTCCATATACAATGAAACCCAATTTCTTCAATCCCAAACGCAAGTACCTTGAGTTAAATGCAATTCTTTGTAATCTTTCGGCACCTTCGCCAGGGTTTAATGTTCCTTTGATGACATTCAACGATGACATGATTTGTCCCAAAACTGGGGGTGGAATCGACTCAGCATAGACATTGGTTATGTAGTCCAATCTCAAGCGGTCAATAACAGCCTTGTCAGCGGCAATGTAGCCACCAGTGGCACCAAACGACTTGGTGAAAGTACCCATTAATACGTCAATATCAGAAGGAGGAATTGAGAAATAATCACAAACACCCCTACCACCGGGTCCTAATGCACCAATGGAATGTGCTTCATCCACAAATAAATAACATTTGTACTTGTTTTTCAATTTGACCAAATCAGGAAGGTTGCACATGTTACCCTCCATGGAGTATAAACCTTCCACTGCAATGACGATTTTCTTCCATGGACGATGTGTCTTTGGTTGACCCTGGGCAATTTGTTCCCGCAACAACTTTTCTAAGTTTGATATATCATTGTGTCTGAACACCTTGACTGAAGCACCCGAAATTCTAATTCCGAAACGAATCGAAGCATGGTTCAATTCATCACTGATTACCAAACACTTGGAATCCACCAAAGAGGCGAAAAAGTTAGCATTGGTTCCATAACCTTGACTCACCACGATAGCATCTTCCTTGCCAACGAAATCGGCTACGATTTTTTCACATTCCTTGTGTAAATCACTGGTTCCGCAAATAGTTCTAGCCGAGCACGCCGAAGTTCCATAGTCGTCTACCGTCTTTTTGGAAATATCCGTGCAAACACCGTGAGATTGACCGAATCCCAAGTAGTTGTATGACAGCAAATTAAGGCAGTCTCTCATTTTGCCAGAGTACTTGTAACCTGTCCTACCGAATCTTGTTCTCTCAAAACACTTGACGTGACGACCGGGAGCACCATGAATTGGTCTTGCGAAACAGTCGTCAATTCTAGTCTTCAACCGGCGCACATAGAAGTTCTCAAATCCATCATACCAAGGAGCGTACCCATCATGTTCAACCAAGTCTTCATAATCTTGAGGCTTGAAAATCTTGCCGAAAAAGTCACGCACATGCCCAATAATGATTAATATAAGATAACTGATGTAGGTGGCGATGTAGATCACATAAGGAGGCTCATCGTCGATGGGAGTAGGTAATGGCTCACCAACTGGATGCTTAGAAACGTATAAATAATCCTTGGACGTTAACTTTCCAAACTCCATATCTGCCAACTCTTCATCAGATCTTTCGTCTGGCGGAGCATTTGGAATGGTGGTCGACATGAGGCAGTATCAAGAAATAGCCAGGAAACACGATATTAATTATAGAATAAGTGCTGAAATTGACCAGAGTTAAAATTAGTAGCAACAACAAATCGCCTTCTTCAGCTCCTACTTTGATTAGTAAATGTTTAAGAAGGAATGGTAAGGAGGTTAAAAGGCT
Source organism: Meyerozyma carpophila (assembly GCA_030573695.1). Classification (NCBI taxonomy): domain Eukaryota; kingdom Fungi; phylum Ascomycota; class Pichiomycetes; order Serinales; family Debaryomycetaceae; genus Meyerozyma; species Meyerozyma carpophila. The sequence goes on along the minus strand of JAJMDS010000004.1, from coordinate 888,555 downwards.
TTGGAATTACTGCTAACTGCAAACTGGTACACTCGATGGGAATCGAAATGTTGTCTAACAAAGGTAAATGGCACGTCCACAAGAAAGTTACACAAAGCCGCGCTAAGAAAATAGGAGCATGTATATGCCGGATCGGACAATATAGCCACCTGGCTCAAGCAATATTGTAATTGTGTAGTCATATGTAGTTTTATGCGGTCTTCGTAGTGATACGCCTGTTAAGATGCTTTTTCCCATATTTGGTAGCTGCGTTGCTCATCTCCCGTGAGTTTAAGAACGTAATCGTGTGGTGCAACTTCCCAGTCTATATGGCCAATCGTTAAAACAGTGCAATTTTGGAGTTCTTGCTCGATGAACTGATGGCACTGAACCATGACCTCTTCGTCATCCATACACGAAAATGCTTCGTCGAGAATCAAGAGTGAAGGGTTCTTGATCACAGCCCGTAGAAATAATGCTAGTTTCTGATCAGTAACAGACAATTCTCCAAAGGGAACATCGCCGTAGATGCTGAGACGGTCCTGGAACCGTGCCATGCTTTTGGGTAATTTTATGTTGGGATCCTTGGGCTTGTATGCAAAGTTGGAATTACCCACGTCCTTGACTAGTCCATTAAGAATGATTTCCATCATTGTCTTTGACGTGGGTACCAATGCGTGCAATTCCGGCGAAGACATGCCGATTGCATTGTTGACGTCAAAAAAGTTGGCTCCACTGCCACTTTTTCTCACCACTCCATCGATGGAAAGCACTGATTTCCACAGCTGAGGATGATCTGCCGTGATCAACGAGAGTATAGTTGTTTTGCCAGTGCCGTTGTTACCTAGAATGCGCCAGCGAGACCCACGAGGAATACACCAGTTGAAATTTTGAAGCACCGGCAATCCTTTGTAGACAACCGAAGCGTTTTGGAACCTGATATGGCACTTTTCATTTTGAAATTTACTTTGGTCAATTTGGCGCCATTGGTGAACATGAGCCCGCTCATTCTGCTCGTGGATAACCGTCTGTGATTTGACAAATTTGTCTATATTCTCTTCCACTTTGTCTCGAGAACCCGCAAGAGCCAAGCCATCTTCATTGACAAATGCCATATGTCCAATCCACTCTGGTACGTCGTCTTGCACCCGTAAACCAAGTATAACACTGGTATGGAGTTGGTTGGCAACTTTGGCGAGCGACGCACACACAAGCTCTGTGGCTTCTGGATCGAGTCCCAAGAATGGATCGTCTATGACCAACATATCTGGCTTGTCGATGAGCGACCGGGCAATCCTTGCCCTTCTCATTTGGCCGTTGCTGAGCGAATTAATCCATTTTTTTGCCAAATGGGTCAAGTTGAACATCTCTAAAAGCATGTTGGTGTGTTCATCTGATACACTGGCTGACGTCTTACTGTTGTAGTTATTTGCCCCGGTAATGTAGTTTCGTACTGAATTGACATCATCGGTTAATTCATGGTCGGCTTTACTGCTGAATGACTCGTATCTTGCCGACAAATGGACCTTGTCTAATCCTGAAGATTCACGAAAATTCAAGAATTGAATTCGTTCATGTGGTAGAATTGAATATTTCCGGCCCGTTGGTGGCTCAGGAACGTATTTCCCAGCCACAATGCTAAGGAAGTCTGACTTTCTGGGGCCTGTCACAGCCCAAAAATGAGGACTTGTGGATCCCGGTGCCGCACCGTTAGGCTTGTAAGCTTCAAAATGAGAAATTCTATTGGGAAAGACATACTCTTTTCTACGTATGCCTGCCTCGTACACCGCCCGCTTCTCAAAAAGGGACTGTTCGATGGAAATCAAAGGTTTGGCAGCTGAAAAGAGCCGCCGTGTTGAATGCATAAGAAGTGATTTGGTTGCGGGTAAAAATTGCAGCATTTCGCGGAGTTGGCGGACTAGCGGATAAATTAAAATCAGCCATTTCTAGGAAGCAAATGCGGGTTGGGGGTTCAATGGCAACGAAACACGTTCGTAAGAGCCGCTCAAACCTTCGATATTGACGTGTTATGACCTTTATTTGAAAGGAAGATTGCCGAAACAACGCTGATTTAGCAGCCAACTTTCAATTCTTCCAGTTTTCAATTTTCATCCACTTCAAAGCCTCTCATATAGCCAGGTATACCGTTGAACAGATTCCATCAACAATGCTCAATAATGTGGTCTTCCTCTTTTTCACCTTCTCCACGGCTGTCATATGGCCTGCACACAAACCGACACTATCTCGCTTCCCGCCTGACTTAATCTCCCCATCATGGAGTTTGTAGATCCAATAGTCACACTGGACGAGGTTCCAGAGACCAAAAAAGGAGGAGATACCAGGACAGACCACGCGGTACAAGCGTTAGAGTCTGAAATTGAGAAAGCATATGAATCGGTTGAAGCTCGGTTTGGTTCCTTATGGTCGAATGCTGCTAAAAATGCCAATGAATTACAGGAAAAATATCAGGTTGATGAACATAAAAAGCAATTGCTTGATCAGCTCAAGGTTGCCAAAGAAAATATTAATAATAAGGCTAAGGTAACAGAAACATTGGCACAATTTGAAGAACAGTTCAAGAAGGTACCCATTCCTGAAGTGGACTTGAAGAAACTTCAACTGCTGGCCAATGATGCTCTTGATGCTCTTGACTCCAAGCTTGAAATTGTCGAGCAGCAGGCTGGAAAATATGTGTCTCAGGTGTCTTCGTTTTTCACCAATTTCGTCAGTATAGCCGCTCCACAGTCGGATGCAAAACAGGTTGAAGAGGAACCCAGTACCATATTTGTGGCTCCTTCTCACCCTACTTCTGAGTACGGTACCTCAAGGTACGAAAATGAGTTATTCAAGTTGCACACTACAGCGGAATATTACACGGAACCGGTTGAGGACGACAAGGCGGACAGCTTTAATGCCGATTCCAAGACGAAAGAAATTGCCCAATTGCTCGAAAAATATCCTAATACGTTGACAAAACTCATGAATGACATAGTCCCAGTCAAAGTGCCTTATAACGCATTTTGGTACCGCTATTTCCACCACGAAGATGAGCTCAAACAGGCAGAGAAGAGACGGCAAGAATTACAGAAAGAAAATAGCGACGAAGAAGAGGAAGATGACTTTACCTGGGACGACGACGAAGATGAAGAAGAAGAAACGAGTGCCGACAAGAAGTAGAACCTAAGAGTAGTAGGTAGTTTAATAAGAATAAGAGCTAGTTCTTAAGTTATTATTAAGGGGTTAAATGAGTTGACTCTTCTTTCCATGAGCTCACCATTACCCATCAAGCCACTGTTACAACCCACTATTACACACCTTATACCCCATTGCATGATACTACCAGTTGCACCATATCACACCGATTGCTTGCAACCGTCTTTGACTCATCTTGCACGTGACTCCCGAAGCGGTTCCGCAAAATGTGTCATGCGGCTTATCAGTCATACAATGAGTAATTATCCCTTTAAAAGGAGCATGCGCGCGCCTACAACAGTACTGTAGTTTGCGATTTGCTGCGAACTCTGACTGAGGTGTTTTAGTTGTGGCGTCTTTTTATTATCCTATCTTTGAGTTTCAAGATTTTCAAGAAATATCAAGTTCTGGTTTTTTTTAATCCGTGATTGTTATCATCTTTTTTGATTATCAGTCATCTATTTTCCCGGCGTTGGTGGGTAGTTTACGGTCTCGTTTACTTCGTTTGATTACTACTAAGTAATCCGGTTGGCTCTTCGGTTGAGTCATTTAAGTTTAATACACAGTGGTTTAGTCCATTGGTGGTTAAAAGTTCATTTGGTTATTGCGTTTTTCTTTTTATCATTTTGCTATTTTCCCCGGTTTTTAAAAGGTGAAAATGATTCATTAAGCCTTTGACTCGGTCAAAGGCTATACATGTGTACTTGAAGAGGTTAATTTGAGTGCACCTTACTGGGATAGATCTCATCGTCTATCATTCTATTGGTTTCCCCTTGTTATCGCAAAATGTCTGTTTCGCCCAAATCACCCGTGGCGGACATTTTCGACCCCGTTCCCACTCCTTCATCGTTGGAACTTACCCACAAACAGACTCCACCCATTTCTCCCATCAACGTGAAGTACTATAATGATTACCTCACGAAACCACAATTCAACTTTCTTTTGGTTAACTGCTCGCTCAACTTGCTCAGAATGTTGTATCCAGAGTCAGACTTTCAAAAATCAAAGTTGAGATTCTTCATTATTGAAATACTTAGAAGATCAAAAACTTCAGTTCAAAGTTTGCAATTAACTTGTTTTTATCTTCTGAAGATTTTGAAAAAGTCGGAAAAGGTTCTTCCTCAGTGCCCTAAGAAATTCTTCTTGGGCTTGCTTATTATTGCTTCCAAGTTCAATCAGGATTTGAACTACCTGTTCAAGACATGGCTTAGAATCTGTGGTTGCAATGATCCGTCTTCGACGTCAGACTTAAATTTGAAGGTACTTAAGAAGGTCGAAGTGCAATGTCTTCAGCTCCTCGATTACAACTGCTACATCAATGGCTTACAATATGAGAATTGGTGTAACATTCTCGCTATCTTTGGCTACGACTTTATCAGGTGTCATAAGTGTCTCACCCAAGAGTTAATTTGGGAAGCTCAGCCGGAAATAATCGAGACCAGAGTGCAGAAGTGGAAAATTTTCCTTTCGAAGTTGAACTTTGAAGCATTGAATGGTGCGGAAGTTCATTTCTCTGATTATTATGTTGGCCAGATTGGCAAGAAGGTGGTTTTATCAGAGGAGGACGTACCAACTTTGTTCTCACAGACCGGTTCTAAGAGACAATGTGGTGAGTCGTTCGAGTTTGAGTCTAAAAGATATAGAGTCGGTTGCAATAGTGTTAACTAGCATATATTCATGTACAACTCACACTCCATTTTCAAGTGTAATGATCTATATTATGTACAAGCAACCATCGGATCCCCATTTACCCTTCACGTTAAGCGGCATGAAGCCATCCGAGTTGCGTTCTGCTTTGTCTTCTTGTATACTGAAGGCAGTCTTACCAATAATGAAGCCTCTAACATTGATAACTCCGTTGTTGGCTTCATCCATATCTGTGAGTTTATACTCCAAAGACTGAGATAAACAGCCAAACGCTTTAATAGCAAAGGGAAAGGATCGATAGTCAAAAAGGTCGCTGGCTAGGACGGGGCCAGCAATATTGTGGTAACCAAATTCTAGAATGAGTCTTGAGTTTAGGGCCCTATACTGGTTGAGTTCCGTCATTTGAATTGAAATGTTGTTATTAAGTGATGATTGGACGTAGGTAAGCTTCATGGTTTTCTTGATAGGAAGATATATTCCGTGGGAAAGGAAATACGACCCGATTTTTGCAGCCATTCTTTCTGGAAGAGACAATGTTGGTTGCAAAGTTTTCCACTTTGATAGAGGTATAGACAATATAGTTGGTTTCAAAGCAAGAAGTTTAGTCCAGGAATCTGGATTAGCTACCACAACATTTGTGGGGTATATGAACAGGGCTAGGATCTTGACGATGAGGGCCAAAGTGTGCTCCATGGAAGAAAAGTCATCCACAACCAAAAGGCGGTCACTGTTATCGAATGTAAAGTCAGCAGGAAGATGCTTGAGTGTAGAGGCAATAGCACTTATAACATTGGCCTGGGTGAAATCTGTGGTTGCGGAAACATGGGGATTGAGCTTATAATGCCATTTGAGACAAATGCCCTTGTTTTTACTGGGATCATAAGTATTAGCAAAACGAGCCGTATTTTGTAGTTCCAGCGGGCTGAAAGGCAATGGTACATTCTCGGTACCTTTTTCAAACGTTCCGTTGGAAAAAAACCATCCTTTTTCACCCTTCGTACCGGGACCGTATACGTTGACGGGTACTTGGCTCACAAGACAGCTGATGAAAACAACAAAGTTTTCAAGAAAAAACAAGTCAGACTGCTCCATGCTCACCTCCTCCACGCCCAACTTTGCCAATAGCCCACCGACCCTTTCTACGGCATCATTCAATTGACCTCGTGTGATCGCCTGGGTGTTCATGTCTATGGTTGATTTCGGAGAAGACATGGCAATCTCCCACACATCGTTCATGTTCCCGTTCCGGATCTTGTAGTGGTCATACCGAATGTTGAGTCCCAACCGAAGACCACTCAGATAATCCAACTTATTTGACTTGTAAATCGGCGACTCAGCAGGGTTCCGCACCGTATCCACCACCAGCTGCTGGGTCAAATAAACGTCGCTGGCGTCCCTAAAGGAATTGAGTATTCTTAGCCACACATAGTGAGCCACCAATATGGCCAAAAGACTATAAACCACCAGTTCTGCTGTAAGTGCCATAGGGTGAACAAACGGCTTGGTTGATCTCGCGGTGCAGTGGGTGCCGCAGCCGGTACGACGAGACGCAAGCGTCGAGACTGGAAATCATCTTACGCGGCACGTGCAGGGTGGGACATTTACCAGTTTCACATTGGCGCCGGTGGTATGAGACCACGGATTATGCTCAAATTTCGAAGCATTCACCACGTCATCGTACTCATTCTCGTGGCGTGGGCTCTAGTGTTTGCCTACCATGAACGGTACTCGCCGTACAAAGCAGCAGCCCGATGTCAGTGGCCGCAAATTAATGTCGAGTCTTCGGCCGAGCAGCAACAGCCGGTGGTGATAGACGACCAGAACCCCGACTCCGTTGCCAGCAACGATGTTACCAACATCATGTTGGTGGCAGACCCTCAACTCATCGATAACCATACATATCCAGGGCGCAACCAATTGTTACTCAAACTTTCTCAACACACGGTAGATGTGTATTTGAAGAAAAACTACAAGGCAATGTTGCGGGCACTCAATCCCGCCTACGTGTTCTTCTTGGGAGACTACTTGGACAACGGCCGGCTGTCCAGCGACAAATATTTTCAAGGGCAACTCAAACGGTTCAATTCTATTTTTAGGCGAAAAAAGTATAAAAAGGGTAAAAAGTGGATGATCAATTTGCCGGGGAACCACGATATCGGCTGGGCCGATGGGGTCAAGGTTCCGTCCCGCAACCGTTTCAGGAAGTACTTTGGCAAGCCTAATTCTGTCAAAGTGATCAACAATGTGGAGTTCATCTCGTTGGATACCATTTCCCTCTCGGCAATGGAAGAATCCATCTACGGTCCCGCTCGCGAGTTTTTCGATACAAACTTTGGTCCCTCGATTGTCAAGACGAAGCCGCGGATCCTACTCACCCACGTGCCTCTTTACAGAGATCCGAACCAACTTACATGCGGACCTCTTCGTGAGAGCCCGGTATTCCACACCTCGAAGGGCTATCAGTACCAACTGGTGCTTTCTCCCGAATTGTCCAACGACATTCTCAATCGCATAAAACCCGACTTGATCTTTTCTGGCGACGACCACGACTACTGTGATGTTACCCACCCATCACCCGCTGGAGACAACGAATCGTATCGGGAAATAACCGTCAAGTCGATTAGTATGGCCATGGGTATCAAGTACCCAGCAATCCAGATCCTTTCGTTTGCCAATAGCGGCAACGACAACGACTACAATATTCAAAATCAGTTCAAATACGACACAAAACTCTGCTACTTGCCTACACCATACATCAATGTTGCATGCTATGTCGTCACCGCGGTTGTGTCTGGTCTCGTTCTTCTTTGGTACGACCTTTCGCGCAAGCATCCTCGCCACGGATACGCAACACTCCCACTCGCGGGCCAGCCATCTCCAGTTTCTACCACTCGAAGAATCTCGGATTTTTTAAAGGAACAAGATGAATCAAAAGAGGCGGTGATGAGCTCGATTCCCAATTATACAAATACCAAAGTGCCACAAAAATCTATGGCAGGAAAACTCAAGGAAATAGGCCCCATGCTCAAGAGAACAGGGCTAGTACAATTCTTGAAGCATGCCACCATCACCGGCGTGCTTGTCATACTATTGTACACTTGGTTCATTGTAACAGCATAGGTCCTGCAGACAATAAATGTGGTGATAACCCTGCGGCTGCAAATTGCTTAATTAGCCAAGACCCCAATTTCCACCATTAGTTCAACATGGGTTGTGGATATAGTTCTCCCATCAACGAGAATGATCCGTATTATCATGACAAACGCATCAATGATGCCATTGAGCAGGGTCTCAATTTCCGCCGAGCAAACGAAAAGGACAAAATGCGGCTATTGCTTTTGGGAGCAGGCGAAAGTGGAAAGTCCACGGTGTTGAAGCAACTCAAATTGATGCACAAGGGTGGTTTCACACAACAGGAAAGGCTTCAGTACTCCCAGATTATTTGGGCCGATGTGATCCAGTCTATGAAGATTTTGATAGTGCAGGCTCGAAAACTCAAGATTGCATTGGAGTGCGATAAGGACAATAGTCCTTTGCTAGAATGCAAACATATAGTATTGCAGGCCAATGCCTTGGGCCAAATCGACACTGGTGCCGCCGGAGGAGTAAACTTCTTGAGTGACTACGTTCTCAAGTACGGTGAACGTTATAACAGAAAGCGCAAAATGCAAAGTACAGGCTTGGCGCTTGGAATGGTTGGAATTGGTATCAATTCATTGGAAGACAAGGGCGACGATGTGCTTGATGATGTTGATGTTCCTCTTCTTAGCGCAACTCAGCAGTATAGCAGGTTTGAAATAGCCGATGCAATTAGGCGGTTGTGGGAAGACGATTCCGGTATTAAACGGTGCTACGATCGGTCAAACGATTTTCAATTGGAGACCAGTGTGGTGTATTATTTCAACAACATTTACAATTTTGCTGATCCCAACTACCAGTGTAGTGATCAGGATATCATGAATGGTAGGGTGAAAACTACGGGGATTACCGAAACAGACTTTGTGATAAACTCATTCAAGTTTCAAATTCTTGATGCTGGTGGCCAAAGACTGGAGAGAAGGAAATGGATAAACTGTTTTGAAAACGTTAGTGCCATTCTCTTTGTGGTGGCAGTTTCGGAGTATGATCAAGTTCTTTTTGAAGATGAGAGGGTAAACCGCATGCGAGAATCGATAGTTCTCTTTGACACCTTGTGCAACTCGCAGTGGTTTTCTAATACCCCGTTTATTCTCTTCATGAACAAGATTGATATCTTTGAGCGCAAAATTACCAAGTCACCCATCAAGAGACATTTTCCAGACTACAGTGGTCCACCTGACAGTTATGAAGATGGAATCAAGTATTTTGAGCAAACATTTCTCACTTTGAATCGCACAAAGCGTCCTATTTATGTCCATCGAACATGTGCTACCGATATCAGCTCAATGAAATTTGTACTTTCAGCGGTAACCGATATGATTGTGCAACAGAATCTCAAAAAGAGTGGTCTCTTATAAGGTTATATTCGTAGACAATATATTATTTTCTGACTATTTATGTCTAATGATGCAGTGAGAAAGCTTACCATCTCATCATGGCCATTCCGTTTCTCCACCTGTTGTAGTCCATCAAACCTTCGATCTGTCCAGTACCGGAGATGACGATGTCCTTGTCCCACAAAGTGGCTTGGGCCCACGCCTTGACGTGCTTGGTCTCGATAGCATCGATCTTTTCCAAAGCTTCAGATAAGGAGCTTCTGTAGCCAGCCAACAACACCTTGGAAGCAATGTCGGAGGCAATGGCCTTGCTGGAGTTCAATTCGCTCAACAAAGCGGTCTTGACGGCAGCCTTACCACGAGCAACTTCGGCGTCGGAGATGGAAGTGGACAATCTGTTCCATTCCTTCAAGGTGAAGTGGACAAACTCATCAAGCGAACCAACGTTGGAGACTTCAGCATTGAAACCCCACAACCCAGTGTCCGAGTACGAGGTGGAAAAGTGGGTGTATTTGTCCACAATGTGGTACTCTTGCACTATCGAAGCCAATTTGGGAGAGGTGAACGAAGCCACGGGAGAGTGGTGGTCAAAGCTTCCGAAAATGGCAGCGGCAACCTTGGCAACGTAGTAAGCTGGGGAGGTAATAGCCTCACCTTGAACACCAAGAGAAACGTAAGCCTTTGGCAATGTATCGTCTCTCATTTTGACCTCGGAGCCCAAGAAGGAAGCAGGCTTAACTTGTGGCTTCAATCCTTGCTTGATGTTGACAGAAGACTCGAGAGCATCGACCAATTCGTCGTGGTTGATGTTACCAGAAGCAGCAATCACCACGTTCGAACCTACAAGATGTCTGTCCAAGAAGCGCTCAGAGTCCTGAGTCTCCAAGCCGGAGATCGACTCAGTGGTTCCCAAGGTTGGCAACGCCAAAGAGTAGCCCTGGAAAGCGGTAGCGTTCAAATGTTCCAACACCATCTTGGAAGGAGTAGCTTCAAGTTTAGCAGCTTCGGCGATCAAAGCAGCCTTGACAGCGGCAGCATCGGCGCTTCCCACCACGCTGGAAGCAGAAGAGGCAATTTCACCAATAGCTTTGGCGGCCTCCTTGGCATTGTCATTGGTGGTTTGTGCAATCACTCCGTTGAATTCTCTTCCATTTTCACTGCTGAAAAGAATGCCATTGGCACTCTTGGTGGCCAACAAGTTGGTGGTCAATGCAGAAACACCGTTGCTGTATGGATGTTCCGATCTGGATCCTCCGGTGTACCATAAACCAAGAGTTGCACTTTCGGCATGGGGATTGGATTCGGTAGCCACGGTGACTCCATTCGATAAAGTTGCATACTTGGTCTGACTGTTTGCAGTAGACACGAAACGGCGGGCAGCCAACGACTTGACAGCACTACGAACACCTGATCCACGAATCATAATTAAACGTCTGTGTATGGTTGGAGGGTTTGAAAATTTGAGAAGTTGTGCGACTTGGGTTTTGACCAATCAGAGGGCGTGGAATGGGAAAGGACATAAATTAACCTCTCGGTGCAACAAAGTAGAAGGTATATAGTTGGAAATGAACCAACGCGGCTCTAATGGGCCATTGGTCGGCTCAAAGTGCTGTAAAATGTATGGTTCTTGTTGTACTGCAGGTAAGCCGGGCCACCACCAGTCAAGGCACCATTGGTCAACCTACAACTACAACCAGATGAAACGATGTTGTTGACTACCTTGGTCTACTTTTAGCAATTTGGCGTGCTGAACATCCCTCTGCTTCGTTTTGAGTGGTTGGGATTGTGGCCATTATATTTCTCACTCTTCATCTTGTCCTATTTCTGGCTTTCTGTATCGGACTCAATTTCATTGTAGAGAGACAAAATACCATAGTAGACGCTCTTTCGAGACAGCACCGTGTTGCACGGCTCGTCTTGAGGGTTTTTGGTGTTCTTTTGTGGCAGATCCGAATGGCTGCAAATTGCCCGTGCAGCAGTCAAGTCGGCCGCCAAGTTGATGTATGAGTCTCTCAGCTGGGGCACTTCAATTCCCACGGAGATCCTGGCGGCAGAAAGCGAGGCATCGTTAAGAATGCTTTTCCACGCCAGTTTTTCATGGTCATCACCCACATTCACATTAACTGGCATTGGTGCAGCGTCTACTTCCAACACTTCTTCCTTCTTTTCATCCTCTTTGGCATGCACCACGTCTTCCTTGGTCACCACTGGCATTAGAGCAGCAAATTTGCCTAGCACTGAGCTAAGGTTCCATCTGTTTCCAGTGTCAATTACATTTGGAACCATCACCGAATGGGCATCCATGTTACTCTGAGAGTCAAAGAAATCCACTTGTTCCTTGTCTTCGTTCTCTTCTGGTACCTTAAGAAACTCTCCTGGCGAGTGCAAGTATTTATCATGAGGTTCGGTTCGGAGGGTAATTAGCGGTTGATTTTGAAGCTTGGTATGAATCACCCGAGAATTCTTGGAGTTACTATAATACCGTTGCTTATAGTCAGCAATAGCAAAGCGAACATTGAACCGAACCTGGCGGTATTTTAGCCTTAACGCATCCAGCATGGGTATCAAATATGTCTGTGCTCTTTTATTTTTATATGCCACAAACACTATGTACAAGTTGGTGGCCCTCACAATCTGATGTAAGCCCTGTGTGCAATGGAACTTTTATGCATCTGTGCCTTCCTGTCATATCCAGAAGACTTGCCCTCAAAGGCAGAAAGGATCTCTTCGGCTAATCTTACCGAGTAGTCTGACGACTTCTTCTTGTCCGCACCTTCCAATATCCAGGTAATGGCATACCGATTGCGTTGTCTTTGGTTTAAAGGATAAGGCACGGTTCTATTCTTGGCGGCACCGGTCTTTTCCACTTTTGTGCTCATAAGTGGACCAAGCTTGTCCAAAGTCTCTGCAAGTACTTGCATTGGATCTTTTCTCGTTTTCAAGTAAACGATATATAATGCTTGCGAGAGTATTTTATGAGCCTTTGACTTCTTTCCGTGTCTCATGATAAGGTTGGTGAAGTTTTCAATCATGGGATCTTTGGGTAACGGTACTTTCTTGTTGGCAAACGCTTCCACTTCGGCCAACTGTTCGGCGGTTGGCTCGAACTTTTCTTGTAAGAAAGGTTCTGGCTGCGCTAACTGGGATATGAACACCTCCAGCTCGGTGGAGGCTCCGCCTGTACCACTCTTGCGCATGTGTTTGACTGCGTTTAACCACTCGTCAACATCAGACTCGGTGATATTCTCTTTATGCAATGGAAAGACTTGGGCAGTTAAACTGATATTAGATGTCTTTTCTGCTGTTTTGGACGAGTTGAATCTCATGCTCGTAGCTATGGTTCCGGCCAAACCACGAGGTGCTGTTGGGTGCAACTGGGCTTGCCGAAGCAAGCTTCTCATCATTATAGACATGGCGTACAAAAGGTGCTTGAGTTGAAAAATTCTGGTGTGTGCGAAAAATTACACGGCGCGTAAATCTGGGACGGCCCCATGGAGAACACCAAGTGTAAAGCTACGATAGGGCAGCGATGCAAGTGGGCGAGTAGCCGGATGTAAGTGTCAGTTATTCTCTCTCTCTTTCCTTTTCCTCTGGGTAAACAGAGTTGTTAAAGAGAGGAAAAGTTAATGTTGTAATAATCTAAATGATTCGGATCAGTTCAAGTTTTAAGTGTAGTTCGCTTCTTCCTTGGTTCTCGCCCAACCTTATGTATTCTCCATAAATCCTTACTCCATCTTCCCTGTTCTCGCTGTTATTTCTCGCAACTCTCAGCGCGCATTTGCAACCGTTAACTTATATTGAGAACCTTTCACTTTCAACTTTCCATGGCGGACCCTAGTGTATCGAGAACAATTGACAAAAGTATCTTCCAGCACGTATGCAACCAAAAGACCTTTGAGCCCATTTTTGAGCTGTATTGGCAGGCCACTGTGTTACCAGAGCTCGTGTCATGGCTCCGAAGTTTTGAAAATCAACAAGGAAATCAGCTAAATGAGAGAATTGAAGAAACTATCCAAGAACTTACAGACAAATTCAGTACGCTGCCTCCGTTCACTTTAATGCGAATCAGCGAAATCATCGTAAATCCAGAAAGAGAAGGGTACAAATTAGACACCCACGATAACATACTCAAGATGATTAACGCAATTGAAAAGTTGGTGTCGGTGACCTCAACGCTCTTTGATTACCCCCAGCCACATTGACTTATTTCCTAGACTTTTCATTTGTATTTACATTTACCGTATTTACAGGCACCACACAGATTTGACCAAATCAAAGAGACCATTGTTGGCGGTTTCAAGAACGTATATCCCATAAAGTCCCACCGCAGTTCCAAATGCTAGCAACTTGGACGCCAATCCATGCCAAACGCCGTAGACTCGCTTTGGAATGTAATCAATGATACAAGACTTGAATCCACTGTGGCAGTGAAACAAGAGTCCACAACAAAACATGGTATCTATGATAGGGTATTCAACGCCAGCAACAAAAGGAGTCAACGCCATCGGAACCATGGCAATGGCAACCGCCCTGTCGTATGTCCAGTGGTAACCTCCTTCGTAGTGGTTTGGAGTGGGATGAACATATGCATCGTTGACGGTTCCCACCACGAAACCCGGCGGCTGGGGGATCTTTTTCAACTTGGAGAAGTTAGGTTTTAACGAGAGACTGCGAGTAGCAGCCAAAGATCTGCCCAAACCAGGACCAGAGTGTCCAATACATCGCCAGGTGGATATCATTTGGTGGTGGTTCTGAAATAATTTTCGCGAATTGTATGGAGAAGGCCCCCAGAAGCACAAAAGAATTATGGTCTATTACTATACATATATACATGATTACCACGAGGCCTTCGACACTCCTGGTATTAAGCCGGCACGGGCCCGTTCTCTGAATGCGGTCTGATGTTAGTAGGGCAAAATCCAAGCCTGAAAAGTTTCAATACTTACTCTGTTCAACTTGAAGTCGGTCAACACCGACTTGGCATGGCCAGAAGCCACACATCTGTTCTTCACCTGGGTGTACGAGGTGTATTTGGGCATAGAAGTGAGCTGTAATTGAGCTTCAAGTCTTACTCTTGGAGGAAGCTCGGTGTTCCTGGCAATGTATTTCAAGGCATTTCTGGTGACTTCATGCTCGGCGAACTGAAGGCGCTTGAACTGGTCCTTGATCACACGGGCGTTCAAGTAGCAGTGCTTTGGAAGCTCGAACTCCACCGGGAACCGAAATGGCATGTTGAAGTGCCGTGAGACTGAAAAATTGATTATTAGTGGTCCGGTGTATGGGTGTGTTTCCACCAGAGAAATACGCTTTCCAAAACTAAAACGATACGGAAACTAAAAGGATGTGCATGCAGAGCTTGGCATAATCTAGCTTGGATTTACTTTGCACTCGGCTTCCACCTTCCAAAAAAGTTCAACTTTGCATCAGCAGATCATATTCTTGTATGCAGTGCTCGCATATAATGCTGAAGCTTGGATCGAACACGAGATAATGTTTACAGGATTAGTGGAGCATATTGGTACCGTTCTACAAGTCACGGAGAGAGACACCACCGCTTCTGGCGGTGACGGGGTCTCTATGGTGATAGGTGATTGTCTGAAGATTTTGGAAGATGTACAATTGGGAGATTCCATTTGCACCAATGGAGTATGTTTAACAGTAACGGAATTTGATATGGCTCGATCCCAGTTTAAAGTGGGGATATCCCCGGAAACCCTTCGTCGTTCGGACTTGGGTGAGTTGAAACCGGGCTCAAAGGTGAATCTTGAGAGAGCTGTCAAGGCTGATGTGCGCATGGGGGGGCATGTAGTGCAAGGGCATGTTGATACAATTGCAACGATTGTCAACCGTCGTGGTGATGGCAATGCTATTAACTTTACGTTCAAGCTCAGAGACAGCCAGTATGGAAAATACATTGTGGAGAAGGGGTTTATTGCCATTGATGGCACCTCGCTTACAGTAACCGATGTTGATCATGAAAAATTTGAGTTTTCCATTCTGATGGTGAGCTACACCCAAGAAAAGGTCATCATGCCATTGAAGAACAGCGGAGACTCTGTGAACATCGAAGTGGACTTGACTGGAAAATTGATCGAGAAGCAAATCGAGCTAAGTCTTATCAGTTATATCAACGACGAAACTAGTCCTTTGTCTACGCTTATTGGCAAGCTTGTGGAAAAGAAGGTGGACGACGTCTTACGGAAACAAATATAGAGTTATGACGAATGTAAAATTATGTCCTGATGTCACCAGCTACTTTATGAGTCGCGCACGATAGTGGCAAACTGTGTACAGTTGGTCGAGGTGGTTCAGTTAAAGAGTAACGTCAATTGTACTTTTACTTTTGAGTTACGGCCATTTCCCTTGTGACTCTGCATCTTCGTCCACGACCCTGCATTCTGAAGTGCTTGGTATCCAATACTGAACAATTCTTTTCATCTCAGAATTTATCCTTCCAACTTAATCCTTCCACTTAATTCGTAAACCCATTCGTGATGGATATCGTGTTGGGAATCAGAGTCGAAGACTGTACTTTGGTCGCCACTTCAAAGGCGGCCACCAGAGGTATTTCTGTGTTGAAAGATACCGATGATAAAACCCGTCCACTCAACAGTCATAATTTAATGGCGTACTCTGGAGAAGCTGGAGACACGGTACAATTTGCAGAATACATTCAGGCCAATATTCAGTTGTACACCATGCGGGAAAATGACACAGAATTGTCCCCCAAGGCCACTGCGTCGTTTGTGAGAAATCAACTCGCGACCTCCATAAGATCCAGAAAGCCTTATCAAGTGAATGTGTTACTAGCAGGCTATGATACCAATACTGGAAAACCCAGCTTGAACTGGATCGACTACTTGGGAACCCAGGTGGAATTGCCATATGCTGCTCACGGATATGCTAGTTTCTACTGTACATCTTTGTTGGACAAGCATTATAAAAAGGGAATGAATTTTGAAGACGGTCTTGACTTGTTGAAAAAGTGTATCAAGGAGTTGGAGACAAGAATGCCCATTGACTTCAAGGGCTGCTACATTAAAGTGGTTGATAGGGAGGGTATCAAGCTTGTGGAGTAAGATCAATAGAAATAAGTTTATTCTGGTCAATCGAACAAATAAAATATGTCGTAAAAATGTACTTCTTTACTACTCTTCCCCGTACGTCGCGCATCTCATCTCTTCTGCATGAAGGTGGACCCCATAATAGAGAACATCGCCACCTCCATTCAGCGACATCTAAGCGTACACGATGAGGACCATACGCTTTCCAAGTTCATCGTGAACTTGTATAGGGAATCTGGAGCCTCTGATATATCTCTTTTTGCAGAAACTCTCAAGAAAAATGGAGGCGAGTTTCCATCTCAGTTTGTCGATGACATTTACAACATTCTACTGAATCCCATAAAGAAAGAACCAGAGCCCACTCCTGTCAAGACAGAGCCTGTCTATTCTGGCTTATCACTTCCCAATGTGAAAGTCGAACCCCGGGAACCTCATATCAAGAAGGAGCCGCAAATCAAGGATGAGCCTAAAATCAAAGATGAGCTACCCACCCAAATAGCTGACTATGAGCCAAAATTAGAAGTCGGGGAGATTTTCACGGGTGTTGTGAGTAACATAGTTCCGTATGGTGCTTTCATACGGTTGCAATCTGGCAAAAAGTCGGTGGTTGGGCTATGCCATGTTTCGCAGTTATCGTTCAATGGAGCCAGAATTCTGTCACCATCACAGATTGTTAAAGTTGATCAGCAGGTGTTTGTGAAAATCACAAAAATCGAGACTCAGGGGCGTCGTGAGAGGTTTAGTTTGTCTATGAGAGGCATAGATCAAGATACAGGGTTAGACAAATCACAGGAGCTTCAAGATTTGGCAGAAGAAGAACAAATAGAAAGAGAGAAAAGGAAATTGCAGCATCAGAGTACAGCACAAAAAAGACGACGGCTCACTTCGCCGGAGAGGTGGGAAATTCGTCAACTTATAGCCTCTGGAGCGGTTGATGCTAGTGAATATCCTGAACTCAATGATATTAACACCTCAAACGATGTTGACCACTCTGGCGGTGAGGAAGATAATGCTAATATGGATCAGGAAGTGGAAATTGACATTGAGCTCAACGATACTGAGCCTGGTTTTTTGAAGGGCCAAGTCAAAGAAGCGATAGAGTTGGCACCCATAAAGATTGTCAAAAACCCAGAAGGATCCTTGGAACGGTCTGCCAAAAACGGGTCAACTTTAGCCAAGGAGTTCAAAGAAGCTAAAATCAGCCAAGAACAAGCGAAGCAAAAAGACGGTTATTCACAAGATCCTCTTCGCAAAGTGAGAGACGAAGTTACCAACCTGGTGATATCAGAATGGAGAGAGAAGGAAAAGAAAGCCAAAGTCTCATTCGGTAAACGTACAAACTTGCCTATGAAACAGCAAAGAGAAACCTTACCTGTTTATTCCATGCGTGACGATATCGTGAAAGCTGTTCGAGAGAATCAGTTTCTTGTCATTGTTGGTGAGACAGGTTCTGGAAAAACTACGCAAATAGTTCAATACCTCTATGAGGAAGGGTTCAATCAAGAAGGTGATCAAACTAAATTGATTGGGTGTACCCAGCCCAGAAGAGTGGCAGCAGAGTCTGTTGCCAAGAGAGTTAGCGAGGAAGTTGGATGTAAGGTCGGAGAAACTGTCGGTTATACGATCCGTTTCGATGATAGAACGGGACCTAATACCAGAATCAAGTATATGACCGATGGTATGCTTGAACGAGAAGCACTTAATGACAAGGAAATGAGCAAGTACTCTGTGATAATGTTGGACGAAGCGCACGAAAGAACTATTGCAACTGATGTTTTGTTTGCCTTGTTGAAACAGGCAGCGCTGAAGAATCCCAATCTCAAAATTATAGTGACTTCTGCTACCCTTGATTCAGAAAAGTTCTCGCAATACTTTTTCAGTTGCCCGATTATGAAGATTCCAGGCAGAACATTCCCGGTGGAAATAATGTACACCAAAGAACCCGAGGTCGATTATTTGGCCGCTGCGTTGGATTCGGTGGTTCATATTCATGTTTCAGAAGGTCCAGGTGACATTTTGGTTTTCTTGACCGGTCAAGAAGAAATCGACATGAGTTGCGAAATTTTATACCAGCGAATGAAGGTATTGAGAGAAGCCGCTGGTGAGCTAATAATTCTACCTGTTTATTCAGCACTTCCTTCGGAAATGCAAAGCCGTATATTCGAGCCAACACCAGCGGGAGCTCGTAAGGTGATCTTGGCCACTAACATCGCAGAGACCTCGGTTACCATTGATGGAATATACTATGTGGTCGATCCAGGTTATGTCAAGATTAATGCTTTTGACTCAAAGTTGGGCATGGATACATTGAAAGTTTCTCCAATTAGTCAAGCACAAGCGAATCAAAGAAGTGGACGTGCCGGGCGTACTGGACCTGGAAAGTGCTACAGGCTTTATACTGAAGCAGCCTATCGAAATGAGATGCTTCCCAATACGGTTCCTGAGATTCAAAGACAAAACCTTGCCTATACCATTCTAATGTTGAAGGCCATGGGCATAAACGACCTCGTCAACTTTGAGTTCATGGATCCTCCTCCAGCTAGTACTATGGTGTCGGCACTCCAGGATTTGTACACA
Source organism: Meyerozyma carpophila (assembly GCA_030573695.1). NCBI lineage: Eukaryota > Fungi > Ascomycota > Pichiomycetes > Serinales > Debaryomycetaceae > Meyerozyma > Meyerozyma carpophila. Next base: position 869,621 of record JAJMDS010000004.1, on the reverse strand, counting down.
CTTTCTGCCCTTGGTGACGACGGGTATTTGACGAGTTTGGGACGCAAGATGGCAGATTTCCCCATGGATCCTGGTCTTGCAAAGACGCTTATTGCCTCGGTTGAGTTTGGATGTTCGGAAGACATCTTGTCGATTGTGGCCATGCTTTCTGTGCAATCGGTGTTCTACCGGCCCAAAGACAAGGCGGTTGCTGCAGACCAACGGAAGGCTCGATTCCACAGTCCATACGGTGACCACTTGACGTTACTCAATGTATACCGAGCATGGTCTATGAACGGGTCCAGCAAACAATGGTGTACCAATAACTTCATTCACGAGAGAAGTATGAGACGAGCCCAGGAAGTGAGAAGACAGCTAGTTACTATTATGCGGCGGTTTGGACATGAAATCGTTACATGCGGAACCAAAGTGGACCGCATTAGACGGGCGTTGTGCAGTGGTTTTTTCAAGAACTGCGCCAAGAGGGACCCTCAGGAAGGTTTCAAAACTTTGGTGGAAGGAACTCCGGTGTCTTTACATCCATCTTCACTGTTGTTCAACAAAAATCCAGAGTATGTCATCTACCATACTTTGCTTCTTACCACCAAAGAGTACATGCATTGTGTGACTGTGATCGACCCCCGTTGGCTCCCAGAGTTGGCGCCGGCGTTCTTCCGTGCCTCCAACCCCGCACAGCTCAGTGACAAGAAGAAGAGGCAAAAAATTGTGCCGCTTTACGATCGGTTTTCCAAAGACCAAAATCTGTGGAGACTCAGTGCCCATGCCGAAACCAAGCGCAAGGCGCTTGAATTGTTGAATGACAATGCGTAAAGGGCAACCAATTAAGAGAACCGTACATCGACAATATATGGCAGTTATAAGCCTCTCTTGTATAATTGTTTCTTCACCATTTGCAGCCGCTCGCTTAGGCCGTGCAGTCCCGTTTGGCATGCTGCATGTGACGCTCGCGAAAAATAAGTGGGGTCCTGGGCTTGCAAATCTTATCGACTGTAACGAGTTTATTTATGAAGGGTGCTCGATATGCCAAGGAGGCCATCCAGGATCGGGTCAGCTTGTACAACAGTACTCCTTCTGTCTCCTCGGTGGGTTTACGTCCTCTAAGGCGTCAGTTTGAAGGACAAGAGTCTATTCCGGCTACTGAAGATGTCACTTCCGACTCAATCTTAGAGTGCCAGCCTCTCGAAACCGATGCTGACGGGGCATTTGTTGATCCGGAGGGACGTCGTCGGACACTCCGTGGCATTAATTTGGACGGCGCCATGAAATTGCCCAATAATCCAGACATCCGTAGCTACGATGGAGATTGTCGAGATCCAGATAACATCTTTTTTGATGGCGACAATGTGTCGTTCGTGGGTCGTCCATTCCCCCTAGATGAAGCGGAAGACCATTTTCGCCGTATCAAGTCTTGGGGCTACAACACCATAAGGTATCTCATCACCTGGGAGGCCATCGAACATGCTGGTCCCGGGAAATACGACGATGATTTCATTGAGTATACTATAAAAATTCTTAGGATAATGGACTCTGTCGGTGGGCTCTACGTGTTTTTTGAAACCCATCAGGACGTGTGGTCCCGATTTAGTGGCGGAAGTGGTGCACCCATGTGGACACTCTATGCGGCCGGGTTGCAACCGGCTCGGTTCTATGTAACCGAAGCAGCGCTTTTGCATAACAACCCCCGATTTCACCACCCGGAAGAGCCCGACGACTACCCAAAGATGATTTGGACTTCCAATTATAAGCGATTGGCTTCTTTGGTCATGTTCACCTTGTTCTTTTCAGGGAAAAATTACTTTCCTCAACTTTGTATAAATGGCATGAACATTCAAGACTACTTGCAAAAACACTACTTTGACACCATTTCCTACTTTTGGAGCAAACTTTATGATACCCTTCCCGACATGTTTCGAAAAGGAACCATTCTTGGTTTTGAGCTGATCAACGAACCAAATTGCGGATTGATGGGTCATGATCATCTTAAACATATTCCTGGAAAACAGCAGCTTCGCGTCGGTACAACACCTACCATTTACCAATCGTTCAAGTTGGGAATGGGCTTTGCATGCGAAGTCGATGTGTATAAAATCACCATTACTGGTCCACAGAGAGATGGAACAAAAGTGGTCGATCCAGAAGGTGAAATTGCATGGCTAACAAAAGAAGAAGCGGCAAAAATTGATAGCAAATATGGCTGGAATAGGGATCCTCGTTGGAAGATTGGGGAATGCATCTTTGCACTGGCTAAAATCTGGAAGTGGGACAAAAGTGTCGTTATTGATGAATTGAAGGATATGACTCCACAAGAACGTCTTGATTTGTCGCTTTACAACTGTGAGTTGCTTTTGCCCAATTTTTTCAATCAATATTCTGCAAAACACCAGTTTAATGTGAAAGAAGGGTGCTCATATAAGGAAGTCGATATGGAATTTTTCACCAACCACAACTTTATGGACTTTTACATTCGGTTCAAGAAGGTTGTTCGTGATGTGGACCCCAACTGTTTTGTGTTTATCCAGCCGCCTGTATTGGAAAAACCTCCCTCTATCAAGAACGACGAGAGGAACATCATAGACTCAAAATCCGTGTATTGCCCTCATTATTATGATGGTATGTCACTTATGTTCAAGACTTGGAACACAAAGTTCAATGTCGATACATTGGGAATCATGCGTGGTCGGTACTTCAACCCGGTTTTGGGAATTGTGTTTGGGGAACGAGCCATTCGAAACTGTATTAAGAAGCAGTTTTTAGAGATCAAGCAGGAATGCAAGGAGTATTTGGGTGATATTCCTGTGTTGATGTCTGAGACCGGCATGCCTTTCGATATGGATGGAAAAAGGGCATACGAAGATGGCAGGTATTATTCTCAAACGGGAGCACTCGACGCATTAAGCTACGCCTTAGAAGGGACAGGGATCCATCACACATGGTGGTGCTATACCAGTATCAATTGCCATAAGTGGGGTGATGGTTGGAACAATGAAGACTTCTCATTCTGGTCCCCGGAGGACAGGAATTTAGACTTTTTGTTGAATGAAGACACTACATCCAGATCCGTTCTGAGGAGATCTTCTGTTGGAAGAGTTACTACGCCCAAGAGAGCACCAAGCACACGTACAGTAGTTCCTTCTTTAAGACTGACAGTGCAAGATTATACCTCGTTGTTGAGAGCCAAATGCCAGCGATTGCATTCGGGAACCTTTAACAAAATTTATCCTTCGGCTGCAAGCGAAAACGAGACTTACGATAAGACGGAATCTGATGATGCTGAAACTACTCAGGATTTTGATTTCAGTGATGCTCACTCGGTTACCGCATCCAGTCTTATTTCACATAATTCTGAAAATGTTCACAAGAAGCATATCAGGAGATGCTATCCTTCTCCAGATGGTGTCCGTGCTGCAAGTGCTGTCATAAGACCGTTTGTGGTGGCACTGTCAGGTGTCTTGAAGGTTGCAGAGTTTGACTTGAAGGCTTCCACATTTGCCTTCACAGTCGTTTTGGATCCAAAGTTGGCTGAAAGAAATATTCCTACAATTGTATATGTGCCTAAATGGCATTATCCGTTCTTGAATGTGGGCGATATATTTATGACAGCTGGGTATGTCAGATATAATGATACTCTAGAGTATCTTGAGTGGTACCACAATGACGATAACAAGTCCAAGAGTCCACTGCCACCTGAAACTTTAACGGGAAATGGGATGCGCCAACATACAATGGTTATCAAAAATAGCAGCGGAACTCTCGAAGATATGACGGGCAGAGAACGAGGTTATTTCACCCAACCTCAATGTCCGGTGACATAGATCAATCTTTAAAATTCCAAAGTATCATCTTCGCGACCTCTTTTACCGGAGTCCTTCAATTCATCTTTAAGAAGATTGTTGACGAATTTCTGGAAATACTCGACGTAGGGCTTCAAACTAGTTTTCTCGTATTCAGACACTCTTCTATCAGCTTCCGATTCACCATCTTCCAATGGTTGGCTAGAGTCCCGATTCACTCTTCTCACGTCCCAGACTTCGATCTCATTCTGAAGCTGTCTAAGATTTGGCGCATTAGTAGGATTGAAACCATATTCGTCATCTTCTTCGTTATTGGATAAGTTATGATGAGGATCGAAGGGCACACAGATGTTGCCAGTGCTTGGGTGGACACAGAAAGGAGACTTAAGAAGATGGATTAGTTGCTTGGACACCTCGATATCTAACCGTGGATACATGTAGAAGAGAATGATATCTTTCTTCGCTTCATTGAGAGCATTGACTTGGTTTTGGTGCTTGAGGATCTTTTTGGCCATCACTGTTATGTCTTCCCATTTTGACATGGAGGAGGAAACCGATGTCTGCAGTTTCCATTTGCGGCGTAGTTCCTCCTGGAGAGACTTCTCTGGCACGTACGAAAGAAGAGTCTCGACTTGTTCCCAACTTTTGTCGGAAGGCTCGCTTGATGAAGTGTTCCATGGATCTTGTTCCTTGAGTATAATCTCAACAAACTCATTCTTGAGAAGGTCGAACGAGCGCTCAACGTGCGGGTGGAATGGTCTCTTCAAGCTGAGCAGATTCTTGCCCTGGCGGTTCAGTCGAGACCCCAACACATCTAAGTACTCCACTATAGATTTTCGAGTTCCCTCGTCGAGGCAACGTGCTCGGGCATCGCTGACCCAGCAATGGGCACCACGTCTTCCGGAAAACACCCATATCAAGTGCCTGAACCCAAAGTCTTGTCGCAACGCGGCGTCGAGAATCTTGATTGCAACCTGGATAAAACGCCAGCATTTCTTACAGATATCGGTTCCCGAACAGCATGTTCTAATTTCGTCGTAATCCGTCAAATCGATATCAAAAACCAACTCTTTTGCAAGCGGCTTGAGAGCCTGTTTGGGAAGTCGTTTTCTCTCCTTGGGGTTGACAGAGTAAACCGCACCGACTTCAAATCTTGTAGGATTTGCTTGAACCACCGACTTTTTGAATTCGTCGAGGTTGGAAAACGAATTGTACCGCTGATACGCGCCAGTTCTATATTCGTATGCAAACTCTCGCATGGTGAAGTCTTTGGAAGGTTTTGGTGAATGGTTCAACCATTGAAAAATTTGACGAAACGGAAGCAACCTTTGGTAGAAGAAGAGCATGTCGGACGAAGACACGCCTGAGTCGGCCGGAACTGCCACTTGTGATGGTACGGGATCTGCCATGGCTTCTACTGTCATTCTTCAAGACGCGTTTTTCGCGATGAAATATTTCGCAGTATTTCGGACTGTATTTAGTACTTACCAAATGGATTCTACAAATGGATTCTATGCTACATCTATTATTTTCCGCTAAGCGGTAGGCACAAACACCAAAGATACCCCTTCGTCACCGGCAGTTACAAACTTGGAGCCATTTTCCAAAACTGCAAAATCCAACACTCCCATATTATGGCCCATTCCCACGAAAACCTCAGAACCAGTACGGGCATCCCATTTGTAGATTCTTCCGTTCATACTCGAACCCACGAGGAAGGGGGTTTGGTCAATAAACTGTAATTTCGTGATTGCGTCGTCCACCTTGAAAGAGCTTCTCACTCTCCACTGTAATGTGTCGAACAAGATAACATCTCCGGACACCAACCCCACGGCCAAAAGGTTGACCAGCGGAGCTTTGCACCACGCTAACGCTTCCAAAGAAAGCTCGTACTGGTCTTCAACGTCCTCAAGTACCTTGACTGTGTGCACAACCTTTCCGGAATCGTTATTTATGATTACTAGTTGTCCATCACGGCCGCCCACAGCGACAATATTCTTGTGTGCTTTAATCGATACGAACGGACTCTCCACGTTCTTGAAGTCGGAGTCTGGCAGAAGCTTGTAGTTGACAGCGCCAGTGAATGCGTTCCAGTTGATGACGGTACCGTCTTCAGCCACGGTGACTAGCTGAACGTCGTTTTGAGCATCGGCAGTTTCGATGAATTGTCCATTGTTGCATTCAAGTGTATGCAGAAATCCCGAGAAAAGCTGCTCCAATTGGCCACTTTGGTCGATCTGGTAGCACCATACTGACCCGTCATTGGCTCCAAATGCAAATATGGGAAGCACCGGGTGTGTTTGAATCCACAACACTTCTTCCACCTCCTCCAACTCGGAGCATTTGGTCCATTTCTGGCCACCTTTCTGCGATTTGTGTACTTGGATGAACCCTGCCATGTCTCCCGAAATGACAAATTTACCGTCGGCTGTAAAGCTGCCGGCTACAACTGACTCTTTGTGGCCGGTGAGCTCACCGACAAACCGAGGTGGCTGCGAATGGGTTGTCCACAAGAACGCCGTGTTGTCTCCGCCGCCCGTAGCCACCAAGGGCAACGTCGGGTGCTTGAATACGCAGAATATCGAGTCCTTGTGCTGGTCGAAATAACTCCAAGAGTTGTTTGACATATCAATCTCGATGGCTTCGTCATCGCCCATTTGGTCATCTTCGTCCATATCGTCGTCTATATCTTCAGGGCGCCCGTCGTCGACAACCTCCTCGTCAACCTCGTTGGCGTCGACATACTCGACTTCTTCAGGGTACTCCTGGTTCTCTGTATCAGACATGATAGAAGCAAAGGCAAAATGAATAATTTCTAAGCGATGCGATATCCTGCAGGTGGCCGATGGTGGAAGATGGGCGGCACCAATTTCTTCTTATTTCTGTCTTTATCTTGCTTGTGTTTGTTTCTTTCTTATTCTCTTACATACTATACCTTGTGTTCTTTCACCACTTTCTCTTCACTTTCTTCTTTTTTCTATTCTTCTTCTTCACCTCTTCAGCCTCACCTGCAGTCCGGTGCGCCTTTTTCTCAAGGACAAGTTTCACATTCACGCTGGTAGCACCCACCACATCGCCATGTTTGAACAGCTCTCGACGTTCCCGGGGTACGACCAGGTGCTCACCGGGGCCAAAAAACTTTTTGGGCGGATAATACAGACGGGACCGGTTCCCAAACACGTCGCGATTATCATGGATGGAAATCGAAGGTATGCCAGAAACCACAAAATGGAGATAAGAGAGGGCCATAATATTGGATTTGAGACCATGGCCAGTGTGCTCGAGCTCTTGTTTGAAGCCGGGGTGGAATGTGCCACGGTATATGCATTTTCGATCGAGAATTTCAAGCGACTGGCTTACGAGGTGGAAGCCCTCATGGACATGGCGAGACTGAGACTTTATCAAATACGGCAGCACGGCGAGCTTTGTGAAAAGTACGGGGTGCGGCTCCGGGTTGTGGGCAACCGCAAACTACTTCCGGTGGATGTCCAGCAAATTGTTCAGGAAACGGAAGATATGACCAAAAATAATTCTCGAGCCGTCCTCTACATGTGTTTCCCATACACCGCCCGAGACGATATGACGCAGCTGATTCGAAACGTGGTGGCGGAGTCGCTTATCAACCCCGAGTTTGACATCACAGAATCAGCGTTCAATCACTTTTTATACACCCCTCCATTGGACCTCTTGATCCGTACCTCCGGCACCTACCGACTTTCGGACTTTTTGTTGTGGCAGTCGGTTCTGCCCAAATGCTCGGTGGTGTTCAGCGACCGGCTCTGGCCCGAGTTCAGCCCGCTCCACATGGCCAAGATCTTGCTCAATTGGAGCTTTAATACCTACTGGTACGGCCATGGGAACGGGTTCGTAGTCCTGGCTCCGGGGGACAGCGCTCGCGCACAAAAATCTCCGGTACCGGCGCCGGATTCTGCTGAGGACGACTATAGCGATACCAGCAGCGATGCCGCAGTCGATGCTGCCGTGGAGGAGGAAGACACTCTCACTTCAGACGAAGACCCTATAAGTAAATAGTTGGCATATTTATTCATTACATCATCTGCAACCGAACCCGAATTGCATCGGAGACCACGTGACCGCTCCGGTCTTGACTCATTGCGACGTTGGTGATATCCAAAATTTGCAACTATGGACTTGGTAAACCACCTTCCGGATAGGTTGTTATTCGCCGTGCCGAAAAGTAAGTGTTCCCGCGTTGTACTGTCCCTCGTTCAATACTAATATTCCAGAGGGAAGACTCTATGAAAAATGTTGTGAGCTCATGAAAGGTGCCGATATCAAGTTCAGAAGAAGTAACCGACTCGACATTGCTCTTTCCACAAACCTTCCGGTGGCCATCATCTTCCTCCCTGCCGCAGACATTCCGATTTTCGTCGGCGAGGGTAATTGTGACTTGGGTATTACTGGTCTTGACCAGATTCAAGAAGCAGACATGCTCGACTCGGTTGAAGATTTGTTGGATTTGGAGTTTGGAAACTGTAAATTGCAAGTCCAGGTTCCCGCTGAGGGCGAGTACCATAGCGTAGACCAATTGGTCGGCAAAAAAATTGTCAGTTCGTTCACTAAGCTCACCACCGACTACTTTCAAGGTATAGAAAAAGTCGAATCTGCTTCTGATGTTACTACCAAAGTCAAGTATGTTGGTGGTTCGGTGGAAGCTTCTTGTGCGTTGGGTGTGGCTGATGCCATTGTGGACTTGGTGGAAAGTGGAGAAACCATGAAAGCTGCTGGTTTGAAAGCCATTGAAACTATCTTGGAAACTTCTGCGCACTTGATTTCGTCCAAGACTCCAAAGCACCCAGAACTCGTCAAGAAGATCCACCACCGTTTCGAGGGTATTATGGCCGCTAATGCTTATGTTGTCTGTACCTATAACGCCCCTAGAAGCATTTTGAAAAGTGTGTTGCCGGTTACGCCAGGAAGAAGATCTGCCACCATTTCTGTGTTGGAGAGAAAATCCGAAGAAGAGGAAGAATGGGTCGCTGTTTCTGCAATGGTGTCCAGAAAGCGCATCGGAGATGTCATGGACGAATTGAAGAGGTTGGGAGCCTCTGACATCCTCGTGTTTGAGCTTTCCAATTGTAGAGTTTAGTAAATTATAGAAAAAGCTATCGAACCATTGTAGAGTTACATATTAAGACTATCCAACTTTAATTTTTCAGTAACTAAAGGCTATCGAATTGTTCTATGAGCTGAAACAACGCTCCACTGTGTTTCTGACTGGTGAGCTCCTTATACTTGCCCGAGTCGAAAAGCTTGGACATTTCCTTTTCTATTCTGGAGCATACCTCAACATAGTCGTCAACGGTATTGAACACCTGACACGAAAACCTGGCATACACCTTGTCGTAATAAAGCAGAAATGGAACAAATGTCGACTGTTTGAGGCATATTTGTTCTTCAAGGTATAACAAGCAATCTGCAAGTTGTGATCTGTTGAAATCAGGAGGCAAGTACTTCTCGATAGGCACCTGGACATTGAACAATGCCGTCGCCGGAGCGCCATCAATCTTCAACACTTTCATTCCGGGCCACACGGTTTTCGTGATTTCTTCAGCCGCTTCTTCCGCGAGTGTATTGCAATAGTTCTGAATATTCTTTTCACCTCCACAGACTTCTTCTCTAAACTTTATTGCCTGAGGAATTGTGTAAATCGACGCCTTGTTCTCGGTGCCCACAAACTGAAATCTATCGATTAGCCTGTATTCTTCAAGGTGTTCCGGCAACACTTCATCGTCACGAAGATACGAGTGCGAGATCGGAGTGGTGTGGACTTTGCTAAAGTGTTTACGATCAACGTAGAGGAACGCACAGCCACGAGGAACATACATCCATTTGTGGATGTTGCTGACCAAAAAATCTGGCTTTATAGTGTCAATTGAAATATCAATGAGACCAATTCCATGAGCCCCGTCAACCAACGAGAGCACGTTTTCGTCGCGGCACAATTGTGTCAAGCGTTCAAATGGAAATCTTAGCGCCGGCTTGGACGAAACTGTATCGAAAAAACACATTGTGGGCAGGTGCTGTTTTATCGCTGCTGCAAAAAGATTGACTATATCGTCTTCTGAGGCAGGTAACTTGATCTCCACGGCAATTGCCTCGATGAATCCCTTATCTTCCAAGTACTTTATAATCTTGGAGCATCCACCGTACGTTGTGGAAGCATAGACAATCTTATCGCCCTTCTTAAACGGATACGACCGCAACACAGTGTGGACAGCAGTGGTAGCATTGCCCAAAAGTGCCAACGATTTGAAGTCACAATTCACCAATTTTGCAATTGCCTTCAAAGCATCAATGTACTCCTTACGTTGGTCGTACCGCAAGTATTTTTCAATAAACTTGTTTTGCCCCATGGTATGGTTGCAATACTGTTGCAAGATCACATCTGGAACATTACCAAACGAACCATTGTTCACGTCAATTACGTCTGGTGACCTTGTATGGAAGTGTTTCCGTCCAAACTCCTTTCCGAAATCTACTTTTCCCATTGTAGCTAAATAAGGAAGGGGGGAATTGGCCGTTTTATAGGGACCATGAGTCACCAGTAATCATAGAAATAGTCATAAAAAATATTCATGAAATTACAAATCACTTTGGTATACGGTGTATACAAGGAGCACAGAGTATATACCGCGAGCCACAGCTTGGGGAGTAGACATCTTTAAAACACTTTGGTACTCGTGCTCATCTGTACTTAATGTGGTCGCACTCAAACATCTCCTCGAATATCTACTCGGTGCGACATTTTCGTAATCAATTCGCGCCACCGGCAAGCATATTCTCCACCTAATATACCATGTCTAGAGAAGATCCCTTGAAGGCTGAGAAAGACTACTCGGCAACCTTGGACGAGCAGTTTCCGTTGATTGAAAAATTGACAGACTATAAAGCTGCTATAGAAAAATACTTGGTGTTGGAAAAGCAAACCAGACAGTCGTCAGATGTGGCTTCTTCCAAGCGGGTTTTGGTCAAGATTGTCGACACTTTGGCACAGAATCGTGACTGGGACTACTTGAATGAGTTGATCACTTTGTTGTCCAAAAAACATGGCCAGCTCAAGTCGTCAATCCAGCAGTTTCTTCAGTCAACCATTGACAAGTTGGAGTTACTTTCCGACGATGATAAGGCGGAATTGGAAACAAAGGTCAAACTCATCGAAACCATCCGCACTGTGTCTGACAAAAAGATCTTTGTGGAGTTGGAACGTGCCATTGTGTCTCGTAAGTTGTCTGAAATATACTTGGAAAAATATGACAATTTGGACAAGGCTACCGAAATCTTGTGTGATTTGCAAGTGGAAACCTACTCGTTGATGCCGTTTTCAACTAAGATAGATTACATCTTAGAGCAGATTAGGTTGACGTTGAAGAAGGGTGACTATGGCCAGGCCCGTATCTTAAGTCGCAAAATCCTTCTCAAATCTTTGAAGAATTTTGAAAAAGCCGATTTGTACAAAGCCACCTACTTGAAAGACTTGAACAAAATCGGATACCATGAGAATGACTTTATTGATATCGTCAAAAACTCACTTTTGTTGATTGAGATTCCATTGATAAAAGAGGATAAGCCCCAGTTGGACGCCTTGTTGGTTACAATCATCTACTGCATTATTTTGGCACCTTACGATAACTACCAGCTGGACTTGATCAACAAAATTAAAGCAAACTCTGTGTTCCGAAAGAATGTCGACGCCAAGATCTATGACTTGTTGGAGGTGTTCACCACTAATGAATTGATCCATTGGCCCAAAATTGAAGCTACCTACAAAGAAGAATATTTCAGCAAGAACTGTATGTTCCACAAGGAGTCCAACTACAAAAATTTGCAAAACAGAATTGTCGAGCATAACTTGCGAGTAATTAACAAATATTACCTGGTTATAAGACTTGACCGATTAGCTTACTTGCTTCAATTGTCGAATACAGAACTGGAGTCTTACATTTCAGAGTTGGTGAGCAAGGGAATGATTTCAGCCAAGATAAATCGCCCCGAAGGCATCGTCAAGTTCGATAAGGTTGGCAAATCGGAGAGTCCTGACAATATCAATAGCTTGTTAAACGACTGGTGTTATGACGTGGACAAGTTGTTGGAAGAGATTGATAGCATTGGGCATTTGATCAACAAGGAGGAGTTGATGCACGGAATCAAGCAGAAGGTATAGAAAGTACACGTATTATTTCTCTAAGTCTTGCTACTAAATGATGAATGCACCCACCGCCAACGCGAGCGAGATCAAGGCACCGGAAGCAGAAGCGACACCGGCATCGCCCTTTTTGGACGATGACGAGCTGCTGGAAGATCCACCCGAGCTCTGAGAACCGGACGCTGCGGTTGAAGAAGAGCCTGCTCCAGTTATGGTGCTCGAAGAGTCCCCACTGTCATCATCGTCATTGCCCTTTGCAACACAAGCCCACTGGGTGCTGGCGTCAAATCCATTACCCTTGGGGTCCTCTACACCCTTGACGTACTTCAAGGCACCCTTTGGAGTGTCTGGAATCTTGTTGGAAGCCTCCCACTTGTCAGATTTGGGTGGACAGTTGTTGTGGGGTAAGTCGTCCTGGTACGAGCCGTCACCGCTTGGGTTCAGGGTCTTGGCAAACTCAGACTTTAAGTTGTCGAAATCGTCGTTTGGAGTGACGGTTTTGTTGTCACTTGAGATCTTGACCAATCCGTACTTGTTGGATTCTTCCGAGTACTCGTAAACCAATCCTCCAGAGAACACGCCGGTCATATCGGTGGAGTAAAGAGATTGAACTTCGGTGAACGGTCTTGGAGTAACCTTGTTACAGCCGTATTCAGAGAAGAAAAGCGGCACCGAGTAGTTGGAGTAATCCTTTACCTTTTCGTCATAACCAGAAGTCTTGAAAGAACTCTTTCCACACCACGAGTAATCGTTGAAACCGAACATATCCACACGAGCCAACTCGTCGTCACCACAGTTGAAGTACATGGCGGTTTCCAATCTGTTTTCGGCAACATCTGCGGCAGAGTAGCCGACGGGAATAGATCTAATCTTTCTGTTCTTGATGAATGTCTTCATATCTCTGACCACCGCCTTGACATAGGTTGCCGCCTTGGTGCTGTCATCGTCATTGATGACTTCGTTGGCAGCAAAGTAACCCAAGGTGTTGTTGTATTTGGCCATTTTAAGCACGGTAGCAAGCACCTCGTTCAAGTACATGGTGTTGTACGAGCACTTGGCGTCGTCTCTGGCAATGGAAGCGTGGGGGATGTTGACATCGAAAATGACGTAGATTCCAGCATCGGCCAATTTTTCCATACATTCATCGTGATCGGCAGTATTGTCGATGGAGTAGATTCTGATGGTGTTGATTCCCAACTCCTTAAAGTACTTGATATCACGCTCACAAGTGTCTGTGTTGGCCAACGGATCGATCAAGGTGGAAGATCCACCGGGCTGGTAGTCAAGACCCCTGATGTAGAATCTCGAGTCTCCAACGAAGAAAGCGTTACCCTTAACTTCCACGGGTTCCAAGGCCAAACAGGCCACGGCAGAAAAGGCAAGCGAGGCAAGGTTTGAAAGCTTCATTTTAGGTGCAAATTAACAGCGAGCGATAGTGGGTTTGTAGTGATGTTTATAAAAAAATGTGCGGGCCAAAAACCAACCGAAGCGACAGACTGCAGAGGAAAAACAAGTGAATGCGAACCGGTGGTAAATAGGGTGGTTTTTATATCGGGGCTATTATCCTGTACCCAGAGCTTGTAACCACGCGAATCAGGTTTCGATGTCGATGCAGCGACATTATAAAGCGACGTAGACACCATGCCGCCTCGTACGGCACGCGTCGCTGGCACCGCCACTACCAAGAAATTTGCTCGGTCTACAGGGATTTGGCGTTGCAATACTTGGCATTCGTAGAACGGAGCCGCACCGAGCCCTTGTTTGCAGCAATTCTATTTTCGGACGCAAAACAAACTTTGAAACGCATCCTTGGCACACGTGGATGTGGGATTGATTCTACATAGTTGATCGCATCATTGTGTCTACCGCACCATATTTTAGATAACATTTCATCATGTGTTGCACTACCCCACTAACATGTGCGGCGTTGGGTAAGCCACCATTCGCGACTGGATTTGTATGTTTGCGAAGAAGCGAGAATGCTATTTTTGTCGCTTGTCTGCAGGACGGGTGTGGTGGTGAGAGATTTGAGAGATTCAATGTCCTTGGCGACGCTTGGCACAACAAAGTGGCCGCAGCAACGGCGCGACATTGTGCAACGTAAATAAACGAGCTGGGGAGCGCTAAAGGGTGCTTGCGTAAGCCGCGGCAGCCGCGACTAGGACCCCGGATCACGTCCCTGGAACCTGCCGCCAGCGCCTCCACGCACCCGGCCGGGTAACCCCTGTGTCGCATATCGGTGTCTTCAATTTCCACATAGTTATGGCGTCTCAAGTGCATTTTCTAGATATCAAGGGGAAGTCTCTCTTGTCCCGAGACTACAAGGGCGACATCCCTGCGAACGCCATAGACCAATTCCCTCTTCTACTCCTTGATTTGGACAATGAAGACGAATCCAATTATCGCCCTTTTGTCAACAGCAACGGCATCAACTACGTCTACATCAACCACAACAATTTGTACGTTTGCGCTCTTACGAGAAAAAATGAAAATGTCATGGCATTGGTGGTGTTCCTCCTGAAACTCATCGAGGTGTTGACTCTGTATTTTAAAAGCTTGGAGGAAGAATCAATCAGGGATAATTTTGTCATAATTTACGAATTGCTCGATGAAGTCATGGACTATGGAATTCCTCAAACCACTGACACAAAAATCCTCAAGGAGTACATTACCCAGGATTACTACAGCTTGATCAGAAATACCCCTCTGCGGGTGGTTCAGCCACCCAATGCCGTCACCAACGCGGTGTCGTGGAGAAAAGAAGGCATATCCTACAAGAAAAACGAGGCGTTTTTGGATGTGGTGGAGTCCATCAATATGTTAATAAATGCTCAGGGCCAGGTGTTGAATAGTGAGATTTTGGGTGAAATCAAGATCAAATCGCACCTTAGTGGCATGCCTGATTTGCGGTTGGGTTTAAATGATAAGGGAATTTTTTCGTCTGATTCTTCGAGTGAATCAACAAATAGCAAGGGCATTGAAATGGAAGATATCAAGTTTCATCAGTGTGTTCGGTTGTCCAAGTTTGAAAACGAACGGATCATCACGTTCATTCCTCCCGATGGGGAATTCACCCTTATGTCTTACCGGTTGTCCCTGGCTCAGTTTTTGATGAAACCTCTCATTTTGATAACCTGCAAGACCAAAGTGCATAAACACTCGAGAATAGAAATAATGTGTTCTGCCCGGGCGCAGATCAAGAAAAAATCCACCGCTAATAACGTGGAAATCGTCATTCCCATTCCTGAAGACGCTGATACTCCAAAATTCGTTCCTGAATACGGAACGGTCAAATGGTACCCGGAAAAATCATGCATAGTTTGGAAGTTGAGAACGTTCCCTGGAAGTAAACAGTTCCATATGAGAGCAGAATTGGGGTTGCCAGCGGTGGTTGATCCGGAGGAATTGGCTACTATGAGGCGCCCAATCAAGGCCAAGTTCTCTATACCGTACTTTACCACCAGTGGTATACAAGTTCGTTATTTGAGAATCAACGAACCAAAATTACAGTACCAGTCATACCCTTGGGTGCGCTATATAACCCAAGCTGGTGATGACTACACGGTGAGAACGAGTTAGTGTATAATAAACGAGTGTAAAAACGTACAATTACAAAATTTCAAAATAACGCGAAACTTGATAATGGACTACGATAGAATCAAAGATGCCATTCACAAGTGCATTGTCTACAATGAAAAAGTGTTGAACGGCAAATATACGGGACTCGAGGTCGATAACGAAGCTGCATTAGTAGATAGAATTGTACAGAGGCACAGCGAGGACTTTGCTCAACTTGTTTCCAAGAAAGATTACTATGAGTCCAAGCTCTTTACATGGCTACAACAAAACGTGAAACTTGACAAGGTTAAAACCCCACCAAACAAGCGTCCGAACTTACCTGATCCACTTTACATCACCAATCGCTATCACGCATTTCAATATGTTAACATGGTTATCGTCAATGATGATATGAAAATTAGGGCCATAAGAGAGCTCATCATCAAGCATAAGAATTTTCAGGAAGACTTCAAGAAGCAGCGAGATGAGCTAATTGAGCAGTATAATGAAAGAAAGCGTCAAATCCACCTGAACAAAGGACCACAAGTTCTTAGCGGTGTCAACGAGAGCAGAATTGCCAAGCAAAGAGAAGCAACAGAATCCAACTTGAGGAGCTTAGACGAGCGTATGGCGTACAAGATGAAGCAACTAAGCTACGAAAACTATGAGCTTCTTCGCGGATTGAAGGTTCCCTTCTTTTACATTGACGATGGTTACAAGTACCCTGACTTGAAGCAAGACCAAGAATTCATGCTTGATTTACTACGAGACACAATAGAATTGAAATGATCCATTCATGGATACTATATGCATACTAGGTTACAGATCCATGACCCGCTATTCAGGTAGCGATCGGTCATAGATATAGTTCAGCTATTGCCAATTAGTCCAAGTCAGTTACACATCCAGTGGAAGCGTCGCTGACCAATTTGGAGTACTTGGCCAAGGTTCCTCTCGTGTATCTTGGAGCAGGAGGAGACCACAGTTTCTTTCTTTCAGCAAGAATTTCTTGCGACACAAGCAAGTCAATCTTGTTGTTTTCAGCATCAATGACAATCTCATCTCCGTCGTAAACCAAAGCAATTGGGCCACCTTCGGCGGCTTCTGGCACAATGTGGCCAATCAAGAAACCATGGGATCCACCAGAGAATCTACCGTCGGTCAACAATGCAACGTCGTTACCCAATCCGTAACCCATCAATGCTGACGAAGGTTTCAACATCTCAGGCATACCGGGACCACCCTTAGGACCCTCATAACGAATCACACAAACGGTCTTTTCTCCCTTCTTGATCTCTCCCTTTTCAAGAGCCTTAATAAACAATTCTTCATTGTCAAACACTCTGGCAGTTCCCTTGAAGTAGGTACCTTCTTTACCAGTGATCTTACCAACGGCACTTCCTGGGGCCAAAGTACCCTTGAGGATTTGCAAGTGTCCATTTGGTTTTAATGGGTTGGAAATAGGACGGACTATATCCTGGCCGGCTGGCAATCCCTTGAGCTTTGACAAGTTTTCCTTGATGGTATTACCGGTGACAGTGTACTGGTCTCCATCGATGAAACCTTCTTCCAACAACAATTTCATAACCGCAGGGGTACCTCCGAATTGTTGAAGATCGGCCATAACGTATTTGCCCGATGGCCTGAAATCAGCCAACAATGGAGTGGTATCAGAAATACGTTGGAAATCGTCCACGGTCAACTCAATGCCCACAGAATGGGCAATGGCAATCATGTGCAACACGGCGTTTGTGGATCCTCCCGTGGCAATGATGTAGGTGATGGCATTCTCAAACGATTTTTTAGTCATTATGTCCTTTGGTTTCAAGTCAATTTCCAATAAATGTTTCATGGCATATCCAACATTGTCACACTCGGCGGCTTTTTCCTTCGAAACGGCAGGAGCGGAAGAAGAGTATGGAAGCGACATACCCAAGACCTCAGCAGCAGAGGCCATAGTGTTGGCGGTATACATACCACCACAAGCACCAGGACCAGGACAAGCATTTCTTACAATGTCTTTTCTTTGATCCTCATTGATCAGTCCACTCAAAAATTGACCATAAGACTGGAAAGCACTAATGATATCAATTTTTTCAGGCACACTTGCACCACCACAAGAAGGAGATCCAGGCAAGATAGTACCACCATAAACCATAATCGAGGGACGGTTGTGTCTACCCATGGCCATAAGAGTACCAGGCATATTTTTATCACACGATGGAATGGCAATATTACCATCATACATCTGGGCCATTATTAAAGTCTCAAATGAGTCGGCAATGATTTCTCTCGATTGTAAAGAGTATCTCATTCCATCGGTACCATTGGTGATACCATCAGACACACCAATGGAATTGAATTGCATTCCTTTCAAGCCAGCCTTGTTCACAGAGGCAGTACACTTGTCATTCATGTCCATCAAGTGCATATTACAAGGGTTTCCTGACCACCATACACTTCCAACTCCAATTTGGGCCTTATCAAAATCTTCATCTTTAAAGCCCGTAGCATACAACATGGCTTGCGAAGCACCTTGGGACTTATCTTGAGTCACGATCGAGGAGTACTTGTTGAGCACTTTCTCGCAACGAACCACCGAAGTGGAAAATAGTCTAGAACGTACTCTAGCTGATAACATTGTAGTAATGATTCACTCTGAGGCCGCTCACCCGAGTGAAAAATTCCACATCCTGCAGATAACACAGACGGCATATAGACAGCCAATGAAAAGCCGTCAAATGTCAGCGGGGAACCCCCGCTACTTCAAGGTATCTGCTAGCAATACTGGCCCTCGACAAGTGCACCATTCTGGCACCTCCATCGCTCTATAGTCAAACCTCGGTTCAAACAGATATCCTGCAGATAGGAGTACTGCACATGCGCACTCACAATCAAATGCCTGACCCGCATGGGATTTCACCACTGTATTTTTTACAGTTTGAAATCATAACCAGCTCAATTTTGTGTTGTCGACCTCAATTGTTTTTAAGTGGCTCTCGCACGTTCAGGAAACGGAAATTGTCCCACTAGGTGAAAAATGTCGAATAAACGGGTTCTAAAAGAGCTAACCCAGCTTCGAAAAGCGCCGCCAAGTTCCTCAAACCATCAGATTATCAGCCTATCGCTGGTGGGAGAAGATATTTACACATGGGAAGCAGTTATAGCGAAGCAAACGCAAGAAGACTCGCCTTATTATCATCATGGCCAATGGAAGCTTGACATCAGATTGCCAATACAATATCCACAAGTGCCTCCCAAGGTTTGGTTTAGTAAAGAAACCCCAATCCTACACCCCAATGTGGATTTTGAAACGGGGGAGATTTGTCTTGACATTTTGAAGTCGGAGAGTTGGTCTCCTGCTTGGACAATAGAGTATGTGGTGGTAGCTATTCTCATGCTTATCGATGACCCGGAACCAGACTCACCGCTCAATTTGGATCTGGCTAACCTATTCCGCTACGATAAAGACGCATTTGAGTCCATGGTGCAATACACTATTTGGAAGTATAATACTTTCTACCAAGAGAACCAGCCACAACCACTTCGTGAACAAAGTGGAATTAAGGTGGTGGATGGAATTACCGCAGAAGACGTGGAAACGAACAGAGTCACCGAGGCAACCAATACGGCCATGCACGCAATTCAATCAGAAGCTGAGGACTTGGCCGAAGACGTGAAAGATATCACCAAAGAAAACCACCAGGAAGAAATGCTTGCATCCAAAATCAACAACTTGGCTCACAACAAAGACCCCGAACGTTCAAACATCGAAGTACATGACCAGGCCGTCCATACAATTGATGTCAAAATTAAAGAACTTCAAAACCAGAGACGTGAGCTCAATGTACCACACTCAACCACGACTCCAGCTTCGCCAAACTTTGACGTGATCCATGAAGTCGGCAAGCAAGTTACTCAGCAATTCCTTGCTAAGATGGACGAAATCAGCGTACATTCCCCTCATTCATCTGAGGAGATTCCTTCTCACGAATTGGAAGAGATAGATCGAGTGAAGCGCCAGGTTACCAACAATGTCACGAAGCAAGTCAACGAATTGTGTCTGCGGTCTACGTCGCCAGAACTCGGAGATAGCCCAACTTCACAAGAAAAAGAAAGCGAAGATGTCGCGAGGATCAAGCAGCAGTTCTTGAAGCAGGTTGACGATCAGATGAAGGCCAGACAAGGATACGACCAGTTATCCCCGCAGTTGTCGCAAGAAGAATCGGATCGTGAACTGCAAAGCGCCCTGGAGCTGTCTACACTAACAAGCACTTCTAAGCAGCTGTCGTTATCCAAGATCAAGAGAACCATGTCGTTGAAAAAGTCGAAAAGAAAGTTGTTCAAAAACAAGCAGTAATGAGAGATGACATCTACAGAGTAACCCAATATGTTGTATATTACACCATGAATCTTAACGCAATCTTCTAGCTTCTCTCTCGGACTCCATCAAACACAAGATGTCGTTCTCTCTGACTGGTCCCTTGACATTTCTTACGATGGTTCTGGAAGTGTCTTCCAAGAACTCAACTCTGACCTGGGTCACACCACCTCTGGAGCCGGTTCTGCCCAACACTTTAATAACTTTGGCCAAAGTAACTGGCGTTTTAGTGTCCATGCTGTCTATTGAAGTGGTTGAAAAATTTTATCATTTTCTCACCGAGGCCCTGTGGTGCGCGCACGCCCCTCCACCCGCAGGATAAATGGTAGCGACTGTTTTTGGGGGTGAGGTTCGCGGCACCATGAAAACACCGTTTAAACTGAAGACTTTGTTGGAAGAAACGAAAAAATAATTGGTGATTTTGCGGCGATGGTGGGGGAATCGAGAACAGAGCTACTCCAGTGGCTCAATTATACTTTGGGATTGAATTATAGTCGTGTAGAACAATGTGGAACTGGTGCAGCATATTGTCAAATTATAGACTCAATTTATGGTGATGTTCCCATGGGGAAAATCAAGTTCAACGCGAGCAACGAGTACGACTACCGGCACAACTTGAAGATACTTCAGGCTGTGTTCACCAAACATAAAATTGCCAAAACGGTGGAAGTTGAACGACTCATCAAATGTCGGCTCCAAGACAACCTAGAATTGTTGCAATGGATGAAAAAGTTTTGGACGGAAAACAAAGACATTAACGTTCCCTACGATGGCCCAGCGCGGCGAAGAGTCTCCAGTGGTCCTTCCGGCAATATCAGAAGCCGTGCACCCCTGCGGGCGCCAAGTGGACCAAGGCGAGTAGTGTCGGCTGGATCATCGGTGGTTCCTGGGTCGGTGCCTGGGTCGGTTTCAGGGTCAATTTCGGGCCGGACGACGCCTGTATACTCGGGGCACATGTCGCAGGAACTATTAAACAAGTCGCATGAGTTGGAGGTGACGTTGGAAGAGTTGAAGGACTACAAGATTCTGGTTACCAGTCTCCAGGCCGAGAGAAACTTTTACTTCAACAAACTAAGGGAAATCGAGGTGCTTTGCGAGACAGCCAAGAACAACGATCCGCAGGTTCCCACCAGCGAGCTCATCGCGGAAATACAGACGATTTTGTACAAAACCGAAGAAGGGTTCCAGGCCGAAGATGGGGACGAATTTTAGGGTTTTTCTGATCTTTCACACGTATGGCCATTTTGCACTCTCGCAGATGGTCGGCCTTTGAAGATTTGGGGTATTTGCAAATCCAACTGGACTAGGTAAAACGCACTGTGGCATTTTCCCCCAATGTTTCACACCCCGGTTGGGAGCAATTGCGGAGCCGGGTCTATTTTTTTTCTTGCGCGGCGCGCCGTAAAAAATGCGAAAAGTTCACCTGGAGAGAAAAGTTTCACTTTTTTACTTTTGCACATTTCCACCACCACCACCAGGTTCGAGACCCTATACCCGCGGGATATACACCACCAAAGGAAGCGCATACTACATTTCGCCCTTTTAGCTAGGCTGGTTGCCGGAAGCCTACCATGACTACCACTCATTATAACTACAACAGGCGCCATTCATCGGTCACACCCTACTCGATACCAGTGAAGCACCAGACCAACAAGCAGCGCCGCGATAGCCATGGCCCCTTAAGCCCTCCCTCCAGACCACAATTCGCCTCTGGCCACCATCCTCATCATAATAACCATGACATAGAACCACCTACACTCAGTCGTGAATTTGTCGTTCGCCGTATCAGTGAGGGAGAAACTGGACGACTCAAGGAACAGCTCAAGTGTGAGGCTTGCGGCAAGGGATACAAGCATATATCGTCGTTGGCCAAGCACTTGTGGGAACATACACCCGAATGGAACGTTACTAAAAAATTGCTCATTTCCAAGCACCAGCTGGTGCAACTTTTGGAAGCGGCAAGCATATTGGTGGGAATGAACGAAAACTCAGAGACTCCCCGGAGGCACTCGACGTTCGCTCGCGAAGAGCCATCGTCAGCGTTTCTGAAATCACGTCAAGGCTCAGTATCGCAACACCCACCATCTGGCCCTCGAGGCCAGGGAACGACTGTGGACCAGGCAGCATTACAAGGCGGGTTTTTGGATGCTCCTCAGTTCAAGAAGCCGCGGCCAAGGTCCCAGTCTACCGTTTTACATAGAGAGACCCTCAAGTCACCTACCGATATTATACCCCTCCACTATCAGCCCGACGAGACTGATGAACATGCGGTGAAGTCGGGACTGGAGAAAACCAGTCTGCCAGAGGCGGCGCTGGACGAGGAACGAAACTTATAGATACGGAATGCAAAAAAGTACCATAAACAGTAGAGCACATACGCCCAGTGCACCGGCGGGGTCTATAGTTTTCGGGTTCGCCAAAAATTTTCATCTTGGGTGCCTTTGGCAGTGTTCTGGCGTGGTTCCCTCCCGGGCCCGAAATCTCTTCCAGAACGAACCGTTTTGGCAAGTTCTCTAGAGCAGGAGCCGCCAAAAGCGCCCATAGAATAACAAAGCCGTGCATCATAGTACATCTAGTGAACTACATTCACCATTGGGTGTCTCCATAGCCACGCACAGTTTATTTTCTATCTACAGGTTCTTGCTATTTACAGTTTCCTCTCCTCGAATAATCTCTCCCGTCAACGGCTGTAACTGCTCGTACTTTTTCCGTAACTCGATCTGTTCAAGTTGCTCTTTTTCATTGAGGAGCTGCTTCTTGGTCTTCAATCTTTCGGCATCCTTAATGGGTCCCTGACGAAGAGCAGCCCTCTCAATGCGCTGCAAGTAGTTGATACCTACGAGCGCCGACACGGCAAACGTGATGGAGAGCCCAAGGGTGATTTTCGACGCAGTGGACATGGTCTTTACATCGCATCGGGGACGGTTGGCTGTGGGTGTAGGGCCTGCTCGAACCGAGACGACCCGAGAGTCCGAGGTGTAGAACTAGTAATGCTAAGTAGAGCCAGCAGGCGAGCCAGCGGTGCAGAGGCAACAAAGAGTAATGACGCTGGAGGCAATTGAGTGGAAATGAAAGTTGTACGAAATCTCTTCTTTTTATTCGTACTAGTCGCATGGGTCGCAGTGAGCCGTAGGCCAAGAACACAAAAAAAGAGTAATTCCTCCCAAAGTAGGCACGTATTACAGTCTCGTCTGCACCAGGTGGCCCAATTGCGTGCCACCCAACAGTATTATTTTTCCCGGCGTCTCGGGCGGCTTTCTCCATCCAAGCCCGCGGTTTTGTGTAACAGCCGCAGCGGAACATCCGTGCGGATTGTCGATTAATTTGAGGAGCGAAACTAAACTTGGCGGGAAACTGTTTGCTCATTTTAACCCACTTATCGCCCTCAATTGCTGCTCCAGTGCTGGCATATCACACGTGCAGTATCTAGCAACACCCCTAGGTTTTCCAGGCTCACCACCGTCTGGTATTTCCGGTTTGTGCCCTCGGTCCCACTGGTCAGTGACATTGTTCAACCACCTTCCAAGGGTCAATTAATGATAACACCGTCCACAGCAGCTTAGCACCAATGTCGGAAGCCCCCAAGATGTCAAACTTGACCCGAACCCTACTATCTCAGTCGGATCAGTCCTCGGTCGACAAGTACCAAAATCCTCCGTCGTATCTCGAATCCCCCACCCAAGGCCCCCACAACAAATTCATACCGTCACAGTCGTACGAGTACAATGGCAGCGGCCTGTTCCAGCCGTACCACGACTACATGCCTTCGGGCCACAATACGCCCAACGTGGTGAGTCTGTCGTACGTTTCCAATCATTCCCACTCGTCATCTTTACCACCCCAGTTTCTGCTGTATCCCAGCTACCGGCCGCCGGTAGCGTCCCCCACCACCAACATCTCTATGGAAACTACCACGGCCCTGCAACCTTCGATGACGGGGTTGGCCCCCCCATTTTCTTCCTCCGCCATTCCTGTCCCACAATCGCTTCCCTCGACGTCGAGAATCACCGAACTGCCGTTTGCACCTCAGTCGTTGCCCCTCCCGCAAGCTGCGCTTTCGGCCCCAGATCACTACATGACATACCATGAATATCTACTGACACTTGCCGGAGACGAAGAACATTTAAATATCGTGGAATACCCGGTCAATGACTTGATATTGATGCTCTCTTCGTTACTCACCAAGATCATCGAGGCCAACGACAAATTGCACCCAAACCACTTTGACAATACCATTGCGGTGCGCCAGAGACTAAAAGAAGAACGTAAAAATAACGGCGATGCCGAAAGCATCCACGAGGATGACGACGAGATGAAAAATAAGTACCTCGCCAACGTGTTGGCGTTCCACGGCGCCAATGTTCCGGGAATATCCCTCCATGCATACCTCGCCCGAGTGCTCAAGTATTGCCCGGTCACCAACGAGGTGTTCCTCTCATTACTTGTGTACTTTGACAGAATTGCCAAGAAGGCCAACAACTTGCAACACAAACAAGAAGCAGAACAGCTTTTCGTCATGGACTCTTACAACATACATCGTCTTATTATATCGGGGATTACGGTGTCGTCCAAGTTCTTTTCCGACATTTTCTACAAGAACTCACGATACGCCAAGGTGGGAGGCTTACCCTTGGACGAGTTGAATTATCTCGAGCTTCAATTCTTGTTACTTCTCGATTTCAAGCTCATGATCTCGGTGGAGGACATGCAAAACTACGGCGACTTGCTCCTCAAGTTTTGGAAGCGGGAACAGGTGGCCAAGGAGTTCCTGCCTCCATAGAAGGAACCGGTGCCTGGCGCCTACATCTTGCGCTCTGCATTGAACCTCCGCGGCGCATCACTGAGTGAATAAGGCAGTGTCATCCTGGCATTGTCGTCCTGGCACCGCCAACGTGCACCGCCAATGTGCACCCCAGCGTGCACCGGCTGCACAGCCATCCTTTCATTGATGTATATAGTGTCTACTGAAATGAACTTCTTTGGCCCAAGCCGCTCTACCCCATTTTCCGCTTGTTGTGATTGGCGCGCCGCACGAAATTTGATACCGTTTTGGGTAAGGTAAGTTGAGGCTTAAAAGTAGCAAATGAGGCCGTCATCAGTTTAAATTGCAGCCTACGGGGCCTTTTTCCCATACGTTATGGGTTGGTTCGAGCAGATTACCACCCAAACCGCCACCAGGTCGCTTCCTACCTGGACTCCCACGTCTATACCTACCCTGACTACGTTGTCTTCGATCGATCCAACTTATGCGAACGGACTTTGGGAAACCGTTCTTTCGGCTTCGGCCGTGGCTATGACCGCCACCGAGACCCCGGTGTTGTACCGGGTGTCCAAGGTGCTCCGAGGAGCTGCCGCCTCGCTCACTATCATAGAAGCTGAAAAGTACTTGGCTACCGCAAATCCTACCGAGACCGCCAGTATCTCCATGGCCAACGACATGATTTTCAATGCCACTTTGAACCTCAAGGCGTTGGAATGGGACCTGAATCTCTATACGAATGCATTGAGCATTCCAGCCAATGCCATCTTTACGTCGTTGTTTGGTTTGCTATTCATCATCTTTGTCGCCTGGATGTTCACCGGCAAGCAGATCTACTTTGGAGTGTGTTTGGCGTGTGGGACTGTGCTTGAGTTCTGTGGCTACTTTGCCCGCACACTCGCAGCCAAGGACTACGCCAACCCAGACAAGTACTTGTGCCAGATCATCTGTTTGACCATGGCACCCGCGTTTGTCATGGCAGGAATATACTATATTCTTGGTCAACTCAAAATTGTCTATGGAAGCTACGGCATTCTCCCGCCCAAGTGGTACACATACGTTTTCATCTTTTGCGATGTGTTCAGTCTATTTACCCAGGCGATTGGTGGAGCCATCGCTGCCACCCAAGTCAGACGCTACATATTCAAACCATTGGGCACCAACATCATGATTGCTGGTATTTCGCTCCAGCTCGTGTCAATGTCGTTGTTCGTGATCTTCTGGTGCGATATGCTCTTCAAGGCGTGTTTCCGAGCCGATCCCAACTTTAGATTCTCGTCGGGTCGATGTATGCATTTGCTCTTGAATACCCCCACGGGCCGCCAATACCGCCAGCAATTGGAGCCCTTCTACGACCCAAAATTTGCCGACATTAGGCGAGGGTACCTCTTTGGCTTCTTACCGTTGGCGGTTTCGTCCGCGGTGCTCTTTGTCTACATTCGATGCGCTTATCGAGTAGCAGAACTCAGCCAGGGATGGACAGGCTTCTTGATAACCCACGAACAGTTCATCATGACCTTGGACGCACTCATGGTCTTCTTGGCCTGTGTTCTCTTTGTTCCGCTCTACCCGTCGCAGATCTTTGGCAATGCCATAAGCTGGCAGGTTATGACGGTGCAAAAACACAAAAAAAGTCAACTGCCCTTTGACACAAACCACGACACGAACCACGACGAAAAATCTCTCTACAAATGTGATACCAAAACGACCACCGAAAAGGTCGACGAGAAGTTCCGTACCCACGAACACAGCAACAGTGGAAGCGAAGAGTCCACTGCATATGACAATGAATCGTTCTACTTTTAACGAAACAGTATTATTGAACCTACGTAGACTCTAATAAACACCACTAATTACTTAGCTCGGGGGATCCATTCCGGGGCATTTCGAATACAATAAGCATCAGCACATCCACAAGGCTTAACCTTTGTGACGTCAGTTTGGGAGTCTTGTACTATTAGACATGGGTGGTACGGAGGCACCGTTGCCAGCACCTTATCTCGTTTCTGAGGGATATATATGTTCGACAAATTGTCGGAGAGCAGCGTTTGATCCATAACAATGATCGCGTGAATTGCAGCCGCTTTATACTTGCGCTTATCAGTAGATAAGGCGACGCCGCATGGCAGGTGGATCACGGAAAACAGCCGTGGAAGAAGGAGTAGTAGAAAGAGTAGTAGAGATAGTAGAGAAGTAGTAAGAGAGTATCATATATATCTATAAGCAGTTCACATATAGAGTATTCTAGCCTTAGATTTGCTCCATTCTAATGATTACTTAATTACATGGTTCATAATTCCAATGCGCTTTTAGCAGAAGTTTTGAAGCATTCATAAGTACTTTCCTCATCCTTCGCTTCAGGCCTTTCTATCCACGCCAAAAACGACTTGGTTTCCCTTCTTTTCTCTCCGAAACCTTTTACCTTCTTACTTTCGTACATAAATAGATCCCAACTGAGCCCCATGTCCTGTGCGGCTCCTACTCTGAAACTATTCTCTCGCAAAGAACTCTACTCCAAGCATTGAGCTCTACAGATATACGCCAGCGCAATGGGTGAGCCTCCAATTCCTTTGCTTCTATGAAATGCTCTTGGTTTGAGTTCTACAACTTGTACGGGTACAGAGCCAGCACAACGATATGAATTCCAAGAAAAAACTCTAGTATGTGGTGGTCTCGATCCCTTTTCTACTTGGTGTATGGTCGATACTTGGAAATGCAACGAGGTACTTGTCAGTGACACATTTGAACCTGCTACTGCCATATGTGGTACTGACATTTCACATTTTGAATGCTCCAGCTTTGTATATCACATCCATTAATATGACGTTTGGAGAAGTTGTTCGCATCCTAAGTGCCTTTGGACTACATGACTATCATCTTTGTTGGAGAAACTGTTTCAGCGCTACTTGAGTTCATTGGTGCTTGTCTCATATTACTTAAAATAGCAGTTCCGGAGCCGATTACCGGGGTCTGATGTTGACCAAACGTGCCCTAATCTGGCATCTTGGCTGTACTCCAGTTCCGTGGTAGTGCTAGCAGCATTCATGTTCAAATGCTGGAAAGTGTACTCAAGTGGTCAAAGTCCAAACCGTCAATTCGCCGCTGCTACACCCATCGGAATTAGTTATGGTTAACCGCTACAATAATGAAATCATGTTCTGAAATCTACTAGTACGACTCGGTATGTTTATGCAATTATGTACTTACTTCTTGCCAGCCTCCTTTGCTTGTTGGTCTTTCAACACTCTCTTGACGATCTTTTGTTCCTCAATCAAGAATGCTCTCACAACTCTCTCCTTGACACAGTTAGCACATCTGGATCCACCGTATGCTCTTTGAACCGTCTTGTGGGTCTTGGAAACTTGGGCGTATTGTCTTGGTCTCAAGGTAGAGATACCTTGCAAAGCATCACCACAGTCACCACACTTTGGTCTAGAGGCTTGCTTCTTGACATGTTGAGCCACAAGCTTTCCACCAGGGGTCTTCACCACCTTGATCTTGTTGGATCTGGTGTTGTCTGTTGTTAGTATACTGACGGAAACAGAATTACAGCAACTTATTGTGGTTTCGCCATAACACTTGTGCTGGATTTGACATGGATTTGTGGAGTGTTTATCTACATTCTTCTCAAAATACCGAAATTATCGCTCCCCGAAATCTCAATTAATTAATTTGGCCCCTCCGAATAGTACATACATGGATTTCTTCTTCTATATGTCACACGTTGAGCCATATCGAAGTCAGTTACTAGTTTGCAAGAGACGGTCAACTAGTAAAATTTTCAGATGGTACCGTGCGACTCGCTCACGTGCACATAGTTAGGGCTCATATATTGTTATATGCCGGATCTATAGAAGGGGAACCTAGTTACAACCTAGAGTCGTCTTTCTCCACGGCAATACATTCCATCTCGAGGTCGACACCCAATGGCAACTCCTTGACCGCGACACATGAACGGGCAGGTTTGTGTTCGTTGAAATACTTGGCATAGACGCTGTTGAATGCTCCAAACTGATTCTTCATATCGGTCAAAAACACGGTATTTTTCACGATATGGTTCATTGAAGAGTTGGATGCTTCCAAAATGTTGGACACATTTTGAAGAATTTGTTCTGCTTGTTCCTCAATGGTGGGGTTCTCAGACAATGGCTTGTTCTGAGGGGTGTATGGAATCTGGCCAGAAACGTAGATAAAACCTGGAGTTAGAAGAAGCCCCATAATCTCTGTATGATACGATCAAACGTGATCGAATTGAGTCTGTTTATACTTACCGTTCACCTTAATAGCTTGGGAGTACGAAGCTGCTGGTGGAGGAGCATTGGCAGTTTTGACCTTAAAAGTTAGCTTTAGGATTGAAACGATTTTGGGGGAACACTTACAGGTGTGAGAGAAGAGCTGGAT
Organism: Meyerozyma carpophila; assembly: GCA_030573695.1. Lineage (NCBI taxonomy): Eukaryota > Fungi > Ascomycota > Pichiomycetes > Serinales > Debaryomycetaceae > Meyerozyma > Meyerozyma carpophila. Next base: position 840,564 of record JAJMDS010000004.1, on the reverse strand, counting down.
CTGGACATAATCTTGGTTTTGAGGATTTGGGATTTCAATTGACTTCTAAACATGATATGATTCACCCGCACTTTCTAAGCGCTGGTGAGTTGTGTCCTGTATGTGGGTGACTCGTGCTGACTCGGAGGTGCCGCTGTGGAATGGCTGCAAACTGAAACGTTTATTTCTTCTTCTTGTTCTTTTTCTTCTTCTTTTTCTTCTTCCCATCCTTGAATTCTGTCTCTCCATTTATAAAAGCTTCGCTGAATTCGTTTTCCCACAACCGTGGCTCAGAACTTACACACGATTCAAACACCTCAAACATGGCACCAGCAAAGTAGTCCACTTTACAGAGCACGTTAAAGTTGTCAAGATAAAACCTGAGATCCCCAGCAACGATGGCGGCAGGAATGTTCGAGCGAACTTCCGATCCCGATACGATAGATGCGATATACTCTTTCAAACGACCAACGTAGTTGTCGAATTCGTCGCGCATGGCCTTTGAGGTGTTCATGATAGCAACGGTCTCAGCGCTGGATTCCCATGACTCGATTTTGGCCATTGTGGCTTCCGATATACCGTAGTTTCTCGCTTTTGTGGGTATCTCTTCAACTTTTTCACGAGGTTCGTCTTCAAATCCATTCGCTTGTTCACGTATACCATCTCTTGCATCATCATACAAAGCAGAGCTGATCTCGAAATAAAGCGTTCTAGCTTCTTTGACTTTCCCAATCCAGCCAATTAGCAACCCCCGAAGTTCGGTATTGAAAGTACCGGGTCCATCACTTCCTAGTGTAATTATTCCTTGTGCTACCAATCGATTAATCATAAGACACAACAACAGCATGGTTTTCTTTGCAACTGATTCTGGGAGTATAACACGATTGCCATCAGGATCCTCAAACCCATCAACGGCAGCAAAGTACTCGTTGCATCGAGTGAGAAAATTGTGCAAAAAAAGCTGGATCTCTCGCTCGTCCAAAATGACTTTACCTCCTAAACGACTGAAGGCGTATGCGCTATGTTCTTGACGACCACGAAGTCCCGAAACGAGCTCATAAACGTAGTCGATCATAAGAGGGTTCAAGTTTTGATCTTTGGATAGAAAGTGGAGCGTCTTACTGCGAGTATAAGGAAACATCATAAGCTCGTCCAACACACTGCGTGCAAGTTGAGTGTTATTTTTGAGGAACAACTCAAAGTTTGTAATGGGAGATATTGGGAGAAGGAAGAGATTCTTCTTGCGACACTCTTCAATATCCTCTATCGAGGCTGGCATCTTTAAGAATCCTAGCACTATACCAGGATAAAGGTAATAATGAGTCTCTGACGAGGCATATTTTGCGTATGCTATCGAATTGAGAAGCACCTGACCCCATTGCAGTTCCTGAGCCTTTGACGAGGGCGGAGTTTTCAAAATGACAAACTTCAAATAGTACCCGAGTTCGGTGACATCATCAAAGATGTATTTGCGTTTATCTTCTTGTGATGCAGTTTCAAACGACTTGATTACCTCGAGAAATTCAGGGGTGTATTCCATATTATCGCCAATTGCAACTTGCTCCACCTGGGACTCATCCAATCCTTTTTTCTCGTCCTCGTCTTGGAAGCCATCTAGCTCAAATTCGAAAACGTAGCGAATGTCCTCATCGAATCTATCATCGTATTCCAAGTCCACCAACAAGTCACCTACAGAACTGATTGCGTCCTGTTGAGCTTGCTTTCGGTATGAATACGATACCGCTGGTTTTGAAGATGGAGTTGAAGCGGAAACAACGTGGGAGCCACTTCTGATGATAATCAAGCCTATGACAATAAGTCTCATATCAACCCGAAGGGCCCCACAATTGGCCCTATGCCGACTCAAAGGGAGCACGTATTCCAACAAGGGGATTTCTTTGATGTCAAATGACCAGTCGACCTCAGGATCTTCTATGGTCTCCAAGTCCAGATTGGTATCTGGGATATCGACGGAGGGATTCTGGTTGAGAATCCATGCAAGTACGCTTCTAACAGCGCTTGACCCTTCTAGCACATTGTATATTATCTCTGGGGTCTGGTTTTCGTCTGAATCTTCTTCTTCGTTCTGGAGCTCGATTCGTCGGTCGATTTCCAATGCGAGTAGTATGACATTAGTATGGCACTTCCACGATCTAACGAGGTGGAAAAGGTATGGGTTTTTGGTCAAGTTGTAAGGCTCTTGCGGCGATTCTGGGGCAAAGAGCTTGTAAATTGCCACGAGTAGTAAACATGACATGGAGTAGTATACCTTAAATTGGTGAGGTCGCAGCTGGACCTCTTTCGAAGGGACCCAATAATGCATATTTTCAAACCAATGGTCCTGTGAGTTATCGACGTGCCGCAATTTGAGTTCGTCGTTTGTATTTAATGTCTCTTGAAGAGCGCAATATAATCGGAAATATAACGTTGATAGGGTAAATTTGATGAAATGTACATTGCCTTCTTTCGTTGGAAAATTGGGCATTTGCGATACTTTATGGTATGTTAGGGGGATAAGTACATCGGCGAGAAAGTCAAGACTTAAAACCTGCTTGTCGTTATCGGGTGGCTGCTGCAATGGATCACAAAGACCCAGCGTTAATCGGTAGATGATGTAATTTAAATCACTTTCCAGCGTCCAACGGCTGAGAGGAGGACTCATATATGCCGCCCCCGAGGAGTCAGGATTATCCTCGTAGTCTGCCACTATATCCATGTTCTCTATGTCTGATTCATCGTCGGTCATTTTCGTATCATTTGTAGTAGAACTTTACTGTGCGCGAAGAGCGAAATCTTCATATACATGCCAGCAAGAGGCGAACATTTAGTGAGCAAGAACCCATTAGGTTCAACCACTATTCAGAAGAAACGATCTAGAGTAACTGTAAAGTCACGATCTAGAAAAATAGCTGTATAAAGATCGTCACTTGTAGGCTAACAGAACAGTTTTTTAGCAGTAGTACCACCACCAAAAGGTGGTTTTCTTGTTGTCAGGCGACTCAATGGTTTATAAGCTACAATTACAGTCTCTACAAACACTAACCACCATCAAGAGATCAAATTTCCATGTAACTTTCAAGTAATTTTCAAGTAACTTTCATAGAGCCTTCACCCAAGGTCAGTCAAAGCCAAACGATAGACTCCGGGCAAAATTAACAAACACTGCCAGAGTCCTGCTCTGTCTCGCCGGGCCTCGCCAGCCTCGCAATGTCTCGCAGTCTCTCGCAGTCCGCCATTGTCGATGCTTGACTTTCCTCTGGCATAATCACCGACAATCGCTTACGTAACAATAAGGATACGTTGACAAAATCACAGCGTAGCAAATGTTGACACTGGCGTTTCATTCACCACGGTATTAAGTCAAGCTACCCTATACTTTTTACAAATTAGAAAGCGGTAGCCGATACCTGTATTTCTACGGAAGTGTATATTAACCTTGAATCCAATTCAATTGCTGCCTCCGTGTTTTGTATATTGCTAAGTTCAACACACGTTATTGTCGATTTCATCCGCCATGAAAATCGAGGAGATTTCCAAGACGTCCACATTTGCTTGGAATAATGATCCCTTGCCCCTACTTGCAAGCGGAACCGTGGCTGGTGCAGTAGACGCTGATTTCAGCACGTCGTCGTCCCTTGAAATTTGGGACATTTTCTCCGCTACCAACAGTAAGGACCCGATCTTTTCTGCTCTGGTAGATAACCGCTTCTATGCAATTGCGTGGTCAAAGCCGTTTGAAGGCAGATCGAAGGGTTTGCTTGCGGGAGCGTTCGAAAATGGAACAATTGAGTTGTGGGACGTGAACGAATTGATCACGTCAAAAGACTTGCAAAAAGCTTCCATCTTCAAATCCTCGGCCCACTCCGGGCCCGTGAAAACTCTCCAGTTCAATCCGTTGCAAGAGCATGTTCTTCTCTCTGGCGGATCCAACGGCCAGATTTTTGTCTGGGACACCAAAAAGCTCTCTGATCCGGTGGCTCCAGGCAAGGCTATGACCCCCATGGACGAGATATCGTGTGTGTCGTGGAATAATTCTGTAAGCCACATCTTTGCCACCACTGGTAACTCGGGCTATACTTCAATCTGGGATTTGAAATCAAAACGTGAAGTTCTTCACTTGTCGTACAGTGCCAATTTTTCATGCGTCGCTTGGCATCCAACCCAGTCCACGAAACTTGTTACTGCGACTGGAAACGATAACGATGCTGTAATCTTGACTTGGGACCTCAAAAATGCTAATGCACCCGAGAAAATCATGCGTGGTCATAAAAAGGGAATATTGTCCTTGGATTGGTGTAAGCAAGATCCAGAAATCTTAATTTCCAGTGGTAAAGATAATGCTACAATGTTGTGGAATCCAATCAAAGGTGAAAAACTTGGCGAGTATCCAACTACCGCCAATTGGGCTTTCCACACCAGATTTGCTCCCGCAGCACCAGAGATTTTTGCAACAGCATCATTCGATGGAAAGATTGTCATACAATCGTTGCAGGACACGTCTCCTCCTATGACTTCTAAGGTGACAACAAAAAATGACAACGATTTCTGGAATGAAATCTCCACAACAGAAACGCAACAACCTGTATTTACCGTGCATCAGGCCCCCGCGTGGCTTAAACGTACCCTGAGTGTGTCTTTTGGGTTTGGTTCAAAACTTGTACTGATAAGCTCAGACAAAGATAGTCACTCTGTTGTTAAAATTCAACCATTTGTAAAGAATGGCGCAGTACTGGAAAGTACTTCAAAGTTCAGCCAAGCTCTTGAAAGCGATGACTTTAAAGATATCATTGAAGCAAAGTTATCGGATGCTAGACACAGCAAGACTGATAAGGCAGACTGGGAGATTTTGCTGAAATTATCCGGAATTGGTAAGGAAGGCTTCCTCAAAGAGCTCATTTCTACCGAGCCTGAACAGGCTAATGGTAAGAAACCAGAAGAATCCTCCGAAGATGGTGTTCAGGCTTCACAAAAAGAAGATGGAGACAATGATTTCTTTGAGCAACTTGGTGAGAGTCCAATCAAGTCTATTCCAAACTATGTTCCTGAAGGAAAGTTTTCAATCGATACGAGTGAACAGAGCGAAGCAGACAAAACTATCATCAAGTTGCTTTTGTCGAACAAGATCGAAGACGCAATTTCGGCATGTTTGGACCAAAAGAAATTGTCCGCTGCTCTTGTTCTTGCTCTTGATGCATCTCCAGAAGCCAAGGCTAAAGTAAGAAATGCATACTTTACCAACACAAAAGGTGATGAGATTGCGAGATTGATTTACAATGCTTCCTCCAAGAACATCACCGACATTGTGGCCAACGCTGATGTCAAATCTTGGAAGGAGATCGCGGCCGCTATTGCTGCTTTCAGCACAGATGAGAGCGATTTGAGCAGTAAAATCACAGAACTTGGTGATAGAATTGTGCAAGCTTCAGAGAACCCACGTGCAGAGGACCGTAATAATGCGATGATCTGCTACCTTGCGGGCAACGCTCTTGAAAAGATTGCCACTATTTGGTTGAAGGAATTACCAGAGTATGAAAAATCGCTTTTGGACTCTCCAGATGATGACGTTTCGACTCCCTCGGATGCACATTTCAAGTCACTCAATAATTTCATGGAGAAGCTTCTCGCCTACAGATCTATCACTAAATCAATTGATACATTGGGAGGACCTTCAATCGAACCAATTTGCAATGCGATTCTTGAGTACGCAAACTTGGTTGCCGGCTACGGCCAATTTGAATTGGCGCAGAGCTTTTTGCAATTATTACCCTCCGATTTTGCTGGTTTGAAGACAGAAAAGGACAGAATCTCTCGTGCCTCTGGCACTAAAGCCCAAGCGTCCAACGCTAGAGGTACTACAAGCAAGGCAACAACTTCTCGTTCTTACGGAAAGTCTCCTGTTCCGGGTGCTAGCGTTCCACCTACACTTGCAGGAAACCAATCATTTGCTCCTGCCGTGCTGACTCCTTATGGAGCTCCAGCTGGGCAACCGACTGCAGGCAGCGTCTTGACTCCGGCTACTCCTTCGTTTCCTTCAATACCTCAGCAACCTCAAGCCCCAGTGTCGAATAGACCTCCAATTGCTTCGACTCCTTCAATTTATGGGAAGCCAGCACCAGTGGGAAACCCATACGCACCCCAGGGAGCTGCGGCTTTCAACCCTTATAAGCCACCAGCTCCGGCTGCTCCTGAACCAGTATCCGCGCCACCTCCAGCTGTCTCTGGTCCTCCAAAGCCATCGTACAGGCAAGAAACCGAGGGATGGAATGATTTACCAGATGCTTTCAAGCAGAAGACTTCAACTCGTAGGGCAGCCCCAGCAGCCGTGGTGTCTCCTTCTTTGAGCCCAGCGCTTCCAGCTAATAACTTTGCACCTCCCAAACGCAATTCAGCGGTTTCAGGACCCCCACCAAAGGGCAGTAGAAGTGGCTCAAGGGCCTCGGTACCTACCATTCCTACAGCGGCATCTCCCAGTGCACTGACAGCGCAATTGCATTCAAGGTATGCTCCCCCTCCGAGCTTCAATGCTTCTGCCGAGGTAAGCAACGGAAGTGGTTCACCTACGCCGCTGGCCCCTGCTCCTCCAAAAAACCCATATGCTCCCGCGGCAACGAGCTCTACCAATTTGCCCAGAAATCAGTATGCACCTCCTGTGCCTACTCCATCGGTGCCACAACCACAGACGCCCAAGATTGGACAAGCTTCAGCAACACCTGGTGGACCATCACCAAATGGGCCACCAAGGAACCCATATGCCCCAACTGCTCAACAAGTCAGTATGTCTCCATCTGGAATGGTTCCACCTCGCACAGGGTCATATGGAGCAGGTCCCAGTGGAGTTAGTGTACCACCACCTCCTCCAAAGGCTGGTGGTGTAATCCCTCCTCCTGGTCCAGTTTTGACGCAACCTGGATCCAGAAACGCAAGCACCGTTGCACCCGTGGAACTTACTCCTCCGCCTACCAAGCCAAAGTACCCAGCTGGAGACCGGTCTCACATACCCGAAAAGTCGATTCAAATTTATACATCATTGGACAACTTGACGCAGACAGTGAAACCCAACGTTCCAGAGCGGTTCCTCAAGCATGCCGAGGATATGGAGAAGCGGTTGAACTTTCTCTATGATCACTTGAATAATGATGACTTGTTGTCAGAAGAAGCAATTGCTGAGTTGAAAAAGGTCTGTTCCGCTTTAGAGGCTAAAGACTATGCAACCGCGACTCAATTGAATGTCGATTTTGCGACAAATCATAGCGATAAAACCGGCAAGTGGTATCCTGGTTTGAAAAGACTCATCAGTATGGCTGAGGCAACATTATAACTACGCACTGTGGTCATGTAGTTGAATATCTTCGCTATGTAACTTTTAAAATGAAAATCATTGGTCATAAAAGACAACTTCGTAAAGTTTTGCTCCACCTGTCTCCCCTTCAATTGCTTCCGTGTCGTGAATTCCAGAGACTTCAATTAACAAAAATTGTACTTCAACTGCTTCCGGAAATTTAAACAGCGTGAGGTTGAATCGATCTGGTACTTCCACCGATGCATATTCCTTGGGATCAAATGGTGCTGTAATGTCCACCTTCGTTTCCAACACTTGGTTGAATACATCAGACTGGTTAACAATGTCGTGAACTCTTGAATACCTGTATCTCTCATGGACATCAGTTCCAAAATCCACCAGTCCTAAGATTGATGAAACATTATTCAACGGAACATTGTAGTTGAATGTCGACAAAGAACATGAAGTTGGTGGCTTGTCTCCCCAGTTAATATATCCACCAGTCAAGTTTCTACTTTTCTTGAAATCAACCAAAATCTTGGCCGTGGAGTCATTGTAATTTGCTTGCCAGTGAGTCGTATTGTCTCCATCATTGATGAGCAATGGCACATCCCCAAAGGAGCCTTCTGTAATATTATAGAAGGTAGCTGAGCCACATTCGGAGATACTGCCAGGGATTGATACCAGTGTCTCGAATAATGGGAAGGTCAAACTCTTGCCAGACAGAAGCTCATATTTTCCATGCTTAGCGTTTCTCTTGCCAATTCTCAAGTTGATCTCCTTCGAAGCACTAGAGTCGCTCAAAAGGTCTTCGACTATGAATGATGTTTCATTTATAGTCAATGAAAGTGTATGACCCATGTACTTCACTCCTGATATTTGTATACCGCCGGGCAAACATGGTAATGAAATAGGATCCAATCTCAAGATCCGATTTATTTTGTCATCAACCATCTCAAAATCATACCTGAAGCCCATAAGCCCGTGGAGTATAGCTTGAATAAATCCACCATGAGCCGTTAAAAAAGGAAAAGCTGGATGCGTACCACCGTTGGTCAAGAAATTATCATTATTCTGTTCCAGGAACTGGGCGAATGGACCGCGCAAGAATGGCTGTACAGATTTACGTAAATAAGCCTGTGAAGCACATCCATTTTCCGACAAGTCTGAAGCAACGATCGAAAAGATGGGGAATGTCATTGCTGGTCCGTAACTGACTTGTTTCAAAGAATATAGTTCCATATTTGTGTAAGCCTGTTCATCGGAAATCATTTCATTCTCAAATGGATAGGTTAACATTATCACATCAGCCTGTTTGATAGCGGCTGAAGAGTTCATTCCAGTGTACTCTAATGTAGCCCTTTGGTCATTGTTAGCTTCAGGGAGGTGCACGTTACCGACTATGACATCAAACATGTGAGGGTACTCCTTGTCCAAGTGCTTGGCCACGGCAATTGCCCATTTCATGTTCACAGATATACCTGCATTTGTATAGGCCCCATTATCCACATGGTTCGCATACTCATCAGGATCAGTCAAGTTTTTAGTGGTGAACTGCTTGAGAGTATCGTTGTACTCAACATAGTCCGAAAGAAATTGAGCAGAATCCTGAATCAAGGGCAACGCAGTCTCCTCGAGAAACTTGTCATCACCAGCACCGCTCAAATAATACTCCCATGCAGCTCTTGCGACCGCAATATTTATGTGATACTCATAGTCGAAGCAAGGGCCAGTAGCTGTACAGTTTCCATACCTTCCACTAGTCCAAGGATATGCGGCTCCCTTGAAGTCTGGTCGATAATCTTTAACATTTTGAAGTGCCTGATCATGAGTGTGGACTCTGTAATTTATGATACTTTTTGCATGATCCGGGAAGAATGGAAGAATTCCATTCATCATCCATAAATCGGTATCCCAGAAAACCATTCCTCCATAAGAATCAGACGACAAACCTCCAACGCCGAGTGCTGCCGACACTCCCTTTGCGTTAGATCTAGTGTTCGCAGCCATATGGTAGATAGAAGCTCTGCTGGCCAAAGTCAACATCCTCTCGGCAGGGACCGTGACAGAAAGCGACGAACCGTAAAGTTTATCCCAAGCCAATTTATGTGTCGAAAATGCCTTTGATCCTGAAGAATACTTGAAAGCAGTACGCTTGGCAGCGTCAAATGTAGAGTTTGCGGACCGATATTTTGATTCGTCCAAGTCTGAGGAAACAATGCCAGCAAACTTGGAAACCCTAATATTGTCGTTGGAGCTGATTTTGAACGACTGAGTATTTGTGACGGATGCATTTGACGACTTCATCTCGACTTGATCAGGCTTGGTTGAAGCCTTTAATCTGGAATAAATGGCAGCATTTGCTTGATCAACCAACAGTGGCTGGAATTGGATGTAAATACCATCCTTGTCGCTACCAACGTTCACGAGCTGGCACCTCAGAGCCGTTTCGAAATCAAGCTCGTCCTTCACTTGAATGGTTATATCGTCGCCTGCGAGATTAGCAACCTGAAGATCCACCAATCCTAACGATGGCTCCTCGCGGTGTGCTATGATGTCATAGCGTACGTAGATGTCATCGAGCCAGACAAACTCAGTGGTCACGATACCGTTAAAGAACGACATGGTTTGCAGGTAGTTCTTGATGGTGGATTGCAAACGCTCCAGATTTTCAGGGCTGAGCTCATACTGGTGGCCATCCTTCTCGGTGGAAATGGAGAGTGAAGTCCATTGGGGAACTGCAGCGATAACACTTTCATATCCATTCTTCAAGAGCTCAGCGAAATTGGTTCCCGTTGTGTTCTTCTGAAGATCATAAAACCCTGCAATAAAAGCACCAGCGTAGCGCTTGTTGAATAAGGGCCAGCCGTTGGAGAGATCGTCCTTGGTAGCCTCCGAGGCATCGCTCTGCTGGTCGAGGGTATAGCCTTGGCCCAAATTAGGAATACGGCTCCCGATGTAACCGTTTGCAACGTATGGCTGGCGCTGGTACTGGTTGTACATAGGGAAGCTAGCTGTGCCCACTGTGTTCGACTCAAGGTCAAAAAAGTAGTTGTGGTTCAAGCCTTCGAGCTGAACGAATAAGTCCTGGTTTAGCTTGTCATTTATAACGTCAAAGAGTGCCTGTCTCCGCTGAGCCAAAGTGTCGCGAGTAACCTTGGATGATTGTGACCACGTAAGATTGTCATCTTTCAACGGGAACGCATTCGAGAGAGACGTGAACCAAAGATGGAGCACGAAGAGTATAATTATATCGGAAATAAACATGATCTGTATAATCCTGCGCCGTCGGGAGATGAACAGGGTTATGTATGTTAGCGCTTTAGTGAATACAGACGCCAGATTCTCGGTGACTTGCTTATATTCGCCGGAGTCACGGTTTGGCCTGAGATGAAATTCACGAGTGGATAATTGATCTTCTAATGCAAGTTGGGTATCTTGAATCTGGGGAAGTGTTGGGTCACTACTGTTGCCGGACAGGCCAAGAGGGATGTACTGTGGCCTTTTTAGCAGTTGCTTGCTATTTATATTCATAGCATATCACGCAAATCTAACGCACAGTGTTAAAGAAACCCGAGAGCGGATCCAAACATCAGCACCAAGAAAGCTATAAAAGGAAAGTATGAGGGGAATAATGCAGCCAGGGGAACGAGGTAATGATGCAGGGCGAGCAAAACTCCGAGAATCGTTACTGACTTGCCAAGTTCGATGGGGTTGCGGCTCAAATTCGCAACTATACTCAGGTGGTGCGTGCGGCGATGCCGCTAACGTTGTGGGGTATGGTTATGATCGTATTTATTACAACTAGTGGTACAGAGTGTAGTATACATATTAGTCTTGGGGAATCCTTGTAAGTCCTCGGAGTAACTGCCTTGTAGTTGGGGCTGGGTTGGTCGGTTTGCTCATATACTTCTTGAGAAGTTGCGAAAGTTGCGGGTTGAACTGCTGGTGTTGAAGTCTCGCCACAAGTTCCAGAGCCCGGTCTAGTCGATAGGAACCATGGTATAATTTGTCAACGGCGGCTTCCACCTCGTGTGCTGCCTGGTGTGATGAGATTTCGTTGGCGAATTTCTCGAGGTCGTTAAGTAACGTGCCTTCTAGCACGGCTGAATCGTAAGTGGATGCCGTAGATGGGTCCAACGGGACATCAGTGTCTTTGATTTTGGACCGTTCAAGAGGCGCAATGGCCCTTTGGTAGCTAGTGCGCCACAGCTGCTGCTCGTTTATAAGGTCCTGTAGTTTGTTCTTGAACGTGGCTATGTTCTTTTCGTTTTGGATGTTGAGCGGATTGGGTAAGGTGACTTCAGGGACATCGTCGTTGTCGTCTCCCCGATTATACCAGTTTACGTTGATTTCTCCCAGTACCAACTGCTGTAGTACTTCGTCCTTGATGACTTTGGCAATGTTCACCACCGTCTGGTCGTCGTTGGTGGTTCGTTGTTCCTCTTCTTGGAGTCGCTTTCGCATCGTCCACACAAGTAATTGGCGCATTCGCTGGGGCTCGGGAAGATCCGAGTTTAATAGTTTGTAGTAGTCGTCGGGGCTGACACCGTCGTGTGGGAGTCCTTCGAAGCCATTGCCAATCGACGATAATCGTTTTCCGCGATTATAATAAGACGATCGTCTTCGGTTGCCCGGCTTCGACCGCTTGGAAGGCCCAGCTAGCTGGATCCGCTCGTGGGATACCTGCTCCACATACTCGTCGGAAGAGAAGTCGTCGGGTGCTCCAGCCACAAACTTGGGCAGCCGGATGGGCGACGAAAGCTGGGGCTGTTTTTTGAGGTTTTCAGTGCGCAGAAGCTTCTGCGAAGCCGGCTTTCTACCTCTAGTAGCAGCCGCTTTGGGCCTTTGCTGGCGTTTCTTGGGAACAATCACCGAATTGACACCGTCTAAATCGTCATATTCTTCCTCGAGCTGCCGCACTTCCCGCTCCAAACGTTCCATGGCTCCGTTCCGGCGGTCACTTTGTTGCAGTCCTCGCTTGTATTTGAACCCGTCATCCTTCTCGAAGCTCAGCCGCCGTCTGCTGGAGTCCTGCGAGCTGTTATTGCGGATCATCTCCGTCAATCGGTTCGGTTTGTGAAGAATCAGACTCATTTGTGATCGCAGCTGGCTCGATGGATTGTGGTCTAGAACTGCGTGGGCGGCCTCGATCAACTCCAGCTGACTTGCTAGCTGTACAGGAGAACGCACGGGCTCCTTTTTCCTTGCCCGAGGCTTGCGGCCGGGTTTTTTTGGGTCCTGTGGTTGTCGTCTCTTGGGCCCCATCTTTGTTTGTTTGTTGTTCTTCCTGTATGTGATTTAGTGCGAAGGGAATCGCGATGATTTTGTGTTGTGAGAAGCGAATCGAGAGAGGGCTCGTTGACTTTTCTACACTTACAAAGAGGTCCTGGGAGTTTTTCCATGCTACATTCCATCTGGCTATTCCACCATGTCTCCATATAAGCAAAAAGTGGTTTCTATACCCTCGCCATGTGCTACAATGATCGCTTTTTGCAACTTGGTGACACTAACCATTCATATACGACCCATTGCTTCTCACAAAGACATTACAATTGACATGTCGGACGATCTTGAGCGACATACGAGCGTCCGTGACGCAAACACAACCACCCATTCCTCACCAAAAATCACCCAGATCGAATGGGAACACTGCTTACCAGACACCAAAGCATCCAAAATAGGCGTGTTGATCGAAACTCATGCCGTTTTGTTGGTATACGATATCCGTGAGCCATCACCGCCCATAATTATCCGCCAAACTCGCGTGGACGGTTTATGCAAATTCCAATGGATTCCTCCCATAGTAGATGAAGCGCCCGAAGGTGCCTACGTCAATTGCAAGCAGTTGTTGTTATTCACCGATAACTACCTACACGCAAAGTTATACTCGTTGGACTGCACCACCATTCTGTGGACAATCGAGACCCCAGTGCCAAATTCAGGCATCATTGTAAAGCCTTGCCTGAAAAACAGAATATGGGCCCTAGTTGGTGAGCAGATCCTGACATCTTCACTACCTCCCGTGGTGTACATGTTTTTCAATTTTGGATCGGAAAGCAGTTTGTTTCATACTTTTGAATTGACCGATGAGGAATCAACCACCCGTCTTTGTCCACCCGAGCTTAGTTGGTCTCAGTCTGGCAACTGGCTACTTGATTTTTCCACAAACGAATGCCTCTTTGGATTCTGCATGGATTTATACAATTCGCTTGGGCTCGGTACCACGTCCCAAAATACTGGCTCTGGGCTGGAAATCCGCAAAGGTACTCCTGTAGCCAGCTTGAATTGGCTAACTGATGGTATACATCAAGTTGCTGAAGGTAAGAGCTTGGTGACTTATGGCGCTTTGAACTACTTATCGCTGTGGGTAAAACTTAAGGATTCCGAAGTGGTGGTGATCGTCGGTTTGTTGGACAAACAAGTAGAATTACTTTGCTATTCCGTCATGAAACTCAGGCTCACGAAAGTTGCGTTCCTGGCAACTAGTATTCGTTACGTTTGGCAACAGCACGGCTCCACGTTCCGCAAAGTTATCACCAAGGGCGTGCAACTAGAAGATCTCAATGCCGTCAACTCGCTGGATCGTTGTTTGTCGATAACTTGCCACGATACAATTCTCGTATACGCTGTAAGTGAGACGGAAACAGTGCAGTTCGACCACAAGAGCACTTTGAAGTTCACAGAGCCAATTGATGCTGTGATCCACCTCAAGGATTCGGCGAAGAATGCTATGATAGTTGTTGCTGGTCAATACATCATAGCGTTCCTGGTCGAGAGAGATAGGGTTCAAATTTTGTTTGAAAGCTCTATTATTCACGACGCACTTGTATATGAGCAAGACAACAAGTGCACGATTTTGATAAAAGTTGCCAACCAGGGTCTCAAATCCGACTGGTATACGATGGACATTTCTTATGAGGAGCTTCTTCGCGACGAGCCCACCATCACTAGTGTCAAGCATCGCCCCAGTGAAATTGCGAGAGATTCCAGAAGTCGCTGGCAGCGCTTGCACTTGCCCAGTGTAACGAACGACGATATTACCGACACATTCGGATTAAAACGCACCTAGGCATGGTGAGGTTTTCTACACGTCCATCTTGTAAATATTCGTCACTATGTACATTAGCTTGTCTTCTTCTTTGGTGCTCCCTTGTTTCTCTTCTTTCTGTCTCTAACCATCTTGAGTCTGTACTCCTCCTTGGGATCTGTCAATTGAAGCTCGGGGAACCACTCTTTAAAGTCTTTGAACGTTGGCATGTCGTCGTTATTACCATAGTAGGATGCTACTTGTGGACCTTTCAAAGGTGCCCGCAACACCTTGGCGCCATTTCTGACTCTATTCGGATTCCATTGGTTCTGGAATATGTCCGCGGCCAACTTTCGGACCTCCATCAATCGGGCCTTTGACGGCAACCCTTTCAATATCGACATGGTGCGTTCGCAGTGGTGAAAATTTCCCAATGTGCTCTGATGCGGCCGACCATGTTTTTCCTGCAGGCGGTGTGCATCATGCTAAGGCATAGCCCTAGTTCCCTTTCGATCTAAATTTAGCAAAGCTCAAGCTAATCTTGGTACCTGTCGCTCCCAGACTTTAAGGGTCACTATCTACTAGGCTACCGTTCCTGCTTTGATTCTGGTTACTTTTCCGCTTGAATCCTAGACTATAGACGCGGACCCTTGATCGTGAAAAGGTGTCTGCGAGGAAATCTAGAGGAAACCGATATCTTTATAGTCTCGAACACCACGTTCCGGGTGTTTCTGACGGCTCATTTCCTCATACCGGTTGCATTTCCCACACATGAGCGCTCCCTCAGAATCAGGGGGCTTGTGGAACCGATCCCAAAACCGAAGCTCTACCAGCCGGGACCCAAGTCCATCGTCAGGAAGATACGGCAGTCACCTGGTGCGCAGAGTGAGCAGAAACCCGTTCGACGACAGCTACGTTGATCCTGACGAACACGCTCACCTCACGGCAGATATCTCTGGAGATTATTCTTCTCATCAGTCGCCGGATCATTCCCACCGGCTATCTCGCCTTTCATCCAGTCATGGTGATCGTTCTAGCCACACGACGAGTCATCAGTCGTCTTCGTTCAATCCTTTTCGTGACCAAGAACCCAATCTTCTTTTACCTGAACCCAAATCGTTCATAGACGAGGCTACCAAGGCAAGTGACTTTGAAGCCTTACAAGAAGGCTTGAACTTTGCCCTTGGGTCTCACGATAAGCACGCCAATTGGTTTCCGGTGAACGAAAACAAGAGCGCCGAAGATATACGCCGGCAGGTGTCCAACGCCAGCGCAGACGCCGATTTGGCCCATGCGTATCTGAACGATGACATTTACACTGAAACAATTCCGTTGGAAAACTTGCCTACAAACAGCCCTCTTCACCGTCATCCATCCCTAATTAATACTTCCCCTACCCCATTCCCATTCCATAAGGTCGATAGACCGAGCCTCACCCGCGGTGCTGCTCCAAGCTTGACTGTTATACCGCCCCAAGATTTGGAAAGTGGTCGTCTATCGCCTTCATCTCCTCAACATGCCATTGGCACTCCAACTTCCAAGTTTGCTGATGTGTTGGTTCGTGTATCCGACCGTATAGCTGGATCTGGAAACGTAGCCAAGTCCCCCACAGTTGAAACCCCGCATCCTCCATTATCAAGGAAGAATTCCCATCTCATGAAACACGACGACAGCCATTCGTTGCAGCCTCACTCTATGGATAGAAACGATCTGTTCACCGGGTACTTGCGTGGGGAAAACAATAGTGTTCCCGACGTTACGATTACCGATGAAAATAATAAAACGAATCGGGCGGACGATGAGAGTGATTTGGGTGGACTTGGTCTCTATTTGAGCCACGACACATTCGCAAACCACCCAAAGCAATCATCACCGAAGAAAGACCACACAGATCAGTTATCTGATCCGGGTTCTATTGCCCCGCCCATCGCTCGGTATCCAAGGCAAGGCGAGTTTCCCATACAAGAGTCCCTTTACCTTTTCGGAAACACTTTGAAGATATTTCCTCCCTCATCACCTATCAGGCGTTTCGCTTACGGGGTTTCCTGTCATCTGTTTACGAACCTTTTTCTTTTGGCCCTACTTCTGTGTCAGGTTGTCCTTTTGACTTACAGACAGTGGAATCCCCCAGCTCTCGATGGGTACTACTATTCAGGTTATAACTGGGCAGATTACACTTTAATCGGTGTCAATGTGATCTACACGATAGAGATTGTTCTCAAATGTATTGCATTTGGGTTGATAGACGATAGCCAGATGTACGCTGAACTCGGAATATCCAAGAAGGTTGATAAAAGGCTGATTCTCAGACCTTATTACGCTATCAAATTCCTCGAGTTTCTCCGATTGAAAAAACGACCAAAGCCAAAATACTCTATGCCTGGCAAAGGCAAGTTTCAAGATAATGCATATGACTCCAACAATTCTAGCGATGAGGGAGAACAAGGAATCGATACCCTGGGGAAAAATGGTAAGGAATCAAGGGAGCATGCAAATCGTGGAATCCACACTATCCAGGATAAATACTCGCTGGTGGACGAGCAGGCAGAATTGCTGCAAGGAAATATACCCGTCAAGACACGCTTACTACCTTCTAATACGTTGATGCTACCAAAAAGAGAGATCGACATAGATGCCTTGCATTTGAAAAGAGCATATTTGAAGAACAGTTGGCAGCAAGTCGATTTTATCTCCATGGTGACTTTTTGGATATCTTTAGTGCTATCTATCGATAGATATGATGCCAAGCACCATATTATGTTGTTTCGTGCTTTAAGCTGCTTGAGGATAGTCAGATTGTGCAACATGACCACTGGTACGACAACTATCTTAACTGCGTGTAGGGCAGCCTTACCACAGTTAATCGATGTTTCGATTTTCATCGCATGCTCATGGTTACTTTTCGGCATTATAGGTGTTCAATCCTTCAAGTCATCACTCACTCGTCATTGTGTGTGGACAAATCCCCAGAATTCATCCGATACTTACATTAATAGTGAACAGTATTGCGGATCATACATTGACCTCGATGGCTCAGCAAAGCCTTATCTATTTCGAGATGGTTCAGAATCAAGCTACATCAAGGGTTACCGCTGCCCTAAGTATTCAAAGTGTATCAGTGGTGACAACCCATATAACGGTACTGTTAACTTTGACAATATTTTGCAAAGCTTGGAACTTGTTTTTGTTGTCATGAGTGCAAACACTTTTACCGATATCATGTATTACACCATGGATTCTGATAATTTGGGTGCATGTTTGTTCTTCATCCTCTGTATTTTCATCATTACAGTTTGGTTGATCAACATTTTCATTGCAGTCATCGTTACCTCTTTCAATTTAACAAGAATGGAACAAGATCAAGAGAAACTGTCAAGATCAAGTCCCCTTCTATTCTTGAGATTTTTTGACACTACAGGTAGAAAGAACCTTGCGAGACTTGACGAACTAAAACGCCTGCATCGTCCGTTACGAATTTACTACAAGTTTGAATTTGTTTTCATCATTGTGATCATCATGGCCATGTTTACTCAATGCTTTCGTAAGTATGGTATGGACGAAACCAGAAGGCACTTACTTTACCGTTTTGAATGCGCCTATACGATCATCCTTCTTTTTGAGATATTGGTTCGTTTTTCCTTGCATTTACCACATTGGAGACTTTTCTTTGTCTCAAATAGAAACTGCTTTGATCTATTTCTAGCGGTTTTCACATTCATTATTATCATTGAACCCGTCAAGGAAAAATTGGGACAGGGTTACTATTGGCTCACTGTGTTCCAACTAATGAGATTCTATCGAGTCGTTTTAGCCACAAGCATTACACGAGATTTGTGGATGAAAATAATGGTCAATTTTCGTGCTCTTTTCGACTTGACGTTGTTCTTCTTCATTTTGACTTTTGTGGTCAGTATTATTGTTGCAAGATATTTTGAAGGAGCAGTTCCTTTGGATGACATTTCCGAATTGGAGTTTCCATTGCACACCTTGCCCAATGCTTTCGTTGGGCTCTACACTATCACTTCCACAGAGAATTGGACAAGTATTCTTTATGGTCTTCAGGAGTATGCCACGACAACTTCCTACAGATCATTTGGATCTATTCTCTTGATATGCTGGTTTATCGTGTCGAATATGATAATCTTGAATATTTTTATTGCCATCATTGCTAAAACCTTGGAAGTTTCTGAAGAAGATAAGCGGAAGGAGCAGCTTCATCAATTTATGGACAATATGACCACTCGACTTCAGACCCTCGAAACTGAAGTGGACTTTTTGTCTAGATTCAAAAGCAAGTTCTTCAAGAGGAATGCGATTCGTGATGAGCTCGAGAAGGCCGTTGTTAACTTGCTTTTAAGCGGAACTGCAGTGAACGACTTTTTAGACACAAACGAAGACAGCGAAAATGATGATGCTTTAGAAAGAGACAACGGACTGGTTTCAACCCTATCGACGGTAAAGTGGAAGCGCTGGATACAAGTTCGCATGGCAAGATTAACGAACCACTTGAGAAATCCATTCTTTGCAAAGCAAACTCACGCACATAATGTGACCGATTTTGACCCCGCTGTATTTGCAAAGAATATCATTTCAGATAGAAACGTTTTGATAAGCAAGCAAAACAAATTTTTGCAAGAGAATCCTAATTTCAACAAGGTATTTTATATCTTGGAACCAAGGCACCCTATCAGGAAATTTTGCCAGCGTCTAGTGAAATCTAGTCACGGCGAGAGGATTAATGGAGTTGAACCAAACAAGAAAGTCTCAGAAGCCATAGTGTTCTTTATGTTTTTGGTCACACTTGCGTTGGTGATTGGTGCGTGTTACTTGACACCTCTATACCGTAAGAGTGTTGACCAGCAACATGGAAGGTACAACTGGACTTTTTACTTGGATAACGGATTTTTGACTGTATTCACAATTGAGTTCTTGATCAAGATCTTGGCTGATGGACTCATATTCACACCCAATGCTTATATTATGTCTTCATGGAATATCATTGATCTATGGGTCCTCTTGTCGTTGTGGATAGAGTTTATCGCCTTCATGCAAAATGATGGTAACCTTTCTCGGTTTATTCGAGGTTTCAAAGCCTTGCGAGCATTACGGTTATTGACCATAAGTGAAGTTGCAAAAAACAATTTCCAGCATACTATGATCACTGGTTTCTGGAAAATCATTAATGCCGCGCTTATCTCGCTTTGTTTGCTCTTTCCATTCTCAATTTGGGGATTGAATGTTTTCAATGGGCGATTGGGGTACTGTCTCGATGGGTCCTCGGATATTGATCACTGCCTTAACGAATACAATAACGAGGTGTTCAATTGGAATATCTACAGTCCTAACGTTTACACAAATCCACAGTTGGAGTTTAATCGATGGGTTACATCTTTTGCAACCTTCTTTGAAATTGTTTCCCTAGAAGGCTGGGTAGACCTTTTAGTGAACGTCATGAAAAGCACGGGTGTCGGCACCCCACAGGAAGACTTTGCATCCCCATTCAATGGCTTTATGATTATCCTTTTCAATTTTGTGAGTATGGTTTTCATTTTGACATTGTTTGTGTCTGTCATTATAAGTAATTACTCCAGAACTACAGGAAGAGCATACATGACGAAGAACCAAATCTCGTGGTATCAAATCAAAAGGTTTTTGGTACAAGTGAGACCTTCAAAGAGAATGAGCCTTGCAGAAATGAGCGCCTTTCGCAGATTTTGCTATAAAATGACGGTTGAAAAAAACGTGCACTGGAATCGTATTTTGACTTGCGTTTTGGCTGCCCAGGTGGCTGCATTGTTGATGGAATGTTTTCCGTCAGGTACGGGATTGGATAAAACCAGAACGGCAGTGTATATTATGGCTTCCACTTTTCTTCTTTTGCAAGCAATCATGAAGTTAATAGCCCAAGGCTGGAGAATTTTTGTTAGATACAAGTGGAACACTTTCAGTTTCGTTGTATCTTTTGGTGCCTTCGTCACCTCTTTGATTGGTCTTTTCATAAGTGCAGAGAGTGTTTTCATCAACATTAACAAGTTATTTTTGGTTGCAACCTTGACCTTCATCATACCTAGAAGTGACAGGTTGAGTCAACTTTTAAGATTTGCTTCTGCTAGTTTACCGCTGCTCTTGTCGTTGTCTTTCACTTGGATTGTCGTCTTTTTGGTCTTCGCTATTGCCTTGAACCAGATCTTTGGAATGACCAAAATTGGTCCCAACGGAACTGGCAACCTTAATCTCCGTTCTGTGCCGAAAGCATTAATTGTCTTGTTCCGGTGCAGTTTTGGAGAAGGTTGGAATTATATCATGGAAGACTACACCATTGAAGCACCCTTCTGTTACTCAGGAGATACCTTGGACGACAGTGATTGTGGTAACAAGCAATATGCATACATCTTATTTATTGCGTGGAACTTGATCTCCATGTACATTTTCTTGAATATGTTCGTTTCATTGATATTGGACAGTTTCAGTTACATCAACAGTGCAACTGCTTACAGTCATTTAATTGATCGAGAAGAAATCAGAGAATTCAAGCGGACATGGCAAAAGTTTGATCCGGAAGGTACTGGATATATACGGCCATACTATTTGCCAAAGCTTTTGCATTCTTTGAATGGTGCTATATCTTTCCATTTCTATTCTGGGTCTCTCACGGTTCCTGAGTTGTGTAAGAAATGGATCACCAGAAATGATATTAACAACCCTTACGATGTCACTATCAACTATAGTGCTGTTGAAGAGACCATGCAATCGATGGATATTGAAAAGATCAGAGAGAGGCGAAAGTTATATGAAATGTTCATTGAGGAAGCGCTCTTGACTATGGAACTCAATCAAGATCCGGGAATCTCATTTAATAGAATATTGCTTCAGTTGCCGTTATACACCTATTTCGAAGCTGGAAGTTGTCTTGATTTGATTGATTTCTTAGAGAGAAGACTTCTTTTGCAGAAGGTCCAGAAGAGGCTTCACACGAAACGAGTCTACGAGACAATTGCAGCTTATGCTTGTCGTTGGAAGTATGCTAAAGATAGGCGTTTAGGCATCCGCGATACCAACATTGATTTCACAGAAAACTTGCGGAGATCAAGCTACTTGAGTACCGACTATCAGGAGTCACACTCGTCGGACTCTGACAACGGCAGTCGAGCAGCATTCGATGACTTCACCACCTTGCCACGAAAACCTGATCCTTTCAATGATGATAGTGCTGCCACGCCGCTTCTTGGGGAAGACAAGATGTACATCCCCAACTCTCCGTTGCACACCTATAATAGAGGGGACTCCAGAGAGGGCGCAAGCGTTTCAAAGGTTCCCACATTCGAGATACACGATATGGGACTGACTGACACTTTTGAGCTGCCATTTGCAGATCCACGGAACAAAGACAAAGAAAAGAAAAGTGATAAGAATCTCTCACTAATAGATTTGACGTTTGACGAAGAAGGTGAGAAATAACTGGACATCGAATTAGAGTGAAATTTAGAATACATGCATCTATTACAAGCAGTCTATAAGTTAATCAGTTTTGATATCGTTCAACCCCAAATCCTCGTTTTGCTCATGGGTTCTTTCAAACTCCTCAATGGTCATATTTGGGTCATTATCTGGCGCATACACGTTTTGAATATAAGAAGCCGCCAATGGGTCTACCATAACAATTGTAAACCCTATTTTTCCATCGATGGCATCCTGCAATCTTGCGAAAAATGTTGTCCATCTTGTCTTGGTAGCCTCGTCCATAGAATCAGAAGTTTGCGTGAACACGCGGCCATGTAACTCCTCGTAGACCTGAGTCAATAAACCCTCGATAGTGGTGAAACGTCCTCCTAAGGTTCCTGGGGTCAAGTCCAAGTTTAACTCGGAAATAACTAACCCACAGGTTTCGCTCTTAAGGATGTCTCTAGCCAAATCCTCAGGGTCTGTAACCTTCAATGTCACCTTACGTCCATGAGCAGGAATTTCACCTCCAGTTTTGACTTCGTTGGACCTGAATCCACAGTTATCACACACCGTCGACATGATAATGACGTCCTTGAAATGAGGAATGTTCACCGTCTTCATATGGGTCTCACATGGCTTGAAACAAGAGGAGCATGTAGCATGGAAAGTCTGAACCTCATTGGCAAGATTCTCAATGTCACTGGCATCTCCAGCGCGAGTTTCACCTTCGTTAAGATTCGAGGAAACGTTCGACTTGGTAGCTTCCTTCTTAGCAGAGGCCTCTTTGAGACGATGCTGAGCCACCTCATCGGCTGATATTAGCCCAAGGAACACATTTTGCTCGGCGGTTCTATTGTATTCGTACATGGACCATTTATGACTTGGTTCGCCGGGAACATACTCGATCCAAGAGTTTCCTGATGGGTCATCGACAGTGAATGTCAAGGGCAAGGTTCCAGGTTCACCATTAATGTAAGCTCTTACCTTGGCAATGATCTCGGCTATTTTCTCGTACACCTCAGGTTGAGCTTCCTTTCTGGCAGGTTGATCGGACTCCAAGTCATCAATCATCTCCGACAACAATCCCTCAACATTGGTCAACTGGCCTCTCTTGGGTGGAATCTCTATATCGAGCTCGGCAAATCTGCAAGTTGCGGTTTCAGATTTAACAACTTGACGACTGAAATCTTCCTTTTTCTCGATTTTCAAAAGGTATCGGGAACCCTTTTCTGCGATCTGAGCTGCCGGCTGAATCTCGGAGTTTTTGAACCCACAGTGAGGACATTCGAAAGACATCACTATAATCTCTCTGAAATAAGGAATCTTGGTCAAAAGCATTCTTGTGGTACCGTTGTCATGACAGTTCATACACATACTTTCGATCTCTTGCACCGGATGTCCCTGAGCGTCCTCGGCCCCAGTCTGCATCAACCCTTCGTTCTGCTGGAACTCGTCGACCTGCTCTCCGACATTCTGGAAATTATCGCCCATAATCTTCGTTCTCTTGTCTTTTTCACGGGGATCGATATCGGATCTCTTCATGAATTCGATGCGATGAGCTGATTAATTAACTATGTGTTATGTAATGCAGCGCCATCGATTACGTACGCGATGGAAGCTTCGCGGGTCTACTTTCTTTTTCCTCGAGCACCCATTTCCTGCACGCGACCGAACGGCACGGCACGAGATTTTGCAAGCATGAAATCGATGTAAAACGATGACCTTTCGAGTATCACTGAAAACGTGAAGCCACCACACATATCACGCAATCTTCAAGGACCGACTCGGTGGAAGAACAAAAAAGTCGCGAGTCGTTGGATTTTTCTCCTATAAATAGTTCCATCGAAGCCTCCAAGGTTGCAGCCTCGTTACGTAATCGCCGACAGAAACTGTGGTTACAAAAAAGTGCGGAGGACTGTGGCTATAATAGATAGATAACCCTCAAACAATAGCAACTATTTTGACCAGCTTTGGTATTTTTGTGGCTTGTTTCATACGCGTTTCTTGCTCGGCCTGGTTGAAATATTTATACGCCTCGTCTCTTTGAAGTTCAAATCCTTCTTCTTCTCCAGTGACCACCTCCAAGACTTACACATTTTCAATCCTTACGCAACCACAGAGATAATGAACTTTTCGGAGCCTTGTGACGACACCAAGTCCAACACTACAGAGAACTTCCATCAAATATTGAATAATGGTGTAGCCAGCGAAGACTTTATTGACAGCTCACCATCAGCAGGGGCCACCAAATCTAACCTCATCGAACGAAACTCCACCATCTCCGAGTCCGCCTCTGCTAGCGAGTCTGCTACGGAGGGTTCGGGCAGCAATTTACACCGCAATAGAAATGTATCGGTTGTCACACCATTCCTTGTCAAGCATCTCAGCGACCAGAACCAAATTCCACGAGATAACTATTACCGATACTGTTACCGCCACAACCCAGAGGTCACTTGCAACAAGGAGGCCGACGATAGCAAGATGACATACATCCAAAAGAGTCTCGAAAAACTTCCATCCAGAGACCAAGAAGCCATCAACCATGTGTGGTCCATCTTCAATGCGGCCCCCGATACTCATCGAAGACTTATTCTTCGTGGCATGCTCTCACAGTGCTGCTTCCCCCAGCTTTCATTTGTTTCCCAGGAGGTCAGCTCTCTTATTCGCATAGATTTTCTCTCGGCGTTGCCGTCGGAAATCTCACTAAAGATTCTCTGTTACTTGGACTGCGCTTCTCTTTGTAACGCAGCCCAAGTGTCAAGAAAATGGAAATCCTTAGCAGATGATGATAGGGTGTGGCACCATATGTGTGAGCAACACATTGATAGAAAGTGTCCCAACTGTGGGTGGGGTCTTCCCTTGATGCACATGAAGCGTGCCCGAGAAATGAACGACGACGATTCAAAGCTGAGCACATCTCCCGTTACTTCTCCCACATCCACTACGTCCTCCGCTGGTGAAAAACGTGAGCATGAAAGTGATGAAGTTGAAAATGAATTAAAGAGAATAAAAATGTCACAAAACGAGCATGCCCTTCAAAAGAAAGTGTTGAAGAAGCGTCCGTGGAAATCGGTCTATAGCGAGAGATACAAGCTTGAAAAAAACTGGCGGAAAGGGTTATGCACCGTCAAAACCTTCCAGGGACACACAGATGGTGTTACATGTTTGCAGTTCAATCAGAAGTATTTGATGACCGGCTCTTACGATGCCACAGTGAAGATCTGGAGAGTTGACACAGGAGAATGCATAAGGACCTTAACAGGTCATAAGAAGGGAATTCGATCGTTGGCATTTGATGGCCAAAAGTTGATCACCAGTGGACTTGATTCGACGATTAAAGTCTGGAACTATCATACTGGTAACTGCATTTCCACCTACAGGGGGCATACGGATGCTGTGGTTAGTGTTGACTTTCTGAACAAGACCATTGTATCTGGGTCTGCTGACCATACAGTAAAAGTATGGCATGTCGATTCTCGGACGTGCTACACCTTGAGGGGCCATACCGATTGGGTGAACTCAGTTAAGATTCATGCATTGTCCAACACCGTCTTCAGTGCATCCGACGATACCACGGTGCGTATGTGGGACCTTGAAAACAATAACTGTCTTCGAGTCTTTGGAGGAGTCAATAATAATGGTCATATTGGTCAAGTTCAATGCGTGATTCCCTTCATTTACAATAACGAATTGGTCGAGGATGTTTATGAGAGCGATACAGGATTGAACCAACCTAGCAGAAATAACGAAGGTGTCAATCTTAGTGGAGATTCCGATCCATCAGATCAGTTTGCAAGTGATAGCGACATCAACAATACGCCTCTTCCTGAAAAGCTGAATTATCCCACGCACTTGCTAACTTGTTCCCTTGATAACACCATCAAACTTTGGGAAGTCAAATCTGGAAAATGTATCAGAACGCAGTTTGGCCACATTGACGTTGTGTGGTCTTTAAGCGCTGATACATTTAGAATAATTAGTGGTGCTCACGATCGCTTAGTAAAGGTTTGGGATTTGCAAAATGGTCGTTGCTTACACACTTTCAACAATAATTCGAGCGTGAGCTGCGTCGGATTGAGCGATTCCCGCTTTGCAGCTGGATTGGAGAATGGTACTGTGAAAATGTGGTCGTTTGATTGACCTTTGTATTATTATTTTGTGTATATTATCTATCACCGGAAAAACATAATGCTTAAAACGAAGGGTGAGGCTATCATCGTCCAGCTTTTTCTTCTATAACCTGTGAACGATGGATCCTCAAGTGCCCAAGAGAGACGAGACTGTAAATGTTGGGCTTCCGCTTCCCTTTTCAGTATGCGACTCGCCTGTCGTATCTTGATCTTTAGAACTAAAAAAGCAATAGTTTTCCAAAAAATCTCTGTAAGACTTAGAATCCAACAGGGAAGATCCAGCTTGTCCTGTGAACCTTTCATGCGAGTCAGCATCACTTTTCAAAAACATAGGGGCAGGCTGAGGCAGTGGACTTTGTGAGTTATGCTTATTGATTGGAGGAGAAAAAAGACTGTCAGGGGAATGCTTGAACTTGTTTTCTGAGTGACTGGAGAGGGAGGTGAACATTGGAGAAGACATGTAAAAGTCGTTCTTTACAAAATCGTTCACATCTGAAGATGAGTTGTCATTTTGATAAAAGGAGTTGGTACTACTTTCCAATTGCGGTGACGTTACCTCGAGTTTAGAATCAGACAGTCTTCTCTTGAGGTAAGAGGACGAATATCTTGGCCGCTTCGAATGCTCTTGAATTTTAGAATTGGATTGGTTTTTCAACTTTTTCGTTAATTTGAGATCGTAATTCATCATGTTGTTGTTATCCCAAAACTCTTTGTCCGCAGAAGTATATCTCACACATAAGGAATACTTGTTCTCTTGTTCTCTGAGTGAGGAATCGTTGTCCTCACGACTCCTAAAGCTATTGAATAGGTTTTCTAGAGAGACCTTGAATGTAAACCTGTCGTAGTCATTTTGTTTTAGCACGTTGGGACGGTCTGCAGAATAAGTTGTAGGGATTTCAATAATGGTGCACCAATCATCAAGAGTATATCTGATCGTGACATGTTTTTCAAAGCTGATGTTCTTTACAGCAATGTGTCCAATTAAATGCTTTTTATCAACGCTGATAAAAACTCTCTCTAAAAATACCGGAGATGCTTGCTGGTGGATCTTTGCATCGTATGATATGTTGCCGAAATTCAAGAGCTTGAGCTCCCATTCAATGAGAGGTTGGTGATGAGGGTTAGGATACTTGGTGATGGCAGAAGAATTGAGGTTGAATTGAGGAGCCGGTCCCAATCGAAATTCTTCATCTTCATCGTCATCGTCGTCATCCAATTGCACCTCTTGAAGCAGAGCGTCGATGCCGTCTAGCGCTGGAGAGTTGGAAGCAGAAATTGCAGACGGGACGTCGCGTTTTTTGAAATAGCGGACATGGTTATCACCGCCAAAATGCACTTGCTTGTAGGTTGGGGTGGTAGGTAAGGATCTTGATCTCTTGACATTGGAGTCAAAGTATCCTGATTCTTTCAAGGAGGGTTTCACGAGCTCGCCCGACTTTTTACGGACTAGTTTGTATCCTATATTGTGTGCTGAGGGCACTTCTTCGTCAACAACTTCGTCGGGTGTGTCGGTATGACTCGGAGAATTTGCAGGTTCAGGGGATTGCGATGCCGCGTCGCTGCTTTCGTCACGGTCAGGCTCGTGGGACTTGGAGTTCCAAATACTGTTCGCTCTAGTAGGATCGACGGATTTTTCAAGCAAAGACTTGGAACGTTTAGGTTTGTGCATGAACTGCATGGACATTAGCTGATCGGATGACCCGCTCGCAGAGTGATAGGTATGAGTGTTATGAAAAACATGACGATAAGAATGATGATGGTTTTTGGT
Source organism: Meyerozyma carpophila (assembly GCA_030573695.1). NCBI lineage: Eukaryota > Fungi > Ascomycota > Pichiomycetes > Serinales > Debaryomycetaceae > Meyerozyma > Meyerozyma carpophila. Next base: position 812,935 of record JAJMDS010000004.1, on the reverse strand, counting down.
ACCGGAGGTAGAGCCTGGATCGTGGTGCTCATGGGTATCTGGTATCTTGGTGTCAAGAGGGTCGGCATCAATTTCCGCGGCAGCGTTGGGAGGGATTTCCTCCTTATCGCGGTGCAGTAATAACGTGGGTTCAGCCATCAAGGTTCGGGTTTATAAACGCCGGTACAAGCAGGAGTCACGTAGTAGCAAGTGCCAGTCGGTTCGTATTTGCTGTTTGGGCTACGCGGTCCGAAGAGAGGATCCGTTCGCAATTTGCAAACTCGGGGTATTTGCTGGCTCCGTTAAAGTTCTTGGGGTGGACCCTTATGTGCGGTGTACTGATGTAGTGTCCAGGCGGCCTAATTGGGATAATATCGCGACTGTGACTGGGTTCAGGTTGGGTGTCGGGTGATCTAAAATGTGGAGAATATCGTTGGATGTGGCAGTAATAAATAAGAATGCAGGCCATGGAATAATCTGGTGGTTTTTCTACGGGAATGTTCCGTTCCCGCTGCCCGATGCAGAAATGATCTCATGCATACATATTCCTCCACATAGAAAAAAATGGGGGTATTATTGGGTAGTACTATCCGCGCAATCCGACAACCCTACACCACCGGCTGAACGGCACACTAATCATGGGTCTGCTTGGGATCGCCAATTGAGCGGGTATCACTGATCAGAGTTTATTAATCGGGTTCTTGTCTATTTTTTTGCAATTGATTACACTCCATTAACCATACTGTTTTTTTGTCTTGTTGCCTGCGGCTCAGGTAATCTTGCAGGACGCTGCATGGAGGGGCTCGAACGCAGCTGGCGCGCAACTCTCGCGACCTATTGTGTGGCTGCAAATTTTAACGGTCGAACCTTGTTACAACGTTATATCTGTGACAAGGTTGTAAAAGCTTCCAAATGAGTAGCAGACGGCTCCGCCTCCAACGATGGTAAGCTTGTCGCTGCTGGGCACCAAATTGAATCCTATGAGCATTGGAGCGTAATCTTTCCAAAATTGTTCTTCCATGGGCACTCCACAAAATTCCATGGAACTGAGGTCTATCTTGATAATACTGTCTTTTTCGCCAAGACACTTTGCAGCACTGGCACCACCGATGATGTATAGCGCTTTCAGTTTGAGGTGGAGCTGGCATCCTATTCTTTGAAATGCTTCATTTTGGGCGATTTTTTTTATACGCACCGTATCGTTCTCAAGCTCGAATTGGTAGATGAAGTCGTTGACATTTGGAATGTCGTGATCAGCAACTCCGCCAACAATATACCCAACATTTTCTGATTCATCGTAAGCAACTCCACTGCTCGAAAAATTAATATGTTCTCCAATGATATCCAACTTCTGTACCTTCCCAGTACTAGTGTCAAGTAGCTCAAATGCGTTTGCACATTTATCAGCTCCACCGAAAACAAGCACTTGTTTCAGGCTTATTCTAACGGAGGAATGACGTGCTCTTGCGTCCTGTAAATTGTCAAGTTTTCTCCAATGTTCATTTGAAAAAGCATAGCAGTCTGAGTATAAGACTCCAGGCCGTCCTCTTCCACCTATCAAAATGGCCGTGTCCTTCACTTGCGTAAGTGTATGGCACATTCTTGCTTCTGGAGTATCGCCTTTGTCATCAAGTTCGTAAATTTTGCTTTCAGAAATGGCCAAGAATTGATTAGTTCTGGTCTGGTGGGAGCCACCAAATACTGCAATTTTGTCGTTGAGATCGCAAGATGCTGGAAACTTTAACTGCATCTGCTCAGTGCCTTTTCTAACAGACATCTTTGCGTGGCTTGTGTCTTCCTTCAAAGTCTGGACAGCCGGTTTATGCGGGTATATCATTTGGTCCATATTAGACGAGTGGACAAGGACATAATGCTGGCAAAAGACAATGAATTCCTCCCATTCATCAAAGTCTTCAATTGTGGAAACCTTACGTTTCACCTCATCTTCGACTAAATACAGCCAGTTTTCAAAGAGATCCTGGATCTCGGCATAAGGAAAATACTGTCTGAATCGGCTGAGCTGATCTTCCTTGGTGGGGTACGTTTGGACACACTGTAAAGGTGACCTTAAGTGACTAAAATGATACAACATCTTCTTTGCAAACGGATGGTATTCACCACAGGGAAGTATCTGCTCCAATATCAAAAAGTGAGAGTTTGGGACTTTGCTTGAAAGCTCTATTATAGGATTGGCATGTTCTGGTTTCATGTATGCTAATGAAACCTCAGCAACAAAGATGGCAACTTTGCTGTCGTCTAAAAGCAGGGAGAGCTGCTTGGCATATAGTTGTTGGTCTTTCAAGTCACAGGCAACTATCTTGTACTTTTCGGTGGAAAAGAGAACTCCAAGAGATTTTTCAGCTTCACTTTCATAGCCCAATAATGAAAGAATCTCCGGCGAATCTTTGACCATGCTAACTTTTCTCTTGAGAAGATCAGGGTAGTCAAAGTCAAGGAACGAGATGTTACTGTGTTTCTTTTCGGCGAGTAACTGGAATGGCAATGGATCATAGCCACATCCAAGATTCACAATACATATTTCTTTCGTAGGGTTCATGTTGATTATTCTTGAAATCATAGACTTTATCGACTCCATACGTATCCAATACCCTCTATTGATAGCTGGTGATCTCCTCTTTGCACTTTTCACAAAATATTTGAACCATTCGCCGGCCTGGGGCTCCAACTTGGAAGTGTAGAGCACTTCTACAGACCTCTTCGACACAATGGATGAATTATTTGTTCCTTGGACTTGGATATCATCATACTGCTTTCTTCGGCTATCCTTTTCTATCTTTTTTCTCTGCCTCGCCTGCTGGTTTGCTAGTTTGGGGTCCATTGTAATTCGAGTTCGTTGCGAATGCGAAGAGATGAGATGTCAACGGGTGCGGCTTACAGTGCTAGTGTACATTAATATTTATGTGCGGGCTACAAGCCCTTGAATGCTTCCTTGAGCTGGCGGTCGAAATCCTCGGGGGCCGACTTAGCGCAGTTTTTGATATATCTGGATGCGGCCAATGTGGTCTTCATATCGTGGATCATTGTGTCTTCGCCTTGATCTTCACCGACCACATCGACGAGACCCTCACCGCACTTGATCCATATCTTGCCATTTATGCCTATAGCAATCTCGAATTTACATCTGGACGAAAGTTTTTCTAAAATGGGCGAATTGTGGTTGAATAATAAGTCTCGAGCATAATGCAAGTTCACCTCGAAAATGAGACCAGTTTCACTTAGAACTCCAAACCCGCCCTCTTTTCCAGAGGCGTCCATACACTCTATTTCACTCTCTATCTCAGACATGGCTTTGGTTACCCTGGCGTAAACAGCCTGACCATTTTTGAGATTGGGACGGTTCTTCTTATTGGCGTTGGGAAAGGCCATCATCGATAACAGCACACTAGACGAAAAATCCTGGAGCAGAACTTTGTACGCTTCGCCTATGACCCCGGTGACTATGCCTATAACATAATCGTTCACTTGTGGGATGTAGCGTTTGGAACTGGAGTCGACGTAAAGAAGACGATTTGTGCCTTGTTTATTGATTTTGTCATGTAAGATGCCCGCAGACACTGGAACCACATTATCGGTGATGGGTTGTCTATAAAAACCAGGTCCGATTGTTGTTTTGACCTCGTTGGGCGAAATATGATCTCCTGGTATTATTACTGACATGAAGAGATGAAAGGTCTCAGGTCTCATCGCGCGCATTATCAAATATCAACGCCCAGACATCAGCTTGGTTATATATATAGTACACGGTATTTATTTACTTGGTGGTTTTGGTAGTTGCTGGTTCTGTAGCCTGGCCGAAAAAGATCATACGCTTGTCAGTACAGTACTCTTTCACGTCGGTCATTTCAAGGAAAGCTCGATCGGTAGATGGCCGGTATGGAGGAGGACGATAGTCTGGAAGTAGCAACATGGTTTCGTAGTCGTATTGAATTACTGATTTCTTGTTGAAGAAGTCAAGGGTCTCGATGTTGCGCGAGTATATTTCGGGGGTAGTGACATGTTCGTCGTCGTGACAGAAAGAAGCAACATTTTGTCGAAGTCCCATCTTTGCTTTAGGAGGGTAATGGCTGGGTCGTATCAAGGTGGTGTTGAAGTTGGTAATGGGCACCTCCATCGTATGTTCGAATCGTCTCGATCTCAAGCGATTCTTCTTGTTTTCTTCCGTGATCAGTACCTTGACAGATACTGGTAATGCTTCGTAGAACCAGTACCTTCGTCTGAAAAATGCAAAGAGACGCATAGAGTAATAGTTATGTTTCTGAATGAGATTTCCATTAATGTCGGGTGGGTAACATGAATTTTGAGGTCGAGGGGTCATTATATGCTTGACGGCATAAAATTGTCTTCTAGGTGCCGAAAACGAAACATTGAACAAATATTTGCATGCTGGAAACACAGAATCAAGTGCAACCGATATTGAAATGTAGTACATGTAAAGGGTGGTGGAAATGTCTTTCAAATACGCAGTTTCATCATCGGCATCTGGTTGGTGTTTAGGGTAGTGGGTCATGCTTTCTGGTGGGACAATTCTTGACCAGTTGCTAGCGAGTTGGAATATGAGTTCTGGAGGATATGTCAGAACGTAGTCCTCGTTTCGTGACGAAATAATGATTGGTAATAATTGGTGCTCCAAAAATTTTGTCAAACTGTTATATTGTCCCTTGTACCGTTGATATCTATTCTTGTTGATCTCGGTTGAAAATTTGAAGGAGTGGTTGTTGTAGAGCGAGTGGAGTTCTACCAAGTTGGAATAAACCTCATAAAGAAACGTGGGCCAGTATGAAGGGATTTTGATCGACAGCATAGCATTTGTAAGGGTTTCTGTCTGTTGGTGGACAAATTCAATTTCTTTGAATGAATGACTCTTCATATAAGTTGTAGCCACCTCGAGAATGTTCACGATAAACACTTGAGACTCGAGGTAAGACTTCATGGAATAATTGAGCATTACCCCCGAAAGCATGTGGCCCACGGCGGTTGAGTAGATCGCACTACTGATGAACTCCATTCTTGATTTTGATGCATCTCGAAGCTGGTCAAAACTATTATTTTTCATCGCCTTCTCCAACTGAGAAAGCAAATTAACCCATCGTTCATGGCAATTACGTTCGAATGCCGATTTAGAAGCAGCTGCCTGGCTGGTCAAGCTCTTGTGTTCTCGCTTCTGGTTAAACGCATTGAGAGCAATCGACTGGCCCATACAGATCTGGGATTCCACTATAATATCAATCATGCCATCTTTTGAATCGAGGTCTTTAAAGAATGGATTGAGATGGTCCAATAATCCGGAATCGTAGCCCACAAGCAGAGACTCCAACTTTGTGCTTGATTTCATATTTTGAGCGTTCGCATCCGCTGAGCAATGGCGGTAGAGCGTGAACGATTTCTTGAATGTGATCCCGTTGGGTAATGCTGACGAGGTAGTTTCCGTTCGCGGTGAATCTTCGTTGGCAAAATCGCTCTCGTAAACCACCTTGAACTCATGCGAAAAGTCGTTGATAGAAACATTGCTAAAATGTATCGGCGGATACATAACTGGGGGGATACGTAAAGGAAGATCTAATAATTCGAACTTAAATTCAAGCGATGAATCCTCTACGTTTGTCGAAAAGGGGGCCGTTTTGAGCGTCGGTTTAGCTCTGGTGGTGGAAGCAGGAAGTCTATAATCTTGGGTGAGAAGCTTGTTATGACTGTTACGAAGGGAATGGGTGAGCTTTATCTTGTTGATTTCACCCTTTGATAAGCTGAGATACGAGCACGTCTCCCGCCGACTCTTGACACAATTATCACATTGAGGAAGGTTTTCGTCACAGCGTATCTTCTTCCTTTTGCAGTTCAGACAGCCGAGTTTGGAGTTTGTATGCCGCCTTCTAACCCCGGTCATTTGACGTTGTCGATTTGGCATGATTCTTTAACAAGCAGAAATTACGATGGTTGGAAAAAAAAAAGATTTGATACCTCAAACACACAAGTCTGGAACATTAAAGATCGGAGATTTGTTTTCGGGGGTAAATAATCAGGTAAGATTTCTTGTACCAACGAGGACGTGGCCCAGAACCGTGGTTGATTGTTTCTCATCGGTGCGAATAATCTTGCACTATTATAATCACCGGCGGTTGTCTGCAGGATATTATGCAGTGTGATGCGGCACCTATCCGCGGAAAACCTTAAATGCATATTGGCGCAAAAACCTAGAAAATATCCGCGCAGCATAGTTTGGACTTGGAAGGGTGGTTGTGGATGAAATCGGGAATAATTCCATGAACGAGTAACCTGTTTGGGGTTTTTTTGGAGTTTCAGCGGCACGTCTATCGCCAAAATGACGTTCGCTGCATCGATTTGCTGCAAAAAATTGGCCCATCAAGATTCTCACGAAATTGTTGTGGTAGCTTCTTGGAGGTGAGTTCCTGGTCACACTTATGGATACAGTTACGTCATGGTGAGGGACACAGATGCCAAGGTTAGCTAAAAATAGTGTGCTCGATTATTCTTGAACGGTTTGATCGAACTCTATTGATGTACTAGGGTTAAAGCTCTCGGCCGGGAGGTGGCTCGTGTAATTCATGGTGGGTTACAAAAGGAGTAAATTCAATTTTCTTGTGGTGGTTGCGCCGCGAGACACGAAATGCGCCTCACGATAATACCTTGAGAAATTATTAAAATCCAAGGTATTATTAACTTCTCCTCTATCACCACCGTGAGGCTCACCGGTAGTTGTTCCGGACAAAGATTATGCCCGGCCATGACGATGCAATGACGCTTAAGTTGAGAGAAGAGTGAATCTCCCCGAGTCGATACAAAATAGCAGCCATCAAACTTGGTTATGGATCTCGAGCCGTCATTTGGGCATGAACCATGGTCCCGCGATTATGCTGATTTGCAACTGGCAAATTTCACCCGGGACAACGCGGGGAACGAATGGTCACACCATCACCCTGCAAGACTAGAGCTTGTACATTGTTGATAGGGTAGTCCACATAGAGTCATCCACATACGGTTATTCAGATCACGGTTTAAAATACAAGTGTCCTCAGCCACAACTGAATAATTATTGAAGTTTGCAAGGGTTCTATTTTAGCCGCGCTGCATAAACCGTCTCCTGTTTGGGATACATTTCGTAGGCGTAATTATGAACGTGATATTATACATTGCAGAGGAGTTCAGAAATAGATCCAGCCGTTGTTTTACGGGTCCATCGAACGCAAATGGATGATTTTGTTAATAATAGATAATAATGCTGTACATGCGGCCTCGTAATTTTGCACAACAAAGTGCATAATTATTCATTTCAAGCCGCGGCAGAGTTTCATTATCGGGCCGAGTCGTGTATGTGGCTCCACGTTTCAATTGCAATCACAGGCTTCCGATGACTTGGTACCAGCTTACTATCTCGCCGGTGTAGGGCTGCCGCTGCTGGTGCACTGGGCGTATCGCACCACCTGGTGCACCAGGTGTCTCCGCTTGCGATCACGAGTTTACAGCTACAACTAACCACCCCACCAATTTAGCCTTTGTATTGAACTTTGATCCCTAATTATATCCCCCACCCTATTTAATTGATACACACAGTCGCCTGAGGTGGTCAATATGTCTCATCCAGCAGCAAGTGTAAAGTCGATCTACAGCGGTAAGGTCAACCTTGATCGTGAAGGAATGGACCCATATGTGGACGAAGATGATATGGATGACATACACGATAAGATAAGCTCGCCCAGCAGTCACATCTCTAATCTCAGCGTGAGTTCTCGTAATCTTCGCACCTTGAATGATACCATGGTGCAACCGCCCAACAACAAACTATTGTATAAACACGACTCGTCCACCAATATTTCGATAGCGTCGTCCTCCAGTGACTACCAGAACAATGTTAGCGACCTAAACGACATCACAAACTTGAGCGTGGACATTCCCAGTGATAGTAGCAGTCCTGCTGGTTTGGACCGCAATCTTCAAGAAACAGTCCAGTTCGAAGGATCCCGACCCATGTCGAGGAATTCCACTACTTCATGCTTATCCACCACTGCCACCAAAGATGGCGTTGAAGGGAAACGATTCCACCGGTATGGACCCTCGCCTTACTCAGCAGCCATTATACAGAACATGATTCAAACCCACAATCCTCTGGATGATTACTCGCCGAGTTATGCAGCAAAACCCCAGGTTGCGGGCACACCAGGGTACGGAGGACCTTTTTCTCCTGTGGCTGACCTGAACAACATGAGCCTGGTTTCCTTACAAACCACCAATGCGGAATTTGATGGAGAGCCTGGGGAGAGAAGATTCATTCAGATCGAGCAATACTCGAATTCCGTGCCCCCGGTATCCCTTAAAGAGAAGATAAAGCTACTTGATAACGACCGATAATGACCTGTGACTTAGTAATTGATGTGCTTTTAGCTAGTGCCTTGTAAGAATCTCTTAGTGGTGGGTGCATTGGGTGATACTTGCTCTCTAGCTACAATTTTTCACCACGGTGAGTTCAGCAATATGACCATGCCAATCATTCACGCTAGATGCATTGGCAATTTGGCCCGAAGGTCAATCGTCAACGTCATGTCTCGGAGGTTCCAGTCTCTCGGACCCAACCCTCAAGAAGTTTATACCAGAATTTCCGATACCAAAGATCCCAAAAGAGACAAGTTTTTCCAATATTCGTGGGGTTCGTGGCTCAAGGACAACGAAAAGCAACGTGCAAAGAGAACCACAAGATTTTCCATTGAGGGAGCTACCAAATTGATAGCCGACTTGGCCAAGGAAAAGAGCGATGGAACCGTGAAAAACCCTATATCGAAGAACGGTTCATCGATTTTGTCTCACAATATTTTGCTGAAAACTATCGGAAACGACACCAATGTCACTATAAAGTCCATTTCGAGTATCCACGAAGGGAAACACCACCGTGTGTACAAAATCCTGTTATCTTCAGACAAGCATCTTGTATTGAGGTTGCCATATAGGCTTGAATCCGATGTGGCTATTCTGCAAAAAATCAAGAGCGAGGTTGCTACAATGGACTTCCTTGACTTGAAACTCAAGCTCAATGTGCCCAAAGTCCTCGCATATGGTCCTGACCGTTCCAATGCTCTCGAACATCCATTCATCTTGATGGAGTATATCGAAGGAGACTTGTTGATGAAACAATGGGAGCCCATGTCAAAAGATGAGGAAAAGGTGAAAAGTGTGATAACTCCAATTGCCGATTTCCATCTGAAAGTGATTTCTGTCGAATTTAACAAATTTGGTTCGCTTTACTTTGATAAGGATGTGGCCTCAGAACACAGACTTGATGCTGCGTACGACGGAGAAGAAAATGAGTCTTTATCAGGTAGATGGAGAATTGGTCCCAGCGTCGAAAAGCCATTTTCCAAAAGAAAAAACAAACTTTCCGCCAAGACTATAGCACAACACAACGGACCATGGAAGGCAGATGAGCCCTTGCGATTGATCTCTTCGGTCACAGAAATAGAGCTTGAAAACTTGAAGAATAGACTTGCACTTGCCCAGGCAGATGCTGGAAGTGACTTGGAAAATCAGGAGAACCTCAAGAAACAAATCACCACTTTTGAACATCTCAAGGTGATTGGCCCCAAGTTGTTGAATCCTAAATCCAAGTCGATCATGAACGTTGAGGAATTGTTCAAGCCAAGATTGTATGTTCCCGATCTTGATCCCATGAATGCAATCATCAATGTCAATAGAGACAATGAGCCTTATTTCTTGGACTTTGAGTACTCTACAATCAAGCCATTCATCCTTTCCAACTACCCACCATTTGTGGCTTATCACGGAGCCAAGGTGTACGACTTGGAGAACGATATCCCTGGTTATGCTGAGATGGATGAGGTTGAAAAGCAACAATACGAATTCATGTTTTACAAGACGAGAAACGAACGTATTTGGGAGAACGATTTGAACTCTAGAAGACACGACTTGATAGCCGTGGCGTCTCCCCACATCAAGGTTCTTCGCTCTCCATATACTCAGGTTTTGGAGTATGGAAATGATGAGGATTATCTCTATGTTGAAGCATGTATTGTGCAATTACAGGCCATGTGGGAGGCATATGTTGCTAACGAGTTGTGCAACAGCTCCGACCCCAAATTCCCCATTGAATATTCCAAAGAGTACTTGGATGAGTACACACAAGCCCTCAACCAGTATCAAGCCGATGTCGTTTCAACGCCATTTGCAGCCACTGATGGTTGGGTTCCCCAGGACATGTTTGACCAGCTTGTCGAGCAGGGTATCTTGGTGGAGGAAAATGGAGAATACAAGGTGGCCACCGAAAAGGTATTGAAGCCAGAAGAAGGTGATACCCAGTAAGTTTTTGTATATAGTCTATAAATACTTTCGTGCGAGCGACTTCAACCGCATGTCAAAATCGGGCGAGGTTATGGCATCGTTGACCGAGTAGAACGGATTGAGAAGGCACTTTGTATATAAATCGTAAGCTTCGGAGAAAAATTGTTTCATCGAATTGTCATCGTTTTTGCTACTTGGGAACGGCCCAGTATTTCCATTGGCATCGAAGCAGAGCACAAACTTGATGTTTCCCTGGGTGATGAATGCATTGACCAATAGGCCGTAGAACAGGTCGATTTTTCCCAAATAAAACTGGTTCAGAGTCCATTGAGAATCTTCGATAAGATCAAGTGACGAATGGGAGATGAACGGGAGGATTTCTTTTACACTTGCAGAAAACTGGGACACTCCAGGTACCACCTGGGAGGTTGGCGCGCCCTTGAACGACGAAAACTCAAGCTCATAAACCGGGTTATCTCGCGTACCGATAATGGTAAAGTAGTACGACGACATAAAACTCTCAACAAGACAGCCCCACAAACTCTCACTAGTGATATCACACCCAAACACCGGTTTTCGCGATTCAGCGGCTGATTGTTTTGTTTATCGTTCGGAGAAACCAACCGGTAACAAAGCCCACCGAAAATAATTTTATCCGGACGTCCTCATGTCGCTCCGGCCCAGCCATTCGTTCTATCTACCGAGGGCGCGGCCAAGGTCGCAACCGATAGATTTTGACAAACCAAATTTTATTTACTCCTCGGATATCGGCGAAGTTGTTCAGCTGTTGGCGTCCCGTTACGCATTAATTGGCGGCTATAAAAGGGAGGTGGTAGGCCTCACCGACTATGTCGACGAGCTCACCGAGATCCACATAAACATTGAGCTCAATCTGCTTTTGGTGCGCAACAAACGGCTTCGAGCATCCGATCTTTTGAAGGAGAATCTCATCTATTTGGCAAAAACCGACAAGAAAAACAGCAATTACGCCCAGGTGCCACTCGACCGGTTGTGTATCAGGCCTCAGATGTTGGACGAAAACGATATTTTTGTTGTTTCCATGTCTCTCAAGATCCTCGACTTCATAGTACGACGTCACAACGAAGGCGTGCTGATAACGCTCGATTTCTTCAAAGACGAAAAGTACGGCATTCTTGTGTTTTGCGACCACACGTTGATTTCCCAACTCGAAAACTATATATCTATCGTGTTTAACCGATGCCTAACCTCAAACCAGCCATTGGAGCCTGATGATACCCCCATTCGCCATATGGTGGTGACCGACCAGTTGGACGACGAATCGTCCATCCTACATGAACACTCCCTCACCGACTCAACCCTTCAGACCAACGATTCCATAGACCTCGACAAGTCGTTCCAATACGACACCGAGCACGTTGTCGACGATGGCTTCGAAACGTCATCGTTCGACGATATCGACGAGGCCATCATGATGGATGGCGCCACCCGATCCAACAGTCGAGACGACCAGCATACCCATAATATTCATACGCGACTATCGCCACGATTGAACACCATCGAAGAATGCGACAAAAGTGATAGTTTTGTCAACGATGTGAACAACTTGAGACATAATGAAAGTAACGACAAATCCCAAATACTACCCACTTCTCCAAGGTCTCCGGAACAGGAAGGTCCGTTGACCAGAAAACTGTCAGTGACCTCCTATGCTTCTCCGAAGAAGAACGATAATCTCTCACGCAAAACGTCCACAGCATCATTCTCGATGATAGACTACCAAGATCAGGATTTAGACTTTGCATTCAAAGACAAGTCGAATTCTGTGCCCATGTTTATTAAGGACAATAAGAAATTCAAATTCATCAAGATTGGCAAGGTGCAAAAGTTTGTCAATTTGTTTGAGGAAAAAGCAAGTGTGGAGAGCCAACCATCCTCAAGATGTCTGAGCCCTCTTCGACGTTAATATACGAATAAATGATCATACTTCGATATCTTTCTGGTTAATGGTGTCGATCAATTGGTTAAATTTTTCATACACTTTGGCGACATCTATCGTCTCACTGACATCTCCTTCCTCGACTCGCATTGTTCCCAAACACCACACTTCCTTCAACCCTCGGGTCATTGTAAGCATATCTTCACATAATCGAATGATCATGAAAGCATCTGACTCGATTGTAAGTGATTCTACCGCTAAAAGCTCTTTGGACTTGTCCTCGACATTGGCAACATCAAATATATCCTGAAACTTTTGAAGTATTTGTTCAATTGTCGAATCGATTTTCTCTTCGTTAGTAGGGTACGGGCGTGATCAAACCAAGATACCTACGTAATAAAGCTATAGATCGTGGTTGCATATCCAAAACACTAAAGTTCCCCAGGCTGGTGAAGAAATGCGCACTTGTGTCACCTGATAGAACTCCAGGTTTTCACTGAGTCATAACGGAAAATCACCCACCACTATGAGTGAGATATCCATTATAGACCTTGCTTCTAGGCATGCTATCAAGCTGCTAAGTCTAGATGACGAAAAGCGAAATGGTTCTGAAAAGCGAAATACTTCTGAAAGCCAAACCGATGTCAACTCGTGGAAATTTGATTCGGCCGGCGAGTCCATTGGTCTGGGACTCAATTTGAAGGAACGGGGCTACTTTGCCATCCCCCAGCCCGAAATTATTCAAAACTATTTGGTTCCTCTTCTGCCTTCACTTCAGGCAAGAATTCTTAAAAATCGTCAAGAGATCACCGACATATTGCAGTCTAAACCAGGCAAGAGGTCCCGTTTCTTGGTGGTCGTGGGTCCTTCTCATCTTCAGGGTATAGAACAAGCCGAAACCTTGCGAGATTGGGTATCTTCCATCCAGGATTTCCCCAATATACTTGTGAGCGTGAGAACCAACTTGAGTAAGCCTCGACTCGTTCTGTTGACGGACGACAAGCAGTCGCTCATGCCTTACGAGATTGAATTTGGCTTACCCAGGCTCCGTTCCCTCTTGCTTTCCATTGCCAAAGACTGCCCCTTGGTGGGAGATATTACCAACACCATCACCCCCCAATACGTTTCCGATTTGTACTCTATGGGAATTGTCGGCTCTGACGTTGTGGAGTCTCAACTCCATCGTGAGCTTGCCTCGGGAGTATCTTACCCGGTTGGTTTCAGTACCACAACCGAAGAGCCAGTTTTGAACCAGGTAATGCTCAACCACCGCTTGTCTTCGGCATTAGATGCTATGTTCGCTTCTTCCCAACCTCATAGATTTCTCTCTGTGACCAAGCTCGGCACCGTGGCAGTTGTGGGGACCGAGGGAAACTCAGACTCGTTCGTGGTGCTTCCACTCTCTTCAATGCCTTCGGAGGAAGAAGTTGGTTCGAAAATAAAGGCCATCTACGACTATCCGAAAATCGGCACCGACTCGCCTCGTGTAATGTTGGATGTAGGCAAACTTGGCGACTCCAATTATAAGGACGTTCTCAGCCTAGTCAAACGTATAATCAATGGCCCAATTGGGGACAAAGTCATGGGTGTTGCAATTGACAGTGGAGACAGCTACGGCCAGGGAAACAAGCAAGTGTTGTACGCTGAACAAATGTTGCATGAAATCAACTCAATTCTTTAATGATTGCCTATATAAATATCCTAATGATTCTCCATATCACCCTAATAATATATAGAAGGCTTCGGAAAACATTGGCAATCACCCAGATGATCCGCAACGAAATGACAATACAGTTCTCCAAAATGAGATACAAGATCTGCTTATTCCCGCTATCGGTCATGTTCATGTACTCGTTGTCCTTCAAAGCCCCGGCTATCATACCTCCGAAAAACGAGTTGTTTAACCGATCGAGCTTCTCGTTGACTTTGCGAAGCTCGTGAGAGATTGAAGTGTTCACTTCTCCAATCAGACGATCACTGCTACTCAAAAGATTGTCAATTCGAACCGAGTAGTTTTCGTTAATTTGGTGAACAACAGACTTGATTTCGTCATTGAATCCATTGTACAACAGCTCGTACGTGGGTAGGATGCTTTCATGTATCTCAAATGTGGACTCGTTGAGCTTTGCGAGATCCACTTCCACAATCTCTTCAATTATGCTTGTTAGCTTGTTCACAAGTTCAGGATAAAGATTGGTCATGTAGTATAGTTTGAGCTCGATAACAGCCTGGAGGTATGAAAATTGTGAGCGAGTAACACAGATATCCTTGTCGCATGCTTGCAATTGCTCGACTGAAAGCTGGGTCGTTTCCTGGTCGTTATCGGAATTGTAGGTCAGATCATCGGTGTTAACTTGTACTCTCAGCAATGATTTGAATGGTACCTTCTTGACTTCATTTTCCAGTTCGACATATATCTGTGGTGGGATCATCTTTAACTTTGGGCTTGAGTCCAAGGGGTCAACGTTATCGTCATTTGACGCTGGGGACACCGGCTTGAAAAACTGCTTACTCAATTCTTCATGAGGCCCCGTTGGTTCCACCTCCAAATCGTCGACGTCAGATTCCAGCTCTGAAGTTGAAGGAGATGAGCCCAAGTATAGCTTTCTAGCACCACGTTTTACTCTCTTTTTGACATGGTCTCGGCGACGATGGGGAGACCGAGCTCTCGAGATCCTTATGAGAAATTTGCCATCATCTTCGTCGGTGATAGAAGTATTCAAAGACAGGCTTTTGAGGTCTTTGGACGAATCGGAGATGTCATCGGCAAATAGCTTTTCGTGCATCCGCCTTCGAATATTATGACCGTGCACGGGAGTTTCGAGAGACGACTCGTTCGAGGGGTGTCTATCGGGAAACCATAATTGGCCCTTGGGTGTCTTGAGCTCGTGCCAGTGGTCTTGTCGCCAAAAAGTATCATCAAGAACTTCGTTGAGGTCGATGCCCCAAAGCATTCGCCAGTTCTTTCGAGTGTCGTTGTGGGAGCTGAATGCATTACATGGAAGAGGAAGAAGCTTGATGGTCAATTGGCGAGGGTACTCTTTGTACTTGGCTCTGATCTTTCTGTTTCTTAGGATTTGGAGAGGATTGTATACTCCTTCCACTCCTGGATGTGAAATTGACTCCGGAGACTGAGACCACTCGTACACACGCTGGATGTGCAAGTACTTGAGTCCCAACATGGTTCGAACCTTGTCTGCTCTAGCCAAGGTACTGGACGATGCAGCAATAGAAGTGGACTTGCGGTCTTCATGTGGAGGCTGTACCAAGTCGTTCGCCTGTACCACTTTTCTGGTGTCCAATAGAAGTGAAGCAAGCTGGGCCGCTTGCTTCACTTGTGCTTCTTGTGGAGATTTGTCTTCGGTTCTTGTCTTTCTGGTGGACTTGGGGACGTCAAAGTTGAACCAGTCGTTACTCACAGCAAACTTATTTGGTGGTGAATCTGCCTGGGCCGGTCGTTTGTGGGTCTTTTTGCCCTTGTGGCCGTCCCTTGGCTTATTTCGCTTCGTTTCCGGTTCTCCGTGATCATGCTTGGCTTCTCCACTTGATAACCGAAGGGGGATTAAAGGCGATTTAGGAGACACTGGAGTGGTCGCCTGAGCGGCCTGCGACGGTGACATGTGTAGCGCCGGTTTGGGGGCTCTTTTATGCGCAACGAACGAGGTTTTTTTCGAGGAATTCGTAACTTAGGCTATAAAAGGTGGTACGGCGGATCGTCTAGATGGGTGGGTGCAGCGGGCGCGGTGGGGGGAAATCAAGCACCAAAAAGTGGTGGCACCTCGAGACGAATCTAGTTTTTAGCCACAATGCCTATTCCCTACATCAAGTCCAAGGACGATTTGGACTTGTACATATCCCAGAACGATTATGTGATGATCAATTTCACCGCTTCTTGGTGTGGTCCATGCAAAGCTGTGGCGCCCATTTTGGAACAGTTATACAGCGATCCAGAACAACGGTTCAATATGATAGAAATGGTTAAGGTTGATTTGGATTCGCAGCAGGAGGTGAGCCGCCGGTATGAAGTCAGCAGCGTGCCGACGTTTGTTTTCGTTGAAAAGGGCAAGGAAACGAGTCGGACTGTCGGAGGAAATATTCCTGAAATCAAGCAAAAACTCGAAGCCTTTCGGGAAAAGGCTCCAGGCGGCTTGAAGAGAAAGGAGCGAGGAACACCCGTGAAGGTTGCGGTTGAATTGAAGCCGTATATCAGCGGCAACTACGAGATTCTCAATTCTACGGTACACACGGGAGGCTTTGAAGCCCTCAATGCCATGAGTTTATACGCCAACGGTGACTTGAGAGACACCATTAAGAAGAATACGGAGAAAAGTGGGATCATAAGTGATGCCGACGCACAATTGTTGCTCCATGTGCCATTGATGAACATTTCCAAAGTATACTCGATTTTGTTGAAACTCAAAAAGCCCGAATACAAGCCGGAATACGTTCTCGATGAAGAAGATTACGCCCAGGAGACCCAGTTCCCCTCGGTGGTGAAAGTATGGGCAAACCACACCAGTCTCATCTCGTTTGACGACGCCGCCAGCGACGCCAATCCAGGACACATTGAGAAAGTCGGCGAGCCAGACGAAAACGGCTGGTACGAGTGTCGGTTAAAGTTTGTGCGGTTCCAGAAAACCCAGTCTCTCACCATCTTTGTCGATGGAGAAGACGAAGACTTGCATACCTTGATAGATGAAATTGTCATTGTGGGATTGTCGGGAGAAGCCAAAGAGCAGCCCACGCTTCTGGCTCTCGAGGAGGATTAGCTCCAGCCCCACCACTACATAGATCTATATACATAGCCATGCGGTCCGTGGCTGCCGATGTCTTCCTGCACACGCGCGGTGTCCACCACCGAATTTTGACCTGGTAAATTTGTGTTGCAACTTTGAACGTGGCGACGAAATATGACCATCATGGGAAGGCAGTTGCCGCTAGGTGTTCGTCGTATCGGTACCTCCGCGTCATACCGTCTGCTATCAACAAACCGTGGGTTTACTGTTTCGAATCCTAGTTTCCGGAGATTGGGCTTGTCCCCGGTGGCAACATCTCGGTATATTTTCAGTCCTGTGACTCTCTTAAGGTTTCACAGAAGTAAATCTGACAAGGCTGGGACCACCAAAGAGACTGAAAAATCAATCTTGGAAAAAGGAGAAACTCAGGAGTTGTTGCCTATTAAAGAGGGCCCAAGTACTCAACTTGTCAAGCCTGAAGAAAGCGACGTTCCCAAGCCCACTCTTTGGGAGAAGGTGAAACATGAGGTTCAGCATTACTGGGACGGTACCAAGTTACTCGGCTATGAAATAAAAGTGTCGACCAAATTGCTCTTCAAATTGGCCGCAGGGTACGAATTGTCCAGAAGAGAAAAAAATCAGTTGCAACGTACCATGGTCGATGTGATCAGATTGGTTCCATTTTCCATGTTTGTGCTTATTCCTTTCGCCGAATTGCTCTTGCCTGTGGCCTTGAAGTTGTTCCCCAACTTGTTACCTTCCACGTATGAGTCGAAGAAGGACCGTAAGGCTAAAAAGGCGAAGTTGTCACAGACCAGAACTTCGACGTCTGAGTACATCAAGAAAACCATGGAAGAATCCGGATTGAAGTTGTCGAAAAAGATCAGTGACAAGGAAAGAGAAGCATTCGTTTCGTTTTTCCACATCATCTCCAACGGTCAGAACCCATCTCGTGAGCACTTGATTCAAGTTGCTAGATTGTTCAAGAATGACCA
This sequence comes from Meyerozyma carpophila, assembly GCA_030573695.1. Taxonomy (NCBI): domain Eukaryota; kingdom Fungi; phylum Ascomycota; class Pichiomycetes; order Serinales; family Debaryomycetaceae; genus Meyerozyma; species Meyerozyma carpophila. Next base: position 794,987 of record JAJMDS010000004.1, on the reverse strand, counting down.
AGTGTTGGACAACTTGTCCCGGAACCAGTTGGTAGCAATGGCAAAGTACATGTCTTTAAGACCATTTGGTAACGATTCTATTTTGAGATATCAAATTAGACATCGTTTATTGACTATCATTAAGGATGATAAGGCCATTGACTATGAAGGAGTGGAATCGTTGACTATCCCTGAATTGTACACGGCATGCCAACAGAGAGGTATTAAAACCACCGATGTTTCTCCTGGACACTTGCGAGAGGAGTTGGCTACCTGGTTAGACTTGAGATTGAGACAAAAGATTCCATCGACTTTACTCATTTTGTCATCGGTATACACTTATGGTGATAAAGCTCGAAGCACCGATACTTACTACGATGCATTGTTGGCGGTATTGTCGTCTATTCCAGATGAAGTTTACAACGTTGCCAAGTTGGAGTTGTCAGATGACTCCAAATTGAAGTTGAACATCTTGAAGGAGCAAGATGAGATGATCAACGAGGAGAACTACCGTGAGAAGGATACCGTTAACAAGGTCAAGGATGACATCAACTTGGACGAGTACGAAGACACCGCTAGTGAGGGTATGAAGATAGAACCAGAAGAAGATGAAAAAGTAGCAGAAGAGAAGGTGGTGAAGAAAACCGAGGAGTCTAACGAAAAGCAAACAACTCAAAACTAAAGCCATTAAGATTGCACATAGATATTAAAGATATTTACGAATGATCGTTATGATTATCAATAAACACTATTTATTTTAGTTTGTGCCGGTGGATCCAAATCCGCCGTCGCCCCGTACGGTTTGGTCCAATTCCTCGTGGGTGATAGACACGATTTCAGCATTGATGATTTGTTCCAACACCAATTGGGCAATTCTGTCTCCTTTAGTGATACTAAAATCTTTATCGGAGTGGTTGAAAAGAACAATTTTCACCTCTCCTCTGTAATCGGCATCAATGACTCCGGCACCTGTGGAGATTCCATGCTTGACTGCCAATCCAGATCTGGGGGCGACTCGGCCATAAGTACCAACTGGAACTATGACGCTGATATCGGTGCTCACCATACCCTGACCTTTGGCAGGAATCACTGCCTCTTCAGACGAGTATAAATCGTAGCCTGCGGCCAATTCTGAGCCCTTGGTGGGCAAGGTAGCTTTGTCTGACCTCAAGAAAACCTTGAGTTCTGGGCCTGTTCTTTGCTTTTTGGGAGTAGTCATATCTAGGAAGAGTGAAAAATTCAGTCGCGTCGCGTAGTGAAATCTACTATCTAACTTGTAGGTGTGCTCGCTGTTCAAGCTCTATGGTTCAAGTGCCTTCAATTGCTGTCTACGGTTCAATGGGTCTATGGTTCTGCTCTCTATGACTCTATGTGCAAGTGGCCGTTTTCTATATATATGAGACGGTCGGTGTAGGCTCTATCAAGGTAATGCCAGTCGCCGAACTTTTCTTTCATATCGCTGCGCCAATTGTAGGTTGATGGGGCATTTCGTACTCTTCCGACGGAGTAGATGTAGTCCATCACCACGGCGGTTTTCCAATTGAGGATTTCCTCCTTGTATTTATGGGAGTAGATTCTTTTATCCTGTGGGCTATACTGGCCCTTTTCATCGTCGGAGAGCTGTTTCCAATGGTTAGCAGCAGCGATGGAAACAGCAGCATTCTTTCGTTGATTCTCGCTCAATTTGCCATTAAGGGCCTCTCTGACTTCCTCTGGTGAGGGGGAGTAGTCGCTGTAGTTCTGCTTGTAAAATTTCAGATACCCGCTAGAATACTTGGGATGCCTTGAAGTGCTCATGATAAACTTGGTTCGTCTATCAGCTAGGCTCACGAACCGGTCTTTTTCTTCAACCAATAGATCCATAAACAGGCCGGGTCCATTTTGGGCACGATATATTGTTGCTGGCTTCAAGAATCGACGATTGAACGACTCGGCGATCAAGCTGTCGTAATAGTCTCTGTCAAATTCATGTGGTGATTTTTTGGCTCGAAGTTTGTCTTTTATGATTTCCCATGGATAGAGACCCAGTAATGGATACGGGTTGAATCTGTGGTTACTCTCGTACCGTTTTACATACTCCACCACTTCGTACCCTCTCCATATTCTCAACAGATGCAAATAAATATCATGTTTCATGGTACCAAAACTTTGTTTTATGTCGTCAGAAAGATCATTCCATAACCTCTTGTGTTTCTGTTTAGCTAGCAATTGAGCTTGTTGACTAAACAAGTCAAAACCACTTAGTTTGGTTGGTTGATGATGAACAAACTCTCGGTAGCTGGTCGTGTTAGTATCCACATATTCACTACTTTCAGAGCCGAAAAGGAGTTTGTGGATGCGCTGCTTCTCTTGTTGAAGCGCAGGAGACAATTCGGGGTAGCCCAAGTCAAAAGGTGTTTTATTCCAAAGTTTGCATTTTTGTAGAGAAATGCGTTTCATGCGAGAACTGATAATGCGAGCAGACTAGAGACATAAATACATTTTTCATTAAACTTGCTTCATTAATGCACTTTATTAATCTCTCTTCTTTATTAACCATTCCCATTGCAACGACTAATCACCTAGTATTGCATCTTTATTCAACGTCTCGTACAATCTCACCTTGAGCACCAATGGTGCATCCTTAATGGTCCGAATGGGTCTGGTGGGATCTGTCGTCGAGGTCCGTATGAGGGTCAGCTCGTCTGCACCGAGCCGGTGGCCCAAGTATGTCAACGTGGACTGACGGAATATACACTGGAAAAGAGTAAGTTGTAGCACCATGATCACCACATCACTTATGATCAATTGAGGAAGTCCCAAAGGTGTAAGTTTCTTGAACCACACGGTTTTCGCAGGTACAACGGGCGTGGACTCGCCTATGAATGACACGAACCACCAGGTTCCATGCTCAATAATTGACAATTTATCCTCATCGGCTATCAGTATAAGCCATGCCACCACAAGTCCATGGTATATACAAACGAAAAACGTCTTTGCGTACATGAACCAGCACACCCGGCGGAAGATAATGTCTTGTCGTTTCTCCTTTTCCCATGCTTGGAGCCCCTCGGCTTGATTTATGGTTCGAATCATCGTCGGCAACCAGGTCTGTTCGGCTCGGGACCGGGCCAAAGTAATGGAACCACAACTTAGAATCAGCTGCGCCGTTCCATGAAGTAGTATGGGCACTATGCATGCCGAATGGCAATATTTGACAAATTGGAAGGTCATCAATATATATACTAGAGCTTCTAATTGCTTGATGACATGGATCTGATGTCGGGTTTTATTGTGGCCGTCTTGTCTGATGGAGAAAGAATGAAGCTCTTCCTGTTCCACTATCTTGGACGCCGACTCGGTGACGTAGCCTGGGATCTCCAGGGGTTCATCCTGGGGAAAAGTGCCCGGAATAACGTTCATAGCTAGGTTAACAAGTCAGTGCGATTCCAATCGATCGCTGCGGCGCGCGCTACAAAACTGTCCTAAGAATCATGTAATTTGCTAAAAAAATACATACCCCGAGCTAAGGGTGGAATTAGTTGAACAACTCACCAATGTTGGCAGGCATCTCCTCGATTTGGGTCGAGTAGAATTTTTCAATCTCTCTCATCATACCAACGTCCTCATTGGTGACGAAGTTGATGGCAACACCCTTTCTACCGAAACGACCACCTCTACCGATTCTATGAATGTAGTTTTCTTTGTTGGCAGGCAAGTCGTAGTTGATAACCAACGACACCTGTTGAACATCGATACCTCTGGCCAACAAGTCAGTGGCAATCAATATACGAGACGAACCCGATCTGAATTCGTTCATGATGGTGTCTCTGTCAGATTGAGGAAGGTCGGCGTGGATGGCAGAAACGGTAAAGTTCTCGGCCTTCAACTTGGTGGTCAAGAACTCAACCTTGGATCTGGTGTTACAGAAAATAACCGCTTGGGTGACGGAAATGGAGTCGTACAAGTCACACAAACAGTCAAACTTGTAGTCTTCTTGTTCAACGTTGATGTAGAATTGCTTGATACCTTCCAAAGTCAACTCGTCCTTCTTGACCAAGATTCTAACAGGGTTGTTCATGAACTTGGTGGTGACTTCCAACACATCTTGAGGCATGGTGGCAGACAACAACACAACTTGAGTGGTTTCTGGCAACAAACGGAAGATATTGTAGATCTGCTCCTTGAAACCGGACGACAACATCTCATCGGCTTCATCCATGATGAACATCTTGACCTTGTCAGTTCTGAAGAAACGACGTTCAATCATGTCGAAAACTCTACCAGGAGTACCAACAACAATTTGAACACCAGACTTGAAGGCCTCGATATCATCCTTCATGGAGGTACCACCAATGGAAGCGTGAACGGTGACGTTCAAGTATAAACCAATGTGGGTAATAACGTTTTGAATTTGCAAAGCCAATTCTCTGGTTGGAGCCAAGATCAAAGCTTGAGTAGCCTTCAAGTTCTCATCAATTCTTTGCAAAGCAGAGATGGTGAAGGTGGCAGTCTTACCGGTACCGGATTGGGCTTGAGCCAACACATCACGGCCCTCGGTGATGGGCAAAATAGCTCTTTGTTGAATAGCGGATGGCGATTCGTAACCGTAACCGAAAATACCTCTGACGATGTTTGGCTTCAAGTTCAAGTCATCGAACGAGTAGACAACATTGTCATAGTTGGTCTCGATGGTGTTAGCGTCGATTTCGTTAAATTCCTGCGACATTCTGGTTTTTCAATAAGAAATTTCCCTGGCAATGATTTTGGGATCACAGAGAAAAAAATGATGAAAATTTGGCGCCCGTGCACCAGGCCGGGTAACCGATGCATCTTATCTGGCTGCAACCGTTGCGTGACAGCAGTGAGAGCCTGGCCCAGTCACGTCTTCTTATATTAGTGTATAGTTCTCCATAATGCTTTAATTCTCATTCTTCAGTTACATTCGCATACCTTTATATATTTCTAACATTAAAATGCTACCAATCAAACACCCGTTCCGGCCGACGTTGATTGCGTTCCCATGGAAACAATTGCAGACTTCCATGATTAAATTGGTCCTCCTCGTTAATCTCGGGATCCATTTCAACCTCGTTTTCAACCAATCCCATCTCCTGAAACCTCTCTTCGACCTGGGCTAGTGTCGCTTCCCCGTCTTCTTCTCCGTGGTCTTCATTCACTTGAGTGTCCTCCACCACCAGCTTGTTGTAAAGTGGATGGTTTAGAACAAAGTCCTGAGAGGAGTCGAACACACGTTCTGGTCGTTGGGAAGGATGGTACCCGTACCCAGGCTCAATAGCAGTTTCGTTGTTTGGAGGTTCTGCAACAACTTGTTGAGTCTCTTGTTGAACTTTGTGAGGTTCCTCATCCCAAGAGCTTTTGAACTCACCAATCTCAAATGTGCTTTTGTAATCGGGTTCGGGCGCCGGTGGAGGTGCATTTGCTGGGTTCCAAAGAGCGTCGGCACTGGGACGAACAGAGTCCGGAATGTGCTGGTAGTTGACTGGATCACAGAGAGTGGACGGATCAAAGGCCTGCTTTTCTGTATGAGAATCTTCATAAGGTTGGGGATCCTTCTCGATTGTCGTGGAGGCTTCCTCTGAAGTCCATCCTAGAACATTTTCAATAGTATCGTGAAATTGGCCAAACCAGAGACCCCACCACTCGCCATAGGATCCATTATTCTGGCCGGAATTCCACGGCTTAAAAGGTCCAATGTAGTGAACAAGCTTGGTTTTGGCATTGACACCAAAGGCAGACAGCGAGCCGGAGTTGAAGTAAGATGCGGCAGTAGAGTGATATCTGCTAAGAGTTTCCGAAACACCAGCATAGCGCTCTCCAACACCCGGAGCATAGTGCTGGCCACGGGCTTGATCCCCAGGGCCGTTTTCGTCGGTAAAGTGCTTGAATGCTGGAAGATACTCATACTGAGCCGACGGAGTGACATTGTACAAGAATGGCAATTTGACCCACGAAGACGTTGTAAAGCCCGATGCTTCGCTGACGTTGGTGCGGTTGGAGCTCAAAAGGTCTGAAACCCAGTCTGGGTTTGGATTGAAATACTGGTTTAGAAGACCCTGGTCGGCACCATCAAAGGAGACCGAACCCTCAGAAGACGATGCAAGTTGGCTCAAACGATTAAAGTCAACTATATTTGGCCGCAACACAAACATGCCCGAGTTGAAGATGTCAGGAAACCCGCTGTCTGGTGCCGCTAAAATCTTGTTCTGTGGGAAGTCAAGGTTTAAAAGATCAACCACCGTAAGCGAACCATTGATATTCGGAAGTGTATCGGCGTCCAAGTAAAGAATCTTGTCATACTGGGTCAAGGACCAGAGAAGAATCTTGCTGTAAGTTTTGTCAAGGTCCGGTCTGCCCAAGTCGTTATTCAAAACATCTGCGTCCTTGGTAATTATAGGGTCGATATCAATCAAGTCATCATAAAACTCACTTAATAGGTGCAAATGGTTGGCGCTAAAAGCTTGTCTATCTATAAGAACACACAATTTTGGACTCGTTACAGACTGGTCTTTGGCGAAAAGCTTTTTCAAAGCAATTGCTAATACTAGAGCTCCGGGCAAGTAGTCATCACTGTAAAGTAAGGTGAAGATTGCGGAGGTCATTGCAACAATTATCGGGCCACAATATCAAAACGGCTGCTTTGGTATAACGGAAAGTGATGGAGTGCACTTGGAATGAAAATGCCCGAGTCACTGTCTTTTCGGGCCCCTTTTGGATGCTCAATGTCTCTTTTTAGAATTGGCTAATGCTTCGATAGATGTGTCCCAAAGCTACACTTGTAGGTGTAACTTTTTTTCAGATACTAAGGCTAACGTTTGTGTAAATTAGGGGTGCCAGAATCCCGAGAATTGCTTTTCCGTTGTCAAAGTCTCAATGTCCACAAACAACAAGGATATTTCCGGAGTTTCGGAGATTCCCCACGCCATTTTTCGTGCAGGAGATGCGGAGCCGGGACAGGTATCGTTGCCTAATTCGTCTATATTAGACACAGATCTGTAAGGAACCAACAGATTTTGGTTTGAAATGCATTAAGTCTTTCGTTGTTCCTTCACCTCAATTCAATCGTATAGTTCTTTATTCATGAAGCCATTACTATTTCCAAATAACATTCTTGTCTTCAGGAAGTTTTTTCTTTTCCACTTCTTTCAGCTCTACATTACTACGTCTGTGTTCACAATTATGACATTAGATATACAACGGACACACCCAATACCTTAACGGGAGTAAGACCAGACGTTCTTCAACAAACCGTCTTGTTGAGCCAATCTGTTCAACGAGTCGTCAGCTTCACCTCTACCTCTAATGTATCCGGACAAAGCGTATGTGATGTTGTCACCGGCAATGGCTCTTCCCTCCTCATCGACCTTGGCGATGTTGATTTGGACAGAGGCATGGTCCTTAGCCTTGATGATTCTGTTGGTGGCAGAACACTTTCTTGGAACGTACAATTCCACCTGAATGTTAGTAAGGAGCATGATGATTTGGAGGCTCTACACGGACATCACATGGCGATACCAGTGTGAGCAGCACAAGATTGTGCTGAATATACCTTGGAATAATCATGGATTCGTGCTTTTGACGCTTTGAAGATTTCCACTTTCAACCCTTTCTGGAGAGTTTGAACCATATAGGATGTATACCGGTGTATGTCCGTCATATCTGGCTAGGTTTTACTTACTAATTGACCCTTGTCGTTTTCCATCTTGTTGTATGACTATAGTTGACTTCGTAGTTGATCGAAAATTTTCACACCTCAAAATGGTGTGCACACATTGCTAGGGTAGAGCCCTGCACGTGAAATAAGAATCGGCACGTGGTCAGAAACATGTGCGGACATCAAATGCAGGACCGATGTGATATAGCTGTATATCACTTTTTGGATATATAGGTTTGTGTGTTTTTTGGGGATTTCAACTATGTATGTAAAGAAATCATGGCCATTTAGTATTAAGTCAAGAACTTCTTCTCTCACTTGAAACGGGATTACCCACTTGTCATGTCCTCTTGTCAATCATGCTCCTTTCGAATTTCGAAGAAGCGAAAAGCAGAAAGCGAAGCTTCTCTTTTTATCCAGTAGTCGTAGCATATACCGGTACACATACCAGTACCCCTGTACATTACAACACCACAACGGCTGTACATCTCTATTTTATGGTATCTGCAGGAATGGGTGCAAATTATACTCGAACCAATACGGCTACAGATTCCACATGATGGGTCTGTGGAAAAAAGTCGAAACCCTTAATGCTCTCAACCTTGTAGTTTGCACCATTCACGGTATTATTGAGAAACCATTCCACGTCTCTTGCTTGTGAATGAACATTGCAACTGATGTAGACGATCTTGACCGGATTGTACTCTGATAACTGATTCAAAAATACGTCGTCACATCCTTTACGAGGAGGGTCAAGGATCACAGACGTTTGCAGAGCAGGCGTATCTATGTCTTTGAATAGTTCCTCGGCTTTACCAGCGATGAATTTGACGTTTGCAATATTATTATTGGCGGCATTTCTTTCGGCAAACTTGACAGAGTCTGCGCTTACTTCGACTCCAATCACCTTCTTGACATTATTGGAGCATGAAATTGAAAATAATCCAGATCCACAGTACGCATCTACCAAGTAATTATCTTGCGTTTCTGAAATTGCAAGATTGGAACGAACGTATTGCAATACCGCTGGAAGTATGGAATTGTTATTTTGGAAAAACTCACCAGCAGAAAACTCAAACTCACGCCCATCAACAACCTCGCGAACAATCTGCCGACTGTTGGTCACACAAGTTTTGATACCATTGTTGTCCTTGATTATGGAAACTTCACCACTTTCATTTGTTGATCCAACAAGATCGGTTTCATTAACGCTAGTGTTTTCACGAAGAAGAATAGTAGCACCTTTCTTGTACTTTTCGAACTCTTTTTTATACCGCAAGCGCTCATTCTTCATCCCAACATTGACAATTGGGGTTCCAATGCTACATTCTTCAATGTCCAATATTGAACCAGAACCTCCATCTGTATTTCTCCATTCGGGTCTTCCTTTGGACCCAAACCCTAGCGGTGGAAGCGGCATGTTCTCGGGCTTCTTGTAGGGAAGGTTGAAGTGTGGGGTTAATTTGGTTCTGTAATTATACTGCAAAGGTGACGGTTCAGTGGAGTCCACTTTCGGCAACAAATTAGCTGCCATGAGCTTTGGTGCAAAATGGGTGTATGCGTTCTCTATTGTCTGCCTTTTGAACACGAGTTGTTGGTCGTAAGCAACGTTCTGATATTGACATCCGGAGCATTTACCGAAATAACGACAATTGATGAGCAGATCATTTCTCAACTCAGATGGCTCCTCTACAGACAAAAGATCAGCCTCAGCATACAAGGGATGTGTCTTGAATACCCTCACTGTAACAATGTCTCCTGGAAGTCCAAAAGGTACCAAGATAATCTGTTTTCCAGCTTCATTGGTAGGATGTTGAATCACAGCCAAACCGTCTCCATTCGAACTCAATTGTCGTATCTTGACATTCTGTACTTCCCGGTGGTATTTGGATGCAATTTCAGGCTCGTTGAGGATCCCGGGCATGTCGTTAGCAATATCGGATTCGTGGAGGGAATCAGACTTCATCAATAATTGAATCTCATGCTTTAATACACCTAATGGTGAGGTTTCTTCTACAGCTTTAGCCTTATATTTACGACGAACGACCTTCTTCTGCTTCTTGTGGCCTGCACCCGGGTCAGTAACCGTGCGTTTGCGGTCGTCCATAACAGCTGGAGTCATTATAAAAATAACCGATGCGATGAGATTAAGGTGCTATCGGAGCGCGACTGCATACAATCGATCCAATGGGCAAGCAGATCAAGGTAAGCTACTTTGCCAACCCCAAATACTCGGTGGCCAAGGCGAACCCCCACACCGATACTGGTCCCATGCCTCCGTAGATAATGAGTCTTCCGATGATTTCAACATCATATCTGGGCTTGAAAACACCAGCACGTTTTGGTGGGACTGGCAAGGATGCATCCGAGTGTTTGTCCTTGTAGTCTAACATTTCATAGTAATCGATATCGGTTGCGGGTCCAACCATATCCGTCTTGGAGTGATCGGAAATTCCTCTTATAAGTTTGTTGAGATCACCAATGTTACCACCGCTGTTATCCATGTTGGAAATGGACTGAGACCGGATTTGACGAGTAGTCAGCTTGGTGAAAGCTGTGGCCTCAAAGTTCTTTCTGGGGATATAGACACCCACGCGCTTATATATGGGCGGGAGGATAGTGAACACCACGGGTTTGGACACCGACTTCCATACTGCAACCAAAAACACTCCAAGCACCACTCTTGCGATCACTTTAAGTAAACCAAGGGTGTTATAATCGTAGAAAATCACAAGTGGGTCGCCCGAGTTGGTGGTCAAGTACCCGGTATTGTAACAGAGCCAGTGAGTCAAATCGAGACCAATGAGAACGCCAATGAAAGCCACTGTATCGTCGAAACATGGGCAATCATCAACCGGCTCCGAATGGGTGTTGATCAACATAAGGTACATAATAACCACGAGCACTGGCGCGAGGGCTCTTCCCCATTTGGTGCCGGTATCGAAAAGTAACATATCCCAGGCGTGTCCCCAAACGTAGCGGAAGATGAACAATCCAGTACCAATTACAGACCCCACGAACAAGTCGAGGAAACCGTGCATTCCGCAGTAAAGTCTTCCAAATATCAAGGAAAAGTAATAAACAAAGAGAATGCTTGCCAAAATGGTGAATTTGGTGGTGGACATTTGGTCTCGAGAATCGTAGAGTCTCAGAAGCAAAATCAACGAAACTGCAGTTGCATTGGCACTGTGGCTCGATGGAAACCCATATTCCTGGGCCGTGTATGAGCTCATGGTGATGCGATGAAGTGGAGGCGACCGTGGACGAGGCAAACACATAAAATCTTTGAGGTTGCCTGATATGTATATTCCAAGACCCAACACATAGATCAAGTCACGGCTCAAAGTGGAGCCAAACCATAGAGGAACCGGCAACATAAGCACGTAGAACGTATGGGACGCCAAGTTGGCTGTCCAGGCAAAGTAGAAATCTAGCATTGGTGTGCGAATCGCTGTTTGAAGGGACGCCAAGATATCGGTTTCCATTCGGATATATGGTAGAAGTTTACTCCGCAACCAAAAACGAGTGGGAGAAAGATGTGATTTGTAGTGGTCATTGGGGAGGGTGCCTGCGTCTGTGTCGACTGGTTTCTTGTCATCGGTCGACGGCGGCGGAGCAGTGCTCCTCAGTCGTAGTTGTGACATCAAAGAAGAAATTCGCGAAATGAGATTTAGATACGGAACAGTAATGCGGAGATTAGTTCGCGAAATTATACATTGTAGATTACTTTGGGAGCTACGCAGACGATTGATTATGCTTTGCAAGTGCAAGATGTAGGTAATACTCTTGCGCGGCTATTGAGACAATTGTAGGCCATCCACCCTCTTAGCACCGCTCTTCATAATATTACACATCGTCTTCGCTTCTTGGCCTTTTCTCGGGTAAATGCAAATTCGTCGTTGTTGTATTTGTTCTCGGAAGCCACGTATGGGTTGTAGTCGCCGTCGCCTTCGGTCAATGGCTGCTCCAAGAGGAGAGTTGACTCAATTGACGAATTTTTATTGTGTCCTCTCTTGGTGGAGATCGAAGACTGGTTCCGGGTATGGCCAAACGCACGAGAAAGACGGTGTTGTCGGGTCCTTTCCATCTGTTCCCTGACGGTTATCTGGCGCTGGAAGTGGTGGAGAGCGAAATTGAACACCGTTTTGATGTTGAACATAGACTTGGCCGAGCATTTGACGTACCCCACCGCATTGATTTCGGTGGCCACCTCGATGGGTAAATGGTCATCAATGGATGAATGCAAGTCAGCTTTGGTCCCCACGAGAATAATTGGAACCCCAGGGCAGAAATGGTTCACTTCCGGGTACCAAGTGTCGGTTACGTTTTGTAGAGATGTCAAATTGTCGAGTGAAAAACAGATGAGCAATACATCTACGTCAGGGTACGACAACGGACGAAGACGGTCGTACTCCTCTTGGCCTGCGGTATCCCAAAGGGCAAGTTCGATTAATTTCTGGTCGGGGGTTCTGACGTTGGCAACGTAATTTTCAAACACAGTTGGAACATAGATTTCTGGAAATTTTTGTTGGGTGTAAGATACCAAAAGACAAGTCTTACCGCATCCACCATCTCCAACAACCACAAGCTTCATTTGGTAATCTGATCGTTTACTGAATGTGGGGAGAATTTGGTACTGAGGAACCGCTGGATCTTCTCGAACAATGACTTTTAATCCATTATTCCCCAATTTTCTTTCCTGAAGAAGCACACTTTTGCGCTTGGCTGCATCATAGGGATTGGACATAACAAGCAGACCACGAAAATGAAAGTGTTATCGGCGAGGATACTAAATATAGCAAATGGTTGTGTTTAGATCAGGCACCGACTGCACGCGGGCAGTGCTCCGGGGAGTGCATACGGCCACCGCAGGAACCATCGGAGCAGCAAAGGTACATCGGTAGTGAACCGACTAGGGAAATTGAGTAGTGAAATGGAATAATGAAGGTTCCATGCGACTTCTGTTATTACAAGTGTTTCTAGCTGGAATTTGGTGGCTGAGAAGTGTTCAGCTTGAAAACGCCATTTTTCAGCACCGTGTCGGTTGCAAATCCAGAGATTACGTTGCCTAGTTTTCGAATTGGCAATCGTTTGGACTAAAGACTTGGTTGCTTGTTCATTCTGGGTCTTATTCGAGCAATTAGCTTTATCAGAAAAATGAACCTTCTTGGTGAACTGGAAATGCACAGAAACAAGACCAGTAGCTTCAAGTATGCTTTGAGTTTGAACAATAGTTCTACATAACTATTGAAGGGTCCTGTTTTGGTCCCTTTCATGAAGAGAGTACCGTTTTCGTATACAATGAGTTCATGTATCATATGAATAGCATTGGACACGGCTACAAAATGAGAGGACTGGTGAGAAATACAGAGACTGACGACCAGATAAAGGCCAGAAACTGACCAGAAACTGACCAGAAAAACGCAGCCATACTTCTACTCACTTCATTCACAGTAGAGTATTCGAAGATTAGTGGGAATTTTCAGCAAGAAATTTGCAACCAAAGATCACCTGATAAGGATCTAATGCTTGGTTCCAATTGTAGGCTAAAATTGCCGCTTATCCAATACTGAACTTACGAAACTAGACCTACGACACTAAACTTACGAATTATCATCGACGAGTTTGAGGACTGGTTCGTTAGCCTCCTCTAACCTCTACTTTCACATTCTGAAACTAACGGTAAACGGCGTGCACACAGATAACGGCCGCAGTACACAGCCTGCACACAGCCGAGTCAATGGCTGGCACCGCTTTGCGCAAAACCGGCGGTTTTCTGCCTAATTCGGCGCTCTGCGGCAACAAGCCGCAGCCCCCTCCGCCGGCACAATCCATCTCATGCACATTCGAGACAGCTTACCCGCTCATAACCCGAATGCCAAGAGCAACACGAGGGCTTGAAAACAAGTTTACAGCCGTAGTTTCGAGGCCCAAAACGGCCCCACAGGCCCTATAACACCCCCCGTAGCCCCGGGTCCATCGCGCCACTTTTCCAACTTTTTGCTGGCTAAACAAACCAGCACCGCCTTCGCTTACATAAGCGACACCAAACCGCGATTTTTTCTGCCGTCGTCAAGCCATTCATAAACAACAGGGATATTCGTGCGCACAAAAAGTATTGTCGTCTACTACAGCAACGAAATAAGGAGAAATTTGTTATTAGTGTTCTGAATCACTTAGAAAATCTGCCATTCATTTAGTAAAAAGTACCCGGTGAGCTATATTCTCCCTATTCTTTCCTTAAGTTTATTTTGCTAGCTAGCCATCAGCAATGAAGTTTTCCTTGCCCATTTTATCTGCTATTTTGGCTTCCGTTTCCTCCGTCCACGCCGCGTGTCAAGAAGTCGACGGTAACTACTACTGTTCAAAAACATCTAAGGTGTACTTTGAAGGTGTTGGTTTCTCTGGTTCCTACCAAGATGTTACCAACATGGACGAAACCACCGGTAAATGTACCCAAGAAACTTACGACTTTTCTGGAAACCTTTCTCCTTTGAACGAAGAATTATCGCTCCATTTCAGAGGTCCTTTGAAGTTGTTGCAATTTGGTGTCTACTACCCAGCTTCCAGCTCCAACAACAAGAGAGAAGACGACGAGGAGTGTGTCACTCAGCATGTGCACCACAAGCACAAGAGAGCAACCCAGGTTGTCGAGGTGACCCAAACCGTGTTTGTCGATGGAAACGGTAACACTCAAACCTCTGAGATTGCCGTTCCCACCTCGACTGGTGGCTCTGGTTCTAGTTCTGGTTCCGGTTCTGGTTCTGGTTCCGGTTCTGGCTCTGGCTCTGGTTCTTCTGGTTCTGGCTCGTCGCCCTCCAGCTCGACTGCTGCTGCTGCTTCGGCTTCAGCTTCGTCTGACAGCTCGAGCTCCGCTGTCGCTGGAGACTGGGAGAGAGTTGCCTACTACACTCCTGGTAACGCCGACAACGTCACCTTCCTCAACTACCACGGTGGTTCTGGTTCTGGTGTGTGGTCGTCTGCCTTTGGTAACTCGCTTTCGTATGCCAACTCTGACAACACTGGAGCTTCTTCTTCTGCTGTTGCCTTGAAGGAAGTGACCATTCCTTCCGACAATGAATTCACCATCATGTCTTCCTCCAAGTGCAGTGGCGACTCTTGTGGCTACTACAGAGAGGGTATCCCAGCCTACCACGGCTTCGGCGGTACTGACAAGCTTTTCATCTTTGAGTTTGAGATGCCTTCTGACACAAGTGGCTCTTCGTACAACAATGACATGCCTGCCATCTGGATGTTGAACGCCAAGATCCCAAGAACTTTGCAATACGGTGACTCTTCTTGTTCGTGCTGGAAAACCGGATGTGGTGAGTTGGATTTGTTTGAAATTTTGTCTTCTGGTTCTGATAAATTGATCTGCCACTTGCACGATGGTCAAGGTAGCAGCAACGGATACGGTGGCGGTGGTTCCCAGGACTACTTCCAAAGACCAACCAGTGGTTCCATGAAGGCTGCGGTTGTGTTTTCGGGAAGCTCCATTCAAATCGTTGAAGTTGACGACGACACCGACTTTGGCTCTGTCTTGTCTTCGTCCACCGTCAGCGAATGGACTAGCGAGTCTGGTTCCAAGGCGACCATTGGATACTAATGTATTCATGACAATTGTTTAGATGTTTTAAATGTACAATACTTAAAGTTCGATCGCGCATAGTTGCGCATCTCATCAATGCTGTACTTGGGGGTGGATGTAGGTTCCGGGTCGGTAAGATGCATGCTCACGGCAGGAAACTACCGGGCCACAGAGTCACGACAGATAAGCATCAACCACAGCCCTGAAAATAGAGCGGTAGTGAGTCAATCCTCTCGAGAAATCTTCAAAGCAATACAAGAGTGCTTCCAGCATTTGTTGAAATTGTCACCAGTTAAAGCTATAGATGGCATAAGCGTCACAGCTACGTGCTCAATGGTGGTCCGCGAGGTCGTAGAAGAAGCAGGCACCAACATGGTTCTTGGGCCATACAATGGCGATCAGGACATTATCATGTGGATGGATTCCAGAAGTAGTGGTGAATGTGAAAATTTGAACACGCTTGTTCCACGAGACAAATTGCTGATTGTGGGAGGAAGGTACATCCCCGAGATGGGGTTGCCCAAACTCAAGTGGCTAAGTGACCATACAGACCAGCAATTGATGTGCTTTGAACTCTATGACTGGATATCTCATCTTCTCATCGTTGGCGATGGTGAGACTGTTCCATATAATCATTCGTATGGCATTGATGATGTGGCCATGGACGGCTCGATTAAGGGTTGGTCGGAGGAGTTCTTAAGCCTGGTGAACATCAGAAGTGGCATCAGAGTTGGAGGATACGGTTTGGACAGATCGCGAGTTATGCCTCTAGGAAGTGCAATTGGCACCATGGCAGCAACACTTACGTCCAGTTTGGGCCTTGCCGGACAGCCCGCTGTCTACCATGGCTGTATAGACTGCTACGCTGGCTGGGTGTCTACAAATCCTGACATTCTTGAGCGCAAAATTGATGGCACGCTTTCGATGATCGCAGGAACCTCAACTTGTTTCGTGTTGCCCACAAGTTCTCCCGAGGCTGAACCGATAGACGGGATATGGGGACCATTCTGGCAACTTTTGCCCAACAAAAGGGTTTATTCTTTTGGCCAACCGGCCACTGGAAAGCTTTTCGAGGAGTTGTTTCGCGAGTACAACGATATTATAGGCGACCACAATGGTTTCGAGCTTGTTGAAAGAGAGACCCGGAAGATAGAGGCGGAGCACCACCAAACCATCAGCAGCCTTATTCGGTGCTACTTTTACTATGGCGACGTTTACGGCAATCGGAGCCCATACAATGATTTTTCCATGAGCGAGGCATACATAGACGGTGCCAATTCGTCCGTTCTCCAAGCCTCGGTTTTGCGGGACCACACTGTAACCAGTCTCGTGGTTCGGTACAACTTGACATTGGAGTTTCTTGCGTTTCAAACCAAGCAAATTATCGGCAACATTCAAAACGAGGCCATTGACCATGTCGAGGTGAGTGGTTCTCAGGCTACAAATGCCCGGTTTATGCAATTGCTATCTACGGTTCTACAAGTTTCGGTGGTTTCCACCCCAGCGTCCAGCCAGTACCAGGTGGTAGAGGGCTCGTGCCTCATAGCCATGTGGGGACACCGACTGCGAAAAGACGGTGAGGGCATAAAAGAAATTTGCGACCCGCGACAGGAGAAAATATACGACCCAGCAGAAGGTGCTATGTCGAAGTTGTTGCGCACCAAATGCGAAATTGTGGAGCAGTTCAGCCAGGCCCAGAGAACATTCCGCCAACAAATGGCTTCTTTTCCAAAGTGTGCAATTGACGAATCCGAATAACGGCTCGGCCCCATTCTTACCCCACGCATCCAAACACTCCGCACCAACCCCAGGCGGCCCCCGCTGATTAATGTCATATGCAGGGTAATTTTTAGGGTTCGCATCGAAGTCAAAAACGACAGTCATCTATTGCCCACATAGTATGCTATGATAACCCCCACGCCGATGCTGTCTCAGGATCTGGGGTCCAAAATGACCACCAACAGCTTGAGTCCAGACTCAAAGGCAAGCTATGACGACGACATCGTGCCTCGTCCTGCTTCTTCGTCGTCGTCCATCGTCGGCTCGGCTCCGCCGCTTCTAGCGCAAATCGGCCGAAGTAGCAGTAGCCTGGCTACAGTTAAGCTGACCAGCACCCAAAACGGCTCAGCTACCCAGCTGCAACCCAAGAAGAGAAAAACTTCGCACGTTCGTGCCTGTGATGCTTGTGCCATCCGTAAAGTCAAATGTGATCTGAACCGACCTTGTAGCCATTGCGTCAGCAACAAGATAACCTGTACTCTGGTGAGACAGCGCAAGAAGTGTGGGCCCAAAAATTTGCACAAAAAAACCCTAAACTCCATCAGCAGTGTCAGTGTTCCCGACAGCCCTACTCGCACTACAAAATACCTACTTTCCGATATAACCAGCGCCGAGGTGGTGGAACTCTTGCAAATGCTCCAGCAGCCCACGGTGTTTTCGTTTCTCGCACCGCTCACGGTTCCCTCGATCATTAGGTCGTTTGCAAAGCACATCGACTTCATCAACAATAATTCTGTCAATGATGGTCGAATTCTCGTCGACCCTACAGATCCCATCTTCATCTCCAAAGTATCGGTCATATTCACCCTCATCCTAATCTTGATAGAAAACTTGATCAAACTCTTGTCGTTGAATCACAAGTTCCATTTCGAAGTCCGCAATTTGACCTACTACAAAAACTTCAAACATCACCTCCAAACAAAATTGTCAGAAACATTGTCAACTTTGGACAAACTCCTCATCTTTCCCTCATTTTCACTTCAATTCAAACAACAGATCACCTACTACAACCAAGCACTTACTTCCTTGCATCTTTTCCGCTACTACCAAATCGCAAGTCTTAATGAACAACAAAAACTCATCTACCTTCGAAAGGCCATCACTTTCTTTCAGCTCGTTAGTATCCCAGTGGGTAACAAGAGTGACTTGAGCACCGTGCAACTATATGAATTATACGAGACCGTTTTTGAGCTGGAACGTTTCAATCTTCTCTTTCAGTTCAATCTCGTTTTGAAAGACTCCAACTTGCTCTTACGAGAATGGGTGTTTTCTGCCTCGCTGCAAGTAAGCACCGACCATGCCAACTTGATGTTCCAGATGCTCAAAGTTCTAAACAAGTATGATCTTTTCAATGACAAGATTCTCGGTGCGCTTTCATCCTACGCACTAGTTCCCTCCACGAGTTTCCGAGGGGAAAATGCCCTTGACTCTGACGACCGTTACGTGCCGCGTGTCAACTTCGAGGTGTTCAAGAAAGAGCTAGATATGGTTAAGGCGAAGTTCAACCCAGCCGATCTCATCATCAAGAATGTCATTTTGTTTAAGATTTTGGTGTTTTACTCCAAAAACCTTTATTTCAAAGTAAGCGATCCGTTATTTGAAATTATTAACGGCATAAACAATGCTTTGGATCCGTCAGATAATATGCTTTCCTTAAGTTTATCCAACTACCAAGCGGTCCCACATCTCCTACAATTGTTACACTTTTATGTGGACATCGAAAGGCGGAGCAATGGTGCACCTGAGTTTGCCAACAACAAGCAAAGCGTAATTGAATTGAGCCATAAGATTGTGGCTGTTTCGTCCTTGGGCTACTGCAATGTCGATAACTTGATTCAATCCAATCGTCTGCTCAAATTTTGGTATGAAAGTATTCCGCGGCCTTATAACCGTGGCGATTCTGAAATGGAATGGAGGAATACCGCTGCTAATGACGCCAAGGAACCTAATCTCTATGAACTTTTGGACGAGCTAGAGATATCGAATCTCATTTCCAATTCGCAGACCCCGGCCACAGTCATATCCAGCTCGGCACCACAAGCGCACACTATGGCGTTGCTACCACCACGACCTCATAGCACGCAGTCAGAACAGGCCATTTCCCACGGCTCCCACGTCGAGGATACAGTGGCTCCGTTAGAGGTCAACATCGACACCGAAGCGAACTCAAATGTAACAAGCTTGAGTCCCAGTATCAACTTGGCCGATTTCAACCCGGTGCCCATAACTGCGCCAGCACCGCCGGTGATCACACCAGCCAATATCAAGCGCGAAGAGATGCCGGAAATGAATGCGTTGGTTGTTTCCGAGAGTACTAAAAGTCTTTACAACCTCTTTAATCAGGTTCAGGATGACTTGACTACTACCGCCAGCAGCAATAGTTTGAGTAATCTTTTCCACTTTGGAATGAACCGGGACTGGAAGCCACCTACACAGGAAGAGATCAAGAACAGTAGATCCGATTTTATGCTTTAAATAGATCAATATAGAATAATAGAAGTAGACGATAATCGGGTGGTGTGTGTTCCTGCGTAGGAGTGGAGTCGTCTTACCATCGTCGGACGGTAGTGCGCGGCTCGCATTTCTCCGTTGCTCAATCAAGGAACTGGACAGTAGGTCAGCACAAGCACTAACTGACTTTAGCGGTTATAATTGTCATTTGAAGAGACCCTGGACATCATAGCTTTTCAATAGAGACAAGAGAATACCATTTCTCAAGTTCAAATCCCCCCTCGAAATCCTGTGTTTTTTTGAGTATCGGCCGTTGGCGATCTTGTTGATCAAGACAAGACACACAACCGAGGAACGCCCCATTCAATTCGTGTTCCCCCACCCATTGCCATTCTAGAGCGTGTTTTACACCATTTCCCCTGTACTTTTACTGTGTATTATTGTCGTGGACCCGGTTATACTGTGTAGATCGAGATGGATTTAGACACCGACGTTCCAATGGAAGACGTAAGTGAGAGCCAACAATTGAGTCACACGTTTGGAAATAGCGAGTCTACCAACAGTGCAAATCAGGGATCGTCCTCTTCGATAAGACAGGAAACTCCTGCTGCTTCTATTGACAAATTAGACCAATGGATTGAAAAACTTGCAAAATGTGAACCTTTGTCAGAAGGAGATGTCAAACAGTTGTGTGACATGGCGATTGAAGTGTTGCAGTTTGAAGAAAATGTACAACCCGTCCACGTGCCGGTGACCATATGTGGAGATGTTCATGGGCAATTTCATGATTTGATGGAATTGTTTCAAATTGGAGGCCCATGTCCCGACACAAACTACCTTTTCATGGGTGATTATGTCGATAGAGGTTATTACTCTGTCGAAACAGTCTCATACTTGGTTTGTATGAAGGTCCGTTTCCCCAATCGAATTACCATTTTAAGAGGTAATCACGAATCCAGACAAATCACACAAGTTTATGGATTCTACGACGAATGCTTGCGTAAGTACGGCTCGGCTACGGTATGGAAGTTGTTTACAGATCTCTTTGATTACTTCCCCATAACAGCATTGGTGGACAACAAAATTTTCTGCTTGCATGGCGGTTTGTCGCCAATGATTGAAACCATCGATCAGGTAAGAGAGTTAAACAGGATTCAAGAAGTGCCCCATGAAGGACCCATGTGTGACTTACTATGGTCTGATCCTGATGATCGTGGTGGATGGGGTATATCTCCAAGAGGGGCCGGTTTCACTTTTGGTCAAGATATATCCGAACAGTTCAACCACACCAACGACCTCAGCTTGATTGCTCGTGCCCATCAGCTTGTGATGGAAGGTTATTCGTGGTCCCATCAAGAGTCGGTAGTAACGATTTTTTCGGCACCAAACTACTGTTACCGATGTGGAAATCAAGCTGCCATTATGGAAGTTGATGAACAACACAATAGGCAGTTCCTACAATATGATCCTTCCATCCGCCCAGGAGAACCTACGGTTACGAGAAAAACACCCGACTACTTTTTATAATCAATACATGTTGAACCCCAGTACTGTGTGCCCGCACCACATTTCCAGCCAACCAGAAGTCGCGCATCGAAATTACTCAAGACTGTTTAACGGAACCAAACCTCAATCTAGACGATTAAATAGCGCTTTTGTACCACCCTTTTGCGTCTGTGCGTCTTGCTTACACTAGGTAGATTCGTTAGTAAACATGTTGAGAGCTGCGAGACCACTCAACGTGGCTCAACGGTTCGGAACCAGAAATATCACCGTTCCCGTTTTGAAAGAAGATATCAATATTACCGCCAATGGCAAGGTAAATGTCGTTAGTGGACGTGGCGGGCGTTCCTCCAGAACCGGCTACACCGCCACCGTTTTCGGTGCCTCTGGATTCCTTGGTCGTTACTTGACATCCAAAATCGCCAAGCATGGTACCTACACCATTGTCCCGTTCAGAGACGAAATGAAGTCTAGATTCCTCAAGGTTTCAGGAGACTTGGGAGTGGTCAACTTCGTTGAGTTTGATGCCAGAAACTTGAAGTCTATCGAGGACTCGGTGGCTCATTCCGATATCGTATACAACTGTATTGGTGCTGATTACAACACCAAAAACTTTTCTATGGCCGATGTCAACATTGGATTGACGGAAAGAATCACCCAGGCCGTAAAAGACGCCGGCGTCCCCCGGTTTGTTCATGTGTCTTCGTACAATGCAAACCCACAATCCGACTCGGTTTTCTACGCTACCAAGGGAATCGGTGAGCAGGTTGTCCGTGAGATTCTTCCTCAATCGACGATTGTGAGACCGGCTCCAATGTACGGACGTGAGGATACCTTGCTCAACTACTTGGGACCCAAATTGAAGATGTGGACCCCCAACAGAAATGCCAAACAGATATACCCTGTGCATGTCCTCGACGTTGCCGAGGCGTTAGAGAAGATTGGTTTCGATGACAGCACCATTGGGCAAACGTTCGAGTTATACGGACCTGAGAAAATGAGTTTCCACGAAATCAGACAGATGATTCATGGTATCACCCAGGACTTTTCGCAAGCTGGTCCATTTTCCTACAACCATGGCGATTACCAAATTCCATTGCCTTTGGCAAAGTTGGCTGCGCAACTCAAGCAGTTTGCTTACTGGAAGTTGACCAACCCTGACCAAATCCAAAGACACTTGATCGACCAAAAAATCGATGCTAGCGCCAAGACGTTCCAGGATTTGGGACTCGAGACCACCCAGTTGGCCGATGTATTGTTCACCTACGTCAAGCAATGGAGACACCCATTGATTGCACAAGAAGGAGCTTCGTCCACCAAAGAAAGCAAGAGATTACGCCAACTCGAGCACTTTACATAGAGTCTACGTCTTTCGTAAGCAAATGCATTAATTATCGATCGTTCGGGAATCGCCGAAAAGATAAGCGACACAATATAACCGAAAATAATTTTACGTTAAACTATCCAATGAGCCTAATTCCTGTTCAGCAACTCTCGTCGCTGCCCGAGAAGGGTAGAGTTCTCGATATGTTGTTTGAACCGTGTGAGGTGCTTCGGAGCTTTCTTATTGCTGCGCTCCTTAGCCATAATGAAAAATACGATTCTTACGAACAGTTTATAGAAGCCGCCAGGACGCTGTTATTGGAACTTCTTGCCACAGCCGAGCTCGAAGCATCGTCAGGCAAACCATTGGACCCTAGGGTTTCCAAAATCATAGCTGCACACCCTCGTCTTGGAGCCCCCAAGCCATCGCAACCAGGAGAGAAACTTTCTGAGCATTCAGCGGCAGAACAAAAGTCTCTAGCAGATGCCGCCGAGCAATTGGGATACTGGAACGAAAAGTACGAACAGACGTTTCCCGGCCTTCGTTACGTGGTGTTTGTCAATGGAAGGTCTCGCGAAGTGATAATGAAAAATATGAAAGCAAGAATAGAAAGAGGTGACATCAAGAAGGAGAGAGTCGAGGCATTCAATGCCATGTGTGACATTGCTCATGACAGGGCGCGGAAGGCCAAGTTGTGATGAGTGAGGAATGGGTTATTTGGAAGTGAAATAATGAACAGCTTGAAATTTTGCAACCGAAAAAATTCGTAGGAAGAAAGGATGATGAATAGTAGTAAGCAACTGATCCGTAGTTGAAGTGTGTTGATGCGGGTTTTTGTCAACTTTGATATTTGTGCAATATTTACGAAATTTACAGAAATTCGTATATGAATGCTTTGTATACTAAACGAAATTTTGCACCCAAAAGAACTCAGTTTACGATGTTGAGAGTTGGTCGTCGAAAACGAGATCAGACCTACACGAAGTTGTTCCAATCGCTAGTGGTTGCCAGTACGAACTGATACTTACTGACAAGAGGTGCAAGTGTAGGTTAATGCAACCAATATGAACCAAACGGATCTAAACCAAGAGATTGGTTTCCGTACGAAACAACCAAAAAGAGGACACTGGACTACGAGGCAATGACATTTGAAACCATTGGCTTGAAAACATTAGTTTGAACCTTTGCCTTTAAAGCATTGGCTTGAACAATTTCTTCAATTAATTGTGGCTCGTATTGGTCCTAGAACCCATTTTTATCAAAATCAACTACTTTGCTACAGTAGACAGACCACACTTACACAGGCCGTACCGTTACCCAGAACAGACCCAAGAAGCAAATCTTGCAGTGCGAGGTTCTGGTCAATCACCTCCTACTCGGTATACTCGCGGCCGGGTAACTCACGCCCTTGTCGAGCGGGAGATAAGTAAGAAGGAGAAACGAGCCCTTTAACACACGTACAAGATGGTAAGTATATCAATTGAGAGGCAATGAACTTCATACCCCGGTTCCATCTGGCAGCACAAATGATATACTGCCTCCTCAACCATACGCAAAGTCTTAGACACTAACACAGGCTGGCGCAATGGAAAATGCCCGCAAGGAAGTCAAGCGTCTTTCCCTCGACGACAAGGAAGCTAACTATGGACAGATCTTTTCTGTTTCCGGACCGGTTATTGTGGCCGAGAATATGATTGGATGTGCCATGTACGAGTTGGTGAAGGTTGGACATGACAATTTGGTTGGTGAAGTTATTAGAATCAATGCTGACAAGGCCACCATCCAAGTTTACGAGGAAACCGCCGGTGTAACTGTTGGAGACCCGGTGATGAGAACAGGTAAGCCATTGTCGGTGGAATTGGGACCCGGTTTGATGGAGAACATTTACGATGGTATCCAAAGACCATTGAGAGACATTCGTGAAAAAGCAGATTCCATTTACATTCCTCGTGGTATTGATGCTCCGGCACTTTCCAGAACTGCCAAGTACGATTTCAAACCGGCAGATCTCAAGGTGGGTGACCATATTACCGGTGGTGATATCTTTGGTTCGGTGTTTGAGAACTCGTTGCTTAGTGACCACAAGATCTTGTTACCCCCTCGTGCCAGAGGTACCATCACATCGATTGCCGAGTCAGGCTCTTACACCGTCGAGGACACCGTTTTGGAAGTTGAATTTGATGGTAAGAAACACTCGTACACTATGATGCACACATGGCCCGTTCGTGTTCCTCGTCCCGTGGCTGAAAAGCTTAACGCTGACCACCCATTGTTGACGGGTCAGCGTGTGTTGGACTCGTTGTTCCCCTGTGTTCAAGGTGGTACCACCTGTATTCCCGGTGCGTTTGGTTGTGGTAAGACCGTCATTTCTCAATCGTTATCCAAGTACTCTAACTCGGATAACATTGTCTACGTTGGTTGCGGTGAAAGAGGTAACGAGATGGCCGAAGTGTTGATGGAGTTCCCCGAGTTGTTCACTGAAATCGATGGACGTAAAGAGCCCATCATGAAGCGTACTACCCTTGTAGCTAACACCTCCAATATGCCGGTGGCAGCTCGTGAAGCTTCGATCTATACAGGTATCACCCTTGCTGAGTACTTGAGAGATCAAGGTAAGGATGTGTCTATGATTGCTGATTCTTCGTCTCGTTGGGCAGAAGCCCTTAGAGAGATTTCGGGAAGATTGGGAGAAATGCCTGCCGATCAAGGTTTCCCAGCTTACTTGGGTTCCAAGTTGGCATCTTTCTATGAGCGTGCTGGTAATGCTGTTGCCTTGGGATCTCCTAATAGAACTGGTTCGGTGTCGATTGTTGCTGCCGTTTCTCCTGCTGGTGGTGATTTCTCCGATCCCGTGACAACCGCTACATTAGGTATCACTCAAGTTTTCTGGGGTTTGGATAAGAAGTTGGCCCAAAGAAAGCATTTCCCTTCCATCAATACCGCTGTGTCGTATTCCAAGTACACCAACGTTTTGGACAAGTACTATGACGAAAACTATCCAGAGTTTGCTACTTTGAGAAATAAAATCAAGGAGATGATCTCTAATGCTGAAGAGTTGGACCAAGTGGTGCAATTGGTTGGTAAGTCGGCTCTTTCTGATGCTGATAAGATTACCTTGGATGTGGCCAACTTGATCAAGGAAGACTTTTTGCAGCAAAACGGTTACTCGACCTATGATGCATTCTGTCCAATTTGGAAGACCTATGCCATGATGAAAGCGTTTGTATCGTACTATGATGAAGCCCAGAAGGCGGTTTCAAATGGTGCCCATTGGTCGAAATTGGCCGAAGAAACTGCTGATATTAAACATGCGGTTTCCTCGTCCAAGTTTTTCGAGCCATCCAGAGGTGAGAAAGAAGCTGAAAAAGAATTTGGAAGTTTGTTAACCAGAATTTCTGAGAAGTTTGCCGAAGCGTCAGAGTAAGTTACAAAATCCATTTCTTTTACTTCTCTACAGACATTGCTCTAGATAATCATAAAAATTTCATATAGTTGAATGTAGGTACTACCATTGGCAAAGGGATTCAATCCACGATGGATAGCAAGATGTGTCGCTGATGCTGCTTTGGTCTCCCATTGGACTATTTTGGAGGATTGGATATCCATATGGAGTGAGTGATAGTGATTGGCGAGCAACCGGTTGATGCAGCACTATTGAATCTGCACCAATTGCCTGAGCTGGCGAAGTGGAAAATCGGGCCTCTGGTGCAATTATCGAGTTCGAAGTGTTAGGTATAATATGAGAACCATAAAGGCATGGAGCAGAAATCGGGGCACATGTAGGAGGAGGTTGTGGAATTTTCGCAGCCATTTCAATTTGCTGCTTCGATGGAGGCTTGAACCAATTGAAAATCAGAGCGGCTCCATTGGCCCCATTCCTGTTGATAGGTTCATCTGCTTGGTACGGATGGTCTCCTTCTAGAGTTGTCGCTCCATTTTGGGACTCGGTTGGTTGCCAGCGTTGGAGGTTGAATTCTAAATATTCACGAAGGAGCGGGCTCACGGTTGTTCCGTTTGTTCGTCTTGAATTACTAATGGTCTCTTCTACAGAGACACTTGGTTCGCCAACGATGGTACTGGGGTATATTGGTCCAAAATTGTGCAATACAGGTGGAGTCGATGGACTTATCCATAAATTTCGAACCCGGTTTGAACTAGAGCTGGTGGACTCTTCGGGCGAAATATTTGCCGACGTGGGATTAATCAGCGTTTCAACAGCCTTGAAAGAGCCCAGCTTTGACTTTGTGGCTTTGTGGAGTTCTTTAGTGCCGACATCACTATTTGCACCCGAGCTCACGAAGCACGTCGGAGCCGATTTGTGGTTCATTCCGAGTTCCAAACCAGTATCTTCACATCCCTGTTTATCCCACAATGGCACAGAGCTACTGAATATGAACGGGTTTACAGCAGCGAACATTATAGCCTAGGTTGCAATTGTGAACCAACATGACACAGATGCGGTGAATGCAACACTATGCGCATGCGACCAGAGGAGCGAAGGGAAGAGAAAGGGAGAAAGAAAGAGCTAGGGAAAAGGTAAAGAGCTAAGGATGAAAGAGAAGTGAATAGCCAAGGACTTCACACTTCTTTGCATTGACAAGCCATGGCGTTCGACGGTGGCTAGTGACACTTGGGGGATGCGCCTGGACGATGCGACAGACAATCATTGACGACTTGATACCAACGGCAGCAGGTCAGACTACTTGGTACTCAATATAATTTACTACAGTTCATTTAACAACCAATATATTGTTCTGTGGAAATATCTATTCACAAACCATCAGTCAAGCTATAATCACGAAAGTGAAAAATTCACCATTCACCGACAATTCGTCAATCGGTAGTTTTCACAAAACAGTCAAAGGAAGCTGTCCAATTACTTGGATCTAGCTCTAACCTTCCGTCTCTTTCTCTTAAGTCTTCTAACTCTCTTTTTTCTCCACTTATTTCTCATCTTGAAAAGAAAAGTGTCTAGTGTCGACTGCGAACTTTTCGAATTTATACCAGAGAAAGTTTGCGACCGCCATGACCCGCGCACGTGCGAGGGCCCAACCCTGGGGCTACATATCAAGGGCCCTGGGGTAACAGGGTAGCTGGTAGGGTTCGGTGAATGAATTCTTCTATGTACACATTAGAACGTTACTCTATAGTTTTTTTGCTCAAACGTTTGGATTCCTGATCCAAAGCCTTTTTCAAATCTTCCTTCAAGTGCGCCAAGTCGAAGCGAGAACACAAGTCCTCGATGATGTCCTTTGTAATAAGTACCTTTTCTTGTCTGTTGCTGCTGTCCAAATCAAGGTCCTTACCGCTCTGTTCGTATACCTCTGACAACGCTCCCATATCTTTGAAAACAAGATGTTTGGTTGCTGGAGTAGGTGTGCTATCGTCTTCTAGCAAATAGTCCAAATGTTTGACTCCCAACAAGGCCTTGATATGGCAATAAGCACGGTAGGCCAAGTAGAAGCCGGGGACATTGGGAACCACAGGCACCAAAGCAAAGGGGAGAGTTAGCGGCACTCCCACCAAACATGCAATACTATATTTGAGATGGGTGGGTCGGTTGACCTCACCAAGCTGACGCAATTGATCAAGCACAAGCTGTGGTTTCTGGAAGTCGGGGTGGATCAAAGGGATCCGCTTGAGCTGTTCCGAGGGGATGTTGAGGTTGGTGATTTCTTGCTGAACCAAAGCACCTGAATCGGTGTTGATCTTGCCGCGAGACAACGCTTCTTCATTAACTTCACGTATCATCGAGTTGCGGGAGGGAAACGACCTAAGGCAGTTTTCCTCGTACGGAATGGTGTAGAGAAGCTTGGTGACATACTTGATAATGGCTTTGTTGATTCTGTTTTCCGAATTGGCCAACTTGGTCCAACCTTTCTTGACCAACCCGGTTGCCTTGGTTTCGATTTTCGTTACCAACGGAAACGTTTTGAGCTGGGACTTGTCGAGGAGCGATGGCCGGTGGTTGCAGTAAAAGTAGGATCGCTTGGTGGTAATAGGAAGCGATATTACAAAAATGGAATCATGATCGATTGCACCTCGAAGTTTGGGAAGGTTTGTGGTGGTGAAATTTTGTACAGAGCTTGCTGGTCGAGCCCATACCAAGGGTCTGAGTGCATACGGAGGTGGGGAAGTGCGTAGCAACGGCCCTGCTCTAGCGATACCATGGGCCATTAGGAGGAATCCCATATCACGGTTCAAATGGCAAAAGTCGCACATGCACACCCTCGAGCTGCGAAAGCAACAGTAAGAAGAGGGAAGAAGCGAGGAAGAAGACGGAAGGTGAAAGTAAGGTAAAAGAGAAGAGAAAAAGAGAAAAGAGAAAAGGGGAAATGGAGCAAATGAAGAACGAAACAGAACAGTAAAGAGTATCGCCGTCTAGGCGATATCCTCCTCATCGTTCTCCTTCCCTTCTCGGCTGTTTTGCTGCGGCTCGTTGCCAATGCAGGATTCTCATGTTTGCGTTTTGGTAAATTGCTTCACCAGCGATGGCCGATGATACCCACGACAGCGCCCCCGGGGTCTCCGACAGCTCCAATGGCGACCATTCTGCAAGCAAGAACAACAGCATTCTCAACAAGTCGTCGCATCGACATCTAAACCCTTTTGAGCATTCCAATGTCCATTCGTACAGCCACCGAGCCAACATCGTGCCGCCATATGTGCTCGATAAACTCGAACAAGCCCACTATAAGGAACAGTTGAGCAACAACAACGTCAACAACAACCAGCCCGATATTAATCCCTCCATCAAAACGGTACATTCAAAGCCTGACGACGACGTCCAGTATCTCAGTTTTGCCAATGATCCATTTGTGAAGACCGTCCGCAACAATTGGCACGATTTTCTCTCGTCTGTCCAGCAACCCACGGCTTTCGCCAAGGACGAGACGGAGTACGATAACAACTTGAGCAAGGAGTATGACTTGAAAGGTGCCTGGGGAGGAGAAGAGCGTCTTCGACTGGCACTTTTGGGGTCGTCGTCTTCGGCGGAGGAACATCCTCGCGGTGCCGCAGAGGGAGCTGGTCTCCTTTGCGGGTTGGGGGCGCTCTTCCGCAAACCGGTGCCCGTGGAGCTTGATTCGGAGAAAGCCCGGGTTCGGTCCAAAGCGAGATACTGGATGAGCGACGAAAAGAGAGCAGATGTGTTACCGACTATGAAGCGTCTATTTATCCACAATCCGTTGGTTCCGTTGCTCTTGCGGATACTTACCCTCATCTTCTCGGTGTGTGCGTTGGCGCTTGCTTGCACCATCTACACCAAGTCTAGAAAAAAGTATAACGGCTACGCCCTTGAACAACAGCCCAGTACCATCATGGCGTTGGTGGTTCAATGTGTAGCCATCGTGTATGTGATTTATATCGCCTACGACGAGTACAGCGGCAAGCCCTTGGGAATCAGGAACCCGTTGGGCAAAATGAAGCTCATCATGCTTGATCTTTTGTTCATCATTTTCATGTCGGCCAACCTCTCTCTCACATTCAATACCCTATACGACGACGAATGGGTGTGCCAAAACGATAATACCCCCCAACTTTCTCAACTTGGAATATACTACCCTACCGTGTCCTCCATCTGTCGTCGCCAAAGGGCATTGGCCGCTTTCTTATTTATGGTACTTTGTCTATGGGTCCTCACGTTCACCATCAGTATAGTGCGAGTGGTGGACCGGGTGAGCCTGACGAATCCCCGTCGTGACTAGAGTAAGCTAGAAAAAACTACGTTGTATACCTTGTCACTTCTTCTTCTTTCTTCTTCCCTTCTTCACTCTTTCACTTGCACTCCTTCACTCCTTCACTCCAGCCCTAGTCGTGTGCTCACCGCTGATCCATATGTGAACCAGACGTCGTTGCCGCTCATTACCATGTCCCAATTCCCTGTCGCCAGCGACTTGAATGCAACTTGGTCGTTCATCCAGCCCGGCCTCGAGTTCATATTGGGTGCCCTGGGCGATGTGGGCGTGACTTCCAAAATGTATATGAATTGTTACACTGCAATTTACAACTATTGCACCAACAAATCACGGCATAGTGCTGCCCCCTCCTTGAGTAGTGGGGGTGCTGGCACAAACCTGTACTCAGGGGCAGAGATATACGTCAAATTAGACGAGTATTTGGTGCAGTTTATCTCCAGTTTGGAAAAATCTCCCGACGAAACTTTTTTGGAATTTTACGTTCGAAAATGGACCAGGTTTACCATTGGTGCTGGGTACCTCAATAACGTATTTGACTACATGAACCGATACTGGGTGCAGAAGGAGCGCTCGGACGGCCGCCGTGACGTTTTCGACGTCAGCACACTTGCTTTGCTCAAGTGGAAAACTCACATGTTCAATAATAACAAGGAGAGCTTGATCAGTGAAGTGTTGGCTCAAATTGAGCGCCAGAGAAACAACGAGTTGGTGGACACCAGCTCTCTCTCCACCGCCATCAAATCACTCGTATTCTTGGGCATTGATGTCCAGGACTTGAAAAAGCCCAATTTGGTGGTGTACATCAACCACTTTGAACTTCGGTTTTTGGAAGAAACAAAGGAGTACTACAAGAAGGAGAGCTTCCAATTCCTCCAGCATCATAACGTGGTGGATTATATGCGCAAATGTGAGACTCGTTTAGCTGAAGAAATCTCCCGGTCCAATAACTATTTGGAAGAGCACACCAAGAAACCTCTTTTAGACACCCTCAACCAGGCCCTCATAGAAGATCATGCCGAGGAAATGTATAGTGAGTTTTTGGGGCTTTTGGAACAGAGCGAAACTGACCATATCCAACGCATGTACAAGTTGTTGTCTCGGGTTCCAGCTACCCTCCAACCACTTGCAGACACCCTTGAAAGGTACATCAAGGACGAAGCAGCAAAAGCCATCGATGACATAAAGAAACAGAACGAGCAACAAGTACAAGACGCAGCTAATGCTACTCCCGAATCTGGCAAATCCAAGAGGTCATCGCCCGGTGCGACAAATCCTCGCACATACGTCCACCTATTGATTTCCATTTACCTTCGATTCAATGAGGTGGTTTCCGTAGCCTTCAGCAAGGACCCCATCTTCATCAAGTCGTTGGATAATGCATGCCGCTTCTTTGTGAATAAAAATTCCATTGCAACCCCAACTCCCAAGTCAAACTGCAAGACTCCCGATTTGTTAGCCCGTTACACCGATTCATATCTCAAAGGAAGCAGCAAGGAGAGCGACACCACCGAGCTTAATCCCGATATATTAATGATAATCTTCAAATTCATCGAGGACAAGGATGCATTCGAAGAGCACTACCGTCGTTTGTTGGCTAAGCGTTTGATCAACAGCAATACCAAATCAGACGAACTTGAGGAGAGTATTATTCAGAGGTTACAAGAGGAGAATTCATTGGAGTACACCTCGAAAATGACCAAGATGTTTCAAGACATGAAGGCGTCTGAAGATTTGAAGAATCTTTTGCGAGCAGAAATTGGCCAGCTTGACAATTCAATCAAGGATTTTACTCCGTTAATTCTTGCTCAGAGCATGTGGCCCTTCACACATATGGAGGACTACAAATTAAACTTGGCCCCCGAGTTATTGCCGTCATTTGATAAGCTATTAGCGTTGTACAAGGAGAAACACAGTGGCCGTCAATTAAAGTGGCTTTGGAACCACGGAAAGAGTGAGGTGAAGGCGAACTTGTCACGGAAGGGGAAGCCACCATTTTTGTTTACTGTAACAAATGTTCAGTTGATGATCTTGCTTGCTTTTAACAAAAGCAATACTTACACCTTTGACCAACTTTTAGAAATAGTTGGAGTTGCTAAGCATACGTTCGAGGCTCATTTAATTCCGTTTGTCAAGTACAAGCTCTTGGAGCAATCGCCAAGTGGTACTGCTGAATTCAGTAAAGGAAACACCACCTTTA
Source organism: Meyerozyma carpophila (assembly GCA_030573695.1). Lineage (NCBI taxonomy): Eukaryota > Fungi > Ascomycota > Pichiomycetes > Serinales > Debaryomycetaceae > Meyerozyma > Meyerozyma carpophila. Next base: position 762,815 of record JAJMDS010000004.1, on the reverse strand, counting down.
CCATGGTAGAAGAGTACAAGTCGAAGAAGCTTCGTGTGAATTTTGTGAGCTCTATCAAATCGGAACAAAAACAAGACGAAGTCGACGCCAACAAGGAAATCGACGAATCGAGAAAGAATTTCCTTTCTGCTTGTATTGTGCGTATCATGAAGGCTAGAAAGCAGATCAAGCATAATGAGTTGGTTAACGAAGTTGCAACCCAAGCGTTGACCCGGTTCAGAGCCCGCATAATCGATATCAAGAAAGTCATCGACTACTTGATTGAAAAAGAGTACTTACGTCGGTTGGAGAATGATATGTACGAATACTTAGCATAGTGCATACACAACTTGTGGTTAATACACCATCCAATTTATATGTGTAGGTGCGCGGATGTCATCTCTCATCACCAACTACCTGGGCTAATGTCTGTGGTCAAACGGCAGAAAGTCGACGACTCATTGATTGTTCACGACAACAAAGAAGTTCACAGGAAGGGAAAGGTGTTATATGAAAATGCTGTGGCTCTAGAAGGCCACGATGGACCAGTTCTTACATCCAGATTCAATGGTTCTGGAACAAGCTTGGCAACTGGGGGCATGGATAAGCAGATACTTTTATGGAACTTGCCCACAGAAGGCGAAGATCAAGAGTACAATTATGGTGTACTAAAGGGACATAAAGGTGCCGTGACTCGAGTTCAATTCCAGGATTCCGTATTAGTGTCGGCTAGCGCAGACTCAACACTTGGAGTCTGGGATTGTGAAACTGGAGCTCGTGTACGCAAATGCACAGGACATGAGCTTGTAATTAACGATGTATCGATGAGAGACGAAAGCAGCTTTGTGTCTGCTTGCGATGACGGAAGTTCACATGTTTGGGATGTTCGAGAAAAGAGACCTGTGGGCACCATAAAGTCAGATTTTCCAATACTTGCATGTGCTATTAACAGTCGTCTGACGAGCTTTTATTTGGCAGGAATTGATCCCACTATTAGGTGCTACGACTTCCGAAAACTTGACGCTGCCAGTTGGTCTGTGGAGGGACAGGTCGACTCTGTATCTTCCCTTTCCATCAACCACGACGACTCCATTCTCGTTTCACGATCCTTGAAGGGAATAGTGAAGACTTTCAACGCCAAGGACTTTGTTCCAAAAGGAATGTCCAGAGCTAATCCATTCTTGTACGATGGGGCTCCTTCAGGAAAAGAAAACTACTTAATTCAAGCATGCTTCAATCCATCCTCTACACTAATACTATCAGGTTCTGAGGATAAGACGACAACGGTATGGAGCTTTGCCACCAGAAAGATGCAAAACAAGTATGGCGGACACAATGGAACAGTAATTGATGTTGATCATCATCCGCTGCTAGCAGTTATAGCTTCATCATCCAGCGATGGAACTGTGGTTTTACGAGAAATATGACCCGTGCATTTAATCTATATGTAATATACTTAGAAGCGGACTTTTTTCCGCGAAGGCTGGGCTCTGTCTTGGGTTCGTTTCTCATCAATTGTATGATCTGCCGTTGGTGCTTCTTCCATGAACCTCTTCAAAAACTGGTCCCGCACAAATTTCTTATTAAGTTTTGTATTTTTGGCGCTGTTCATCTTGGACAAGTTTGACTCAGTAAACAAGTAAACCATCCACCTTCTAAACCCATTGTCAATCAAATCGGAGTGGGTTTCCAACGCATCTTCGATGCTTCTTGCAGAAATGTGGTATTCGGAATTTGTCAATGGTGCAACGAAAGGTGAATATTCAGGTTCGGTTTCCCGCTGGCTGAGAAATCTGTGCTTGAGAATGAACTCTTGCATGCCTGTATCATCTATGACATACTTTTGTTCTCGATCGTTATCTTCTGTCTCTTGTGAGCGCTTGCGATAAATCTCCTCTTCAAGCGTATTTTTCAATATGAGAGTTTCCACCCTAACAGCTTTTGTCTGACCAATTCTATGTGCCCTCTTGATTGCTTGGGCTTCTACCGATCTCAGCCATACTGGACTTGTAAAATAAACGTGAGTGGCTGCGGTTATATTCAACCCGTGAGCTGCGAGGTTGATATCCATGATCAAGGTGATTCCATTCTCGGGTCCCTGGGGAAAGGTGCTAAATTTAGTGAGATTTGTTGCTCTTTCAGCTGGGTTTATGAAAGTAGCATATAAGATATACTCAACACCCATAACATCTAAAAGTTCAGATAAGTAATATGCACTGTCTTCAAATTCAAAGAATACCAATGATTTAACCCCTTCTCTTCGATTTTCCAAAAGACGAGCTCCAAGGTAGGAAAGCTTAGAAGACGCAGTTCCAAGTATGCGAGCCCGTTTAATGTGGTTGAAGTTCAAGTTTGGCTGATAATTTGATATGCTTGAGTGCACTTTTCGTGCCTCCAAAATTTTATCTTCTGGACGAAGTTGAGTGTTTTGGAGATCTTGATCTTGCTGGTTCTTCTTTCTTGATGGAGAAGTGGGCTTCAGACCCTTACCATTCAAGGAATCAGAAAAAGTGTTAGTCAGATCGCTCATCGCCTTGAAATGCTGATTTGCTTCCAACTTGTTGAATCTCTCAGAATTTCGCTTGGCCACATCAACCCAATAGTTTTCCCAAAACGGTTTTGCCAATGCATCGAGCTTTTCCTCAACCATCTCTAGATTTGCAAAGTCCATGAATCGATTTTTGTAAAAAAACTCCTGAACACAATGTAAGTGAGGAGCACCGAAAACGCTGATATCGTCTTCCTCGCCATTAATATCCAATCTCTCGACAGCGCCAGTACCAAACGCCTTTGTGAATATATCTGGGAGTCCTTCAACGTAGTAGCACATCTCGTGCAACAATGCCAGTGCTCTCCATCTTCCATTTGATAAAGCGTTTCTCGATATGTCTAAAGATTTCTCCAATAAACGAGTGTCTTCACTATTATAGCTCTTTGAGCCAGATTCCGTGGTCTTTGAAAGTGCAGTTTTGCAAATATCTATCAAGGTCTTGATATCATCTGGTTTGAAACCAGTCCAGTGGAATGTTGCACGTTGCATATTAGTTACCAATCGACGCAATTGTTGTCTATTGCTTGGGTGGAACATATAATCTGAGTCAGTTCTTTCTGAAGTCACCGCATTAACCGCCAATACCGCCGTGAACAAATTAATGGATAAGGTATTGTGAAATGACGGCTCTAATAATACTGGAACATGTCGTAAAGGAGGTAACTCTACTTCTCTCTCGACTTCTCGTAAGTCATGTCGAACAACGAGTGCATTTAAAAGCTGATAGAGGCTAACTCTGGACTGTGAATTGTTGGAAATCATAGGCTTGATAACACTGCTAGCCCAATACTTTGGCTGTGAATGGAAAGGTTCAACTTTCAAAAAACTACCAATGGTCACCCCTAGTTTGGAGAGATCTTCCTTGGCATTGAATTTGTTCTTTACAGTAAACCTGTTCTTTTTCGTGGGACTGGCCAAAATATCATTCTCTCCCTCTTCTTCATCCATCTGGAGTCTTGTCATACCTGAAGTGGGGGTTCCAGTAACAGCCCATCTTCGTTCAGCGTACAACTCTTTGCATAACTGACTCACTCGGGAGTTCTTGGAGTTCATGGAATGTCCTTCATCAACTATTAGTCTTTTCCAGTATACTTTAAACATTGGGTTTTCCTCCGTCTCCATCACATCCAACAGCCTAGCTAACACTGAAGAAGATATCAAGATCATGTCGTAGCTTAGAAGCTGAAGGGGATCAGAAGGAATCAGATTTTGGAAAGTGGCCAGCGTCGTGACATGCTTTTTCTGGAATTGACTAAGCACAAATAGTACTTTAAGATAAGATTGGTGAAGATGAAGTTTCATTTCGTCATTCCATTGATGAAATAGATTATCAGGTACCACCACCAAAGTCGTCGAGCACTTGTAAAGGGTCTTATATACGATGCCCTCTCCATGAGTATTTGAATCGAGTGTCTCTTGTCTATAGGTTTCGTTTCTTGTCATTCTGTTACTGACGGTGGAGGTAGTGTCAAAAAGCGATATTTTAAAGGAACCCGGGACAGAATTCATGTAGTTTTTTACTGATGGCGGTAAATCGTCCCAGTAGTATTTCCATGGAATTGAAGATTTGTTAACGGTGTCTCTGGAAATCTCAACCAAAGATCTTACCAGAGATGTCTGACCATCACTCTCGTCTTCATACACCATCACATCTTCTGGAACTTTGGATATTTCATGTTTCGTTAAAGATATCAAGCTTAGACATATGAGAGTTTTACCGAGCCCCATATTCTCCGCAAGTATTCCTCCTCTTGGAAGCGAGAAGAGGTCTGGCTCTAAACAAAATCTGTTGTTCAGGCAGTTGAAGTAGTAAATTTTTTGTTTCACCGGACTCTGTATTTCAATGAAGCTAGGTAGAGTATCCACAGAAGGCTCTGATTCCTTCTCGTACATTTTGCAAAGAGACCGAACTTGGAATGGGTATAGGGCCGATTTCACTCCTGGAACCAAGACCAGACCGTCCTCAGCAGCCTTGACTAACCTTGCAATTGTCTGCTCATGAGATGGTGGTTGGTTCGAAGGAACTTGGACGACTTTTTTGTATTTCGACAAGTTTGGAGACTTGATGGAACTGTATAGCTGCTGGAGCTGTGATTGCAAAGATTCAATATTTTTCAGAGGAAGCGGAAAGGAGAAGGACCATCTATTTCGCCAGCGTTCCATGTGGTAATTGGATGTTGTAGTTGGAAGCGTCAATGGAGTAGACACTGGTACTAAAATAGTAGGCACAATGACCAGATCTGAATGCCATTGGTCCTGGCTAAAATCGGCAACATTGGCGACACGGGACCAAGATTTTACAAACGTCTTTTGGAAGGTGGAATTGCCACGAAACATCGAACGCCAGCGTTCTATAGTTCGAGAAAAAGGTCTATCGCTAGGAACAGCATATAGACGAATTTTGCACAACCGCAATTCGCCCATATTAACCATCTTATAAGTGCCAATAAAGTACTTGTATGTCACTAGAAAGAAGATGTCACGAACCACATCGTTGGTGGAATTATAAAAGTCATGTGGCAACATATTGACGTCAAGCCAATTCCACTTGGAGAGGATATTTTCACTTTTTTCAACTGGCAAACCATTATAGTCAAAATCTGCCGGTACACATACTAAGGAGACAATTCCCACCGGGATGAGCTGACTCAAGTCATTCGTAGCATGGTATATTCGTTGTAGTTCATCCAGCACTACCATTTGGTAGGAGAGATGTGCAACAACTTTGATAGAGGACTGCAGGCGAGATGCGATAATTGAATTGCGACTGCCACCGTGCTTATCACAAGGGAGATTTAGATCGAACTGATTTGGTCACTAACAAAAACCAGCCATGAAGACGCTGCTTCTTCACATCCCTGTCAAAAAGACCGAAGAAGTCAATTGGACAAAAACCTTGAACAACTACTTGGTGTCCGTCTACGGAAGCTCCTCCGAGTACCAGCAAGACTTGACAAACTTCAATAAATTGCGCCTGGACCTTCGTGGCTGTCATGCCGACAGCACCGGAATAAGACTCTATTTCAAATACTACAGCCAACTTGAGCTCTTGGATCTACGGGTACCATTTGAAACGGCGAATAGGCATAAAAAGTTGGAGTTCAAGTGGTACGATGCTTTCAATCCTTCGGAGTCGTACAAACAGCATGCATTGGCGTTTGAAAAAGCCAGTGTTCTCTTTAATTTGGGGGCCTTGTTATCGAAACTCGCAATTACAAAGTACCAGGACTCACAGAGAAACTCATCTACTTCGTCTGAAGCCGATGAAGCATTTAAAGAGTCATTGCAATTTTTTCAGCAGGCAGCAGGTGTATACGAGTTCTTACGAGAAAACTTCCTACATGCACCTTCCAAGGATCTTGGCCAATCTACAATCAAGTTTTTGGTAAGATTAACATTGGGTCAAGCCCAGGAGGTTTTCCTTTTAAAAGTTATCAGTGGTGACACCGAGCAGAAGCAGAATTCTCTTATTGCAAAGCTTTGCAGCAGCGCATCAGTCTATTATGACGAATGCTACTCGATGTCAAAAAATGCGGCAGATCTAAAAGACTCGAAATTCGACTCGTCAGGTTACACTATTGTCGATACAGCAACCGATGATTTCGACGAGTTTGAGGAGAATGCTGCTCCAAGCTCTGACTACGATCCTGACTCTTCAGATCTGTCGCAGGTAGTTGCTAGCTTGGACCCATACTGGCCTGACTCGATGTTCTTAAAGAAGAATCTTTACAAGTCTCTCTCCCATTACCACTTTGCACTCAACCTGGAAAATACGAAAAAGTATGGAGAGGCAATTGCTCACCTAACGAGATCCCTTAAGATATTAAATGACATTGACCCTAAATTTTTGAAGAATTTCGAGAAGCATGGCGGTGTGGAAGCTTACGAGCTCTTAGACTTCTGCAAATACCAAAAAGAAGTCATTGGAATTAAATTGAATGATCTTGAAAAAGACAATGATTTCATATATCACGAGATTGTTCCATCCGAAGCAACTTTGCCCGAAATCAAACCGCTTGATTCTGCCAAAGCTGTACCTTTGAACAACAACAAGTTGTTCAATGAAGTAAGCGAGAACAACTACAACAACTTTTTGAAATCCGTTGTACCAATCCACATTCATGAATTGATGAGCTATTACTCAGAGCAGAAAGCACAGTTTCTCAGAAACGAACTTGATTTAGTAGATGTCTCTGACGAGGAATTGTCTTCAGCATTGGAGTATATGAAATTGCCCAAAGCTCTAGTCATGTTGAAAGAGATGCTACAGAATGCTAGTGCAACATCGAGCGGCTCATCTAGTGAGATAAGCCCTGAGGTCAAGAACATTGCAATGAACATTCAAGCGTCCCACCAGAATGATATAGCTAACCGCAAAATGCTCGTCGACCTTCGGAAGCAAATATTTGATACTGTTAGCGAGGTAGATTCTATTCTTGCCAATCAGATGTCAGACACTTCTGTGTTAAAGGACGACTTGATGAAGGTTAAGAAATCACTCTTCGATGCTAGTAACTCGGATGGAAAGTTGTTGAATCTTGTCAACAGCGAAAACATTGCCCTTTATTCAATTCTAGGCAAAGGTCCCGACTCTCTGGAATTTCGCCAACTTTTTGAGACAAAGGGTCCTAGTAAAAAATCTAATGAGTTGAGTCTCTTGGACATGGATGAAACTCAGATAGCTAACATGGATATTGGAGGCCGGATCAAAGCTCTTGAGGAGACGTTGCATGAGGTCAATTTGATCAAACAGAAAAAGAAACGACTCATCGAGTCGTTGAAAGAAGCGATTCATAAGGATGACATTTCAGATATCTTAATCTTGAACAGCAATGTAAAATCTGTTAACGAGATCAAAACCGTCATTTTTGAAGAGGAACTTAAAAAATTCGATCCCTACGGAAAGGAACTCGACAATCTTTTGACTCATCAGAAGGAAGTGGTGAACAAATTGACGAACGACTGGCAAGCACTCAACTCCAATCCTGAAGTGAAAGATATTCAATCGTCGACCCAATTCAAGCAGCAGACGATGGTATTGCAATCCAAGAAGGTAAAGGAGTTTTACGACAACAATTGGTTATCTTACAGTGAAGGTCTCACCAAAGGAGTTGGGTTCTACAAGCAACTTTTGGGCTTTGTTCAGACGTTGAAGAACCGGGCATTAAACAACTCCCAGACCAGCATCGAGGACCGCTTCAGAGCGATGAGTGTCAATTCTCGGGCAAATGCCCAAGCCCCGCAGCAGCAGCAGCCTTCCAACTCTGACACGCGGACATCGTTTTCCAGTGGTCCACAGTACCCCCTTGAGAGAAGACAAACGCAAGGTTCAATAAGTCTGGACTATAGCTCTTCGTACGGATACCAGGCACCACCACAAGTGCCAAACCAGTTTACCGGGACATTATCGGCCCAGTCTAGTGGAGGGGCCAGTTACAATCGGCCCGCACCGGCCCTTCCTCCGAAGCCACCAAAAGAAGGCTTTGCCCAGCCGCCGCCGCAACAGCAGCCAACAAAGTCCACGGATGGCTTGATCTACAACCAACCGTCGACATATCTGCCTAATATGTACAACTTTTTTTCTAACAGCTAGACTTAAAAAAATGTACATAAATTTAAGGTGAGTTGCAATATTTTGCAGCCAATTGAACGAGACAAAGTGCCGTATCTCTGACCAAAATCAGAAAGCAGCCAGTACAGCTACATCATGATACACTGCAATTGTCCTTAGCTCAGTTTCATAGCTAGAATCGTAATTCTACGAGCCACAAAGTACTGTATATGCAAATATTACGAGCCCACCCAAAATGGATAAATGAAAATAGTTACCCGGGGATCCTATATTTAGGACCGCGCCTCGATGATCTGGTCAGTGAGATATTTAATCAGTTCAAGAAGAGTCTGAATATCCTTACCATTCGTTAATAACATCTCGGCTCGGTCTCTCTCTTAGAAGCCGCTAGATAAAAACATAGATCCAGGTGGTTGCTTTACTTTTTTTTTCTTGAATCAGAATTTTGCTATTTTCATTCCGGTGGTTAAATAGCGGCTTTTGCTATATCTTTGCTTAATCTCGGTTGAAATGAAGTGGAACATTCTTGCTTTGTTCTTCCTCATCGCTTACACGTTGGCTGATAAAACCATCGCGTGTAATTCAACATCCCAGTGTCCCGAAGATAAACCTTGTTGCTCGCAATACGGGGAATGTGGAACTGGAGCATATTGCTTAGGAGGGTGTGATATCAGATTTTCGTACAACTTGTCAGCCTGTATGCCCATGCCTAGAATGGAAAGCTTCAACACTACTTTCAAGTCGACCAAACAAGTGGAGATCAGCACCAAATACTTGGGTAAATCCAGTGACAGTGATTGGGTGTATACCGGTTACTTAGATACCCACGATGATGCGTTATTACTTCAAATGCCTAACCAGTCTACTGGTACTGTGGTTTCGTCCACCAAATACCTCTGGTATGGTCGAGTAGGAGCAACGTTGAAAACGTCTCGTGGACGAGGAGTTATCACAGCTTTCATTTTGTTCTCTGACGTGAAGGACGAAATTGATTATGAATTTGTGGGTTACAACTTGACGGCTCCCCAAACCAATTACTATTATCAGGGTGTGTTGAATTATACCAATGCCAAAAATTCGACCACATCAAATACATTCAGCAACTGGCATACTTATGAATTGGATTGGCAAGAAGATCAAATGGATTGGTACATTGATGGTGAAAAAGTCCGTACTTTGAAGAGGGAGGACACCTACAATTCCACTTCAAAAAAGTACATGTACCCTCAAACCCCATCTCGTATTCAGTTCTCATTGTGGCCCGGTGGTGCTGCCTCCAATGGTGTTGGTACTATTGAGTGGGCCGGTGGTGATGTTGACTGGGATTCCGAGGATATCAAAAAGTATGGGTACTACTATGTTTATGTCAAAAATGTCACCGTGGAGACATATGATTTACCTGATCATGTCAAGCTCGTTGGAGGTGATGATGAAGAAAAGTTGCACTCGTTCATGTACAATAATACCGATGGAAATGAGGATGACATCATTCTCACGAACAAGAAGACATGGTTAGGAAATGACGATGCTGTGGGATGGGCTCCCGATAACGAAGATGATGATACAGAAAGTAGTAGTGCATCAGAATCCGGATCTGCATCCACCACTTCCAAAAAGAAGACCTCGACCACAGAAGTTTCAGCTAATGTTCCAACACGTACCACCACCGGTGGAGGCAATGGTAATGGCAATGGGGCTGCAGCCACCACCGCCAGCTATAACCCCTCAGGCGGTATCGGAGGGTTTGTTCAAAACTCCAAGGAGACATCGTCGGCCTCCTCCAAGTCGTCGTCTGGCGGCAGCAAAACATTCATCGAGAGCGTCATGACTTTTGTGGGTGCTCTCGGATTGACATTTGTTTTATAGGAATAAAAGTTGCATTAGTTGCAAATAAAGGCATTGCAGTTGCATTAAAATTGCATAGGTATACTGCCGATTACGTAAGAATGGGCCGGTGCTTACCTCGGCGCTCCCACCGGTCCACCGTGGTTTCGCAAACGCCAACGAATCGACAACACATTCAACCCTCGACTCGCATCTTCAATCCACCGAAAAATGAAGATGCTCACTAAGTTCGAGTCCAAGTCGTCTCGGGCGAAGGGCGTGGCCTTTCACCCCACTCGGCCTTGGGTACTCGTTTCGTTGCACTCGTCGACAATCCAACTTTGGGATTACAGAATGGGAACGTTGATTGACCGGTTTGAAGACCACGAAGGACCGGTTCGATGTGTCAACTTCCATCCGACCCAGCCGCTTTTTGTGTCGGGTGGCGATGACTACACCATCAAAGTGTGGTCGTTGAACACGCGTAAATGTATTTTTTCATTGAATGGACATTTGGATTATTTGCGTGCCGTGTCGTTCCACCATGATCTTCCATGGATTCTTTCCAGTTCTGACGACCAGACCATTCGTATCTGGAACTGGCAGAACCGCCAGGAGATTGCCTGCTTGACTGGTCACAACCACTATGTGATGTCGGCGCAATTCCACCCCAAGGATGATTTGATAATCTCGGCGTCGTTGGATCAAACCGTCCGCGTGTGGGACATATCCGGCTTGCGTAAGAAACACTCGGCCCCCACGTCTTCTGCTCGGTCGTTTGAAGATCAATTACAACGTCAGCAATTGCCCCAGCAGGATATATTCGGTAACGTCAATGCCATTGTAAAATACGTTTTGGAGGGCCACGACAAGGGGGTTAACTATGCCACTTTCCACCCTACTCTTCCTTTGATTGTTTCGGCTGGTGACGACCGCTTGGTCAAGTTGTGGAGAATGAATGCCACCACCGCTTGGGAGGTCGATACCTGCCGTGGCCACACCGGTAATGTGTTGAGTGCTATCTTCCATCCTCAACAAGACTTGATCATATCTGTCGCTGATGACAAAACTATCAGGGTTTGGGACATGAATCGCAGAACCCCAGTGAAACAGTTTAGAAGAGAACACGACCGCTTCTGGCTTATAGCGTCTCACCCTCATATCAACTTGTTTGCAACATGTCACGATTCGGGAGTGATGGTTTTCAAGTTGGAACGTGAAAGACCGGCGCATGCTATCTTCCAAAACAAGCTCTTCTTTGTCAATGGCGAAAAGCAAGTTCAATGTTACGACTTTTCACGTAATGAAACTTCGTTGCCTATGCTTTCCCTCAAAAAAATTGGAAAAACCTGGTCGTTCATGCGATCACTCTCCTATAACCAATCAGACAACTCTATCTTGGTCACTCATGGTGAAGGTGAAGCCGGCCAATATGGCTACATTGCCTTGCCTAAACATGTTACTGGTGCTATAGAGCCTACTGACATACGGATGGGTGAAGGTAACTTTGCCTGCTTCATTTCTCGCAATAGATTTGTCAGTTTTGTGAAGTCTTCGAAGATTTTGTCGGTGAAGGATACCAATAACAATACGACAAAGACCATTCAGCTTGATTCGTCAGTCAATGATGTGTTGTCAGGTGGCCCTGGAAGAGTTTTGTTGGTCAAGACTCACTCGGTGGTCAACTATGACGTACAACAACGTAAGGAATTGGCTGAGATCAGTGTCAATAATGTGAAATACGTCTCATGGTCAAATGATGGTCAACACTTGGCCTTGTTATCGAAGCACACCATCACTATTGCTACCAAGGATTTGGATCTCGTTACATCTATGCATGAAACTATTAGAATCAAAAGTGCTGCCTGGGATGACTCAGGGGTACTTTTGTACTCTACCTTGAACCACATCAAGTACTCGCTTTTGAATGGAGATCATGGCATCATAAAGACATTGTCAAACACTTTATACATCACCAAGGTATCTCAGAAACAGGTTTACTGCTTGAATAGAGCTGGCCAGGTGGAGGTGATTACCATTGACCCAACCGAATACAGGTTCAAAAAGTCTTTGGTTAATAAGAACTTCAATGAGGTCTTGCGTATCATTAAAAACTCAAATTTGGTGGGCCAAAACATCATCGCCTATCTTCAAAAGAAGGGATACCCGGAAGTGGCCTTGCAGTTTGTTGAAGATCCTGAAACTCGTTTCGACTTGGCTGTCGAATGCGGAAATTTGCAAGTTGCATTGTCCGAAGCTAAGACTTTGAATGACAACGGTATTTGGAAAAAGCTTGGAGATGAGGCGCTCAAGCAAGGAAACTTGGAGATCGTCGAATTCGTTTACCAACAGATCCACGCCTTTGACAAGTTGTCCTTCTTGTATCTTTGCAGAGGTGACTCTGAACGGTTAGCAAAAATGGCTACTATCGCTGAACATCGCGGTGATCTTTCTTCCTTGATGCAGAATACTTTGTATTCAAATGATGTGAAGAAAAGATGTCAAACCCTCATCCAGAGTGGAATGCTCCCCCTTGCGTACACTCTTGCCAAATCAAACGGATTGGATGACTTGGCAGCCGAAATTTTACTGGAAGCGGGTATCTCAGAGGACAAGGTTGTCTTGCCTGAATTAGGAAGACCTTGTGAATTGCCAAAGCCGGTTGAAAATACCATCGAGCATTGGCCACTCGAGGACACTACTTTGTCTTTCTTCGAGACGGCATTACTTACTGGTAAAGTTGAAAACTTGTCTATCGAGGAAGAAGACGCTCAAAATGGGGCTGAAGATGCCACGCGTGCAAATATTGATCTTGACGACACAATGAACGAGGATGCCGAAGATGAGGAAGATGCATGGGACGATGCCGACGACTTGAGCATTCCTGATGATGAATTTGAAGACGCTGAACAAAGCAATGATGTTGACGTGTACCAACAATCGACTGTTGCAGAAGGTGAGATTGGCTATTGGCTCAGAAATGCTAAAACGGCTGCTGGGTACGCTGCTGCGGGAGCATTCGAACAAACTGCATCGATGTTGAACAAGCAATTGGGAGTGGTCAACTTTGAGCCTTTGCGCCCTAGATTCCTTGAGGTTTACCAATCAAGTAAATTATATTTACCAGGTATTGACGACTTACCCGCTATGAAGGACTACATCAGGGCCGACAACGATGAGGACAATCCTAACAAATTCCATCCATTGATTCCAGGTTTCGACAACTTGGAAGATCGATTGTCGGTCGGTTTCAAGCATTTTAAGGCCAATCAGCTTCCAGAAGCTATTAAGGTATTCCGCGACATCATTTACACCATCACTTTATTGACTGTTGCAGACGATGAAGAACAGGAGAAGTGCGAGGAAATCTTAAAATTGTGCCGCGAGTATATTTTGGGACTTTCCATGGAATTGGCTCGTCGTGCCCTTGGACCCGATGATATCAAGCGCAATTTGGAGTTGGCAGCTTACTTTACTCGTGCCGGACTCCAGGGTCCTCATAGGATCAATGCGTTACAGGTTGCTATGACCCAATCTTTCAAAAACAAGAATTACGCAAGTGCATCTTATTTTGCTGGCGAGGTGTTGGCCGCCTCGGTGAGCGGACAAAGAGCTGACCAAGCACGCAAGATCAAGGCCAAGTCTGATCTGATATCCAAGGATGCTATAGAAATCGACTTTGATCCCTACGCGGAATTCGATATCTGTTGTGCATCATTTACTCCAATCTACAAAGGTGAGCCTAGCGTTTCAGAAGCTTTGGTGGGGGCCAAGTACAAAGAACAGTATAAGGGCCAATTGTGTAGCATAACGAAAATTACTGCCATTGGAGTGCCGGCGTCGGGGTTGCGGTTGAGAAGCTAATTAGATGACTGTTTGCAAAAAATGAATATAAACCTTAAATAAGCCCTTTAAAGCGCGGAGTAATCTCGGTAATCTTTCGCTGGAAATTTTGCGAATCTCAAGTTTTCTTTTTGCAGATCAAGAATGTCCGTTGCTGAGGCTGTCAAGCTCAAGGACGAGGGTAACGAACACTTCAAGGCTCATCGATTTGATGAGGCTATTGCATGCTATACCAAGGCTATAGAAGCAGACCCCAAAAATGCAGTTTTTTACTCGAACAGAGCACAAGTTCACATCAAATTGGAGAACTATGGACTTGCCATAATAGATTGTGACGAAGCTTTGAAAGTGGATCCCAACTTTACAAAGGCTTACTACCGAAAGGGTGTTGCGCAGATGGCTATTTTGAAATACAAAGAAGCTCAAGCCAATTTCAAGACAATTTTGAAGACCTTACCTAACGACAAACTCACGTTGGAAAACTACAAGCAATGTGTTAACTACTTGAAGAAACAAGCATTTGAAAAGGCCATTGCCGGAGACGACAAAACGTCGATTTTCACAACTATTGACTTCAAATCCATGATCGTCGAGAAGACCTGGGAAGGACCATCTTTGGAGATCACCAGCACGACCACCGAATCGGGCGTCAAGGTGGATATCGAGGGCCTTGACTTGGACTACTTGAAGTATATGATCAAGCATTTCAAAGCAGGAGGAAAGATCCCCAAGAAGCATGCATTTGCTATCATAGCAAAAGTGACGGAAATTTGCAAGCACGAGAAGACCATGGTTGAGCTTTCTCTTCCTCATAATCTGTATACCAATGCAGAGGCGTCCAAGGACGAACTCTTGTTGGCTAAAAGTAAAAAGTTGACGGTTGTGGGAGATACCCATGGACAGTTTTATGATGTCCTCAACTTGTTCAACAAGTTTGGATATGTTTCAGACCTGCATTCGTACCTCTTCAACGGTGACTTCGTTGACCGTGGCTCGTGGTCATGTGAAGTTGCTTTTTACCTCTACGTTCTCAAGATACTCTACCCTACTTCTTTGTTCTTGAATCGTGGAAACCATGAAACCAATGACATGAACAAGACATATGGATTCACTGATGAATGCGAGCTGAAATATTCCAAAAAAGTGTTCGAGGCATTTGCCGAATCTTTTGGCGCCTTGCCTTTAGCCACTTTGATCAACCGGTCATACCTATGCATGCATGGAGGCTTGTTTTCAGACGACAATGTCACGTTGGAAGATATCAAGAATTTCAACAGATTTCCAAGCTCGGGATCAAGTCAACCCCCAAGAGAGGGAATTGCCATGGAATTGTTGTGGACAGACCCTCAACCAACCCCGGGCCGTGCTCCTTCAAAGCGAGGCATAGGAATGCAGTTTGGACCCGATATTACTGAACGGTTCTGTTTGAAGAATAAAATTAGAAAGGTTTTGCGGTCCCATGAGGTGAGAATGGGAGGTGTTGAAGAGGAGCACAATGGCCGCTTAATAACCGTATTCAGTGCCCCCAACTACTGTGACTCCACCGGGAACTTGGGTGGAGTGGTTCACATAACCGAGAATGTAAAATACGATGCTGCTTCCGATAGTGGTGAAGGCTATAGAGATGCCAAGGACACCAACTGTCCATGGACATTAGAAATTGAAAAGTTTGAGGCAGTTCCCCATCCAGACTTGAAGCCAATGGCCTACTCTAAGGCTGGGTTTGGCTTCTAATTTTAGCGACATAAATCTACACTGTAACATTATACTGTATGCGCGAGAGAAATACACTCAAACTTTTCAATACCGTAAACCATGGCACATCAAATTGAAGACGATGATCAACCGGATGAATGGGACCAGCGTATTATGGACACAGGGTGCCACGAAGAGAACTTGAAGCTCCAGCTTTGTCATGCTGACACTGGAGACTGGAGAAAATGTACAGAAGAAATGAAGGCCTTCCAAAAATGCTGGGCAGCTAACAAGAATAATGAGCGCACGAAAACTGTCGATAACGAAAACTTGTGACCCAGCTACGACTCAGCAGAGAGTCTAGGCTGACCCAAACGAAAAGTCTTGTAAATATGAATCAAACAGTGTGAATAGAGTCATGAAATGATACGAAACTACAACTGTATTAGACAGAAAGTACTAAACAAAAAGTTGTATTAAGCTGCAATAAAACAAACTAAAAGCTGACAATGGACTATACAGAGTCATTGGACAGACCCAATTCCATTGATCAGTAGTATTATTTAACACAAACTATATTGTCTGGCTTATCGCATCGCTTTCTCTCCGCGATTTCATCACAACTCAACTTGCGAAGCGATTCGGTAACGTTCGTTCCCTCACAAAACAACCCTTACAGGTGCGAGTCGGGCTAAAGATGGCGTCTCCAGGCGATCCTGAGGCTAATATAAACTCAGTTCCAAGTTCAAGATACCTGTTTTCAAGGAGCCCACCGTATCTGGTAGGGCCCTCCGACACGTCCCTTAGTAGTAATCATAGACGGTACTATAAAGATCCCAATAGCCTCAAAACCAAGCGAGATGCAGAGGCACTGTTCGAGAAAAGAGTGGCCAATCTTCAAGCCCGAAGCCGATCTCGGTTCCGAAATCAGTGGGAGGCCATTCTAGAGAAATACTCTCAGATTGACGATGAGAAAGAAAGTGACGAGATAGATCTCTCAACAGGAGAGATAATTACTGACAACGGTCACCTCAGGGCATTGGCTCGCAAAAATGTCTCTTCCTCGAGTCTCGACGATATTTGGAGTGCCAATCTAGTTGAAGAGCCTGGCCAAGCTCGCCCATATATGACATCAAAGTCAGGACAAAATACCTTCATATCCCCTGCAAAACAACCGAAAGACGTTAATGAGATTCGAAGAAGTAGCTCCATGAAGGATAATGTGCTACTTTTGTCGCCATCTCCCACTAAAAAGGCAAGGCATTCTCCTCCAAAAACTGCGTCTCCATCAAGAAATACACTTTCAAAGTTTTCATCCCCAAGACTTTCATCTCCAAGACTTTCATCTACAAGACTTTCATCTACAAGACTTTCGTCCCCACGACTTTCATCTCCAGCAGCGAACGCCCCAGCGTATCCGGGCCCGGAGAAAATTGACTCCGAAAGTCTCTTTCACCCTACAAAATTATTCTCCAGTGCAACGACCGATAAAGAGGCTCCTAGGAGAGATAATCCATTTCTCGAGCAAACAGTTTCGAGATATATATTATGTGATCTATCGGCACCTACTACGGACACCGTATATCATTGTGCATTTCACCACTGCAAGTTTTGTACTGGAAATCGTTCCCTCTATAAGGACCATCTTCTTAAGCTGCATCCAAATGAGTTGAAACTAATAGGCTATCCCATTCAACGTGATTTTGCAACGGAAGTAGGAACTATTTCACCTGACACAGTCGAAAAAATCAGCCGAGATTTTCCGTTAACTTTCGATAAATTGTTGCATACTGATCACCTCATTCATTGCAATATGAAGCTCTCCCCGACCGAAAGATGTCGACGGGTATTCTTCACGCTCCATGAGTTAAAGGAGCACCAAAAATCTGGTGGCTGTGACTCACGTTTAATAACCTTCTCTTGTCCTATTCTTGGCTGCCCACATCAAGCCAATCTGTTTGACGCATTGCAAGATCATTTTCGAACATACAACTTCAACTCCAGTCATTTGACAAAAGAAAATCGAGGTAATTCCAAGAAGGTTGAGCGATCAAATAAAGATAATACTTTGCCTACAGAACCCTTAGTTGCATTGACCAAGACGGATGTAATGAACGAAATCGACGAGCTATTCGACTCGGATTGATTATAGAGTCGAAGTACAGACTTCAGGAATGGTTCCATTCTATATACAATTTTAATTTACGTGCATTATTTTATGCCTCTGATGGTTCACTTTCGGTGCCTTTAGGTTTACCTTTGAAAGCATCCGTTCCTTTGATGTATTTGTCGAATGCGTCGTTTCTTTCAGGGAATGGTCGAGGCCCCACCAAACGGGTCATGTCTTCTCTTGTCAAGACCTCTTTCTTGAACAATTCTTCAGCAACCTTGTCAACAAGATCCAACTTCTCTGAAAGCAATTTGTGGCATGATTCGTAAGCTTCATCAATAAATCTCTTGACTTCTTGGTCAATAGTGTATGCTGTTTCTTCCGAATATGTGTGATGGACTTGAAAGCCATTGTTGTTTTCTCCAGAATCGTAGTAGACATTGCCAATGCTGTCTGACATACCCAACTTCAATACCATCAGCTGAGCCATTTGAGTGATTTTTTTGAAGTCATCGGAAGCTCCACTGGTTACAGTATCGAAATGCAACTCTTCACTTACCCTTCCCCCCAAAGTCATTATCATGCGATGTTTGTATTGCTCTTTTGAAACCAAGTACTGGTCCTTTGGCAAGTATTGGGCATAGCCTAATGCTCCTTGGCCACGAGGAATAATGGAAACCTTTACCAATGGGTCGGCAAACTCCAAAAACCAGCCACAAATAGCATGGCCAGCCTCATGAAAGGCAACAGTTCTCTTTTCTTCAAGACTTAATATTCTCGACTTCTTCTCAAGTCCGGCTACAACACGTTCAATTGCTTGTTCAAAATGATGTGTTTCGACAGCTGTAGCATCCTCCCTAGCAGCGATCAATGCTCCCTCGTTACAGCAGTTTGCAATGTCTGCTCCTGCAAATCCAGGAGTTAAAGCACTGAGGCGACCTGCAAGAGTATCGATAGCTGCTGCCTTCAATTCTTGATACTTGTTGAAGTCGACGTCCTTTTGGGTTGCTCTGATATCTTCTTCAACCTGAAGTGTCAATTTAGACAAATGAACCTTGAATATTTCCTTTCTTCCCTCCACATCGGGAACGTCAATAGAAATGTGCCTGTCAAATCTACCAGGTCTCAACAATGCTTTATCCAAAATGTCCGGACGATTGGTACCTGCAAGAACAACGACGTGATCGGAGTTTTCAAATCCATCCATTTCGACCAATAACTGATTGAGGGTGTTCTCTCTCTCGTCATTTCCACCCATCTTGCCATTTCCACGTTCCTTACCAATGGCATCGATTTCATCAACGAAAATGATCGCGGGAGCCATTTCACGAGCAGTCTTGAACAAATCACGAACACGAGAAGCACCCACTCCCACGAACATTTCCACAAACTCAGAACCAGAAACGGACAAAAACGGAACACCTGCCTCACCAGCCGTGGCCTTGGCAAGCAATGTCTTACCAGTACCAGGAGGACCAGATAATATAGCACCACGGGGAATCTTAGCTCCCAACTTCTCATACTTGACAGGGTCTTGAAGGAACTTGACAAACTCCATAATCTCCTCTTTGGATTCAGTGCATCCAGCAACGTCCTTAAACTTGATTTTGACATCAGTTTCTTGATTGAATAATTTGGCTTTGGACTTGCCGATCTGGAAAATTCCACCGGGGCCACCACCGCCAGCACCACCTCCTCCTTGCATGTTGGCTCTTCTCACGGTGATATACCATAATCCTCCAATCAACAACACCGTTGGCAAAATGGGCAAAATGTAGTTCATCCATGAGCCTCTCTCCTCGTACGAGATTGGTAACCTTTCATCCATGGGAATGCCTAGTTTGTCCTGTTCTCGGTTCATTTCTTCTTCGAATACCTCGACTGAACCTATAGTGAAAACCACGGCGGGATGGCCGCTGAAAGTCTGGAAAGTTTGGTCAGAAACCGCACCTTGGATCAATTCTGCCTCCACTGCAAACTTGTTGATAACAGTAAGCTTGGTGACGAGACCCTTCTCCAAGTAGTTGATTTTGAAATCCTGGAACGAAAGTTCATTGTCGGGCTTACGGTTCGATGCCAATAAAACGGTAACCAAAAGAGAAAACAAAAAGATCCCCGATAATCCTCTTGCAACCGATTTGCTATCTAGCTGGTAAATCTTCAAATTGTTGGGGTTCAACAGTGGATTCTTCTTCTTGAGTCTTTCTTTAATTTGGTTACGGATGTCACGCTCCTCTTCACTCATGGGTTTCTTCTTCTTGTCTTTGTCTTCCGAGTCTTTTGGCTCGTTCTCTTTATCGCTAAGTGATCTACGAGAAGCTTCAAACCGCTGAAATCTCGAAGTCGAAAACGATCGATTAAACCCCGCCAAAACGCTCATCAGTCTGGGTGAGACTGACAACCTCTGGCTTTGTCTAAGGACGCCGCCCACAACGCGGATTCCGGCACTCCTTGGAGCCAACCTCATCATGAGGCCCGCTGGTGTAT
The DNA here is from genome assembly GCA_030573695.1 of Meyerozyma carpophila. Classification (NCBI taxonomy): domain Eukaryota; kingdom Fungi; phylum Ascomycota; class Pichiomycetes; order Serinales; family Debaryomycetaceae; genus Meyerozyma; species Meyerozyma carpophila. The sequence goes on along the minus strand of JAJMDS010000004.1, from coordinate 742,754 downwards.
TCCTCATCATGATTCGGTTTGAATGGCGGTGGTGGAAATTTGCCATTTGACGTTCCGCTTATATAATATGCGCCCTTTGTTTATATAATACATATACCCTATTGCTAAACCCCACCGGTTACCACCCGTACCGCTACCCCATGGTGGCCACAAACTCGTCCCAGCTTGTCTCACAGATCTTGAGAAACTTTTCCTTTTGTTTTTGGAGATCTGAAGTGGTGGGCTTGGAGGAAGGTGTTTCTGGTGATTTTTCAGGCGAGTGCGACGAGGGCAGGGAAACCTTTTGGCTCAGATCACCAATGGAATTGGAAGCCGGGGCAGCGTCCTTGTTCTCTTTCTGGTCCTTGGATGAGGCATAAATCTTGAAGTTGAACACCGACTCATTCATTAGATTTATAGACCCGAAGATGGTCAGCGAGCGAGTTCGCCGGTGTCCGGTCCGGTGAGGTTGATCTTCTGGGTCGATTGCATTCAGTTCCGGGTCATCAGAGTCGTCTGACTCGGAGCCCGACATTCCCTTGCCGGCCTCTTCGTGTTTTCTTTTCATTTCTATCATTTCTTCTTCAGTAGCTAAAGTACGGTCGGCCACCGTTCCTGTACCGATATTTTCAAAGGCATCTTGCTGCGCCGAAAGTGGCTGTGACGTGAACGGGGCTACTCTGGTGTAGTCGCCGTGGTAGACATCAGTCACCTGTGCCAGTATGGGCGACTTGGTGAATGGAGGTGGGCCAGAAACATGTCTGTAAGGAGCCCGCGGGAACGATCCAGCTACGGCGGTGTATGGAGCCGCTGTGTATCTTGGATATACACCTTGTAGGTGCGGGTGTGCAGCGTGTGGTGTGAATGGTCGTATGACTCTTCGAGGAGGCGACACATGCAAACGACGATATTGACGGTGGGGTGTATATGGATTGGAGCCGTAAGGTTTGAGGCCTCCTTTGGTATGTGGGCCCATAAAGTATGGTCTGAGCGGAGCCGATTGGACCAGCGGGCGCATGGAAGGAGATTTGTCCGAGCTTTCTCTCACCAACGATAACGGGGGAGGAGCATTTTCACGTTTGAGTCGCTTGGTGCTGGATGGGGTGGAAAGTCGACTTGAATCCTGAACTTCGCCCTCAGGCTGTGACGTGGTGATCACCACCACTTTGTTTTCCGGTCCACTGGCGGGCTCTTTGGCGTCAGCGCCATTTTCGGTGTTATTACGTGCTTTAATGAGCTCTCTCTGTTGGCGTTGGATTTGCATGGATTCATTCATGGTGGTTTGCATTCCTGGCGATAGCTTTGGGAGCCCGGGACTCACTATTCGGAGCGCTGCCTCCACTTTCTTGGGCACATTGAGGTCCAATTCCACGGGTCTATGCTTCTTTTTCGTAGTTTCTACCATCGTGACCGCGATCGTCTTCAATCCACGGTGTAATTATTACGGATTGATTGATGTTCTTGTACCAGGAAACTATCCAGCGTAGTGTGCTGCTGCGTGTACACGTCCAGTCTCGTTTGTTGGCGGAAAACCAAGGTGTGGCACTTGGGGTCGTGAGATTAAAGGAACCAGTAGTGGGTTTTTACGTGGACCGAAAACGGAAACCTGCATACTCGTTTGTTTCAGAAAAACCCCTGGGCTCGTAATGCGGACGGTGAATAGCCCTTATTGTTTAGCATAATTGATAGCGTACCAATATAACGGGGCTTGAATGTCCATCAACTTGAATTGGTGTTTGAGGGATTTTTCGTGCGGTAATTGCATTTCGGTACAGTGGAGAAAATCGGTCCCTGAAACTCAATTCTCAATCCATCTGTGCCTGAGCTATTTAAACAAACTAGTACGAGTATCCTTATCCAGTGTAATCCTCCCATCCCTTTGGACGAGGTATGTTGTTAACCTTGTGGAACTTACCAGTGCATGAGTAAGCCTTCCAACTGAAATCATCATTAGGATTACAAACACATTTGTTCTTGAGTCTGGTCTCCTTGTTGACAGGACAGTTGTGGAATGGCACATGGTAGTATCCAACATCATTGAAGAAGTGAATTTGGTCTCTGGACAAGAACAAAGCAGCCGCGATTGAGTGAACTGGTGCATCTCCCCATCTTTCGTAGAAAAACCCACCAGCATGGTCAAGGTAGTCAAAGTACTTTCTGTAGGCTTCGGATCTCCAAAGGTCCAAGGATGCGATTTCAAAGTTAGACCAGAAGTGGCACTTGTTGTAGGTCTCTCCACCGTCATCGGAGATCCAGTCCATCATGTTGTTCTTGTGAACATATTGAGGGTTTTCAGCCATGAACTTTTTGGTGGTGTCCCAAAGGGTAGGAATGGTTTCGATGTATTCTGGTAACGAGATGGTCCATCCGTAAGCCTTGTTGTTGTCCTTCATCCACTTGAAAACATCGTAGTCAATGTTGCAGTAAATCTTGGTATCTGGCTCCACTCTCCAGTAGAACTCGTAAGGGTCCAATGCCTCGTGTCTCCAGAAAAATCCCGATTCGTAACGGCACATGTGTCTGTACGACACCGAGTCACCATAGATGATCTTCTTTTCCTTCATTTCTTCACGGACCAAGGCAGCCTTTTCCTTGTCAATCCACTCAGGGTAGCCCCACTGTTCAGGAGGAATCACACCAAAGATAGCTTTACCGGAAACCAAAGCCGACATCTCCGACTTGAACTCTTCAGAAAACTCCTTGTCGTTCAAGAACACCCAGTCATAATTGTACTGGTGGTTGAAACGGTCCTCCACCGATCTGATCGAGCCGGCGAGCGAGTGCAAGTCCGAGTTCCGTGCCAACGACACGAAAGTAGCCTTTACCTTGTCACCTGTATTTGGAGCCGCCTTCGATTGCTGAACGGCTTGGTTCACGAGGTCCCCAGCAGCTTGTGCGCCAGCGTTGCCGGCCACTCCTCCAGCGGGAGCATTGACCTCACCCAAGGGAACTTCTTTGGCGGCGCCGGAATTGGCGTTGGATGGGGTCAAACTGGAACCCAGATACGACAGGCCCTTCAGGAGAATGATACCACAGGTGATAAGGACGATGGCAAACACAGCAAACCTGATTATACGCGCGTTTGAGCCTCTATTCATGGTGATTTTGATAGTTGATCACGGGTAGAATGGCGATGAAATTGAATCGTTTCAGCGTGAAACCGATACGATGTAATGGTGATCCACGGCAGGTGGGTCAAAAGTGAAATACCGAGTTGCTGGTGCGTGTTCTAGTGTTTAAAACCCCAGATTGACTGTCTATACTCAGTTATGTCACAGTGAAAAATCAATTAACACGTCGTCGCTGCGCTTCGTAGTCGTGGCTTTTCCCGCCTTATATTCGCGATGTCGTGTGCGCACCGCGCACTCAAGCAATTCGAAGATGGTGAGGGTAACAGGACGTGATGTAGGGTGCGAAGCGAGAGTGAGGGCAGTTGCATAAAAGTGGGTCGATGCTTGTGTTGCATTTACATGGTTATATTTTATCTATGATATTTCCTCAGCGCCACTCTATTGTATTCGTAACTGGAATATACGACGCCAAATGCAATTGGCATATGTAGGTAACATTAGTGGTTTCTTGGCAATGGTGCAACTGGCAGCACGCCGCACAAACCAGGCTTCGATGCGCACTTCCGCCCCACACAGGCATCTAGAATGCGGCCTGTGCGAAGGTTAAAGTTTATAGTATGGGATACCTGGAGATCTGCCGGAATAGGTTCATTCTATGAATCCAGGTTGTTCACTGATACTGTTCCCACTCAGCAGGCTTTGCCATCTTGTTAACCTCGTAGTATCTCTTGCCGCAAGAATATCCTCTAAATGTAAAGTCCAGTTCAGGGTTACAGTTGCACTTGTGGTCGTACCGATACTGTGGGTTCAATGGGCACTGGGTGTAGACACCATGGTTATATCCCATGTCTTCGAAGTAGTGTATTTTGTCTCTCGGAAGGAACAATGCCGCTGCGATAGAATGCACGGGAGCATCTCCCCATCTTTCGTAGAAAAACCCGCCGGTCTTGTCGAGATAATCAAAGTAGGCGCGATAAGCATCGGACCTCCAAAAGTTTAAATCACCAATCTCAAAATTGGACCAGAAATGACACAAGTTGTAGGTTTTACCGCCGTCGTTGGATATAAAGTCCATCATGTTATCCTTCGCCAAATACTCGGGATGTTCCTTGATGAATTCTTTGGTGTGCTTCCATAACGAGGGAATGGTTTTTTCAAACTCGTGAAGAGAAATGGCAAAGCCATACTTCTTGTCGTTGTCGGCCATGAATTTGAACAAGTCGTAGTCGAGATCGCAATGGATCTGGATGCCAGGCTCCACTCTCCAGTACCAATCGTACTCGTCGAGGAGCTCGTTCCGCCAAAAGAACCCAGACTCAAACCGGCACATGTGTCTATAAGATTCCAAATCTCCGTAAATAATGTTGGCGGCCTTCATTTCCGCCCTGCTTTTGGCCGCTTTTTCGAGATCCACCCAGTCAGGATAGCTCCAGTGTTCCTTGGGGATCTTTCCGTACTTGGTCTTTCCCGACACTATGGCGGATGTCAAATCCTTGAACTCCTGGGTGAATTCTTCGTCGTTCAAAAACACCCAGTCGTAGTTGAACTTGCGATTGAACCGGTCCTCCACCCCACGAATAGCCTTGATCAACTCGTACAACTCCTGGTTTCTTGCCAAGGTGACAAATGTGCCTTTGACTTTCTCACTCTTATCGTAAACTGGCTGCGATTCACTTTTCTCGTCCAGCCCAGCCGCTCCTCCCACCAACTGTAAATCGCCCATCTGCTTCTGTGCAAGCTGTTCTTCGTGGGCGCTGTCTTTTATAGGCGCATCTTCCGAAACATCTTTCCCGGCGCCGTGTTTCAAATTACTGCCCGGGACGAAATCAGGAACGATCAGATTCGAAACTGTGTCCACATAGATAACCAGGGGCCGGAGAGCCACGCTGAGAACGTAGAGCACCGCTAGCCCACATATAACTGCTACCGCGTTAGTGACCCGGCTTCGTGCCATTGTAGATCGAAGAAGTGGGAAGTGAGTGCGACAGGTGTCTAACTTCGGTGCCTGCATACGCCAAAAAAGACAGGGCGCAGACGGAAGAACAAGGCTGAGGCATATACTGTATATACGTTTCATGGCTGGTTTCAGGTTTTGTTCTTTCCTTTAGGTTTCGTGCCCTTCCTGTCCTTTCAGCTTTTTGGTCTGCCTGTCCATTTTTCCAATCTTTTTCTCAAACTCTCTCGTTCTTTCCATCAACTCTCGAAACCCGATATTTCTGGTGGCATCTCTGTTCATGAGCACGTAGACGTCGTCGTAGTTATTTAGCGAAAGAAGCTTCTTCTCGTAGTGCTTGAAAATGCCCAAACTGAGCCCTCGGAGAAAGTCTTCGCTGTTGTCGGAAACTAGAAGATTGTCGATTACCCTGTACCATAGCTCCATCAGGTTGCAAATTTCGGTGAATACCAGAAGCCACCAGTTCATGGTGATGAACTCTATTTGAACATCGAGCTGCTTCAAGTGGGCGTATAGCTTTGGCATCAACAAGGCAAATTGCACATGTGCAAGTTCCGTTTGAGCATTACGAATATGCTTCAAGCTGGAGGGAGAAAAGTAACTTTGGCCATAGTAGGTGGGAAGAATCTCGTCAATTAAAGACACAAAAAGCCAGAAGGTGTCCTCCTCTGTGACTTTTTTATCGGCAATCAACAAGTTTCCCACAATTTTGTTCATTCCTTGAACATAGCCTATATCGGACCGTAGAACAACAAACGCATCCAAGATGCGCTTGAGACGATAGTGCATGGGACCAGGTAGAGACGTTGTGCTGTTGTGGAAATACACATTTGACGGCATTGTACGATGGAGGTCCAAGTCGATTTGGTTGAACGATTGCACCAAAGACGGGTCGTTGGCGTGCAGCTGTGCCAACTCCACCAACCGATTATACTCTCCTGGGACTCGGATATTGGACGCTCCAGAAAGCTCGAACCAAAACGTGGACCGTGAGCCAGCCGGGATGCCGTGTTGGGATATAAGGGACTGGAGTCTCTTCAAGTAGGAATCCTCCTTGAACGAGATTTGTCTGTCCAAGGTGGTGAGTTCGAGAGCCTTCAATCCAAATATCGGAACTGAGGTTACCTCCTGGTCTTTATTGCGTTCGTATTGTTTTCGTAGCCTCATCACTTCATTGCAAAATGCATTCCACCGTGCTTCAATCGCCTGCTTTTCGTCATCGTGACGCCGACCAACTTCCTGAAGCGTGGCATACGACGAGTCTATGGGATTGGTGGCCTGGCTGACACCGCTTCTCGCATCAAAATTGGAGCCGTCCTCGGGCTGGCGTTTGCGATTGTCGGAGCTGGTTTCCGTAAGAAACCCATAAGGGTCGGTGTTGGTCAATTCTTCCGGATCGAGAATCGTAGAGTCCGTCGGCTGGCTCATGCTTACCAACTCCAAAGGAGGCACAATTGGGGCATCTTCGGTGCCTTTGGGAGTCCTGGACCCTGAGGGCAAGCTGGAGGTGGATCGAACCCATTCGTAACGCAGTTCATTGGGCGACTGGATCCATCCTCGCAACCATCCTCTTCTTTCGCTTTCCGAAGAAGAAGCTTCAAGGTTTTGCCGCTGGGCCAGATTTGACAAGACAGTAGCCTGAGACTCCTTCTTCGATGTGGGAGCTAGCGGCTCTTTCATGGCAACAGATATCATATCCAGAAGCACATCGTCTACGGTATCTTTTTGCTGGATGTCATCCAACAATTTATCCACCTCCAAATGGGTAAGATTGGCATGACTGGCACACACCTTGTAGAATTGTCGCTCTCTACGAAGGTAGAAGTCCCTTAGTAGTATAATATCTTGCTCTTTTTGGGTTATGTCTCTGGAGAGCTGTCGTATAAACAGCTTATAATCGCCATTGAATCTGATGGAAACGACTTTTTCGAGGGTCTCGTCACTCCATTCGTGTACATCGCTCCCCAACGAGTGATTTAGTTGGCTGGATTTGTGTATGGAATCCCCAAATAAACTTTTGTGGGGATCCTTGCTCATGACGTTATCATCAAATTTATGGTGCGACCTCGACTCGAACCTCAGAAAAAAGACGTCAAAATTACACAATCGGGAGATTACGAATGAAGGTTTCCTTCAAACGCAGTACGACGTGGTACACTTGATGTATGATGTTGTGCAAAAAAAATGGTAAATCTCTTTGTAAAGCGTGTCATCTTTATGCAAGGACAATGCTAATCTTCTCTGTATTGTTAAAATTGACAAATGTACTATCGCGAACGATAGTACGACGTTCTCGCCTTTGGTTGGCATATAAGCGAAATGTGCAGGTGTTGGGATGCAGCAGATTAATCTCAATTTGCCGTCAGCAAGATTCCAGGAATCAAGTTCTATTCATTAATAATTGGCTAGACTACGAACCTCAGCCCAGAAAACAAACTACGCAAAGACATAATGGTATGTATGAATTCTGTGTGTTTACAGGTCTCAGGGTATACTTTTAGTACACACACCGTATAATTCAAAGTTCCAACTAACTCAGATTATTCGTTTCAGAACTCCTTCCGGGATGCTTCGGGTCAATGCCACGCCCGAAACGGCATTCAGTGATTTACTAGCGGACCTCGGGAACCAATTGGGAGAATCTGACGTTTCCTCGCTCAGTTTCAGTGATAAACCCAACGATAAAGGAAGCAGCGCTGACACTTTCCATGGCAGATCGGTGGCTGATTTGGGGCTCAAACACGGTGACATGTTGTATGTTACACGAACTGCGACTCTGGCGCCGACGGTACCCGTCAGCGAGCCAAAATCCGGCTCGGCAGTTGTCACAAAACCCGTCAATACGGCCGGTATTATTCCAGTTCATGGCCCTACCAAAGTCAAGCAATTGGAGGTTGACGATGTTTTGGATACACAGGACGGGATGATCCAGCGCAAAAAATCAGACTTGTGTCGCCATGGAGACAAGGGTATGTGTGAATACTGTTCTCCTCTCCCGCCATGGGACAAAGGCTATAGAGAAGACAACGGTATCAAACACATGTCTTTCCATGCCTACGTCAACCAGATCAACGAACAGAAAAATAACCGTAACAACAGCACCTCATATATGTCTCCGTTGGAGGAGCCCGACTACAATGTGAATCTCAACTGTCCAAGTGGACATGCACCTTACCCCAAGGGAATCTGTTCCAAGTGTCAGCCTCCTGTCATCACATTGCAACAGCAACAATTTCGTATGGTAGACCATGTTGAGTTTGCCGACTCGGGTATTCTCAATGACTTCATCGATGTTTGGAGACAGACGGGAGTCCAGCGGTTTGGATTCATGTTTGGACGATACGAGGTGTTTGACAAAGTCCCACTCGGTATAAAGGCGGTGGTGGAAGCAATCTACGAGCCTCCACAGGCCGGCGAAACCGATGGCATTACGCTCTTGCCGTGGGAAAATCAAGAGGTTGTTTTGAAGGTTGCAGAAAAACTAAACTTGTACCCAGTGGGAATTGCATTTACAGACTTGACCGACTCGGGGGCTCGAAACGGTACGGTGTTGTGTAAAAGACATAAAGATACCTACTTTTTGAGCTGTTTGGAGGTGTTGATGGCGGCCCGGTTTCAGATCGAACACCCCAACATAACCAAACACAGCAATTCAGGCCGGTTCTCTTCCAAGTTTGTCACCTGCGTGGTTTCTGGTGGCCTTGAAGGGGAGATCGAACCACGTTCTTTCCAAGTAAGCACAAATGCAGAGGCACTTGTTCGCGCAGACATCATCACTGGCTCTACACAACCTTCAATGTTGTACATAAATTCAAGCCAAGGCAAGAGGTATGTTCCGGATGTGTTCTACCTGAAGATCAATGAGTACGGGCTCGAAGTCAAGACAAATGCCAAACCTGCATTTCCCGTGGATTTCCTTCTCGTTACATTACTGGATGCATTTCCTCTCAATCCAACGCCAAGGTTCACCAATGGGTTTGCCATTGAAAATAGAGACTTTATGGGCAATCTTCAAGACTTACGAGCAGCATATCGATATTTAAATTCGGACCCTGGAAATGGTAGCAGCTTATCCAATTTCCATTTCCTTGTCTACTTGGTTACACTTGGCATACTTGGCGATTCCGAACTCCAGATGGTGTTCGATTTCGTTAATGAGAAGAAAGAGGAGGACTACCTCAAGTTGGTAGAGAGCTCTGGATGGATGACCTTGATCACCATTTTGGAACAGAGCACTTGAGTTGCAGCCAAACGTGGTGCCAAGCCGACAAAACACCCCAACACCCCAACACCAAATCGAAGCTTCTAGAATGTGTTACCCGGATTTGAAAAAATTTCGCCAGCGTTATAAGAGATGCGGCAACTTTCATAGATAGGATACTAAAATGTCGACTCCATTTGGTGTAGATTTCGGTAACGACAACACAGTCATTGCTTGTGCAAGGAACCGTGGAATTGACATCATTGTCAATGAGGTTTCTAACAGAGCCACCCCATCCCTTGTGGGATTTGGTATGAAGAGCCGGTACATTGGTGAGACCGGAAAGAACCAACAAGGTTCCAACATTAAGAATACCGTGGATAACTTGAAGAGAATCTTGGGTTTGAACTACGATGATCCCGACTTTGAAATTGAAAAGAAGTTTTTCACCGCTCCCTTGGTGAAAAATGCCCAGGGAGGTGTGTCCGCTAAAGTCAGATACCTTGGTGAACAACATGAATTTACTTCAACCCAGTTGGCCGCTATGTACATTAACAAGATCAAGGACATCACCCACAAGGAAACCAAGGGAAACATTGTTGATATCTGTTTATCTGTCCCCGTGTGGTACACTGAGAAGCAAAGACGTGCTGCCTCCGATGCTTGTAAGATTGCTGGATTGAACCCTGTCAGAATCGTTAACGAAGTCACTGCCGCTGCCGTCGGATACGGTGTCTTCAAGGCCAATGATTTGCCTGAAGATGAACCCCGTAAGGTGGCCTTCATAGACATCGGACACTCTTCGTTCCAAGTGTCGATTGCTGCCGTCAAGAAGGGAGAACTCAAGGTTTTGGGATCTGCTTACGACAAGCACTTTGGTGGAAGAGACTTTGACGTTGCCATTGCCAAGCACTTTGCTGCTGAGTTCAAGGACAAGTACAAGATTGATGTCACTGAGAACCCCAAGGCTTACTACAGAGTGTTGACTGCTGCTGAAAAATTGAAAAAAGTGTTGTCTGCCAACACCCAAGCTCCTTTCAATATCGAGTCCGTCATGAACGACGTCGATGTGTCGTCTTCCTTGTCCAGAGAGACCCTCGAGGAGTTTGTTCAGCCATTGTTGGACCGTGTTCACATTCCTATCGAGACCGCATTGAAGGATGCTGGACTCACTACTGCTGACATTGACTCGGTGGAGTTGATCGGTGGATGTACCAGAGTCCCATCGCTCAAGGCCAGAATCAGTGAAGTGTTCGGAAAGCAATTATCATTCACATTGAACCAGGATGAAGCTATTGCTAGAGGAAACGCTTTCATCTGTGCCATGCACTCTCCAACTTTGAGAGTCAGACCTTTCAAGTTTGAAGACTTCAACCCATACTCAGTGTCCTACTTCTGGGACAAAGACGAGGAGGATGACGACCACTTGGAGGTTTTCCCAAGAGGTGGTTTGTTCCCATCTACCAAGATCATTACCTTGTACAGAAAGGGAGACTTTGAAATCGAGGCCCGTTACACTAACAGATCTGAGTTGCCCGCTGGAACTGAGCCAGTTATTGCCAAATGGTACCTCAAGGGAGTTGTTCCTTCTAAGGGTGAAACTTCCATTGCCACTAAGGTCAAGTTGAGAAACGACCCATCAGGATTCTACACTATTGAGGAAGCTTACACCGTTGAAGAAAAGTTGGTGAAGGAATTGGTCGAGAAGGAACCTAAGGAAAAGAAGGATGACGAAGATGAAGAGGATGAAGAGCCAGAATACAGAGAAGTCAAGAAGTTGGTCAAGAAGAACGACTTGGTGATCACTATGGAATCTGCCTCTTTGTCTGACGACGAGAGAGCAGCTCTTTTCGAGGAGGAAAACTCCATGGTTGTTGAAGACAAGCTCGTTGCTGACACCGAAGACAAGAAGAATGCCCTCGAAGAGTACATCTACGAGTTGAGAGGCAAGTTGGACGACCAGTACAAGGACTTTGCCAGCGACCAAGAAAAGGAGAAATTGAGCGGCATGTTGATGAAGGCTGAGGACTGGTTGTACGACGAAGGAGATGACTCCACCAAGGCCAAGTACGTTGCCAAGTACGAGGAATTGGCGTCGCTCGGAAACTTGATCCGTGGTAGATACTTGGCCAACGAAGAGGAAAAGAAGCAAGCTTTGAGACAGAAGCAAGAACAAGCCCAGGCGGCTGCCATGGCCGAGAAGCTCGCTGCTGCTAGAAAGGGAGGCGAACCCGAGAAGAAGGAGACCAAGGAGAGTGATGATGCTGATGGTGATATTAAGATGGATTAGGAGCATATATAGATCAATAATAACATCGTATTGGAAATCTCATAACCTCTCATGGCTTGCAACTCGGCGGATTTTTCACTCCGGTATACAAGTCGCAGTCCGAACACTTTTTCTGCCATCATAATAGTCTTTTCTGCCCTGCTGAATCGGACGTAATTAGAGCATATTCCTATTATTTTAGCATTTTTTCGTGGTTACACTTTGCTGCAAACGCTAAGACCATTTTCAAACTTTCATAGAGTTATTACCGGCATCGTTCGCTCCGAAAAACTACTCCTCATCAACCCTGATAAATCTTATAACCATCCCATATCGCCACCACAAGACCACTTTCATGCCCCAAAGCCAATTCCAGAAGTCCAACCTCTCCCTTGCAATACAGAAAGCCGATCATGAACCCGACAACTCGCCGCTGACATTACCCACCTTGATTCAACATGGCGATCCCACGGTGTCGACATCGGAAGAGGTCGGAAAGTCGGTACGCCCCCAGCTTTCGCCTTTGGAAACCAACTTTGTTTCTGAAATGAACAAGAAGGCGGAAGTTGAAACAACCGAGCTTGCGGAGGACGAATCTGCCGACGACGACGATGACGATGAAGAATCGTTGGCCCCGGAAAATGAAGAAGACCTCAAGGATTACGTGCCGGGAGGGTACCACCCATGTTATATTGGAGAGACTTACAAAAACAACAAGTACACCTTGGTCCGCAAGTTGGGGTGGGGCCATTTTTCCACCGTGTGGTTGGCCAAAGACAACGATAAAAATTGCCATGTGGCTATGAAAGTGGTGAGAAGTGCAAAGCATTACACCGAAACAGCCATAGACGAGATCAAGTTGTTAGACAAGGTCACTACATCGGACTTGAACCATCCAGGTCATCAGCATGTCATTCAATTGTTGGATACTTTCACTCATAAAGGACCTAATGGAGTCCATGTTGTTATGGTATTCGAAGTTCTCGGAGAAAACCTTTTGGGTCTTATACGGCGATACAAGCACCGAGGAATCCCCATCGTATTTGTTAAGCAGATTGCAAAGCAGTTGTTGGCAGCGCTTGATTTTTTGCATCGTCGATGTGGAGTTATTCACACTGACTTGAAACCCGAGAACGTTTTGATCGAAATAGGAGACGTCGAGCAGATTGTACGCATGGTAGAGGAAGAAGAGCACCAAGCAAAGCGCCAGAAAAGACTTCAAAGAACAAAATCTAAATCTGAACGTCTGAGCGCAACTACTACTCCTGCCAAGTCGGAAGTAAGTACTCCCCAGCAGCAAAAGGTTTACGATTCAAGCACTCCAGTCAACAAATTCAACAGTCCGCCCTCCTTGGGACGCAATGGCCGAAGATCCAGACGACAAACATTAATTACCGGCTCTCAACCACTCCCTTCTCCGTTGAGGACATTCAACAAATCGTTCGTTAATGTCTATGGGTTGGCAAATTCCACCGCCAATACTCCATTGAGAGGCTCGTATAATAGTTCAAACATGTCTGGTACTAATGAGGCAGCAACCCCTGCTCCTCCAGTCACTGAGGAGTTACCTGAATTGGATAATGGCAGTGACGAACATTTGCATAATTCTCTTTCATCGATGACAATCTCAAGCGATTTTCAAGGAAAGTTCGACTCCAAGCTCTCCGAAGCATACGCATACAACAACGACACTTCAAATGAAAATCTTGTCATCAACGAGGACGAGCTCATCTCAGTCAAGATTGCAGACTTGGGAAATGCTTGTTGGACCACCCACCACTTTACAGATGAAATTCAAACCAGACAGTATAGATCACCGGAGGTATTGCTTGGTTATCACTGGGGATCACTGACAGATTTGTGGTCATTTGCTTGTTTGATCTTTGAACTCTTGACCGGTGATTACTTGTTTGATCCAAGAGATGGAAAGACATACACTAAAGACGATGATCATATCGCACAAATTGTGGAACTTATTGGTCCATTTCCTCGAGCAATGTTGAAAGAGGCGTACTACACTAGGGACTTTTTCAATGTTCGTGGTGAATTACATCGTATTCAGAAGCTCAAGCCTTGGGGCTTGAAGGATGTTCTCATGGAGAAGTACAAGTTTGCAGTGAGTGATGCCATTGAAATTGCCGACTTTCTCATGCCGATGCTAGCTTTACAACCAGAACTCCGTGCAGACGCTGGAGGTATGGTCAATCATGAATGGTTAAGCGATGCTGTGGGCTTGGAGAACGTTGTTCTTGAACGGCCCGTGGGAGGCGCCGGCGAAGACCTTCCTGGATGGTCCCGTGAGATCTCTGCACTGGCACCAGGACACAAATACTTATATGGCCATCATCCCTAATGTGTGTACGCAACCTGTACTTCTTACTGTATCGTTAAATATTAAGATGTAATATATGAATGAATATTCGCTTCACTCTTGAGTCAAATCTTTAGACATGAAAGGACCGTCCAAATAATACCCAAGCTTAGCATAATAGTTCCTTACCCCCACGCCGGAAATGACACTGATCTTCTCGGATCCATGTTCTTCTCTGGCAATTCTTGCAGCCTCCTCCATCAAAAGTGTACCAAATCCTTGATGCTGAAACTTTCTGGGATCTCTTGAGTGTAAGGGGACAACTGAGCCATAAACGTGAAGTTCTCTGACAATGGAAGTGGGTTGACTGGTGAACTCTTTCCGGTATGTGTACTTCTTGGAAGCCTTTCTCAACCTTAACAACCCAATCAAAATATCTTTCTTTGGGTCTTCGTAAGATAAGAACGTCTCCCATCCTCCGTTGGCGTAGTAGTCTCTTCTTATGAGCTCTACCTGATCAGGGACAACCTTGTGATGAACCTCTTGAATACCGACTTCTCTAGTACGAACATCACGGCAAGTTGTTCCAAAATCCTTCATTCTGGCCAAAGCAAGCTCACGCAAGTTTCCGTTCTCAACTCCAGATGTCACCAACGGCATAGGAATATCACGCTGAACACGATAGATTCTTGTCCATGGTGGAACCAACGCTAAGATTCTTGCAACCAAGTCAATCAACGCATTAGCATTGTATGATTTGTATAAGCCCTTCTTCCAAAGCTCGTATAAGCCGGTTCCTCTGATCACCAAAGTTGGGTAAAGCTTCAAACCATCAGTTCGAAAATCTGGGTTTTCAAAGTATTCTTTAAATTGTTCCAAATCTCTCTCCATGCCGACATTGGGCAAGTCAGGCATCATATGACTGACCACCTTGTATCCGGCATCCTTGGCGACAGCAAAAGTTTCGCAAACCGCTTTCACAGTGTGGCCTCGATTAGTATCACGAGCCACATCTTCGTATACTGACTGAACACCGATTTCAAGTCGAGTGCATCCATACTTGAGCATGTCGCTCAAATGAGTCTCTGTACAGTAATCAGGTCTTGTTTCTATGGTGATACCAACACACTTGGTTTGAGATTGTTGAGAAAACTTGATGGCCTCGTCGATATCGCGACCATTATAGCCGGTCAAAGCATTATGCAATTGGGTGATGAACCCTTCTCTGTAGTCTACGGGAAGCGACATGAACGTTCCTCCCATGATGATGTACTCGACTTTATCAATAGAATGACCCAATTGTCTCAACTGTTCCACTCTTCCTCGCGCTTGTTCATATGGATCATATCTTGCACGAATAGCACGCATCGATGTGGGCTCGTATCCAGTATATGATTGAGTAGAATACTCAAAGTCCGAATCGGGACCACCTGGGCAATAAACACAAATATTACCGGTATATGCTATGTGAGGGCATCGATGAGGTTTGCACATCACTGCCACAACGGCGATTCCTGATGCTGTTCTGACAGGTTTTGCTTTGAGTTTTGGTATCAAGTACTTCTTATATTGGTCGGGGATGGATGAGATGATATCAGTTAGCCGTGGTTGTTGCTTTAGCTTGTATTTTTTCGCATATCTGATAATCAAACCGTTCAAGTTGATATCTTTGGAATTCTTAAGCGAAGCCACAAGCTCCAAGGAGATGTCTCCGCAACACAGCAAGAACCTCTCCTTCTCGGGAGCTAGTTTCTGCTTTCCTGGCTTGCTCTTTGCTGTTATGAGCTGGGTTTGGGAAGGCATGGCTCGTGGACTAATTGCTGCTCAAATCTCATCACCTAAAATTTCCCGGTTATGTGCAGGTCCGCCATACACTCGGTCGAAATTTTTCAGATTGGATTGACACCAACATGATTGGCATTCCACAACTACGCCGCCCACTCGTCGGTGCACGGACGTTTTCTGTGCCAGGTCTTGCGACCAGCATTCGAATAAGTCGAACCTACGCCGACAAGCCAGCTAAGAAGAAGTCTGCGCCCACAGCAGACATTTCGCAGATTCCCATTCGGAATATCGGTGTCATTGCCGACTTTTATGTGCCTCCTCGGTACTTGGGCAGTCCTGTGACTTCGTGGCACAAGCTTCTCTTCAGAAGGCTTGGACTTTTCGCGATCAATACCTATAGTATTGTCAAATTCAGGCGGGAAACTGGTCTTAAGCTTCAATTCAATGAGTGGAAAGACACTGCAATTGACCAGTTTGTGCGTGTGAACAAGGTGTTTGCTGGAGCATGTAACTCGAGAACGAGTGAAAGAGCAAAGTATATCAGCACTCAATTGCACGACGTTGCTGGGGCGGAAGTTATCAAGAGTTTGACTGCGAGAGCAGCAACATTTCCTGCCAGTGGAACAAGACTCGAATGGCAATTGACAGACATTGTTGGTAACCCCAAGATAGTTTCGTTTAACGCATTGCCCGACAGCAATAATCTAACAGCGTTGGTACAATTTGTGTGTAAAGTGACCACCAAGCAGAAATTGACTATCACTACGCAAGGCAAACTGAACTCGAACGAAAGACTAGTTACCGACAACTTGGTGTACACCCTCGATCCATTTTCTGGGGAAATGGTTTTGGTGGGATCTGTGTTTGAGTCGGACCACATAAGAGGAGTGCAACCTGAAATCAACTTTACCGATGCCCAGACAATGACAAAATTCCAAGTGTTGTGCTCTGATTTATTCAGATCCAATCCTAATGTGATTGGCAAACCCAAAGACAAATAGTTTGTACCGAATTTTTCATGTATATAGCCTAGTCATATCTATACTCTGTATCTTTTCCATTTTAACCCAAATCCAATTTTACTCCATCAAAAACACATCGTCATTTTTGTCGTGGTCCCCTTTTAGTATCGAGACGTCGATTGTCCTGTCTTCGCGCGAGCCCCAGTTGAAGGTGGGGCGAACGAGAAGGGTACCAGATTGCGACCGCGAGTCTCTTCGTTGCATCTCCTGGGGGGTGAGGATCAAGTTCCCAAGCGATCCTGGTACGAAATCCTCCTCGAAAAACCCATGGCTGCTGGCGTCTTTTTCGTCATCTTCGTCGTCGACGATTGCAGAATCATTGACCAAACTATTGGAGTAGTTGTAGGTGGAGGGAGGAGAATGGACCGAGTAGCCTCTGCCGAGCGAGTTACTGATGCCATTGGGGCTGAAAGGAGAGGCGGTGGAGGTACCGGTGGGCGTTGTCAAGCTGGTGGGCGAAAGCAGAAAGGGACCATTATTCCCATTATGCGACCAATTGGCTGCGCCGGTGTACGAGGGAGCAGTCCTGAAGCTGGAAAGGTTGGTAGCCGACGGGTTGCGGGTTGGCACCTTGGATCCCAACGAGATGTAGGAGCCTATGCTTCCAGACGACTGGTTGTGGCTTATATCGATGGGCTGTGGAGCAGCTTGAGCTGGCTGCGAAAAAGTGTGGTGGAGATTCTGGTGGTTGTTCGAAGTACGCCGTGAGGACGAGCCGTTGTGGTTGTTCATTAAACCCTTCGAATTCACCCGAGTTCCATCGGGAAGAAAATGGGCCAACGCACATTTCAATCCAAACTTGCAGTTTCCCTTCTGGAAATACTTACAAGGAAGCTTGTCGGCGGCCAACGTGCCGTCCAAGTTGTGGGAAAACGGACACAGCGAGCCCGCCAGGCAGTTGCCCTGTCTATAGAACTTACAAGGAACATGGCTCAAGTTTTTGTTGGACTGCAGTCCATTGCCATTTACCGCTGCCTTTCCTGGAGGCCCGGTGTTGGGAGGAAGCTCGCCATCTACGGAGCTGAGTTTCAACGTTTCAAACTCTTTGGTGGATCTAGGACGCAGTTCGTGTCTGTTGCCTGGAGCTCTGGAACCTGGAGTGAATTTGGAGTTACCGGAAAGTCCCGGCTTCATCCGAATCTCTGTCTCCATTTTAGTTGGACCAACTTGAGGTCAAGGTTGTTTGTTCTGGTTGCGGTGCAAAGCGGATAGCGAAAAAATAGCAATACACTCGTGGAAGCTAGTGCAAAAAATGTGAGTGTGACTACTAATCAGGAGCTTATCTTTAATTGTTCGATTTTGTGTCAGTTGTGGCAGATTAGATAAGGAAAACCTGTGGCTGCGAACACACGACAGTACAGTGAACAGTGCAGTGCAAGTACAGTACAAATACTGTACTAACTGTACAAACTGTACAAACTGCACGCTGCACGACTGCTTCAACACTACTCTACTACTCTACATCACAGTCAATATTCTGTCATCTCATAGTATACATGCTAACGACGGTCCGTAGACCCAATTCCACGCTTGCCCGAAAACAAATGCTTGGGCAACATGGCGGTAGAATGACGATCTCCCTCTCCCTGTCTGGCTTGTCTGTTTCTCTCTCTGCGCTGGATCTTGGCCAATCTTTCCGCTTGCGATCTCATCGCCCCATCGGCAATACCAGCATTGAGCCTATCGGGCTGGTTGACTGGGGCCTTCTTCTTCGAAGCCTTGGCCTTGTGAATGCCTTGGTTCTTCTTGAGAATGTCCACGCCGGAAATATCGCTGTCTTTCTTGGCCGATTTTCCAACTTTCAAAGAGGATGTGTCGTGGCCCAAAGAGTACATGTGCTCCTCCATCTCGGCGTACGATCTCTTGATGCTGTCTCTGGGCATGATCGACCGGTTCTTCAACGCCTTTCTGTTGCGGGCCTCGAAGATCATCTTCTTTTGCTTGTCTCTGATCCATTGTGCCTTCTCTCTGATATCGGAGGTTTCTTCGTCCTCAACGTCCGAGTCGGAATCGTAGAATCCTTCCTGTTCCAATCTCTCCTCTTCTTCTTCCAATGCCTGCAACTTGGCAGCAATCGAAGGGTCCAAGAAATCGTACACATTCTTTCCGTCCAACACCTCGGGCATGATATCGTTCTTCCATTCGTCGTCGTCAAGTAAGTACTTGTCTTTCAAATTGATGTTGAAAACACCGGCTCCTCCGTTTTCCGCCTCGATGTCACGAGCCAATCTTCTTCTTTCTGGGTCGTTGGCGTCGTATTTCTTGAGCTCCTTCACGGCGTCGGGAATAAATGCAGATCTGTCGGTGTCGTCTCTGGCTTCAGGTCTGGCCACATGGATCTTGTTGAGAACATTGTTGACCCGGGCAGTGCCCTTCAACTTCTGTTCTATTCTAGCAGTCAAGAGCTTCTCACACGCCTGGTTACGCACTTGCATTACATTTTCCTCTTCGTGACAAGAAGCGTGCATAATCTCCACCCCGGGAACCGTCTCCAAAGACTTCAACAATTCTTGGTTTTCCTCGCTTAAGTCTTCGGCTCTCAAAATGTCCGACTTGTTCATCACCACCATCACCGACTTGTTGGCAAACAACGGCTTGATGGAGTGGAACAACTTAACCTGGGCCTCGATGGAGAAACCACACTGCTCCGACAAATCCATAAAGTACAACACACACGATCTCAAGTGAGCAATGGCATAGATCGATTGCATTTCAATGTTGTTCATTTCCTCGGTGGGTCTGTCAAGAATACCTGGAGTATCGATGGCTTGGAACCGCAAGTACTTGTAGTCGAAATGACCCACGTACAAAGACTTGGTGGTGAAAGCGTACGGCTGGACATCCACGTCCGCCTTGGTGATGCACTTTAAGAACGACGACTTACCAACGTTGGGGTATCCGCAAATTAACAACGTTCTTGTGTTGGGGTCAATACTGGGCAATCTACCCAAATGCTGTCTCACTTGTTCCAAGTAAACCAAAGGATCCTTCAACTTTTTCGCGATGGTGGCCATTCTACCCAACGCGGCTCTCTTCAATTGCTTGCATTGGTACAACGACTGACCAAACTTCAACAATCTGACGTAGTCCCTGGCCACCTGCTCGATCAAGGTCTTCGCTCTGGAAACCGCAGCCAAAGACACCTTGTAGTGGTTTTTCTCGTACAAGGTGTCCATAAGGTCTCTGTGGAACGGGTGCACGTCATTAATGTTGGGAAATCTAGAGATGATATCGTTAAATTTTTCGCCAAAGCCTTCGGCAGTAAATCTCACTTTTCTCATGTAAAAATCCCTTATACGGGTGATTTTGAAACCGGGTCTTATGACCGTAGGAGTCTTTCTCTGGGTCCTGTTGAGTACAATGTCCAACATGTCGTTGGCATTTGGGACCGTGGGGATATCTTTCCACGTAAGTTGCATGACAAAATGGGAAGAGGATACAATTCACCTCATCGCAATTTTTTTGTGGTGCTCGGGCGGCATCGCAGGATTTTGGGTGCACGGGTGTGCTGATAGCGACGAGGAGAGAAAGTCGGTGGTGTGGTTGTGTGTTGCTATGTATGCTACTCGTTGTAGTGGTACACCAAGTAGTTCGGCAACCCGAACACGGTGTATCCCAATCTCTTGGCCATCTTGGCGAACCCCTCTGTTTCTATCAAATGGTAGAAAGGAAACGACGGGAACATCGCACCGTCGCGGTGCACATCCGCCTTGACGAGCACCGCCCCGCCGCCTATACCATCGAGGGCCATTTCCGTGTGTATGTCACTCTTGGCGTCGTAGTAGTACGCCATGAGCGGTCTGTATGTAGCCATTTCTGCGTATCCCTCGACAATGATTTCGTCGTCTTTCAACGACGCCGCGATCTTGAGCCCTTCCTCCGACTCCACCCAGTTGTTGAAGTCGTACGGTCTGATGTCGGGCTTGTTGGTGTCCGGGTTGAGGAACCGCTGGAACACGTTGGCCGACACAATGGGCTTGTCGTGGCGCATCAAGTCCTGAATCAACGTGGGTGGGGTCTCGACGATGTCGGCGTCCAACCACAAGCACCACGCCGTGGACGGCGAGATGGTGGAAAACACGAGGGAGTTTCTGGCCACCGCCATCATGGCGCGGCGTTCCTTTTGCACCGCGAGGGCGTGGCGGTCCTTCTCGGCCTGCGACAGCAACGAGTCGGAGTCTTGGCGCAAAATGGTGACTTTCTTGAACCGGGTTTTCTTGTCGGCCTGGGTTTTCTTCACGGCTGCCTCCAACTTGGCGAGCACCCCGTCGCCGTCGCTGGTGCGCGGGATGATGAACCCCAACGAAATCAACGAATGGTCGTACGAGAGCTTATTTATGTTGTCCCAGTACTCGGGAAGAAACTTGGACATGGGAGACAAGAGCAACACTTCCTCCTTATTGGCCAAGCCGTTGGCGGTGGCGGTGAGTTTGTTCAAGTCATAGTGGCTGATGTGCTTGTTGGGGAGGTTTTTCAACACCACACTGTCTTTTTTCGCCCGGCCCAACCACCCTTGGTTTTTGCTTTTGTAGGAGTATTTTGGCTTCGACGACTTGCCTGGTCCTGAGAAAAAGAGCAAGTATACTACAAAGAGCACGGCCACGGGCCCCACGAGAGTCAACGGTTTTCTTCGTATCTGCCGCACAAACGGGTGGTTCAGAAATGCCATGGTGATGAAACAAACGTGTCCGCGAGTTTGATCGCGGGTGTGCGGGTGTGTGCAGGATTTTTCACAGCACACTAGCTAGTTGCATTGAATCAAGAGGCTTCGGTAATGGTCAAGCTGTGCTTCAAATAGAGATTCCCCCTCAAACTCATTTACAGTACAGTGCTCAGTAATCGTGGTATGCTTCAAATATAGAGATATTCCCCTCAAACTTATTTACAGTGCAGTGCTCAGTAATCGTAGTATTCTCTACTTCTCGTCTACTTCAATTCCTTACCGTCGACAATGGCCTTGGTCTTGCCGTCCTCGGCCACAATGTCTCCCTCCCAGTTGATCATCTTTTCGATGAAAGTCTTGGTCTCAGGGTCCTTAGGGTCCAACTTGGTGTACGAGTAAGACTCCCAGTCTGGAGCAACGTTTACGGCAGGAACGTAGTCTTGGCCTCTCACGAGGAAGAAACCGGTGATACCGTTGTCGTTGTTCTCTCCGTACACAACCAAGTCTCCGTACATGAACTTGGTGGATCCGGTCAAACGGGCAAAGAATCCTCCCACCAAGTTGTTGGACATAAACGTCAACGTCAACTCGTCGTTGTACTTGTAGTCAACCTTCCACAACGACCAGTCCTCGTCGTTGTAGAACTCGTCCCAGAAGTACTTGAGAGCAACCTCGGGCTTGTTGTTGGAAACGGTTCTCTTCCACTCGTCAATTGGGATCTTTGGAGCCCCCAAAGCGGCCAAGGGGTGCTTGGGCTTAGGAGCCTGGGCTGGAGGCTCTTCGTCGTCGTCCTTCTTGTCGGCCTTCTTCTCGGTCTTCTTTTCAGCCTTAGGAGCCTGAGGCTTCTTCTCCTTCTTTGGAGCAACGTACTCGAGTGCCTTTTCTCTGAACTCGTAGTTTCCATATCTGGAGTACAAGATGGGGTGGGAAATCACCGTCTTGAACCATCTGGTGATGTTGGGGAATTGCTTTCTCCATTCGGCACCGAACAAGTTGTCGAATCCTCTCACGAAAAAAGTAGCGGCGAAAAGATCAGCAATCGAAAGTCTCTCGCCCACCAAGTAGGTGAAGTCAGCCAATCTCGACTCGTAAATAGCAGCGACTTTGTCGGTTTGAGCAAGAGCATCGTCAACAATCTTCTTGTTGTAAGGAACACTACCGTTCAAACGAGTGAAAGCAGCAGACACTTGGGGCAAGAACTCAGAGTTGGTCAACGACAACCATTTCAAAATGAGAGCGTATTCCTTGGCGTTCTTACCAAGAAGAGGCGACTTGGGGTCGGCCAAGTTGATAACTGATGGTTAGTATTTACTTCAGAGTATAAATTCTCGACATAATATGTTAAGACAGGGATAACTGTTAATTTTAAAAAATTTTCTCATCATTTGAGTAACTTACGGTAAAGGGTAATGGCAATTGTTTCGGTCAATTTGAAACCTTTTTCACCCTCAAAAGCTGGGACCTTTCCGAGAGGAAATTTCTCAGTGTAATTGGCAGGTGGTTCGGCCACATTGACATCGAGCTTGAAGTGCTCGACTAAAGCAGCCGGCAACACACCTCTGATTCTGAAGTTGGCGTATAAAGTACCTTGGGACATGGTGCTAATTGATGAGGAAAGAGAGAAAATTTTCCACTGCTGTGGTGGTGCACGTGCCGCGCGCGTGACTGTGGCTTGGGTGCACCCGGTGTCACCGTCGGTGTCCTCCGCACCGCATGAGGCTGGACGGACCTGGGACCGAGTCAACGCCGACTACTTGTTTGGCTGATTCGGCGTGATTTGAACATTCCGGAAGACGGACCTCGGCCAAGAAGCTGCATGCAAATTTTTCATTTCTAGCAAGGCGATTCGAAGCGACACATTGCTTTCATTAACAATCGAATTGGGAGGCGCTCCGCCCTTAACTAGACATTGGTAAAAGTAAGTTTCTGGTAGTTTTAAAAGGTGGAAATGCTTTTAAATGTGGATGTTAAAACATGATACCCTTTCCGTTCCTCTGCTTTTTTCTTTTATTCTAACTGTAATTGAACGCCGGTCGCCGGTATTTGGTCTGCGAAGCCATGTTTGTTTAGTAATTGTTAATGTACAAAACAATGCAGAGACGCCGCCCGCATACATTTGTCGAAATTGGAACCGAGTACATTTAGGGCAAAATTAAGCGGCACAAAGAAGTAGCGCTCGGCTGCATTACGTTCGTGTAGTATGATTTTCACATGGAACTCAACAGATTTTATGATGGAAATTGAAATGAAACCTGCAATATTACATTCATCGAATAATAATATAACCTTGTGGTTGAAATAAGGATACACGTGTGTATTTTCGAGAGATGCATGTTTGCGCAAGACGCAAGCGATCGTAAACAACCACAAGTCAGGATATCTGCGTGACGTACAGTGGTAACCATGCAACGTTGGTTATGGTTGCCACGAGGCCGCGTCAGGGTTTTTTTTTTTGACTTTTTTTTTTTGTTTTTTTTTCCCGTAATACACATAACCATGATGCGGATCATGTTGGATCCCATGCAGTCGCCGTGCATTGGAGGCGGAAAGTCGCATTGCAGTGCATGGCGTCCTAACGGTTTTTGGCTGCAAATACCACACCAACCAAGATGAAATACAATATGAAATTAGCAACAACGGTTCGCGGAGAAAGTGTATTATGCTTAGCTATTGTAGCATCCAGCTAAAGTTTTGCGTCCACTTTAGCTTGATACTGGACTCCATGGTCGAGCTTTCAATATAACTAAATATGCGGTTCAAATTCGAGTTGGCCTTGAGAACCATTTCCGGAGTATTGGCGTTGACCCGCTTATTGATATACTCTTTCACAAGGTATATCGCTAGCCCTTGGTCGTTGGGGAGCACCAATTTCGGAATCATGTCAGCGATAATGGCTTGTTCCACCCCAAAATCCGAAACTTCAGGGACCCCAAGTGAGTCAAACAAGTTATACTCATTACTGAAGACTTGTCCATATTCCATGTCGTCGGTTTCTTCTTCGGGGTTTTGCGCAAGGTGCTCTGTTCTTATCAAGTACCAAATGAGTTCTCGAAGTTTGCGAGCGTCCAGTTTGGATTCCACGAATGGATCGATATCCATATGATAAGTAGAGCTGGAGTAGTCCAAGTCTTTATAGAAGGATTTCAAAAAGATGAGCTCGCCAGCAGTTAGTTCTGCTTCGTGCTTTTCGTTGCCAGGTTCCGATTTTGATCGGTGGGGATTGTCTCCATTATCGACCAACTTGTGGAGAAAGTACTTGAGCATGGTGATCGATTGCACCGTGGTGACGAACACAACCGTCCGTAGTCTCTGGCTCTGTGCCTGGGGTAAAGTCTGGTATTTCGTTATTATGTGATAGAAAATATTGATTTGTCCATCAATAAGTTTACTTATGTCTTCAACGTGTAAACGATTCTGGATTCGTAATAATGCACGGAGAAGGATTAATGCAATGCTTATAAGGATCAGCTCATGGTGGGCCAAATTGTCGGGGGAGAACACCTCGAATTGGATGCGCAACCACCGGCTCGATTGCTCATTGAGCAAGTCGGAGATGTCCGCCACTTCGTCTCGGATGGAACATCGCAAGAGACATCTCACAAGAAACTCGTTATCGTACATGTCGTTTTCCACCGTCAGGGTGTCGAGGCAGTAGCGGGTGATGATCAGTTTCCATGCATTGAGGCCATTGAGAAGATCCAAAAGCCAGTGAAACTTTTGTTCGTGGATGAGCGACACCAATTCGCAGGCGTCGCTATCGTCCTTGGGCACCCCGATGGTGGGATTTGTAGATGCAACTTCAGAAACGAGCGTTTGACTCGACTGGGTCAAATTGAGCTGCTCATCGGACAAAAAATCTTTTAATCGCACGTTTTCGTAAACCGGGTTCCGGTCCTGGAGCGACGTGATCACGGTGTTGGCGGCCATGCTGGAGCGTCGGTATGGATCGCGGCCAGATACGTCGGAGGCTGTCCACGGCGGGGGATCCTCGTAAGAGGGCGATTTGTTGTTTGTGGAGGACGAGGGAATCGAGGTGTTGATATCACGTTCGTACTGGCGGTCGGACTCGCGGAGCTCGTCGTGAGTGTGGAGATGCATGTAAGGTTCGTAAGGAGATATGCCATTATTGTAGAGAGAAGCAATGGTGATGGACTGATCGAGCAACCGGTAGGAGGTGGGGGCCGGGTGGGACTCTGGCGCGGTGGTGGAGGGAGAGTAGATTGAGTACTGGGTGAAATTCAATCGAATGCCTCTGTAGCACTTTCTTTTCGACCGTTGGCAGTTCTTGCATACCGGCTGCTGCTCATCACATTTCATATGTCGGTCCCTGCAAGTGAGACAGCCGGATCTGGTTCTGCTGTGCTTGACAGAAGGGTCGAGCTTTTTCTTGGCCATTGGGGAGGTGCAGTATTGGAACTCAACAATTGGTTGCACCGAGCCAGAGGGTGACAAATGCCAGAAATCTCACGCCTACCAGATGTGCAATATATGCGCCGCGGGTAAAGCTGTTCGGGGATGTAGCGGGGATGATGTGCCCTGCACTGTGCGTGGATTATCGGGATTGGGACACAGCAATGTGCAACGGTATGCGAGTCGGTGTAGATTTACGACGACAACACCACAGGGGGCAACGACGCAAGAATGCGGTGACTGATTGGGGGTCACTTAAGTGGGGTTGGAAGGTATTGGGCACGATTTAATGGAGATTAAATGCCGATTGTGGACGACTCAATGACAGATTCTGGTTGTTGATTTCTTCGTCGATGGTGGGGTTGTTGGGAGTGGTGTATAGGTGCCGGTATGTGGTGCCAATCAGCGAGTTTGAAGGTGATAGTTTGGAGTTTAAGTTTCGATCGTGGAGCTAAATGGAGTGCATCAAAAACGGTTTAGATGAGTTGATCCGATTGTCTCCGGTGCGGCAATCGGGTTTGCGTTGAAAAGTCAAGTAATAAACCGTGGGAAGAATTACAGCGAGTAAATATAAAGTTGTAACAACTATTTAATATAAATTTCGCTTGCGTAAGTGGGCCGGAAATGGAGCGAGGAAAAACAAGCAATATTCGCAGTTGAGGGAAAAAAAAAAATTCTTATATTAATGTCATACCGTAGCCCTGTATTCAGCAATGTGCATACGAGGATGTAGTTGTCAAACGCGATTAACAATAGAATGGCAGAAAAAGCGTGAACAAGATCAATGCGACAACTGCAACGGTGTCATACAGGTGGGAGGAGCATGGAGGTATTGAGGAGGCAAGAACCGCCGGGTGTAGGACCATCAACGGTATGGTTTTGTGGACGAGGTAACATTTTCGCATCCACAAGCGGGATATGCACCATCAGGGCTATGTTTAATATTCCCAAACGGGTAAATAATAAATCCAGTGTCTACCCAATGGGGTGTCCACCTGCATGAACTCTCACGTAAAATCTGCACCATGTAAAACGGGACGCCGCTGGCACGCCGCTGGACCGCCGCTGGACCGCATGGTGCCGCATGGTGCCGCACCGCGCGCCGCACCCAGTGCCTGTAACGGAGTTGCCCCCTTGCGGCAAACAATAAGGAATGGCTAAGGCTGTGAGGCGGAACGCACCAATGGTGACGGCGTGAACGTAACGGCCCAAATAGTAAACAAATTCCGCTGTTTCATGAGATCAAGAAAGAACAAAAACAGAAGAACAATCAAAAACAAATGAATTAGACGGATGAAATCACAAATGAAATCAACAAATCAACGAACAAATGAAATTGACACCAAATGCAACTCACTAATCACCATGACTACAGACTACACCGACGCTAAACTCCATCAATCATTATCTCCCCACCCAAGCCCCATTCAGTCAACGGTTGCATGAATTGATTTCTGTCCTTCCTCAACATTTCCTCGCGATAGCCTCACCGTTTCCTCACCGTTTCCACCTCGCGCACCCGAACCACCTTTGCAGCTTCCGTCCGCTCCGTTATGTGACGCTTCCCCTCCTCTCGTCTGCCCCGGTCCGCCCCTTCATGTGACACAAAGCAGGTCTTATCTCTAAGGCGGCCAAGCGAGCGGCGCACGCACGCACCATCTCCGACTGGATCAAATTGTTCGTGTGGCGGAGGTTTGAGACAGGGTGCTAATCTAACGTCTTTCCTTGTTCTCCGCACGGGACTTTGCTTTGGAGGAGTTCCATTGTCCCCGCGCCGACCATTGCTGACCGTTTGCTGCTTTCCACTACCGCCTGAAAATGCCCGGGTTCAATCCAAACGCTCCCCTGTTTCTGCCGTCTCCGTCGTCTTCCTCCGCCATTGAATTGCACGTTTCCGGCGAAAACTTGACGCCGGACTCGTTGGTGCGTCATGTAAACCGAGCCATTTCCTCCCATTTGGCAATCTTGAGTCCTTCCCTCACCTTGTTGCTGCAAATCCGCCCCGATCCACATTCCTCCGATCTCATAGCAGTGTTTTTGGCGTCGTCCTATGTGGTGGCTTCTCGTGCCGTGGCGCTCTTCAATTCATCCCCTGGTCCACTTCCATGGTCCGTGGAGGCCCTGTTGGTGCCCCACAACATAGAACCTCCCGTGCCGTTCTACTTTCCCTACGCCTACCCGTACCCGTTTTTCTACCCTCCGTCAGACCCCTCCATTAAGCCGGTTCCTTCGTTCATCACCAACCTTGTGGCAGGCAACAAACCGGGGTCGCTAATAACCATAACCGACGACGAAGGCGCGGAAATTCACGTCAATCCGTGCCGGTTGTTCGTGGGGAACATCCCGTTTCTGTCGACTTGGCCTGCGCTCAAGCACTTTCTTGTGGCCTCGGTTCTCGCGGCCGAGCCCCACGCCTCTCTCGATATCCTCAGAGTGGAAATCCCCATGCAAACGTCGTCGTCGTCAGACGAAATGCCCCTGCGGGGCGCCAGCCGTGGGTTTGCAATCGTCACCACCGGCAACCAGGAAACGTCGGAATTGCTCATCGAGCTCACCAACGACGCCGTTTTCGAGGGCAGGTCGCTCACGGTCCGCTACGACCGGTTCCCCGACTACAACAACTACGTTGTGCAACATTTGCTTCCAAACAAGCACCATCGCTCTCCCACCATGCTCGGCACCTTGGGTTACGAACGCAATGCTCTCCAGCGCCGTCTCTACTACGGCTCGCAAAACAGCCTCTACAGCATCCCGCCCACGAGCTGGTCCTCTAGCCTGTCGTCCACACATACGTCGACGCTGGACTCGGTGGTAGACGCCCCACCTCGACCGAAGCTCAAACACAAGCCATTGGTGGCTGCAAATTCGCCTCAAAAACCCAGTAGAAACCACCAAAAATCGTCGAAACCGCGGGCGCGGGCGCCCCACGATGACATGGGTGAGGAGCAGCGTGCTCGGGAGTTGGTGGACTCGTTTCGTTCTTTAGGATTGCATTAATATATGTTGCTACATTTTTCTCTGTGCTGGGTTGGGGACCCTAACACCCGCCGGTCGTGTGGTGCGATCGCACTAAAATTCGATAAAGGATTCCGGCATTACTAAAGTTCACCAACCATGGCTTCCGTCCCCCACGAAGAAGATAAAACCCCATCTGCGGGCTCGGCGGATCCCCACAAAGCCCTTGACAAGCACCCGGCCTCCAAGTCGTCGGAAAATGTCGATTCAACCGACCAAATTCCTCCCTCTGTTTTGGCCATATCCAACTTACGGTGTCCGTCTCCTCCACCAATTCTTAATAACCCCAGCCGTACTGGCTTACGAACCCCGCTGGGCTCCCAGACAGCCTCGCCAAAGCTCCTGGCTACAACCAGAGAAACGGTGCCTGCTGGAGGCGCTGTGCTCAAACGGAAGGAAGTAGAAACCAACAAAGAACCGGTTGCTTCCGTCACTGGTGGACCCCAGACTGCTTCCAACGACTCCACTTCATCACTCAACCACACCTTGAATCCCCCTGAAACATCGGTTCACCACAAGTCTCCGTCTGTCCATGCCCATTTTTACGTTGACGAAACCATGCGGCCAGGAAAGGTTATTCGTTCTCGCTCAGGATCAACCAACAGTCCTGAAAGACTGAGTGCAACCTCCCCGTTGAGCTCGGCTGCAGCGCCCGTTCAATCCTCTATAGACAAACTCGCAGAACCGTTCACGACGCTCTCTCCTCCTCCAACAGAGCAAAATGCAAACATAGATCCACGGCTTCCACAAGAAGATGGCAAGCTCCATATTCTCATTGGGGTGTGTGGTGCCTTGTCCACCATCAAGGTCAAGCTCATAATCCTGAAGTTGTACGAGATCTACACCCCCAACAAAATATCTATTCAGCTAATTCTCACCAAATCTAGTGAGAACTTTCTTCCACAAGAAGTGCAAAACTATCTAGAGAACACCAAGAAAATTCGCATTTGGAGAGATGAAGACGAGTGGAACACCTGGAAAGCTCGACTGGACCCAGTGTTGCACATCGAGCTTCGTAGGTGGGCTGATATTTTGGTGGTTTGTCCGCTCACCGCCAATACTCTTTCAAAGATATCCATGGGCTTGTGTGACAACTTGCTCACCAATGTTGTCCGCGCCTGGAACACATCCTTCCCTATATTACTAGCTCCAGCCATGGTCAGCTACTCTTACAATGCCATCACCACGAAGCGACAATTGAGGTTGATTGCCGAGGAAATGCCGTGGATAGAAATCTTGAAACCGGTGGAGAAGGTTGTTGGCAGTTATGGTGATATTGGTATGGGAGGTATGATGGATTGGAATGAGGTTGTTAATAAGATTGTGATGAAACTCGGAGGATACCCTGAAGAAGAGGAGGAAGAAGAAACTGCCGATGCCAATGGAAGTGTCATTGTAGACGACGACGATGATGACGATGATGATGATGACGACGACGACGACGACGACGATGACGATGATGATGATGATGACGATGCAGACGAAACGGGAAGTTCCAATGAGGATCAAAAAATCTCAAGTGGCTCGCATCCAGACTTGTCTGATAAAGTTGGCCTGTTAAAGTTGGGGAGCTAGTGGATCACAAGTGGCTACGTCATATAATAGGGTATAATATAATACACTAGGAGAGACTATTTAAGAGTCGTATGCGTTGGTCTCTCCAAGATTGATAATCATCACTCATTAAAAATGAACTTTCATTTGAAACTTCACTGTGTCTCTTACCAGAAAACTGTTCTCCTTCGTTTTTCGTAGTTGTCAGTTCATTCTCTTTACCTTCGGGTCTTGTAGTTGCTGGTGCTCGGCTTATAGGAGACAGCGTTAGTTTGTCACCTTGACCCATTTGTTCTCTATTTGCCAAGCCTGATTGCTGAAGCGGTGACAAGCGAACAGTGCTTTGACTGATGCAACTTTCTTCAGGCTTCAATGGTGAGTTCAATGGTTGCAACTGGCTGTAATCTCTGGAAAGGCTAGGCATATGGCTCCCAGATAAATAGTGCAATGAGTTCAGTTGAATAGGGCTTTCGAGGCTATTAGACATGTCACTGAAGCTGCTCATGCTGTTAACTACGCTCGTTAACCGGCTGTTAATTACGCTGTTCCGGGAAAACTTGGGGGCCCGTTTGGTAGGTTTTTGAATACCGGTTCTCTTAGGCGGAGAGATTTCTGTCGGCTTCAATATACGCTGTGGGCTCCTTGAGCTCAAACCTTTGGTTGGCGATGGTCGACCATTTGCAGTTCTTTTGGGCGAGTAAGAAACGGGTCGGCTGGGCGAGTGTGAATTCCTGCCCTTATCCGACTTCTTGTTGACGTACTCTGACTCTAGCATTATCACCATCTCAAAGAAGTCTTCACCATATGCTTGAAGTGGTTTCTTGCCTTGGCTCAATTGACTGTCGTTGAACTTGATAACTTCAGATTTCAAGCTATTGATCAAACGAGGCATATTTTTGATCAATTTTTTCCTGATTTTTTCCTCGTTTAGCAAGATCTTGCATGAGTTCTTGCTCAAAAGTCTGGAGGAGTCCTTTGACGATTCAGTCAAAAATTGTTGGTCTTTGGCAAGCTCTTGTACCTGTTCATAAAGCTGAAGTATTGGCTTCCTTGCTTCATACTCTTGTTTCAAAGTCGAAAGCTCGATTTCATGACTATTGAGTACTTCTTCTTTGTCCTCGTCACTGGTCTCTGCGTCATAATCATAGTATTTGAAACTTTGCCTCATTTCGCTTGAGTATAGCATATCGTTCCATAACTTTTCAATCTCAGATCTCGCTCTCTTGATGAAATCGTCCACGTATTCAGACCGCTTTAAGTATAGTCTGTTTAACTCCATCTTGAAATTGACCAAAGAATTTTCGCTCAAGTCGTTATTTGAGCTCAAAAAGTCATTGATATATGCCTCGGGTTCGTCAAGGCGCTCCCAGAGCATGGTACAGGTCTTGAGGTAGTGGTTCTTCTTTCTTTGCTTTGATTCGTGTAGCCGTTCTAGAGTACTCACAAACTTCTCGACAAACTTGAGATGACCATCATGAAGTCCAAATTCAGTGGGATTGTGTTGAATAAATTGAAGGGTCTCTACATCGAAGTATCCCTCCGAAGTTGCAGAAGCACCATTTCCATTTTTGATTTCACTCACAGTCTCAAAGTTTTTCTGAATGAGTTGCAATTGTTTTTCAGTGAGCAGTAAATTGCCTATTAAAGTCAAACATTTCGAGATCATTTCACTCATTTGATTTTTTCGCTCACCCATTGCTGCAGCATAAGCATTGATTATTTTCTGCAATTTACTGAACAATTCGGTGCTCATTTTTGTTATTCTTAGACATCGAATGACTCTGATGAGCTTGTAATTGACGTCTCTGAGTTCCTCGATGGTGTCGCTTGACGGTGAAATAGGAGATTGAGTTTCCCTGGTCTGGTTCTTTCTTGGACTAGAAACAATAAACTGAGTCGAATCGTTGATATTCCCCTTCCCATGCTTGGAGTCTTTAAAAGTGCTCATCACCTCCTCGAATTCGTGAATGAGTGTAGCATGCTCTTCCGATTCCTGACGATTTGGGAGGGTCTTGAGCATCGGAGAGTCATCTACGTTCGCAATGTTTCCCACGGTATCATAGATGTCCAAGAATGCGAGGTTGAGATCGGTGAGTTTGCGGAATGGTTTCATGAAACTTTGTAGAACCTGAAGAAATATTCGGTTCAAGTTGGATTTCAACTGGAGCAAGGAAAGCTGTGGAATGCTCTTTGTCATGTACTCATACTGATTGGCTATAGTTGGGGAGTTCTCTTCTTCTGGGATGTATGGCGAGGTTAGGTTGAATGGAGATGTTGCGTAAAACCGCTGTCGGCGAGACTGCAAATATTCTAGTCGATCTACCACATCTTCCTTGTATCCTTGCTCGTATAGCTTCATATCCTCAAACACAATCCCCCGGTCAGAGCACCGTAAGTTTCGTTCGCCCTTGTCGTCGTTTATCATGGCGAGTATGATTCGGATTTGTTGCCGGAGCCATTCGCATTCGTTTTCTATATTATTCTTTTCTCGCATCAAGCTGGAGCTGAAATTGGAAATGGTATCTTCGATAGCACTGAATATCTCTGCTCTCTTGATTCTAGTTTCTGTAGTTGAAAACCCGATCTTAGTATATATTTCGTTCAAGTCTGCGATGGCCTGATTAACATTGGTTGCAATGTGGTCAAATTTGCTTGTGGGTATCTCTTCCGTAGTTTTGGTGTTGGACAAGACATGGGATAAGTCAGTTGTGTTCTTCGTAGGAGTTTGCGTGGATCCATCCCAATCGTCCATTGGGGTATCCTGTTGCTTGGTGCGCAGGTTCTCGCAATCCATGGTAATGGTCAACTAGTGCAACTCGCAAATAATGTGTGTGTTTTTTGTGGGAAATAATCTAGTTTCGAAATGGAGTGCAATTTTTGAGGCAGGTTCATCAGTCTCTTCGATTTGGGTAATGTTATCGTCACTTGCCGTTTACGGACAGAATGAAAATAGTGTATGTGCAGGCATGGCACATCAGTTTATCAACGCCAATAGTTCATCGCTGAAATTGCCGCGATGTGCAGAGTCTAGAAACTCGTCCTCAAGCGCCTCCTCTGCTTCTAAATCAGCTTCAGAACTGTCGGGCTTGATGAACACAATTGGATCTTTAAGTAGTTTTTTGAGTTCCTCTTTCTTTTTGTAGTTGCGATGAATGCCTAGTTTCCGATACAAGAACCCATTCACATCCCAGCCCAATTCTCGGGCAATCCTGAAGAGGTTCTTACTTGGCACTGCATCACTCTTGACTCCGTGCTTCACCAATTGCTGGTACCAAAGTTCGGCCTTTCTGTACTCTTTGTGTTCGTAGTGGTACATGATGAAAGGGTAGATTTGGTTGAAAGTAAACGGCATGTTAAGACTCCGCGACTCACGGATCATTTTCGTAGCAAACTCGTAGTCTCGGTGAACAGAAAGCGCCGTGGTGATGACTAGATCAAAGAGATAAGGGCTCCTGTTGCGACGACTAGTAGGCGCTGCTCGAAGGTAATCGCCAATAATGTCCTTGGCAGTAGAGTAAGCAGCCTCGCTCGCTACCATGCACATATCGCTGTTTTCGGGGTTTTCCTTGAGTAGGTACTTGACAATTAGTGTCACCACATGGTCATTCTGTCTCGATGGCTTGAAGATTGGATGCTCGGCTTTGACCAATGTTTCCATGTAAGCGTCGTACAATTTCTTCAATAGTTGAGGAGTGAGTACAGATCTCGGGAGAGACGATAGACACATCTCGTACACCTGAGTAAGAGCTTTTGGGGTGAAGCTGAAACCCCGAAGTCTGTCGTCAATATTCGCACGTTGAACTCGAAGCTCCGGGCTCTGAAGCTCAACAACAGAACCATCCTGGTAAACCAAACCTAGAAGCTTGAGTTTGTTCAACACTTGTATTCCATCGTGGAAAACGGCTGCAACATACCCAAACATGATCTTGGGAGTCGTGGGGTATTTCGCCTGAATCAAGCACAATATCTGGTCAGTCAACGCTAAGCAGTCGGATTGTGTGAGTGTTTGGGGACGTATGTTGTTCATTAGCAATAACGCTTCCTGGAAGTAGCCTTGACTCCTCAAGTTCTTCATAATGATCATCAATATTTCGAATGATATGGTAACGTTATTATGGACCATATACTGCATCATTCTCAAGCATTCTTGTGATCCTTTGAATACCATGACATGGTTAAGAAGGGTCTTGAGAAGCAACAGGATGTCTGTGTTGATGTCTGAATCTTTAACACGAGGCACGTAATCCTTTTTGCTAACAAGTTTACACTTTTGCTCAAACTTTGTAACCAAGAGACTGACATACATATTTGCATTCACAATGTCTCTCTTTTCTATCGAATGTGTTGCAAATCGTGCCAAGTCTCTTACGGAAAAGAAGTTTCTCATTCTGGTGATATGGCTTTCAGCGATGGTTGGTTTCCGGATATCATGCCATTTGGGGTTTAAAAGTCCGGTCTTAGCCACCAATTTTTCGAGATTCAGTCCTGCTAAAAGTTCGTGTTTAAGCTTCTCCATGTGGCTTATGACATAGGTCTGAATGTTCAAGATAACGAGATATGCATACAACTCGGCGAATTTTTCTCGGGGCATTATTCGAAGTATTCGTTCGAATAATTGTGAGTTCAAAATGAGCGGTTTCTGGTTGCACACGTTTAGTTTCTTCAAGTTGTCAAAGTATGAGAGGAGAGAGCTGGCCTGTCTCTCGTTTGGTAATTTTAGTATGAATGCAATTGTTTGGAAGAACTTGGATCGAAAGGTGTTCGCTGTATGGTCTATCAACATTTCTACCACTGATTCTTTCATTGTATCCGACGACGCCAACATTCGGAGCTGTTCATTGACTGGCTCTCTGAGCGCCAAATTGTCTATGGCAAAGTAGTAACGGCTCGCCGTTTCCGTGTCATCGAGAATTATTCCATCAATTATTTCAGCCATGCTGGTGCAGAATTGTTCGGTTTCTCCCACCCATTTATACGGAATTTTGATCAAATGTAGATACTCGTCTATCTTTAGTTTTCTTATTTCATCTGAGCTCATACCAAACAAGGGATTGGGATAAGTATCTAAAGGAATCAATTTCCAGACGATTTCATCATCTTTCTTGGAAAATAAAAATGGTCGTAAACGAGGATGTTGTATGGGTATCAGTGCCGTTTCGTGGGTCTTTGCCGCTATGCTATTGGCTCTGACAAACCTTCCCACGTACCTGGACGTCAGGGAAATACGTCGGAACATATATCAAGAGTTGCAAGTTTTCTAACTAGTGAAAGATGCTGCGAAAGTAGTAATGTATGGATGTATGGATGTTCACTGGTGGTTCCACATGGCAAGGGAAATGGGAGGTTCCACCGGCTTTCTATATATGCGGCGCTGGTAGAAGTATGCAAGGTCAAACACGATTGTTCCAGCGCTTCCAAGAATGTATGGGAGTTCTTTAATAAAAAATTCATGGCGCAATTCACCATTGACAAAGTCGCAACTGGCAAGTATTGACAAGGTGTAAGTAAGGTTTCCTATAAGTGCTGCGCCGAATAAAAGCGGTGATATCCCGTCTACTGATTTTCGTTGGTAGTTCTTGTAGAGTTGAGGGCAGCGTGAGGCCATATAAACGAACGTACATGCCCATGCAAGAACGACGCCCATAATTTCCCCGAAAGAGCTTTCTTTTTCATCAATGGTACTAGTCAGCAATGCGCTGGCCCCCTGGGCCATGGAGGATACTGCAATTGACTTGACAATTGGCAGGTTGTCCGTAGAACTGTAGCTCGCGCTGGGCGAGCTGGAGATTGTGCCTGGTGTAGGAATTGCTCTATGGGAGCCATCGGTGATATGAGTCTCTGCCTCGGTGTGGAACAAGCTTTCATTGGTAGTTGGAGCGTAGTCAATATCCAGAACGAGTCCATTGACGGTTTTGAAATCCGGGGAGGTGCGGACCAGGTAGTAGTAGTATTGGAAACACAAGGTTATGTCGTTGCAAATGAAAAACAAACTCAAGTACACCTGGAACTTGAGTACCACCTTATTGAGCAAACAGCTTGTAAAACTCAAGAAGTCGCCGGCAAACCAAAGCGCCAAAAATGACGGGGAAATACCGTCGGCGGATTTGTTCTTATAATTGGTGTAGATTTGCGGCATCTGGGCACAGATCCAGCTACACAAGGATACGGTGCTGAAGAAGTCAGAAACCCCTACGAAATGGCCACATGTGTCCATGTTTTCAAACAACGTCAATCAGAATGTATTTCGTGAAGTAAATATGATCGCAGCCTTATCTGAGATCTGCTTATATAAGGGCATAGTGGGGAAGGTTGCAGCATGTGGATTGATGGTCAAACCTTGTACAAAGCGTCGAGAAACGCCACCACGATCCTATTGGCAACCCCAGACGTGCTGACACTCCCGGCCACACCATAAATGGCGGCAGTGTCATTTTTTTTGTTGCCCGATGTATTGGCTGCTAACTCTTCAGTGCACTCAACCAAGTCTGTGATCAATTCATTTATGATTGGAACTGTCAATCTTGTGAGGGCAAAGTGGAGCGCTGCGGGTTTCTGGAGGGCAGCAAAATGCCAGCCTCTGGCGTTCAAGGCATCGCCCAAATCATAAATGTTCACAGAAGCATTTTTCAGCTTGAACGCAATAACCAGCGCTATCGGGTCTCCGATTACCTCAAGATACTGCGATAACTTGCCGCTTTGGATTTCTTCCTTCAACTTCATCGTAGCTGTAACAATGTCAAAGCACAACTCTCGGTAGCCCTTTTCTCCAATGTGCATCAAGGTCGCCCAACATCCAACTGCAAGAGCTCCGGGTCGCGAGCCAGCAAGGGTAGGAGACCCGTACATTCCACCCGTCCACTCGACCAGAACATAGTACTGGCATTGGCGAAGCTCTGGGTTACGGTACATGATCACGGAGGAGCCCTTGGGTGCAAATCCATATTTGTGGGTATCACAAGAAATGGAGGTTACTCCAGCGAGTCTGAAGTCGAACAAGGGAATTGATTTGGTTCCATGAACCTTACTTTTTTCCAAAAATGTAACAATGAACGACCCCAAGCACGCATCGACATGCAATGGGATGTTGTACTTGAGTGCCAATTCTGATAACGCAGCAATATCATCGATAATACCATGGGGATAGTTGGGAGCGGAGCCCACAATAAGCACAGTGTTCTTATTGATGTGGCGCTTAACCAGCTTCACATTCACCTGGTAGGTCACCGGGTCCACCTCGACCTTGTGAAGCTTCATACCAAAGTAATTGCAAGCCTTTTCTATACCAGCATGAACCGTGATGGGTGCGATCACTTCGGGTTCACTAATGCCCTTCTTTTTTTTGCCATACTCCCGAGCGGCCAACCCTGTCAAAAGCAACGACTCTGTGCCTCCAGACGTAGTGGATCCACACCCAGAAGCAGGAGCATTGAACAATTTAAGTACCATAGACACTATCTCAGCCTCCATCTTTCGCACCCCGGGAAAGACATCCGGATGTAGTTGATTGGCAATTGAGTACTTCTCGTAGGCCGCCGTCTGTAGTTTCAAGAGGTCTTCTCCACCATGGTAAACTGCGCCACTCACACGGCCATTGGCCCAGTCGGAATGTTTTATGGCCTGTAGGCTATCAAGCTCAGATTCGATTTTTGCTGCGGAGTATCCGGTTTCGGGAAGAGTTATGTGTTGGTCCAAGTCTTTACCCTTTATCACCGAATCTTCAATGAGCTCTATGGTAGATTTGAGCTCGGTCTCCACCTTCTTTTTGATAGGAGGAAGGGATAAAAACCAACTGGAAGCCACTTTGAACACCCAATCACGAACCATTAAAATCAACTTAAAAGTGCCATATCCCCACCAAACCCTGAAAGCTTTCCGGAATTGAGTGATAACCACACATATCAAAAACAAGTCTCGGGCAATCATCAAATACCCGAGCAATGGGCTCGAATGTTCTCCGAAATACCATGTCTCGGATTGCTTCACGGCCTTCCAAAAATAGATTTGTACAAGAAATACAAACAGCTGAAAGTCATGGGGGACGTAGGGGACACCGAAATAGTGGTGTGAGAGCAATTGGACATCCAAGTTCTCCAACATTTGTGTATTCAGCAACTTGCAACTATGGTAATTATGTGCAACTGGTTAACCTCGCAATTGCCTACAAATCAAGCATTAGGATAGGTTCATTATGTAAGAATTGGTGACTTGCCGGCAACTTCCAGTAATTACATTGGAGTGGCCGAACGGCTAATCCTATTGACTTGCCTGCTTGAGGATCCTCCAGAACTGTCAAGAATACCATTTCTTTCTTTTATGACTGCGTCGAGCTTCTGAGCAAACATCTCATCAATGACTCGACTCTCTTGTTCAATTCTGTAACACTCGGCCTCAATTTTGTGCAAGCTATCGTCCTTGAATAACGTAGGAAGAAGTCTTGCACCTGGACCGGTGACTTTTTGTTGTAACTTGATGTTTTTCTCTTGTAATTCTGAAAGCTCGCCAGAAAGTTTGGCGGCCGTGGCCGAGCTCTCTTGATACTTGAATCGAGTTTCGTCGCTCTCGCCATTCAACTTTTCGAGCTCCACTGCTACATTATTAAATTCCTTCTCCAACTCAGCAATGTTCGCCTTCTGATTAGCGACTATTTCTTCCGTTGCATCCTTAACATTGTCCTCCAAGTACTGCTTTTTTGACTTTAAATCTTCGTTCTTCTGCCGAACTTTGGCGATATCAGCATCCACGCGGGCGGATAATCTTTCTGCAATGTTGGCCTTGTCTATAAGGGCCTTCATCTCCCTATAGTTGGCAGCAATTAAGTCTTCATCTCGATCTATCTCAAGCTGTCTTTTCGATTCGTCATTCCTGAAAGTTGTCAATTGGTCATTTGAGAGAGAATTTTGTGTGGCTTCAAGTTCTCCAAATCTCTCATTCAAAATAACAGACAATGTGTACTTGAAATCTTTGTAACTGCGTACTTCTTCACCGTAGTTGTAGGTACGCAGCGCTCGGTCGCTAGTTGCTAGAGTCTCCAAATAGTCTACTCGAAGCTTCTTCATCAATTTTTCATCGGTAAAGTTCAAGTTTAGCAGATTGGAAAACTCTTGAATTCCAAAATTAGGAAAGTCTTCGATGGTCGGATCCGTTA
Source organism: Meyerozyma carpophila (assembly GCA_030573695.1). Lineage (NCBI taxonomy): Eukaryota > Fungi > Ascomycota > Pichiomycetes > Serinales > Debaryomycetaceae > Meyerozyma > Meyerozyma carpophila. The sequence goes on along the minus strand of JAJMDS010000004.1, from coordinate 703,375 downwards.
TCCAGTTGTACAATTCAATCATGGAGTGGTGGTTTTTGCGGTAAAAGCCCGCCACGCTTTGCTCGTACAAATTGGAACGGTTAACAGCATACACATTGAGCGCTCTTATTCTCCACTTATGCGCGGGACTCAGTGAGCGGTCGATGGAAATGTTGCCCAAATTGCCAGCTGGCTTAGCAATTTGTGTGAGAACATGAAGTATGGACATAACGGGTACCGGTATGAGGATTGGAGTCTTGCGGCCGTTATTATTCACGTTTCTCAACACTTCGATGCTAGGACTTTTACAGTCGACGGTCTGGTCAAATGAAAAGATTAGGTTGAATGCAGAGTTTCCAGACAACGACGCCGGAGTATAATGATTGTAGAATTGCTGGGTGGTCGTCAAGTACAAACAAGGAACCGCCGAGCCATTCTGTGGTTCCCTGCTACTGAATCTCCTCCTCTTGGATTTTGGTTCTTCTTCGGTTTGCTCGCTCAGCGGCATGCCTCTATTGTCTTCATACATCTTTCCACTGCTCAAGTTTTTGTAGTACAATTGCTTGCCTATTATTATGCCTTCCACTAGTTCAAGCTCTTTGACATTCTCAGCTATAACGAGAATATTGAACACCTCAGGCTTGCTTGAGTACCGTAAGGTATCAATTGTACCATCGATTATCTCGTTGAAAAGTTTAAGATTTCCTGAAAGATTCAAAAGCCTTTGGTTGGTCTCCAGTAATAGGAGCTTTTTGGGCATCAAATGATCAACCAACAACGATGGGTGTCTAGAAGCGATGCAAAGTTGGTCAAAAAGAAGCTTTATCATGTCGTAAGAATCCGGACTTGACGCTATCCCCTCGGGAGACTCTGCTGTTTCCAACAAACTATTGATGCTGGCTCGATTTCTTCTGGACTCGACACCATTGGTGAGATGGTGACGCATTATTTGAATGATAATCTCGCAAATATCACGTTGCATCGGAGTCAAGACCGCCGGCAAATAATGGACTCCATCATTCGAGTCCGTTTCATTGTTGGACTTGGTTTCCAAGTCTTCTAGAACGGCCGTCGGGGACTCCTCCGTCTTGTAAATTGCCTGTGGAGGGTCGCCTGCCAACATGTCCAATAAATTCATGGTTGAGTTCAAGTCTCAAGATTCCAATGAACATAAAGAGTGCTTACGTAAGACGGCCGTCCCGATGTTCTTTACTCTATAAACCCGTTCATCTCTTACCCTTCTTCTTGACGCTCACCCCTATTCCCTCTAGACTCTCCCACACGCTGGCAGGTACCTTCTTGGTCAATTTCCGGCCATAGAGACACTGGTCAACCAACCACATACCAACGAGAAATTCCTGCTTATTCAAGGTGCCGTCCTTTCGATAATCAACTAATTCCCAAATATCACTCAAGGTCTCCGAAGGTAGCCTGCTCCGTTCCCAGATCCTTTCCACCACTGAGCTGTGTATCAATTGACTGATGTCGGCATTGGTGATGTTGTGAAATTCGGCACTTTGATAGCCACCATTTGCACCCAGCACCGTATCAGCCTGCTGCTTTGCAGAGAGTCTTGCCGCTTTCATTGAGTCTTCTTCGTCGACTATGATTTTCTGTTCTGATCCTCCGCCGCTTCCGTAGTCAATTCCATTGATTCTGGTCACCACAAAGTTGAAGTAGGTCCCTCGATTACTTGCCCACACGCCCTCGTATCTCTTGCGATCAGGTTCCGAAATCCGATCAAGGTCGCTGTGGTTTTTCCATGGTTTATCCACATCAAACAGTTTCTTGTCCTTTTTCTTCTTCTTGGAATCTCTCATCGTGGTCTTGAGTTGGACATGTTGCAGCTTTTGATGGACTAACGGCGGAGCGGTCGCTCTCGAAACGGGCGCTGCTGCCTTGGCGTAGTCGATTTCTGATTCAGATCCCAGCTCAATCAACTTGCCAACATTCTGGCTCGATTCGCCGTGTCGTTTGCGGAGCTTGAACTTTGTGCTTGGGGTGTCCAAGTCCGGATACTGAGGGAGTTTTATAGGTTTGCTCAGATCACTGTCGTTGCTTCCCATACGGTCACGGCCGATGCTATCGTTGTCTGTCAGGTACGAGCCCGCGTCGAACAGGGACCGTGAACTACCTGGATTCATTGATGAACTATCTGAGAGGAATGCACCATCGAAGTCGGGAGTAGCTCCAAGTTCCGGAGGCGGTTTTCTTTTTGGCTTCTTGTTCTTGTCGTCGTTCTTCTCCTTCTCCACCTGAAATTTCAAGCTCGAGAGATGCGAGCGAGCGTCGTCGGCGGTGCCTGCCGAATTGGCAGACCTAGCAAATGCAATCAGAGACGGCGGGATCGGAATCGGCGCCGTATTTCTGCGGTCCTGGTCAGCATCAGAGTCTTCTCGTGGAGAAAGCAAGTCGTACAGGCTGTTGAATGGGGAATCGATCACGATACTGGGAGTCTCAGGACCACCATCATGAGGGTCGATATTCAGGTCTGGGTTGCTGTATGCCAGAGGAACCGACTCGAACGACGAGTACGAGTAATTTGGCGAGTGGGTTTCGTATGGAGATCTTAGTTCGTCTGGCGGTGCAAAGTTGTAGGGTGAGTTTGCACTGGGATCAAGAACAATCATGCTGCTGTTGGCCTGGGTAGTTATACGTTTCAGCTCTATGCTCTCACGAATGCCGTTGATGGCGGACATGTTTCTCTCGTTCACCTTGGCCTGGTTAGGTATTTTTTTCGTCCTGTCGTTGATCGACTGGCGGATCTTGGTGAGCATATCATTGGACTGATTTTCCTGGGCTAGACGCTTCGCCTCCGAAGCGTGCCTTTTGGCCTCTATGGAGTCCTTCACTGACCGGATCATGCTCAGGGGAAGACTGGCCGAAGATGCGGCCGGTGATGTCACTTGCCTGGGTGTGGTGGTTCGGTACAACGGCAGTGGTGAGCTACTTCGTTGGCAACTATTTTCCTTGTTTTTCTTTGTTTCATGGCCACCCGCCGTTACGACCGAGAGCTGGGGCTTCTGTGGAGCCTTGGGCGGCAGCCTATCGACAGCATTGACGGCGGTAGCATTTCTTGTATTTGGTAGACGGCCGGAAGAATTCCGTTTTACATTGCGATCAGGCGATTGATGAAGCTTTGGAGTGGTCTGGTCTGTTTTGGAGGACGTTCCAATGCTCTTAAACGCAGCCAATGCCGCAGCTTGGCTTGTGGACTGGCCAGCAGACATAAGATGGATAAGATAACCGGAGTGTACTGCCAGATGAACTCAAACAAGAGTCACGTGTAGTGGGTGCAAATGGAGAGAAGTAATGTAGGTAGTGGGGTTGAGCATGCTAGATACGTGTTGGAAGTATATATTGTGGAAGCGTCTAAGTTGGAGTGTCTGTGTTTATGAATATAGCTTATAGGTTATAGGTTACAGGTCATAGGCTATTTTTTACTTCCGCCGCCTCGAAGAATTGACATACCGTCCTCTGCCCACCTGGACTCCCGAGGGCCGAATTGTCTGCTGTGTGGTAAATGGAGACATATAGTTGTCAGCACTTCCTCCTCCGATCCATTCTTGAAGCATTTTTTCGTTTTGGCGCCGTTGCCAATCGTCGTCTTTCACAGCTTGCTGGTACTCCTTCTGGTCTTCTCGAAGAAGAAGTGGGTTTTGTAACGACTTGTGGCGATTCTGCTTGTTGTGTTGGTATCCACCATTGCCTTGTAGTTTCTGTTGGTTCTTGGACAATGGCGATGGAAGAGAAAACTTGTTTCCTCGCTTAATCCATTGGAAATTAGCCTTCAAATGTGGAGTCACTTTACCGGTTTCATTGTCGATGGAAACCGCACACCGCAAAAGTGTATTGCCTCCACATTTGGGACAGAAATGCTTGGGTCTGCCGTCCTTGGGAATTGGGGTTAAACGAAAGCACGCATGGCATCGATACATGTAATTTCGTACCCTCTTAATTTGTCTTCCAGACATGGCGTTCATCAAATTTAAGCCAATTTGCATTGCCACGTTCTGACACGCAAAATCGCCCGTGGCAAGGGCAACTTTGATGAACGGTCCCGATCTCTCTTTGGTTTCTTTCACCTGCTCGTTGTTATCCTTTAACATTTCTTGAATCAAGTTCTCGGGAGTGATCCAATCTCCATCGTCTTCTTCTTCATCGTAGGTTTCGTTCACTTCGGGAGAATCTTTTGTTTCCTGTTGAGGAGCAGCAGTATCATTCTCGAGCGTTGCTGGTTCAGATGCCTCTTCTTGGGCATCCAATTCCTTCTGTAACTCTGCTTCTCTCTTTGCTCTTTGCTTCTTTCCTCCTCTCCGTCTTGGTTTCTTTGGTGCCGTCGACTCCGCTTCTTTGTCTTGTTTGCTTTCTTCCTTTTCAGTCTCTAAACTTTCAGGTTTCTGGGTTACTTTTTCGCTGGTTTCCTGATTATCATCGGTTTTGTTCTCTGTGTTTTCGGTACTTTTTGTGTCTTCCCTCCTCCTCCGTTCGATTACTTCCCCAGGAAACTTTCTCAATCTCCAGTCTCCCTTATTATACTCGACTTCGAGTTCATATGCCAAGGCTATAATATGCAAATCATTGAGCGACAACACGGCATGGTCACCGGTGAGCTTCGCAAAAGAAACCACTTTCTTGATAAATTCGGGCTTGGGGTGTCTGATTTGAAGCTTGTCTCCCCACAAGATCAATTGCTGACGAACAGTTTCATCTTTCAATTCTGCATGAACACCGGGGGTGGTGAAAAATGTAGTGGCATGCTGTTGTAAAGACGATGTAGGTTGGGTGATGAGCGGACCCGCATCTAGGACGAGTGCTTTGATGTTTGGTGTCGTTCCGTGGCCCTCTAGACCTGGTTTCAGTTCTTCATGAACCATAGACATCTTGCTGAAGATAGAAGAATTTGAAATTTATGCGATGATGTACTGCACAGTTGCAACCTACCCCAGAAGTCGCACCGATCTCATGGATCTCCCACTGAAGTCTTGTACCTCTTGGTACCCACACATTATAAATTTGGACTACTACCAGAGCTGAAAACCAACTATTTGCACCGGTACTTCAGGTTTCGTGGAAATGCTGTCGTTTACAGCTCGAAGTTGAGTCAATTATTGTATATTGTTCGAAATGGGTTGAGAGCTTACATATCTATCACATCGAGAAATGGTTGAAAATTCTTGTACGCAAGAGAACCTTACTTCAAGCAGCGGTAGTTGGTGTAGCGGAAAGGCTCAAACTTACTGGGGCATCCAAAAGGTTGTTTTCAAGTTTAATCAGAATGCAATGAAAATGCATGTTTTAAAACGTTTCAAGACAACTCCTTAAGAAAATAAGGCAAGAATAGATTTTCATACTTTCGGATGTATTATTGTGAACTTGAAGGAGTGGACCTTGATAAAAAGCTATTCTGGCTCATAGATATCGAGCGCCCGTGCGAGACAAACACCCGAAGAAATCCCAATTATCATTAAAACAGTGAACCGAATACACTCCGAGTAACTTCTTCCTGAAACAATTCAGCAGAGGAAACGCTTCACAAATAAGTATAAGCGACAATTCAAATCAGTGAATAAAGTTGCTTGGGCGGTTTGCAGCCAGAGGTTATAGACCTAATTGCATCCATAATATTTCACAGCGAACTCATACGAACTCTAGACACATAATCATATCAAGAAGTCTGAGCAACGGCAAATTCGGTGTGGACAAAATCAAACAGACCAGACTTAGTCGTATATCGGCACTTAGAAGGACTCTTATTATTTGCGGGGGTACTGTATACTGTCGCCGTTTCCGCAACAACTCAGCCTGTTTTCGCAGCAACGTATAGTTTATACGACGTACATATCACATGGGTATATAAGAACTGAAGAAATTTATCTTTTCATCAATGGGCGATAAAATTATCTTGCACTGGTACGTGGTGACAAAATTTGTTGTTCTGCAACTGTGAATTGCTCATATTCCCATACTAACTATAGGCTTAATCAATCTCGGTCTCAGAGAATCTTGTGGTTGCTTGAGGAATTGAACCTCGATTATGAACTCAGAACCTATAAGAGAGACAAAGGACATCGGGCCCCTCCTGAATTGGAAAAGGTTCATCCATTGGGCAAGTCTCCTGTCATTGAGGTGATTCGTGATGGTAAGTCGCAGGTGATTGCTGAAACTGGTCATATTATTGAATATTTGATTAAGAACTATGACACGTCCAAGAGACTCGTTCCTGCTACAGAAGAAGAGAAGGAGCAGGTTGACTATTTCTTGCACTACTGTGAAGGTACCTTGCAACCATATTTGGTGGGATTGTTGGTTAATGGAATGGCAGTTAATATGGCACCATTTCCTGTCAAGTTTCTAGTTCGTATAATTATGAACGAGATCAACAAGGCATACTACAAGTCTGGGCTCATGCAAAACCTCAAATTTTTGGACGACTACTTGGCCAAGAGAAAGACAAAGTACTTTGTTGGAGACAAGTTGACTGGTGCCGATATTATTTTTGAGTTCCCTCTCATTGAAAATTTGGCTGATAACAAAAGAATCAAGGAGTTTGCTGGTGAAGATTTCGACATCAGAAAGCTGTTTCCTAACATTTGTGGGTGGGCCGACCGGATGCTCAAGGAGCCCAAGCTCATCAAGGCGAATGAGAAGGCTGCCAAATTGTAATAGTAACTAAATAGTTATTATATTCCGCCTACGCTTCTAGCACAGTGTCACAATACGTCGACCCTTTGTCCGCCTGTCATATGACTGCGCTAGAGAATTGTGTTCCCCGCAATATTTTTTGCGCTCAATCTACGGCGAGATTTCGTATATAAACCGAGTAGAGTCGCAATCGCCATGGGTGAGAAAATCGTAATACATGGGTAAGTAGCTTCTACTTTAGTGTAAGAAAAATTCTAATCGCAGCTTCGATGGGTCCAGGGCCGGCTCTGTTGTGTGGCTTTTGGAGGAATTGGGAATTGAATATGAAGTCAAGTATGTTCATCTCCAGAGAATGTTCACGGCTCCCAAAGAGCTCAAGGCGCTCCACCGCTTGGGGAAGGTTCCTATAGTGACAATTACAAAGGAGAATGGCGAGGTGATCACTCTTGCTGAGTCGGGCCATGTTTGCTCCTATTTTCTCAGACACTACGATACGAAGAAGAAAATGCTTCCCCACGTAAAAGATGCCGAAGAAAAAGTCGACTATTTCCTCCATTATTTAGAGGGGACTCTCATGACATCTGTGACTGGGCTTGTCGCCACCTTCTCCACCATAAGAAAACACAAGCATCTTCGCGACGACTTTCAGAACATAATTGGCATCTATTTTTTGCCAGAACTACACAACAATCTCCAGTTTTTGACTGAGGAACTAAAGAAATCAACTGGACCTTACTTCTTAGGAGACACATTGTCTGTCGTGGATATCTACTTATCGTGGCCATTTTCAGGACTACTTGGACCTACATACGCTTTATTCACCGGCAGTGACAGGAATCTAGTAGACGATTACCCAGAGTTGGCAAAATGGATAGACACGCTCCAAAATGAGCCAGGAATGATCCAGGCACAGGCCAAGATCGCTCTGAATGATAATCTGAAGCTATGAGCAGGTATTTTCTCTCGTAAACTTAAAATACATGTATGATTTATCTCTGACATGCCGCATGCAGCAGGGCCCAGATTACTTGCCCAATGCGGAAATTGACCCCGCCTTTTCCCCAGGCGGATAGAAGCCCTCTCTACTGACTTTTCGTCAACTTCTTTATCCTTACAAATGGGCGCTGGCGATCACGGCGACAAATTCATCCTCCATTGGTATGTACCATCCTTAAATTGCACCCAGAACAAACTAACCCTAGGCTTAATGAGTCGAGAGCGCACAGAGTAATATGGTTGATGGAAGTGCTTGATTTGGAGTACGAGGTAAAAGTGTACCTTAGGCACCCTCAGACCTGGCGTGGGCCCCCTGAGTTGTTCAAGGCGCATCCTCTTGGAAAAGCACCGGTTCTCGAAGTTATTTTCGGCGATGGCTCCCCACCTTTGAAGTTGGCTGAAACTGGGTTGATTTTCCAGTACTTGTTGAACAACTACGACCATGAAAACTTGCTTACTCCGACAGACCCGCGTGAGAAACTCAAGGTTGACTACTATTTGCACTATGCTGAGGGCACCTTGCAGGGACTTTTAATCACTCTTCTCATCAACTCTGTCGCGAAGAAAATTGCACCTTTTGGCTTCCAGACTCTCGCCAAACTTGTCACCAGAGGCCTCAATAACGGGTACTACTTACACGAATGGTACCTCAGTGTCGATTTCCTTGAAAGTGAGCTCAAGAAAAATGGAACCGGATACTTTGTTGGTGACCGTTTGACGGCTGCGGACATCATGCTTTCGTTCCCAGTTTATGAGAATATCTTTGACAATCCTGGTGGGATCAAGGAGTGTGTGGGAATAAGTGAAGATTTATACAAGCTCTATCCATACTTGGGAGGGTGGTGTTGCCGCATCAGAGACGACCCTGTGTACGTCAAGATTGGAGCCATGATGGACGAAAAGGTGGAACAGTACAAGCAGCAAAAGGGACGTAGACGGAGCAAGTAGTGTTTGATAGTGGTGAAAGAACACCATATTGATGTAACTTAATTTTTATTTTTGGCTGCAAATTTAATTTGAAAATTGCAAAGTTGTTGAAAATTGCAAAGTTGTGTATTTTGACCTATTGTTCGAAATATGTAGTATCCTTACTATACATCAGCAACTGAAACCAGTTTGCCATACAGTTTTGATCATCTAGGTGGGCCCACCGGCTGAATTTTCCCGCTGTACATCTTGAGGTTTTTGGATTGTTGGGACAGTTGAAGTATGGGTCATGTTCGTAGCCAAGATCTCGGAACCAATGAATGTCCTTTTTATCGGCAAAAAGTGCCAACCCTATCGAGTGTACTGGAGCATCACCCCATCTCTCGTAGTAGAATTTTCCGGTGGAATCAAGGTACTTGAACCATTCGCTATAGGCCTCGGACCGGAAAAAGTCCATATCACCAATTTCGAAATTTGACCAAAAATGGCACGTTGAGTAGCTACCTGCAACCAGATTCTTCTTGGGGTTCTGCTTGTTTTCAAGTAACCATTGATGGGCACCATTCGGGTGCACATATTTGTAATTGTCTCCTTGATTCAAAAAATTCAATGTTTCCGGCCACAAGGTTGCAACCGTTTTATCAATGTCATAAAGGTTCACAGTAAATCCATACACTTTTTGCGTCCTCTCCATATACTTAAACACATCATACTGGACATCGGTGAAGAAGTCGACATTTGGTTCGATGCGCCAGTAGTATTTGTATTGTTTGAGTTCAGGAACATTGTAAAAATTTCCCAGGTAGAATCGACACATATTGTGGTACGACGCTTTCTTTGCGTAGGCTATATTGTGACTTGCCATGATTTGCATGGCCTCCAGCTCTCTGGTCGCATCTATAAACTCGGGTTTGTCCCAGAGTTCTGGAGGAATCACCACAAAGTTTAGGGGTGCTTCAGTAGTTTGGGCCATCTTATCTTTAAATCGTTGCGAGAATGGTTCGTCATTGATGAAGGTATAAGGATAGCGGTACTTGGAATTGAACGATTTTTCGAGCCGCCGAATCGTTCTGCGGATACTAGCCAACTCTTGGTTCCGCACGAGAGCAATAATGGTGGCATTGGCCCTATCATATTGATCAATTTGTTTTTTATTGGGAGGTCTCAAGTCGGTGAGGTCAATGTCCTTTGGTTCTGTAACTTCTTTCGCCAATTCAGCTTCGTAAGCAGCCTTGTTTTGTGCCAACACTTCCTCAGGAGAACCACTTTTACCCATGGGGTTCGTAAAACGAAATTTGACATTGCCCGGTTCGAGATGCCAGCCCCATTGGCGATAGGTTTCACTAGTATACATGAGAGGATCGAGGTGCTGTCCTAAAGATTTGAATGCTTCTGATGAGTATAAAAGGGATTTTGCACCTTCATGGTTGTAGAATATTAGTAAAGGAATCAAGACCAACACGTTAACTAGTCCCACCAACAATAGTACGGTTTTCGAAACCTTCAAGGATAATGCGCTGATCATTGTTTATCAGTATAGGTAGGTCATAAGGATTGAATCTAGTTCGGTGGATTCCCGGAAAATTGTCAAGATAAAGACTTTTTATAGGCAAAGCCTCGATATAGGCTATGCTAACCAGGCGCATTGAAACTGAGTTGGAACCGCACCGGTTTTCCGGCAGGTAAGCCCATCGAACAAGAAATCGCTGAACCCACAAACTAGTTGGATGATACAACGGGTGATATACGGCTCTTTGAGACGTAAGATTTGGCGCTTGTATGCACCTAGGTATGCCAGATACATATCTTGCACCAATTTGCTCAAAAGCAAACTCCCTCCACCAGAATTTGTTCTTCCCCAATTCAACTTTCCGGCTGCAACTCATTCGATTCAAGCTATTACCACCAACTTAGATTCATATCTAGACAACAAAGATGTCGTAGTCTTGCATGGACACCTCAATAGAACTCCCAGGATCCGTTCCAAGATCAGCTTTGCCGAATTGCGAGACGTAAATGGAGATACTGTTCAACTCATCTTGATGCCAGATCGGACCCCCGCAGAATACTTCGACATTCTTAGTAAAGCATCCACAGAAGACTCAGTATGTGTGAGCGGAACGGTCCAATTGAAAAAGCTAGTTGCAGGCGAACTGCGCAAGTGGGAACTCGTGATCACTAGCTTTCAGCTTCTCAATCTGGCCAATGAAGAGGCAGCACGTTTAGACAAACTCAAACATTCAGACCCAAGCAAGTTGCCTCCTCACTATAGGTTTCTCCAGCTTCGTACCAAAGACCTCCAAAATAACTTACGTATAAGATCCAGAATGGCAGCTGTTGTTAGGCAAGTTTTAGGAGACAAACATGATTTTATCGAGATTGAAACCCCGTTGCTTTTCAAGTCTACGCCAGAAGGAGCCAGAGAATTCTTGGTTCCCACCAGGAGCCCGAGAAAGTTTTATGCTTTACCCCAATCTCCCCAGCAATATAAGCAAATCTTGATGAGCTCCGGGTTCACTAAATATTATCAACTAGCCAAGTGCTTTCGTGATGAGGACTTAAGAGCCGATAGACAGCCGGAATTCACCCAGGTGGATCTCGAAATGAGCTACATAAGTCATTCTGACCAGGTCTTGCGCGTGGTGGAAGACATTATTTATGGCATTTGCAACAATGTTGCGTCGAAGCCTGTTTACACGTTGAACGGCGACGGTTACATTGTCGAGGCTCAACCAAACGGCACAGGCCCTTCGTTCTACAAATTATCTTATAAAGATGCACTAGAAAAGTACGGAGTGGATAAGCCAGACTTGAGATCGTCTTTGCAGTTTGTGAATCTTTCCTCATACTTCAAGCCTGTTAACTGTCCTGATGACTTTAGTATCATAGAAGCTTGCGTTTTGAAAGGAGCATTTGCAAAAGGTGCAAATTATGATATTCCAGAGTCCTTGAAGAATCCAGACAATTATTCTCGCAGAGCTCCTTCAATAATTCCTATAACAAATTCGTGCGCACCAACCTGGTTTGAAACTCTCATCAAGGATGGCGTAATGAGTCCTGTTGAATCTTTTGTCCCCCAAAAATTGAATGAGCTCCTTGCCCTCGAAGAAGGCGACATAATTGCGATAAGCAACCGAAGTGAACATCCGTATGAAAACCCAACGCCTTTAGGTAGATTCAGAAATCTTGCCATGGCAGAATATCCAGATAAATGGAAGAGAATGCTTATTGATAGCTCTGGAAATACCTCGGTACCGCCTTCAGACGCTTTTGTTTCCTGTTGGGTTCATGACTTTCCCTTATTCAGCCCAAATGAAGAAAATAGTGGCAGTAATGATCTTTATCCAAAATACAATTGGGACCATCGAGAGTCGACCCACCATCCATTTACAATGGTTAAATCAGAAGATTACACACTTTTGGAGACTGAGCCATATTTGGCACACGGTGAACACTACGACCTTGTCATCAATGGTGTGGAAGTCGGCGGTGGATCCAGAAGAATTCACAATCCATCGGTGCAGCAGTACGTTTTAGAGGAGGTTCTCAGGATCAAAAATTACAATAGCTTATTTGGCCATTTGTTAGAAGCATTATCCTTTGGGTGTCCTCCGCATGCTGGATTGGCCATAGGTTTCGACAGACTATGTGCTATGGTTGTCGGAAGTCAATCTATAAGAGACGTTATTGCTTTCCCCAAAAACCAATCTGGCGCGGATCCAGTCGTCTCTAGCCCTTCTAGTGTTGATGCTGAGACTTTGGCACAATACTACATCCAAACTAATGATAGCTAACATTCTGCTTAGCAGCATATATTTTGTAAATAGATTCAAAACAACTTCTTCAACGAATTCGTTGCCGTTTATTTCTTTCGTCGTTATTCGTAGAGTCAAGAGAGGATTTCTCGTTCTTCTTGGCCAATTCCTCCATTTTCAACTCTATTGGCCTTTTCACCCTCTCTTCACCCTCAGCATGTGTGTTATGATATTCTTCATCTTGAACCTTGATTAATTGACTCCAGTCGTATTTTTTTCTTAAAAAGAGTTCCATCGACCAATTCTTCCAAACTAGACGACCGTAGGTGCTTTCCTTCACCTTATGAGACTCATCCTTCAATTCAGTTGCAAACCGTTCCTTGTACATTTTCATCAACACCGTGAAAGACCAAAGCTTGTCGACTATGTGTGACCCATAAGCGTTACATGCCAAGCCGACGATACTACCTTGGAACACATTAAGTAAACGCTTCCTCAAAATATTAACTTCCCTTGACTCACCAATGGACGCAGGAATAACTGCCAATGCATGCTCCACGACGTGAGAGAATACACCATGGAAGCACATTTGCAAAAATCGTTCCTTAGGCATTGCGAGAAAACTAGTCCACACTGCCAACAAGAACGTAGTATCATAGTCAAGCAATTTCTCAAGAAACAAGGCGTTTCTGCGTTCTTCAGCAGTAGGCCAATCATCTCTGGTGTTACCCAAAGTGGACAGCGAGAGAAGGAGGGTGTTTTCCAATAAGTCATAATTGTCGTTTTGCGAAGGTTTTTTGGGGTCAAACTTGGGTGCAAACTTCAAAAGAAGTTGGCTAATAATGTCATCTCGTCTGTAGTTGGAGCGCGAGATAGATGCGTCAATAACTGATCTTCCAAGATCAATATTTTGATTATCCACAATCGACACAAGATTTGAAAGCTCGGGAATGACTTCATCCAAAATGTACTCGACCTCGTTAGGTCTGAGTTTAAACATGAGTGCTTGAACGATGTAGACACCAGTAGTGGACCGTCTTGCTAGCTTCATTATGCGATCCTTCATGTAGAGCTTATACAAGCGTTCAATGTATTTTGGTCTCGCACCTCCATTTTTGATTATAGACTCGAAGAAATGTGATCCAACCGAGTCAGATAAGAGATGTTCAACAAATGCTTCTTCCTGAGGATCCTCGGGATTCAGTTCGGGAAGAAACACTAAATGCCAAACACTACGCTCTTTGTCCACTAGACCTTCCACTTGAATCACAAGCTGTATAACTGGTGAAGCAATCTTATGAATGGAAAGCTCGCGCATGTCTTTTATGGTCTTACCCTCGCTGATGCATTTGCACACCTTTTTGAGTTCATCCTTAAACGATGGCGGTGTTTCGAACGAGCGGTCGAAGTCCTCATTATCTTTGATTTCAATCATCTTACGAGCAATTTTGGATTTTTTGGATCTCAAGGTGGAGTTAGCAGTCAATGCAGATGGAAGCTTTTTACTGGCCAAGATGAGAATGAGTAACCGGAGAACGTGAGATGCATATTGGTGAGTGATCATTTCGTTTATGTGAGGGTAAAACTCTTGCATCATGGTGATGAAGAGGTGTTCCACAGTAACCTCTTGGTCAGCAGCATCTTCGGCACTTCTGGCCAATTCCTTTTCAACGAGACCTGCGATTCTAACGAGCAAAGTCTCTAGCACATGCGAAGAATACTTGTGGTGTGCAAGAGACACAAAGTGATTGCTGAACAGCTTGAAAATTGATATGAGTTGTTGATCACCACCAAAGAGAATAATTCTTTCCATCAATTTCGAGCAGATTTGGTTCGTCACAAGTTTCAATTCCTTGCCGCTTGCCTCGTCAAGCACCGAGTTGATGAAGGCATCTCTTTCTTCCGTCGACTCAAAGCTGGTGACATTTAAAGTCGATTCTGCCAGCTTGAAGTATTCGATTTCACTAGCATCTACAAGTCCAAAAAAAGGAGTTGTCAAGTTGCTAGTTGGCTCAGGAACTTGCTCGTCCTCTACAAGCTCTTCTTGTCTTTTGGCCTCACGGGTTTCCCTGTTGGGGGCACGTCTTCCTCTCACTTTAGGGCCCATACTTGGTTATCAGGAAATTTTCAGGTGATGAGGATACGATGAGGTCCTGCATAAAACCGCGAAGTTGCAGCATTTATGATGGGTGCAATTATATTAGAATGCCAAGCTTGCCAGGGTTCCAGTTCCTTCCAATTGGTCCAAGTAGCGACCCTTTCGAAGCGGGTCAATCTCTGTTAGAGACTGAAGCATTCTCCGCGACGACTCGTCTAGAGCATCAATTTCGGACGTTTCTTCACGGATCAAGCTCTTAATGAGAAGAATGCAGCGTAAGCACCAACGATGGTCCCAGCCCTTGGGATGGTCGTCGCGTTCAAGTTCGTTAAGCTCTTCCACAATTGCAAGTTGAGCATTGAGAACATCAAGATAACAAGTCGGTGAGACTTTACGTAAATCATCGACAAAAAACGGAGTGGTCAATAGCCATTGGAGATAGAGCCAGATCGAGGTATCGTCAGAATCCATGAACATGCCAGTTTTGACCAACTCAAGCTCGTGTTGCAAGATTGTTTGCGGTCTGGCAAACACATGTCTGACATCAGCATGATCATTGGTAGTATCGAGCTCTTCAAACAAGACATAAATTCTGGGAATCAATTTGGTGCGATTGTGCCATGCTGAAAAATTGGAGATATTCTTGTTGATTTTGGAGGTGGTGAATTTGTACTCTTCGATGTTTATCCGAAGAAGAGCCCTTGCCTCTCTCTGTCCCAGGTTGCTGGACTCACTAGATTCGACCAATGTGTCTTCTTCCATATTATTGGTGACGAACCGTCGGTACTGCCAGCAGTGGAAATTGCGACTATCAAGATCAAGAAATTTGGACACAATTGCCAACTCCACATTCCAATTGGCCTCTCTGGTCTGCTGGAGCTGGTTCAAGCACCAAATCCGATGGTTCCAGATCCAGTAGCATTTAGGGAACCGCTTCAATAGAGCCACTACCAACTTCAAATCGTCTTCCAACGTATCTTTCTTTTTGATTTTCCCGGCGTCCACCAAAGTCACAATGATATCACGCCGGTAGTTCCATATCGTATAGAACTCGGGATTCTTCAACAACAAGTCTGTGGTTGTTTGTAATGTTGCAACATCACGCACATCCTTATCTTTCTTGTCCAATAGGTCCTTGCAAAGTGCACGATAAGTGGCAATTTTCAGTTTATCTCTTTGAATCTTTTCATTACGAGCCTGTTCTGAGAGGCTGATACGCTTGACATTGTGTTGCTACGTTAGTATTATTGGGCATTTTGGGTGCGGTGAATCACTTACCATTATAAAGTTTAAATCAGATCAATGTCAATTTTGCGCGAAAGATGTGAATTTATTCTATGACAGACGTTCCCAAGTTGGCACTAAAAGGATCGTCCAAGGTGGTTGCAGACTACTTTGAGTTTGCCATAAACAGCATCTTGTTCCAGCGGGGTATATATCCTCCAGAGGACTTCAAAATTGTCCGCAAATACGACTTACCCTTGTTGGTAACTGCTGACGATGAGGTCCAAGACTACATAAACAAGATTATGACCCATGTGAAAAAGTGGCTCTATGGCAAAAAACTCTTGAAATTGGTGGTTGTTCTCGTAGCCAAGTCCACCGCGGACGTCGTTGAAAGATGGGAGTTCAATCTTCAAGTACTCGAGTCTGACAATGCTAAAGCTAGTAAACCCAAGGAAGACATCCTGAAGGAAATCCAGGCAATTATCCGCCAAATCACCACCCTGGTTTCGTACCTCCCCGTATTGAAAAATGACGATTATACATTCAATGTGCTAGTCTACACTGATCCCAACCATGACACCAGAACCATTCCGAGAGAGTGGTGCGACACCGAAGGAGATGGACGTTACGTTCTTGGCGACAGCGTTGAGTCGGTCAATTTCAAGTCATTCAGCACCGATATCCACCAAGTAGGTACCCTGGTGAGCTATAAATTACAGGACAGTTGAGTTGGGAGGGGCCGGAGGAGCGTTGGAGTCGGACGTTGTGAGTGGACTTGCAAGCTCTGCGCGAGTCTCCGTTTCGAACCGTCGCCTTTTGTTGCCCAACATAAACCGGGCCGAGCCCTTGATGCTGGTGTTGTAGTCCCACACCTGGAGGTATTCGTCTTGTTTGAGTAGTGGTGCAGAACTACACGACCGTTCAGAGAGCACCTTGAGGTCGTTAAATTTGGATTTCAAGTTCATAAACTTGAAGATTTGTTCCTTGCCAGTGTCAGCGTCGATGGGCGGCATGAATTCGTTAAGTATGGAAAAGTTCATCTGATGCACATAGTAGTCTAGAATGTAAATGATTGCTTCGTTCACCAACGTCTCTGGGCATTTGAAATCGCCATAGCAGTCTATCAGCTCCAAGATTTTGCTGAGGTATTCTGCATCGTGCTCTGGCGACGAAAACTTGGTCATCAACTCCCGGGGACGTAGATTGAGCGTCACTATGACAATGGCCATGGCCATGCAATGGGGTGGAATCATGAGGCACGATGGAGTCGACATGATATCAAAGCTAATGAGCCAGCAATGGAACGTGAGCTTGTAGTCGATGTCGAGTTGTTTGCAGAAAATCACCACGAGTTGGTCGATCGATGGAATGCTGGAACCATTTATAAAATCAAACTTGATGGTTTGAAGAAGCTTATATTCGATTGCCATGATGGCTTTTCGTTGTGCATCACTATAAGACACGGCCGCATCGTTGATGACCACTTTGCGGGTCTCGTCAATTTCTCGAAGCTTGTTCGCCACGGCTTGGATATCTCTGAGTTTTTTGATGCAATCTTCGTTCTTGGAAGCCAAAAATAAGGATGTCAAGGCTACAGTAAACGGGTCTTTCTCCAAGTCTTCGGTTTCAAAATCGTTCATATTTTGGAACATGTTGAACAAATAGAACCGCTGGAAATAGTTCATGGCAGTGCTGAGTACACGAAGTGGGAATTTCAACTGTCTGACAACCTGGAAAAGGAACTGGAAAACCTGATGTTTCCTCTGGTTATAAACTAGTTTTTTCTGGTCTGGAATAGTCAACGAATGTAGGTACGAGAGTTCTGCCGGGGCGAAGAACGGCCTCGAGATCTGGAGGACCGATGGCTCAGGCATGATGAGGAAGACGAGAAACGAAAGAAGGTGGGTGTTGTGGAAGGATGGAGGGTGGTGGTGTGTGGATGGCATAGTATTTCTATGTACGGTACAAGATGCCAATATATCATGTAATTGTTATAGCTAAACTCTTACGAGGAGAAAGACAAGGAGAAACCCAACTTGTGGACAGGCTCAGCCAACTTGAGGGCGTCGAAAGAAGCACCCAAGCCCAAGGTGACACCTGGTCTCAAGAGTTGAGAGTAAGACAAGGCAGCCAAACCGGAGTCAGCAATCTTGGCCTTAACAAACGCGGTGGAGTCCAACTTGTACTTGGTGGCGAATTCCACGTTGACGGCGGAAGACTTGACCGAGTCCCAGGTGGCCTTAGCACCGGCTTCCACGAGAGGGGAAACCTTGTGGTAGTAGGAAGCGGTGAAAACCGACAAGTTGGAGGTGGCGGTGGCAGCCACGTTGTAGAGAGGGTGGGCGTAGCCGACACCGACCGAGTACTTGTTGACGGTGGCATCGTTGATGTCGTAACCCAACTCGGCACCGGCGGTGAAACCGTCGTGAGCGACCGCCAAGTCAGCGGTAGCAATTGGGCCCTTCAACAAGTCGAAGAACAAACGGGCATTGACCTGGTTCTGTTGGTAGAAAAAGTTCAACTTGGCGTTTCTGGCGCCGTTGGGGACCACCGAGGTCACCAACTCTCCCTTAAGTCCGGGAGTCAACAACTCAGACAACTCAATCTTGGTGTCCAAGGCATTGGCGTTGTTCCATGCGTGGGTCAAGGTCAAGCCGGTAGACTTGTCGGCGTATTTGGCCTCCACGGAAGCGGCGATGGCATTGGCGGAGTTGGTCTTTCCCTTCACGGTAAAGCCGACACCATTTGGAGCCACAGTCTTCACATCAATGGCCGCGGGAGCCAAGTGGAAGAAGTCACGGGTCAACAAGTCGTTGGAAGACTTTTGGATGTCAGAGAATGCTGGTGGAGCCATTTGTTGTGCTATGATTTGTGGGGAGGTGCCGGCGCGGGTGTATTTATTGTTGGGGGACACGCGCCGGGTAACGCACACGAGGCTGGTGTCGGGGTGTGTGGCGAAAAATTTCATGCGGTGGTTGCGGTGCGTTCCGGCGGCCGGGACCCTACGGTGCGTGGACGCGCGGTGGATGGAGGTTTGCCGGGGTTGCGGTGCAGTTATTTTCTCATTTTTAAACCTGTGTTTTGCTCGCTTCGCTCGCCGTGTGGCCCGGGCCATTCTGCAGGACCCCGAGTACACCACCCGGCGCGAACCTCCCCACCATTCGGGCTTTAGTCACGACCAAGTGGGTATCCAGGTGGGGTTGAGGGTGTCAGTTTTTTTTGATTTGACGTCACGCAAACGCACCAAATGGTCTCTGTTGTGTTTGTCAGTACCGACCCGGTTTGGTGCCAGTTTATTCGCTCCCATGTTCCCCCGCAACTTTTGTCGGTTTCGGTGCAAAATGCCAAAATAGAATCGGTGTTGCACCAGTGTAGTATAGATCGTCCTTCAGCCGTAGTCACGCCCGCCAACTCCTTGGGGTACATGGGAGGTGGGTTTGATCGGCTGATACTCGAATGTATAGGTTCGGACAAAAACTTGGAACACAAGATTCAAGCCTTGCTCGCCCAGTCGCACCGTGGATACTTGCCGATTTCCAGTGCCAAAATCGTGGATTTGGCCCTATTAGTGCAGGCCCCGCGGTTCGACTACCTCGTATCTGCTCCGTCGATGACAGTGCCAGAGCCAATTGCTCCCAGCCACGCAAAGCAGCACATCTTCGATACCATTTGGAACGCATTGGTGGCTGCGAAAAATGCCCCTCGCACCATCTCCACACTAATTGTCCCTGCGTTTGGAACCAATTGGGGCCAGGTCCACCCCCACGTCTCGGCCGCATCCACGTTGGCAGCTACAGCCATATTCAATTGGCCCTTGGACGGCGTGGACTCGAGACAAAGTGGGCTCTTACGAAGCTCGCTCGCACTAATGTACTTGGAAAAGGACATTTCCAAATTTGCTATTCCAGACCATATCAAAGAATTGGAGGAATTGCGCCAGCACCCGCAAGCGGAGCCATTGAGGGAGTGGCTCTGCACGCTATAGCCACCAATGCCTATTATCTGTCCCCACAGTCCGATTACATAACCGAATTTCTCTATTCGTGCAATCGGATCAAAGACCATTTCTTTCAGCATGGTGTACCAGAAATACACCTTGGGGTTCATACGATGTCCCGAAACCAACCAGGTGCTTCTCTTGAATAGAGAAAAACTGCCGTGGATGGGCAGGTGGAACGGGGTGGGAGGAAAATTGGATGCTGACGAGACTCCGTTGCAGTGCATCGTTCGAGAGACGTTCGAAGAGACTGGTTTAAAAATAGATTCGTATATAGATAGAGGCGTTATGTTGTGGAACGTTGATGGCGAGGATAGAGGTGGGGTGCATTTATTCACTGCCGAAGTTTCCAAGCAGCAATTGGAGAAATATCCAACTCCAATTCGGTACTGCCATGAAGGTGTACTTGACTGGAAACACTTGGATTGGGTGTTGCACGAGGAAAATACCGGAGTGGTGGATAATATCAAGATCATGTTCCAGAACGTCTTTGGTGCCCTGCTGCAAGCAGTGTTCACCTCCAAGTACTCAGATAGTGCTCTCATCAGCTTTGTCTACTACCCTCAAGGTTTGGGAACGAATAAATGATTATAGTGCAATTACAGTGCATTTATGCTATACTCTCGTTACGTGGTCCACAACCGTGCTGTTCCATCGGCTCCTGCGGTGAACAACCATGCTTCCTTGGGATGCCATACCAAGTCCAACACTCCCAAACTATGGACCACTTTATGTCCGGTCAATTTCTTCAATGGCACCAATAATGGGTTGGTCATTAAGTCGTCGTACACTGTGCCGTGGAACACATGGACACTGCCATCGTCGGAAGCTGATGCAAACAAGGGCAAGCGGCCCTTGTGGTACTTGATGTTTCTGACTGCTTTTTCGTGATACCTTAATGTTTTGTATGGGGTATTGGACAAATCCAAATCGTGCCACAACACTCGCTTATCGTAGGACGAAGCCAAGAGGTGATCACCACGAGGATGGATATCGATTCCCGATAAGTAACGAGCACCAGGCATCAACTTTTTCGTCAACACTTGCTGGGACAAGTCGTAGATCTTGATACTTCTTTGCGAAGCCACGAAAAGCTGAGGCTTGAATGGGTGGAATTTGGCATCGACAATGATCCCTTTGGACTTGCGGAACGGAGATTGCGACAAGTGCTTGGAAAGTTGGTGAATCAACACCGAGGTGTTTCCACTATCGGGAGATACGGTGACAAAATAGTCTCCCTTACGATGCCACGACAAGTTTTTAACCGCTTTTCTGCACTGTATAATTGCAGCAATGCCTTGTTGAGACTGTCCCTCCATTGGTGTCAACCACTTGGTGACTTCCTTCTTCACCTCATTCGCACCACCGTCATTATCCTCTTCCCCATTAACATTGAGATCTCCTCGCTTGTTTTTGTTACCATAAGTATCGTAACCCCATCCTACTTCGATCTTCAGTCTTCCGGCGTTCTCGATCTCGTAACCCAAAATTGTAGGCACCAACAAGTATACCGACTCGCCGGCAGCCACAGCCAATATACCCACACTGGCATCTGGGTTCCATTCCAAGCTATCAATGTTGTCGTCGTCTTTCTTCTTGTCAACGACATCACAGTGGTAAACTTGTCTTCCCGTGAGAATCTCCCATACTCTGACAGTACCATCGTCTCCTCCGGTAGCGAGCCACAAGCCCAGTGGATCAATGGACAACGTTCTCACTCTGCCAATGTGGCCCTGGAAGATGGTGGAGCATTTGATGGGGAAAGGACGCAAATCTTTGGGAGATGGTAAGTCTGGAATCAACGAGTCGGGGTCGATGTTCAACTTGTTGTGGCGAACTCGGGGAGCCAAGTATAAGTCCAAACTTCTTTCGAATCTCTCTCTCAAGTTCTCCTGGTATGCTGGCACCTTACGAAGAGAACCATACTTTTGGGGAATGAAATTGGTCTCTCTCTCAGAAGGATCGGTTTCTTCCCACTTCTTTCTCTCCTCTTCTGTCATGAGATATTCTTCTGGTGGATTGTACGACTCCTCGTTGGTGGGTGGAGGAAGTTTAGGAGCTCTCAAGTTCATGATATGTTCATTGGGTTCATCGGTGTTGTCGTCCCACAAGTCAAAATTGTACTGCTCTTCAACTTGCTGTTCTTTTCGCTTCTCAGGTGGAACAATTCTACCGTCTCTTATGGCCCGAACAATCTTCATGATCCGCTTGGCCTCATGCTTCGAAGGAACAAAACGTCTCTTGGGCTCGGGCACCGCCGTAAGTGGCATGACCTCGGTCTTGGACGTAAACCACTCGATTGTGGGTTCGTAGGGGTTGATATTTTCGTCGGTGTTTTCGTTGTGCTGAATTTTGCGAATCAACTCCAACTCTTCGTCGGTAAGTTTCAACGACGAGCCAGTGTTCTGGTCGAGAAGTCCCGTCCAGCCTTCAGGAAGGTCGATGGACTCCAATAACTGGTCCAAGGCTGACCCCTTGGCAGGTCTCATGATCCTCTTACCATTGATATCGTAACCAATGTGGGGCATTTCCTCATAGGCCGACAAGGGAATATTTCCAATGGTATTGAAGTTTTCGTGGTCGCTGTCGTCACTGTCGTAAACAGGTTCAATTTCCGGCTTTATTATACGTTCGGTTCCATCTGCAAATAATCCATGAACGTTTTCGTTGGAACTCTGCGATGAGGTCCGGATACGAACATTGGTCAATTTGTCGGTTATGCTATTCGAGTCGTCCTGAAGCTCGTCCGAAAAGTCTTCCGAGTCCACGTCACTAACGTCTTCTTCTTCTCCAATCAAGTTGTTGAGTTCCTCGTCGGAATCGGCGTCAGAATTGTCAAATACTTGGTCTTCGCTCTCAACTTCCTCCTCGGAGTCTTCGCTGGCTTCGTCATCTATGAGTCCTTCCACGTCAATTTCCTCCGACTCGGATACCTCCGGCTCCTCATCTTGTCTTTTCCGCTTTATTTTCGGACCAGAAACGGTGCTTTTCTTCGCCATGGCTCAGTGGTGATTATCGTCGCTGCGAACCTCATCGCGATTTTTTTCAAGGCATCGCTCCTGCACACACTGCCGAGATGGATACCCCAGGGTTCACTACTAGGGCCAATTGATGGCTATCAATGGCGGCAATTCAGAAAATAATCGACATAAATAAGCGCGAGCTTGAGGCCAACGTCAGTGACTCAGCCTCGTGGCACGCAGACTACCGCGACACTTCCTACATTTATGTGGGGTACCTTCCGCCTGAACTCGAAGAGAAAGATATCGTAGCCATATTCTCTCAGTATGGCAACCCTACACATATACATTTGGTACGAGACCGAGAAACCGGCAAGTCCAGGGGCTTCTGCTACTTGAAATATGAAGATGTAAGATCGTGTGTGTTAGCCATTGACAACTTCAACGGAGTGCAATTGTTGAACAAACGAATAAAGGTGGATCATGTTTACTATAAGCCTCGAGAAGGACAGAAAGAGGACGATTTTAAGGTCCATTACGATCTGTTGAAGGAAATTGAACCCGAAAATGATAAAAAGTTACTAGAGTATAAAGACGAACAAAATACAGAAGACGCAGACGACGAGTTCAAAGATCCAATGGAGGCGTATATTGCGGAGAAGAAACTGACAGAAAAGAGACACCGGAAAGACAGAAGCAGGCACAGAAGAAGACATGATAGACATGATAGACATGAAGACAATCATGAAGACAATCGTCGGAAACGTCAACGAAGTCGCTCACGGAGTCGCTCACGAAGCCGCTCACGAAGCCGCTCACGAAGCCGCTCACGAAGCTCTCATTAGTCTATTTAGACACCTGGTAGTCCACAAAATAACTATAAAACTTGCGCTTTTCTTGAATGCCAAGGTCCTTACTTATTACATTGAGTTGCGCCAACTCGAATGAAGCCGATGCTTCATTGATATTATATCGGTCTCCATATGAGAACCTATCGTGCTTGATGATTTTGGCCCTTATGTAGCTGTTGCGGTCATAGTGTGAAATCACCTGGTACAAGTAGCTGAACGGACTCACCACAGGAATGGGGGTGGTTAAATATGGGGGGAAGATTCTCAACGCTATGGTTTTGAAATTAAATCCAAGCTTGGCTGGTACAGGAGGAATATTTGGAATAAACGACAACAACGCCTTGTTATTAGATGGGGTTCCTTCGGCAAACAAAAATACCAATTTGTTGGTGTACTTTGAATAATCAGCCTTAACTTTCAGCGTCGGAACGCCAATGTCTCTCGATAAAGTCAACCAGAAAAAACTCCATATGGAGTACTCGTACAATTGTCCCTTCTCGTCTGGTACCAATAACACTATTTTGTACCAAAAAGTATTGGATAAACCAGCCAAGAAAAATCCATCGAGAGGGCTGGTGTAGTTTGTGATAACAAAATCTCCCACATTGGGTCTCAGGTTCTCGATTTCGTCAATCTTAGACCTCCTAACTCCTTCCACCGACAAATCGAATCGATTGAATCCCAAAAGAACAAGAGTTATGAATTTTGCAACGACTTGAATAGGAAATACAACGTAAAGAAGCCCAGTGAGAATAACCACCGGAAGCCTCAAAAGGAAAACCAAAGGAGCCATTGAGCTGGCAGAGTGAGGCACCGGCACCGGCATGAACGGCGAGATACCGGTGCCCTTATCACGCCAATTTGAAAACTTCTCCATGATACAAAAGAAAGAAGTTCACATGCGGCAGTGCGAGTCGCGATACTCAGACCGGGCAAGTACAATTTACACAATTTCTAAAGTCTGACAAATATTCATTACTAATATACACAGCTTCTAGCAAGCAACAAGTAGCTCTAGCCAGAAACTTACAATTCTTGAGAAGCACCCTTGATAGACTTCTTGGATGGCAACAAGGATTGGTGAATGTTTGGCAAGACACCACCTTGAGCAATGGTGACGTGACCCAACAACTTGTTCAATTCCTCATCGTTTCTGATGGCCAATTGCAAGTGTCTTGGGATGATTCTCGACTTCTTGTTGTCTCTGGCAGCGTTACCAGCCAATTCCAAGATTTCAGCAGTCAAGTATTCCAAAACGGAAGTCAAGTAGACTGGAGCACCAGAACCAACTCTTTGTGCGTAGTTACCCTTTCTCAACAATCTGTGGATTCTACCGACTGGGAAAGTCAAACCAGCCTTAGCCGATCTAGAAGTTGAAGCTTTTTCGGATGAACCGACTTTTCCTTTACCACCTGACATTATAATTTAATTATTTGTGATGAACCTAAAATAAAAGAAGTCCCGTCACGAGTTATCGTCTGGTTTAAATACGCAAGGATAGGAAAACAAATGAGACGCCCACCCCCTCGCCGGAGTGTTTGTTGCCACTACGCGGCGCCAGGCGCGGGCGCACAACTACGCACCGTACCTTCTTTTACGCGCTGCTGGAGCCGGTGGGTTTTCGCACCGCCGATGGCCAATGTTAGTGCCGGCATTTACACGGGCACGGGGTAACTCTCAGCACCAACTTCGCGGTGCGCGCGGACGGGCTTGCGGCGGGTAACATGCCTCCCCGCCACCCTCACCGTGAGCGCGGCAGACTCCATGTTTTGGTTGATTCATTAATATAAAAAGGGATCGTCACTGGTTGAGAATTTTTTTCTGGTGTTTTTATTAAACTAACAAATTCGATCATGGCACCAAAGGCTGAAAAGAAACCCGCTTCCAAGGCTCCAGCTGAGAAGAAACCAGCTGCTAAGAAGACTGCTTCTTCTGACTCCAAGAAGAGAACCAAGACCAGAAAGGAGACTTACTCTTCTTACATCTACAAGGTGTTGAAGCAAACTCACCCTGACACTGGTATCTCGCAAAAGGCCATGTCTATCATGAACTCTTTTGTTAACGACATCTTTGAGAGAGTTGCTTCTGAAGCTTCCAAGTTGGCTGCTTACAACAAGAAGTCTACTATTTCTGCTAGAGAGATCCAAACTGCTGTTAGATTGATCTTGCCAGGTGAATTGGCCAAGCACGCTGTTTCTGAGGCTACCAGAACCATCACCAAGTACTCTTCTGCTGCTAACTAAGATTGTCCGCTGTCTTAAATCCCTTGGGGTTGTGTATATTAGTAATGAATAATTAAGATATTCCTTATGATATAACTTGTAATCTATTTATCGGGCATCTACTTCATGAATTAACAAGATGCAGAACATCAAGTTTAATAAATGGTGGATCCAATATGTGTGCCGGATACCGTATACAAGACAGTATGACGTAAAGTACCCAATGTAGCCGTAAAACACTTTTAGTCCAATACTGCCCTTTTCAAACTTTGGCAAGTAGTTTCTATTTGCATGTCTGCCCACCACCAACATAATTGGCAAAATAGCCAAAAAATTGTGATGAGAAGAAAATGGGGTCGTCCAGTCCACGCTGAGATTATGAACAAACACGATTATCACGGGAATATTGATGGGAAGAACCCAAATCATCAAGAGCAACACTGTGGTATGGTAATTGATCAAGCTTCGATTTCCTGTGCAATTCAACTTCACCACAACTACCGCCTGAATAATGCAACATACAACGTATGCTAGTTGATAAGGAAGGTAAATTGAAGTGCAAATACAAGCTGCAAAAAAAAGCAATATTTTGTTTCTGTCATGTGAGCCAACTTCAGTGGCTTCCTTGTCGTTGGGTTCCCGTTTACTTGGCTTTTGAGAAAATCGCTGAACAATGTAACTCAATACGGTTGCACCACCATAAATTATCCAGTGTGTTAAACTGACAATGCCCACACCAATGATGTAGAAAAGTGGACCCACAAACCAAAGGCTGGTTTCCTCGAGTCCTAGATAATATGAATTGAGCTTGAATTCAGCATGCAAACTCATATTAATCTCGTTTCTGTCTTGGAGTACCACAGGGTCCACCATATCCAAGATCTTTTGCACCGCACATATTCTGGCGATCGGGGTCAAAAGCGAAAGAACCAAGCAACTCAAGCCAAAGATTTTAGGTGAAGTCAACTCGGTCAAGGCATAGGAAAAACTGGGGACCGACTTGGATTGTAGAAGTGAGTTCATTTGGATAGCAAACACCGCTAGTGTGATAGCAACACAAAAGGCGATGATTGCAAGACGGTAGCGCAAAACGAGCAACCGCAAGCTCAGTATTATGTCAACTTTCAAGGTTAAACGCAATTTTTGCTGGCCCGGTTCTGACACCGACCATAACTCAAGGTTGAGCCCTTGGTCGTGATTTTTCATATCGTACTTGAACGGTGTGAATGGAGCCACCCCATGGACAGTGAGCAACACGTTGTTGGGTTGCAAGTGCCATTTTGTTTCATACGGGTTGGACTTCCATTGTCTCAATATTGGAGCAAATGGGTCGTTTTCTCCTTGGTAACCATCAAAGCTGAGTCGATATGCCAAAATACTACTCCATGCCCCACGTACCTTGATGTTGGATATCAACGGACGTTCCAGAGGTATTTCAATGTGTGTATCTCCCAAGATCAACGACAGGAGACCCTCTGAGGCAACAAGCTCCAAGTCTGGTTGTACATCAGCAACCACAAAATCTTCTGATTCACCGCTGAAAATGAATGCGTATTGGTAGGATGCCAAGTCTTTACTATTGTACCGTATTGCGTGAAATGGCTGTTTTTTCCCACCGCTAGAGGTCTCTCTGAGGGTGCTGGCTTTTGAGTTGGGTATGGAGAGAACATCGTCCTTTGTATCATAGCAGACATAGGTGAGTTTTTTGCTAGAGTCTTGATCACCTAGCACAAACACCTTAGAAGTAGCCACCTCCTTCAGGTCTTTGTTGCATAGCAAGACGGAAACATGATGACGATTTTCTGCAAACTTGTTCCACGACTGAATATTCGAGCTGACGAGGTTGAAGCTTGTCTGGTCGCTAAGATCAAAAGCATGGATAAGTGTCGAGCTCGGTTCCGAGATGCGTAACTGTTCGTGGCTCTGCAAGAACTTGACTTGGGACTCGTCAACTACTAGTTGAATAGCTCTGTCCAGCAGAGTGTGTTGAATATTTTTATCTTGATTGCAAACATCTTCAAATCCTGTGAGCAACCGCCTTCTGGCAATTTTCATTCTCTCTTGCAAGGGCTTCTGTTTAGTCGGAACCTTGTCGTCGGCAAATTCCAATAGCATCCGCAGAACTTGGGTACGAAGCTGGCTGCACCATACAATGGCTAGATGGTCAACCGGGGTCCAAACGTCTCTAATACCAGTAGTGTAAACGGTGAAACCATGAGACTCGGGAACGAGAAATCCCAAGCTTGTGTAGTCAGCAGGTAGAGTATTGTCTAATAGGCCCCCAGTAATAGATATGAGAGTCACGTTCAGTAACCGTTTGTTCAGAATCGAGTCATTGGGAAGATGATAACCTTCGTACCAAAATCTATCGATTGCAGAATAGATACGCAAGATGTCACCGTCCGTAGTAAGTGGAGCTGCTGCATGAGGCGAGGCCAACGTCACAATAGTCTGGACTGAATCCTCAACGTAATTTGGCAATGTGAGCATGACTCTCGCTACTATTCCGCCCATTGAATGTCCAAGTAGAAGCACCGATTTTGGAGGATTGGGCTTGGAGCTGTAGAGATAAAGAATGTACTTGATGGCTTCATTCAAGAACTCGGCCTGGTCGAGCAAGGTTCGGCCATGAAATGCAGAAAAGTCCTCGTTAAACTCGGCTGAAAAAAAATCATAATTTTTGGCACCGACGTTGTCGTCGAAATACAAATTGGAAGTTTCTGCCGCGATGGATCTGACCTGGCGGTAGCTCCCAGCGTTTCCTGGAATGAACAAAGCAGGGATACCGTCGAGAAATCCAGCGGCATTGTCCGATTCGGGAAGAGGATCTTTCTCCTGTTCTCGATACAAGTACAATGAATACTTGGATGCAAATTTTGTATGCGATTCGTCAAAGGCACGAATCCGAGCATAGGACGGGCCCATGAACACCTGGCGGCATCCAGGCGAGTCGGCCCCTTCCAAAGTTTGGGTGAATAAATGAGCCGTTAGCACGAAGATGACTATGCCCACCACGGCAATACCCTGGGAATATATTCGAGCATAACGGGATCTGGCCATTTTTTCCAGTTCTTTGATCGGACACCAATTGGGGACTTAGCGGTAAAGACCGGTGTTAGAGGCGTAGTGGAGAAAGGAGTGATAAGTAGTGGGAACCCGATGAAGACGAGGCTTTTTTTCTCGCGGTGCGACTTGGGTGCAAAAAAGGCAAGAAACAAGCGAGATGCAGAGGCAGGCATTGAGAACTAAAATAAGCAATTGGGGCTGTTGGGGGCTGAAAGAAGTCGAGGAGTTTCACGTCTAGATCCATGATAATGTAAAACATGAGCGATGTTCAGTCATAAGGGTTCTACCTTGTCTACCAGTCTAATCTAGTACTAGCGAGGGCTTGTGGTGATTCTAAATTTAGTCGTGTCTCCTATTCGGGATCTTTCTTATCTAATCCTTGGGGGCTTCTTCACCTTCCTCCTTACCTTCTTCTTGTTTGTCGTTTGCGGACGGCTCCTCCAGAATGATAATCTTATCGCCTATCTGGTTTCTTTCAAGCACCTTCACTCGCACATCTTCATCCAAAAGGCCCCCGTCTTGTGCCATCAGGACCAATTGGTCGATCTCTCGCGCGGAGAAATGGCCATCCAACGGTATTTTGCCGGCGGGAATCTTGAACCCATCAACATCATACTCTCCGTCGCTCTCGTCGTCCTCCTTGGCTTCGTTTTTGGCTTCCTTTTTGGAGCCATTGTCGCTCTTCTTGCCAGTATTATGTACCGTTTCGTGCGAGTGGACCCTCGACGGACTGGGAGAACGCTCTATTTCATCAGCACCAGCGTCTGCTTCGTTTTCTTTGTCCCCCACAGAATTCTCATCGGCGAGTTTCTGAAGTTTTTCAAGTGTCTCTTGAGCCAGAGGCCTACGGTCGGCCTGTTCTGGTTGCGCTATCAATTCTACCTTGTCGGACATGCTGTAGACGAAGTGAGTGTTATCAAATTGCACGGCCACGATATCTCGTCACGTATCGATATCTGGTATCGATTGCTCATGTGACGTCATTGCGGTGGGTGTGTTCCTGCAGATTTTCGGCCGCGACGTGGAGAAACAAGAACTACTTGCCCCATACAATGTCCGAAGTTCAAGACTTGTCCAAAAGGGTAGACGCCTTGTCGGCGTATGTCGAGAAGCAGGCCAAGATGATTGGCAAGACGGGAGAGCAATTAGTTGCGATGCAAGTGAAAAATGTCAAGGAACTGATGGCCGGCGGTGGGTCGAAAGTTGACATGGAAGACTATATCACCAATGACGATATTGTGCAGCTTGTGGGCGAGCTCCAGGGCCAATTGGATGCATTGGAGGAAAGAACCACACGCAGAATGTTCAATTGCCATTTATCAGTTGAAGATGACGAGGGACTAATTGCGCCCATCACCAACCAGGACGGTGAAACCCCACTGGAATTGTTCCCTAAGACTGTAGGAGCGTTCAAGAAACTTGACAAGAAGAGCGTTGTTCAATTGTGTCACTTCTATGAGATCATCAAGGAAATTTTACCAGAAAATTTTCAGCCTGGGGACGAAAAAGTAGAAACTGAAGAAGCATTTTGGAAAAGAATGGAAAGTCTCAGTGAAAAGGAAGTCGATGAGTACCACGACAAACTCTCAAGGTACTTGGGGCTCCGAGTCCGCAAGTGCGGAGGATGGTAGAACAAAAGAAACGAGGATACGATTACAGTTATAGAATGAAACTTGAAAGAAGAAGTTGTAAAAGTAAGAGTTTAAAATAGAAGCTCAGCCAAAGAAGATAAGTCAACGAAGCTTAGCCAAAGAAGCCAAGGTACTTGTATGAGAATAGTCTTCCCATCTTCTTTTGTATTGAACTGGTCCCCATCCTCTGCTCTATTCTGGTCCTGCACGTACGGCCAAGTTCGCTACGTGGAAATTTTGTTGCAAGTCTCCTACTGTGTTGAAAATGGACGAGGAAACGACACAAGAACAAATCAAGATCTCCGTGGTCACTCCGTTGATCTACGTGGCGGTGCTTCTTGGAGCATTTGTGATGTTCTCCATTTTTTATAGACGGAATAAGATCCAAAAGTTGGCGGAAATCGAGCCCATTTTCAAAGAAAATCATCCCGCTTCGCTTTATGGTTTTTTGAAGCTGCAATACGTGGATCCTGAAGTCCCCAAGGATCAGAAACCCCATGAGAAAGTGATGAAAGCAGCCTTGTTGCGTCGGGGTGTTGAAGCCATTCGCAGATCGTTGAAGCTCAAAGAGAACGAGCCAATTTTTAACCGTTTATATCAGGAAGGGCTCATTGGAGACGATGTTTTCCGTCAGTTTGAGTTCCAGGCCAAGTTCCAGGAAATTGAAATCAAGCAAATTGTTCAAGAATGTGAATCGTACAAGAAAGGGTGGGCACAACAATTCTTCCCCGTGGCCCAAGAAATATGCTTCAATGAGGCTCTCAGAAGGAGGTTGAATGCTATGACTGAGAGGGGAAACAGCTTGGCGGAAGTATGGGGCTACCAGGTCGACCGGATCGAAAAGGCGGCCGAGGTTGTAGACGACAAGGAGAAGAAGAACAAGAAGAAGAAGTGAGAAGAAGAAGAGAGAAGAAGAAGAGAGAAGAAGAAGAAAGAGAGAGAGGTTGAGAAGAGACAGGATCTAACAGAGGAGAGAAGTGGATAAGAAAAGTAGTGTAGTCCAGTGTACCATAATGCATATCGTCGGACCCGTAGATCTGATGCACTCCACTCACCGCGAAAATAAAAACAATCTACAATCAATCTTGCCAACAAATACGCCCGATTCTTTGTGCTACACACCAACCTTACAGGCAACCTGGATCACTATCTATATTCCCACTGGCATTGTTCTTCGTAGTGTACCCTGAATTTCCATGAACTATCCTCGTGGTCCCCAACAAAGAGCCCCAGGTCCGTCAACTAATCAGGTTCCCAGACCTGGTTACCAGGTACCCAGACCAGCGGGATATCGCCCCCCGGGTCCTGCTCCGGGTCCTCAGGATCCAGCAAGAATGCGTCGGATGCAAGTTGACAAGATCATTGCCGATTGCTACTCAAAGGTGGTTCTTGACAAAAATGGAAAGCGGGTCACCGAAGCATCATATCAAACCCACGTTAACGTCCGCGAGTACTCTGCATTTCCCACGCATCCTCCACCACCTAATCTTCCCCCCAGCCAAATTGGAACGCCAAAAGACAGAATCTTGACCATTTGCACCCGTTATACTGGACGAACGTTGATCCAAAAAGGCAAACTAAACGACAGCAAAAATGTGTACCAGATTGGACGAACGTGGGATATGGACGAGCTCAAGGCCATCACTCGCGCCGGAGAAAGAGGCATTATCTTGTCTTTAAACAAAGACTATTACTGGCTAATTCCCGAGAGCGCCGAACGAGCGTTGAAATTTGCAAGACATTTAGCACAGGCCTACGGAGCGTTTATGGGCCGCTATCCTGTACTCAATGGCTACACTTTGCAGGACTTGAAGCTACCCCCTATCCAGAAAAAACCGGCTGATAATGCAATGGCTCCCCACTCTGAAGATATCCAGATCAACGAGCCACGGCCAAATCCTCAACTTTTGAAAACGAGATCTTTGAAAAGGAAGAACTTGCCTAACCCGGTTTTGCCGCCCCAGCCACCCAATGTGGACTCTCCTCAAGCCAATAACCTCTATACCGATTTGGACTTTACCGCCAATGGTAATTTACCTTCCAAGCCTATGAAAGTCATGCTGGTAGATAGACCGCTGGCCAACTCGTCGGTGACAAGTGTCAACGATCTGACCTCCTCTGATTACAGACGCTTGCAACTGGACAGAAGTCAGCATACATTCTTCCTGGACTTAAGCAAAGACAACGTCGCCGAACCAACACACTTAGACCAAGACCATTCTGCTGCTCGATCCCATATATCAGACGACTCGGCCAATGACTCCCACAGTTTTGTCTTTACACCGAATACCGCTCCCACGCAAAAGGAGCCATACCTGCCAGAGAGATTGCAAGACTACGTACGCACATCTGGCGGAAGAAGTTCACCATTGCGTAATTATAAGCAGCGTGCTGATTCGGCAGAGCAAATTCCTCGTAAAGCGTCGGAGAATATGGAGTCTTCAGCAGCGTTGGGAATGCAGCTAGAAGATAAACTTCTGGGAAGAACCTCGTCTTCAAGATCTCATAGAAGGCAAAGCCTGCGTGGACATCAGCGACAAAAGCTGGCTGCTCAACCCAATGGCTCGCCAGATTTTGGAATTGAGGAGGTTGAAGATGATGATATCGACGAGCCTGCTCTTCCACCGAAGCGCAGCGAGCCAGAAAAGAATGACGACTTCATAGAAGAGTCCACAAAACTTGGCGACGATACTACAAATGCAATTGACAGCTCGATTCAAGATATTGAGGACTTCATGGACTCCCAGTTGAATTTTGACGGCCACCGCGACCTGTTCAATCGAACTGCAGAGCTCTCGAGGGACTTAAATGCATCTACACCTGACGAAACTATGGAGGAGGAGAGCTACTCTCAGGAAGACATGTCTACTGAAAACCATCGCCCTTTGGAGTTGAAACTGGAACCTAAAAACGACTCGGGCCCCATGGGCGAGAAAGATGCAGAAGTGGAGGAAATCTTGGATGATATCAACTGGTCAACGTCAGACAATGGCGATATCTTAATCAAAAAGTTGTCGCATGAATTGAACGCCCTCAAATTCAACAACGTGAAGCAGCTCGTGACTTTAGACTTTGGTCACAACAGCATCTCAAAAGATATGACCGACTCTTTGAATGAGCTCTCGAACTTGTCAACCGTTTTCAAGCGCACTGAGATAGGGTTCAAGTTTCTTTCTCATGAAATCAACTCCATCGAAAATGACTCTAAAGGTTTGCAAGTCAAATCCATTAACAAGAAGTTGCTCTACAATGACCTCAAAGGAGTGTTGAGCAAAATCTCGATCAACGCGGATGATCTAGTGGATATAGAATCGTTCACGCAGTTTGAACGGTTGAATTTGCTCGAACCCTTGGAAGAAAAATTGCTTGACTTGCATTATGCGTTGGGCGCTATAAGAAATGACTTTGAAGGAGATTCGAAGCCCACTGGCCTTGGTACAATGAAAGCATTGACCCAATATCAAACGAAATATGAATCTGTAACCACGAGGTTCATAAAGCATTTCCTGAAGTTTATGGAGAGCCAGTTTGACTCACTCTTTAAACAGTTAAGCAGTGCCAGTGACAAATTTTACCCGAGCGCAATTTATCACGAGTTAAGCAACCTATTGATATACTCCAGTTTTGTGTTTTTCTTGAAGGATGTTTCTATTTCTGACTTTTTGGATTTGAATGCCATCTTCACAGGGAAAATGAGCACTATGTTAGAAAAGGTACTTATTGGAAGGGTAAGAACGATTAAAAACTCTTCAACGGGAGTTTCACATGTATCGAAAGTACTCGAACAGACGCTGACTCGGAGATCTCGAACACTTCGCTTGTCAGCGAGAAAGGAGCGCTTTTTGCACAAGCGGTCTCTGGTTGAAGGACTGCCTGAAGTTCAAGTCGATACCATTTCAAATAAAAATTCCTCTGAGGTGGAAGACCCCAAGGCTGTCATCGAACTACTCAACGAGACAAAAGACTTGATTACAGTACTCCAATACTTCCTCGCAAGTATGTTCCACTACGACAACAACGTCTTAGACTTTCAAGATTTTATGAAGCAATATCCATTTTCTCAAAGGCGAAGAGCATTGGATAATACAACGTTGGATGATGCCGTTACTAAAACGTTCACCAATGATTTAATCGCAAACTTGAACGGTGTTTTTGGAGGATATCTTAACGTTTTGTTGCAAAAAGTTAACGTTGCTGACTTGACGCTTCCAGTCATTCTCGCATATTTGGAGACCTACATTTTGGAAAATGAAGAAAACCATGAAAATATTTTCTGTGTGGACGTATTCAAAAAGGTCAGCGAAAAGTACAAGGGCAACTGGAATAAATTTGTCAGGACCCAAGTCGAAATTATAAATAAGTCTACCGTTGTGGCTGGATGTGGTATTTTACCTTCTATGAAGAATGCTGCACAACTTTTATTGGTAGCCGAGTCATCCCTTGAGCAGACTACCAGAAGTTTGAATGAGCCTTCTGACACACTCACCCGTTCTCTACTCGATGATACCTACAAGCAGTTGACGGAGGCTATTATTCATTTGTTCATGCGTGACGATCCGCTTTTGAAGAAGCATGAATTTGACGATAAGGAGAGAGAATTGAGGAATGTCAGTATCCTTCAGAACTTGTTCTATGTTACTGAGCAGCTCTCGGTTTTCAACTTGAAGAGAGTCAATTCCATGAGAAGTCAGTTAGGAGGTATTTTCAACAAAGTTCAGGAAGTCTATTTCCAAAGGCTTTTATCCAAGTCAATTGGAAAGTTGATTGAATTTGTCACCAACTATGAGTCCTTGAGCAACATGGGTGATGGTAAATCAAAAAAGTACAACAAAAAATATGTCAAGACCTTGTTATCTGCTTACACTAATAAAGATGTAACGGCAAAAGCACAAGAGTTACACAAGAAATTGGAGAAGCATTTTGTTACTGGTAATGACATGCTTGAAAAGGATTTGCTCGATAGGCTCTGGAAGGATTTGGAGAGAAAGTTTGTTGATTATTTCACCAGGTTGAGTAACATTCTTCGTCATGATTTTGACCGGGACATTGATTATAACATCTCGAAGCAAGATATTCACTCCATGTTTGCTTCCATATACTAAGAGATATGGCGAGTGTTGAATAAATAGTTCTGTAATTATACAACGTTTCTTCACACTTTTTTTGGGCTCCTCATACGCCTTCCTAACTCTCGCTGCGATTTTGCAACTTACGATGAACGAAGAATATAAGAAAGCTGCCATTTTTGTGGGCTTACCAAGACTCTATTGACTTTAGAAACCGGTGATTGTTCCTGGTTGTCTATAATTTAACCTTCAATCTTACTATACTATCATTCTATGTAATATCGATTTTTAATCTTACTTCTCAAGAATTCAAATTTTTGCAACATTAAGAAATATTGCGAAAGTAATGTAAAGACAGATTTCAAGGTTACATACTTTAACATTGGTTTTAGTCAATATTGCTTGTTCTTACGGTTTATTTATCAAGTTACACTTACCTTGTACCTCCTAGCAAAGATTGGGGTCGAAAAGTGTCAACATTCGATGTTGGAATGGCCGCACCCGTCGGCCATTTAGAGTCTTTTTTTGCATCCTTCCAGTCAACCACATCTTCAAAAAACAAGTTGTCATTCTCTTTCGTTAGCTTTAGATGTAATTGAATAAGCTGGTCGAAAAGAAAAGTTAGATCCTTCAAAAAGGCTCCCGAGCTCGATTTGAAAAGCAGCTTATCAATATTCAACGTCGTCACCGACTGTAAATCTTTGATATACAGCTCATTTTTGTGTGAGGCAAACTTAGTCTTGAACTTGGTCACTATATTCTTGTTTTTTCCGGGTTTTTCCACCTGTTTCGCTTGAAGGGATAATAGACCATAATTTATCAAACCAAGCGCTAGTCCTAGTTTGGACTGCTGGTAGTAGTCAATAGATAGAAAAAGGACAGAGTAAGCGGTGGCGTAACTCTGCATGAGGTAAAAGTATGACAGCCAATTATCATGGCGGAAAACGATGCAGTTATTATCAAAGCTGCTAACGAGCTTTTGACAGAATTTCAATTCATCAAGGGCATATATGGCGACTCGGGACAAGGTGCCATTATTTCTTGTGCTGAAGGAGCCTGCTCTATTGAATTCAAGTCGATTGAGCCACGAAGACTTGACAAGCATGGACATCTGGGTACTGATATTGGCGGTTTTCTCAAGGAGGATGAAGCAATTAGGGTCAATTGCAACAATTTCCAGAGTGGTGGCATGACTCAAGCATTCTAGACCAAAATTAGCGACAGAAACTGCACTTTTGTATTGTTTAATTACCGGTGTCCAGGCTTCAGCGATGTTTTTAAAATTCTCAGGTTCTGTTTCCACCAAGTCATCAATGATTTTGGACGATAAACAGGAGTGGTCGAGACTCATCGCAGCAGCAACAGTGACGATTTCATGCATTAATGTCCAAGAAATGGTTTCCAGCTTCTTGCCAAATGCCAGTTTAGGACGTTCAATTCCATGCCATGGTACAGTATCGGAGATTATGATTGATTCTGCAAAACGTATGCTAGACAGTAGCTGGTGATCTTTGGTGGAAACGTATTGGAAGATGGTTTCGAGGTAGTTGTTCAATAAGTTCAAATACAAGATGAAATCATGCCGACTTTCTAGTGATATATCTACGAGCTGTGTTCTTGCGGAGGTCAATTCTGGAGGCAAATTTGCTAATTTTCTCTTGGGGTTGGGCAAAAATGGTGTCCCAGGAAGCACAATCATGGCTGATACAGTGGTGTATTAACGTCTGCCTGAAGCTTTATCAAAAAGGCTTATGAATTCCAAAATTCAGCGCGAACTTGGAAAAGTCCAAATCATTGCAAAGACTCACACAATTTAATGAGGCTCCCAGGCAAAGATTATGGTGACCAGTATGGTATTGTGATAGATGCTGGATCGTCTGGATCACGTATACAGATCTACAAGTGGCAGAATGCCGACTCCGCCGTGAAAGGAGCCAAAGAAGAGGTGGTATCGTCACCACCTAAAATCACCCAAGAGAAAGGATGGTCCCGAAAAACTAGTCCGGGTATATCCACGTTTGTTGGCAAGAGAGTACACAAGATCTGGGACGAGCATTTTGAAGATCTCATCGAGCACGCCGAATCAGTCATCCCAGTTGATAAGCATCAAGATACCCCAGTTTTCGTTTTAGCAACAGCGGGAATGCGCTTGTTGAAGGGTTCAGACCAGGAAAAAATTCTCAAGAAAACCTGCAGTGTGTTGCGGAAGAAGACTAAGTTTAGCATTCCCAACTGCAGTGAAAATGTACAAATCATAGATGGAGAAACCGAAGGCATTTACGGCTGGCTCGCATTGAATTATTTGATGGGTCAGTTTTCAAATTATTCGCCAGGCAACGAGGTCCATGAGTCAATTGGGTTCATGGATATGGGTGGCGCCTCTACTCAGATTGCTTTCGTTCCGTCTTCTGCGGAGGAAATCAAAAAACACGACGAAGACTTGTCCACTGTAACTCTCAGAAACATCAATGGAGTTACCCAGGAATGGAAACTTTTTGTGCAAACCTGGCTTGGGTTTGGTGCTAACGAGGCACGCAAGCGTTACTTAAATCTGCTTATCAACCTTGCAGTGGTGAATTCTGACTTGAAAAATGTCATCAATGATCCATGTATGCCGAAAGGCGCAGAACTAAAGTATAACGTGAAGGAGGGCAGCTACACCATTAAAGGAACCGGAAGCTACGAGATCTGCCTCAAGACAATTTATCCGCTTCTCCAAAAGAATATACCTTGTCCTGAGGAACCCTGTTTGTTCAACGGAGTTCATGGTCCGAAACTCAACTTTGAAAAAGACAAATTTGTGGGTATTTCTGAATACTGGTATACCGCAAATGATGTATTTCAAAGCGGAGGGGAGTACAACTACCATAGCTATAACGAGAAGGTTAAAGAGTACTGTGAGAGTGACTGGAAGGATATCTTGAAGAACTCGGAGACCGGCAAATATTCCAAACTTGACCCAGAAAAGTTTTTGAAAGATGCATGTTTCAAAGCTAGCTGGGTTCTAGACGTTTTACACGAAGGATTTGAGCTTCCAAGACTAGGTTTGGAGACCTCTGGTGATAGCAACGAGAAGGACAAAGAGGCGATGAACAAAATTGAAAAAACCCATGTGCCTTTTAAGTCCGCAGACTCAATTAATGGAGAGGAACTTTCATGGACATTAGGGAAAATCCTCTTGTATGCATCATCTAGAATACAACCAGATAGTCAAGATGCACCAACAATTGGGATCAAACCCAGTGACCTTTCTGGCAAGCAGTTCATCCCCGCCGGTTCCATTTCCACAAACTTGAAGACTCCCCTGGACACCGGAAAAGATGAACATTTTGGCATCTGGCATGTTTTGTCTCTCATAATTTTTTTCGCCCTCATATACATCATTGGAGGTGCAAAGTTAAGGCATTTATTTGGCACCAAGATCGTCACCATCCCTGGCTACCTTCAATTGAAAAGAAAGTTTCAAGATTCTGTACCACATTATTCATCTTTACAATCTTTTTTTCCTCAGTCTGCTTTACAGCGTCACAATGATATCGAAATAGACTTGGAAGAGGGGTTGGTCCCTCAATCTCCTTCAATGCCATCAACGCCAGCACTTTCGGTGCTTCGGACGAGGTCTAATATTAACCTCGTTGGTGATCCTGAGATTTCACCGGTAGAAGGTGGACAAAGAACGTACAACAACTTTATCAACAAACCGTTCGTTGTACCCAAGAAAAGTCCCTACGGTTTCCCTTATTCGATAGGTGATAACTCAAGCAGAGAAAAGCTCTCTCGAACTATGAGCGAGTCCTCCGTTGCGCGAGCTAAAAAGTAGAAACCTGTTTGTGGTTCGTGTTTGTGAGCGAGATTTTTCTTTGGTATTACTCGGAAAAAGACAATATTTTCTTTAAAACATGAAATACTTATCGCTCTTAGTGACCAGTGTGGTCATGCTTCGCTCCATAACCTTTGCGGAACCGGAGGTAAACCTGGTGAATGTGGTTCTAACGAGCGAAGATGTAAAAGATGCTTATGTGTATGCAAAGGAAAAAGTTCCAGAGAAGGCTCGAGGCGTGAAAAAAGCCTTAAGAAAGAAGTTGCTTGTGCACTTGGGAGCCGCTGAAATGGGCCAAGTCGCCCAAACAGTCCCAGGACTGGCTGTTGCAAATGCTGCGCTGGTAAGTCGGATTCCGAGTCAGAACTGGATCCGGAAGACGAATACGCCGGAAGATACAATTCTCGACGTATTAGAGCGGGCCGGAGCCCATATGCGCAAACAGAGGAGTCAGATGACGAAAGTGACCATTTCATATAGGCTTGATATCGGCTGCAAATCAAGTAGTGCATATAACCATCTCATCTCCATATTTTTTTTTAGCGCTCATCGCGGGTTCAAGTAGTAGTACCTTGTACCATGAGAGTAAAGAAGCCCACATCCAAAAGGGTGACGACCCGCATGCGGGAAGGTATCAAGAAGAAGGCTGCCGCTCAACACAGAAAGAACAGAAAAGAAGCTAAAAAAGACGTCACATGGAAGTCGAGAAAGCCGAAAGACCCTGGTATTCCTGCAAGTTTTCCATATAAAGATCGGATTATTAGTGAGTTAGAAGAGAGTAGAAGAGCTGAAAAAGAGAAGAGAGAACAGCAGAAACTTCAGAAACAATTGGAGCGGGAAGAGGCTTTGGCTAGAGGCGAAGAGGTAATGGAAGATAACGACGAAGACGACATTGATGATGGTAACGGACTTGGAGCATTGCTCGAATCTGCTCAGAAAGCAGCCAAGGAGTACGATGGAGAACCGGAAGAAACATCTGATATGGAGGTATCTGACGATGACGTAGAGTACGATATCAGCGAACCAGAAATCGATGAGGATGCCAAGACCGAATGGGAACAATCTCGCAAACTATACGACAAAATCTTCAAGAATGTTGTTGAGGCTTCCGATGTGGTTCTCTACGTTTTGGATGCCAGAGATCCAGAGGCCACCAGATCCCGGAAAGTGGAACAAGCTGTTCTTCAGAACCCTGGAAAGCGGTTGATCTTGGTTTTGAACAAGGTTGATCTCATTCCTGCTCCGGTTTTGAAACAATGGCTCAATGTTTTGAAATCTTCCTTCCCAACCGTGCCCGTGAAAGCATCAATGGGCTCAACGAACTCCACCTCGCACAACAAAGAGCTCACCAATTCGAATACTGCCAAGAATCTTCTTCAAGCTTTGAAAAGCTATGCCGCAAAATCAAACTTGAAGCGTTCGATTGTTGTTGGTGTTATTGGGTACCCCAATGTTGGAAAATCCTCCATAATCAATGCTTTAACTAACAGACACGGAAACAATGCTAAAGCATGTCCGGTAGGAAATCTCGCCGGTGTAACTACCTCAATGAGAGAAGTCAAGGTTGACAACAAGTTGAAGATTTTAGATTCTCCTGGTATTGTTTTTCCCGACGAGTGGTCTCTGGCCAAGAAACTGAGGTCCAGTACTGAAGCCAAGTTGGCACTTTTATCGGCAATTCCTCCCAAGCAAATCACCGATCCTACATCTGCGGTGAAGCTTCTTTTGAAGAAATTCTCCCAGGATCCGCAGATGGCTGATGGCATGAAAGAGTACTACCAGCTCCCACCATTGCCATCTTCAGACCTCGAAGAGTTTGCAAAGCACTTACTTATTCATGTTGCGAGAACCAGAGGTCGTCTTGGTAGAGGCGGAGTTCCCAATTTGGAATCGGCAGCGTTGGCTATATTAAACGACTGGAGAGATGGTAGACTTATTGGTTGGACCATGCCAAAGGCTTCTAAGGCTGCTGACGCTCCGGCGCCTGATGCCCCAAAAAGTTCGTTGAGAGGAGAAGCTGAACCACCCAAGGTTGCACAAACTACGGTTGTTTCTAGTTGGGCTAAGGAGTTTGATTTGGATGGATTACTTGGAGATAACTTTGGTCTTGATAACGCAGAATAATTAGCATCGGAAAAGAAAGCATAGGAAGTTTTGTAGTTGGTGTAAGTACCATTTCAGTATTCAGTTCCGATTGGGAATTTCGCAGTCGCAAAATTATTTAATCGTTAGCACCAGTATCTTGTGGATGGAGGTTGCAACATTCGACCGCGTCCGAAGTAAAGATGGCTATTTGGCAACCGTCAAGTACGTAGGATACCTAACCGATATTTGGGGCAAAGAATTGGTTGTGGGGGTGGAGTGGGATAAACCAG
Source organism: Meyerozyma carpophila (assembly GCA_030573695.1). Classification (NCBI taxonomy): domain Eukaryota; kingdom Fungi; phylum Ascomycota; class Pichiomycetes; order Serinales; family Debaryomycetaceae; genus Meyerozyma; species Meyerozyma carpophila. Next base: position 661,760 of record JAJMDS010000004.1, on the reverse strand, counting down.
AAAGAGGTAAAAACAGTGGAGATATAAAAGGCAAGCATTACTTTCAAACTGAAACCGCTGGTGCTGGTTCCTTTCTAAAGCTAGGTTCAGGGAAACTAGAGTGTGAGAGACTATCCTTTGCTCAAGCTCTCTTGAAAAGGTATGGGAAACAAGTTATTAGAAATGAAACAATTACATTCGGAACCAAAACAGCAGAGAATTATGGGTTTGAAAAACTAGGTGATTATCAAGCGCATTTTGAGACACTTTCGTCTGTCTCTTTAGACGCAAGTAGTGTGGCGATTCCATTGGTTGGGGGAGAGCAATTGGTTGTTTCAAGGCTTAAAAGTCTCAAGTACTTGGATATAAGTTTCTCACTCGTTAATCTGTTGAAATTAGTTTGGGAAGTCATCGACTGCATTCCAACGCTTGAAGAGCTCAGCATAGGTGGGAATAGGTTTTTTGACGTCGAAGACCTATTTTCTCATGGTGGTCCACCGCATGAAACGTTGAAGATTCTTCGAATGCCAGCATCCAATTTGCCGTTCAAGTTTCTACCTTTGGTTCTAAAGAAGTTTCCCAACATCGAGGAAGTTTCTCTTGCAGGCAACGGATACCAAGATTCAGACTTGATAAGTTTAAGCAACTCGACATTGAAGCGCCTTGATCTATCATTTAACAAACTAACCACCTTTCCTATTTCCTGCTCCAATATACCCTCCATAAACTTGGAAGGGAACTTGATATCTTCCTACAAAATCACGAACATTTTGTCAAGATCCATTGATTTAAGAGGCAACAGAATAGCAGACTGGGAGTTTTTGGACCAACTCTCAGAATCAGCAACGCAGCTTACAGATTTACGCATTAATCGCAATCCACTCTTTGAGGGAATGTCAATAGACGAGATGACTTTCCTAACTATGGCACGCTTCAAGTGCGGACCCAAGGGACTTGAAAGTCTCAATGGGTCGCAGCTCAAAGAATCAGAAATTCACGAAGCAGAGTTGTACTTTATATCACAAGTTCGTTCCGGCAGAGCTCATATAAATCAGGACGGCGCTCGCTGGCGAGAACTTACTACGAAACACAGCATCTCAGACTTCACTACGGCAAGGAATTCCAACATGAGCGAATTCGCAAAGAAGAGAATAGAGATACAAATTCGAAATGGCGATGAAGTGAAAGTCAAACAATTCCTCATTGACAATACAGTCCTTCGCTTGAAAGGCGTGGTTGCAAGATTATTCCATGTATCCGTTCTTGATTTTGAATTATATTATTTTATAAATGGTCTTGAAACCCAGCAAAAGCAGTATCTCGACGATGATATTGCTTTGCTCGACAGATTTAGTTTTCGGCAGGGCCAAGAAATATTTGTTTCGTTCAGCTGATTCACATTACCCATTACTCGGTGAAATCCCATAAACCGTCACCAAGATAGTGAACCAACTCGATACCAATGCCCTTGTTCTTTTCTTTGATTTCATCAGTGCCCATTAACAACTTTCCAATGGCCAACGCATGCTCCTTTCCTTCAGCATAAATCACCACTATACTGTCCTGAGGCAAGGGCTCTTCAGGCAATCTTCCTCCGGCAGAAGTGAGTCCAGGCGACATCACATTGGCTCCAGACAACACAAACTTGATTGCTCCACGATCAACTTGAACAGAAGGAAATCCTTGAGGATACTTGTGCACGGTTTTCAAAGTGGGAATGAGATCATCAAAGTATTGGAACAACACCACTTCTCCATCTAAGGCGTACAATTGAATTTTGTCTTCACACTTGATCAAAGTGAGCTGTGACTTTTTGGGTATGACATTGTCTATGGCCGGCTCCAACCCTTCGTACTGGTCAACGAACTTGGCCTTCAAACCTCGCTGAGCAGAAGACTTGATATTGGAACGAGAGTGAACATCTTCCTTGGTGAACTTTTTGAACATGATGATCACTTGTGCAAGAGTTGATTTTTCAACTAGGAAGGCCCACGATTACATAAGCAAAACGATTAAGCAAAACGATGAAGGTTGGATCAACCGACTAATGCAAATGTCTAGGTTTATAATTACAATATCACCACAGGCACGAGCCAGATGTAATCGCACTCAAAAGAAACCGTGATTACTTTAGCCCCTTACAAACATTATCTTGAGATAAGTTGCATCCAGCTCAAGACCTGAAAAGCGAAAGACAAGCCGAGCGAGGCACGAGGCATCTACATACTACAGTGGAAAGCTTCTTTAACCTTAAAGACAGGCAATGTCCTCACTGCAAGTCCCTAAATGGATTGGTGGCCCTTGAAAAAAGTGCCATTCAATGAAAAAGAAAGTTCCAAAAATTCCCTGGACGCAGATACCACAAGGGTACCACATCAAGGAGCTGTCAGGTTGTAGTTTTCAACTAGCAAAAACATGATCTCGGACGAATCCTCACTGATACACGTAATATCCCTGCATAAAGATGAAGAAACAGAGGTGGATGCGCTGCTTTTATAGCAGCATACGGGTGCCGGGTAACCGCGAGTATTTGAAACAAAAATTTCAAGATCAGTACACCTACAGTAAAGGGTAAATGCCATTCATGATATATTCATTATGATTAGTCGGGGACGATTATTTCAGTTTTAAAATCCCCAAGAGTTGCTGACTTGTAGGCCGAAATTACTGTGCGTGCCTCCTCGTGGCCCATGCTTCGTATGCACTCCAATACTTGAAAGTAGCTGTGATTTGCAGCCAGAAAGCAGGTTCTCAATTGTTGCAGTTGTGCACTAGGATCGTAGAACAGGACCATGTCACTGGCAGTCAATTCTGTATAATGTGACGTATAGAGCTCCAAGCGTTCTTCCTCGTTCAATATTCCTGCTTCGGGTGAGAATGTATTGGGGTAAAGTTGTTCCAGTTCTGGACTGAGTTTATCGTTGAACGACAGAGTAGTATTTGCAATCTGAAGGAGTTCGTCATCTAGGCCGTCGTCAAAGCTGTCTTCTTGATTGTTATCAGTTTCTGGTGAATGAGTGTCAGACTGTTTGGGATGGTCAGACTGTTTGGGATGGTCAGACTGTTTGGGATGGTCAGACTGTTTGGGATGGTCAGACTGTTTGGGATGGTCAGCCTGTTTGGGATGGTCAGCCTGTTTGGGATAGTCATGTTGTTTGGGATGGTCGTTCTGCTTGGGATGGTCGTGCTGCTTGGGATGGTCTTGTTGGTGATCGCGAAGGAAATCCGTCAAAGTCGGTTGGCGGCTCACTTTACGAACGCCGAGCGAAGCAGAATTTCGCAGCTGCCTCGGAAGGTAGTATGGCGCCTTGGTGGAATCTTCTTTTTGCTGTTCTTCTTCTGATTCAGAACTTGAATCATCGGCTTGTAATATTTTCTCCAAAGTGTCGTTTCCCGAACTTGGATATTCCCTTTCATGGATCGGCTTGGCTTCTGGGTCGACGAGCTGGTGCGCAGAACGAAATCCAGTGACAACGTTGTCTGGCATGAAAAATTGTTTCTTAGGCTTTTTTGTTACTTTGGGGGTGGCTCGTTTCGAAGTTCCTTGAGTCATATATGTGGTAGCAATACGAATGATTTCGTCCTCATCTTCCACTTCTTTAATCTCATTGTTCTCTTCCGGAATCTCTATGAATTGTCTCTCCACTATTGGCGTGAACGACTGAGAAATTATTCGATTGCGAGGCAACAAAGAGATCATTTTTCCAGCCATGATATGTTTTTGAATGTATTCATACCCACCCATGGCTTTGTCAAATTTCAGCTCTTCATTCCCTGCAAACAAAAGTAACACTTTTCCATCTCTCTTTCTTCCTGTTCGACCCATACGTTGGATGTTTTTAATGGGAGAACTCGTCGAGTCATAGCATACTATGAGATCCACCTCACCAATGTCTAAACCTTCTTCTCCAATGGAGGTCGCAACTAAAACATTTATATCGCCCAGTCGGAATTTTTTGACAATCTCCTTTTGGACTTTTTGACTCATACCTTTAGCCTGTGCTACCTCAGACGTTGACTGAAAAGCCAGAGACGAAACTTTAGGCTTGGTTTCAGCTTGCTTCTTCTTCGACTTGCCTTTGTTCAAGTAGGCGTCCTCGTCAAATTTTTCTTTCTCCTTGGCTTGTCCAATAAATATGTGAGGTTTCAATCCGTGTCCAAATTTTTCGATAGCGTTTACAATGTCCAAAGCTGACAGTCGAAATTCCGTGAATATGATAGCCCTCGATCCTAGTTCGTCGCAATGCTCACCAAACACAGCCAATTCGTTCATTAGAACCTCCAACTTTGGGTGATCTGTTCCTTCTCCATCAGTAGAAAGAGCACGGCATTTATCTAGAAGAGCCATGATACTGGGATGGAAATAAAACTGTACGGCATTCTTGTTCTTCGATGCTTTCTTCTTATGTTTGGTAGTAAACTCTCGGTGCTTCTCCGAGAAATAGTCATAGAAAGCCTTGATACCATAAATATTAAGTCGCCTGAAACATTGTCCTGCCACATTCAACAATTGTAATATAAAATAGTTTGCCCATTTCAATCCCTCTGGAATAGTTGGATCAGCCTGTATCCGCTTCTGGGCCGAAAGCACAAGAAACGCATTGATCTTTCTCGGATCGGTCATGTCGTAAATTTTACGCTGGTTTGCAAGCTTCAAGACCGGGGCAATAGCATCAGCTAACAACTCCTCGCATTCTCGGATATCTAGAGAGCTACCCACAGTGACTTTTTCTATTCGTTTTCGCTTCATATACTTGGAAATGTCTATGCTTTCTTCTGTTCTGACTTCAACCTTCGAAATGTTTAAATTGTCAATAACTTCCTGAACACCCTCTACGTCCGATGCCGGTGTCGCAGTCAAGGCTAGAATACGGTAGGAAGAATTGAACCGGTTCAAGAATTTGGCAACATTGTTGTATGCATAGTTGCCACGAGCTCGATGCGCTTCATCGATTACAAGCAAAACTATCGACTTGGGGTTTACAAGGCCCGAGGCAAGGTCGTTTTCCACCACCTGTGGGGTGGTGAAGAACACCGATTTGGATCTCCATATTTCGGCTCTGTTTCGCCGAGTCTTATCCAAAAGAATTGCCACGCTGGAGGAGGGAAGCCCGGTTATTCCGCAACACGCCTTGATTTGCTGAGCCACCAATGGCCGGGTGGGGGCCATAAATATGATTTTTGATTGAGGAAACCATCGGTAGAAATTGAGCATAACTGTGCTTGCGATGAATGTCTTACCCAAACCGGTGGGAAGGGCCACCAAGAGATTGTCGTAGAACGCCCTTTGAACAATGTTGTACTGGTAATCACGGACTTCCAAGTTGGTAGGATAAATGTAGGTGGAAAGTGAGTCGTAGTCTATTACATGGTGGCAGTTATTCGAGGTTTCCTGGGATGTATTTGGATTCTTCTTTGTAGAGGCAGCCGCCTCGGACGCTCGGATCTGGTCTATATCGATGTCAAAATCATCAAAGTCAGATTCGTCGGCATCGGCTACGTTCATGAATCAGTGTGCGATCGAGGCGCGCGACTGAGAAATTATGGATTAATCAGTCGGAAGGACAGGACTTGAATAGACCGAAAAGGAAGGCAGGTATGATGGCAGGCAAAAGTGGCAAATCTGAAGACGAATAACATTGAGTAAGCTAAATGAGTAGTTGAGATCGAGTAGTTACACTCTTTTTGCAAACCTTTCGGTAGCAGTTTCTTAACCCCGCCAAGAGTACACATGGCGCCGGCTATTGCCTATATACTTCCACGCTTACACGGCTATTCAATTTCATTAACGCCGAACCGGAGATTCACACATTTTAAAAATACCTCAAACCGTTGCATCCTGCAGTTGTGCCGACTGGTTGAACCGATGGTGATCTTACGTGCAGGAAACACATCTGGTGTAATGGGTGTACTTTTCAACGGTTTTACTCGTCTTGCCCCATTTTAGAGGATGTGGCCGATGTATAGACTATCGGACGCTGCTACTACTCGCCCTAGTCTTCGATTGCATTTTTTTTGCAACGTATTTATGCTCTTTTTAGATCGTAAGCCACCACCCGCTATCGGTGCGGCTCATCGCTGCGAAAAATGCCTCATCTTGCAGCCGACCTTGCGTTGCAAGTCTGCAGTATAAATACCATGGTACGCTACTCCACGGTTTCAAAACGATGGAGTCAGATAACCACTCAATTAGCTCGAGTATCACTAATGAAGCATCTCCCGTCGAGAAGGTTGATGAAAATGGCGACGTTCTTCAGTACATAGCTACCAATGAAAAAGTTAGACGGGTAGTAGAGGACTTACTGCGAGACGCTGGAGCCCTCGGTGAGCTCGAACAGCCTTATGATATCAAACGGTATGAATCGCACCCAGATCCCCACACCACGTATCATGAAAACGATAAGTGGCGTTACCCCATCGACCAAGAAACTGGGTTAAGAATAGTGGAATTTGTAGAAGGTGACAAGCAGAACCCCAAGAATTTCGGAACCGGAAGAAAGTGGTTGATTACCGTGGTGTTGGGTATAACCTGTTTTGTGGTGGCGCTTGGTTCTGCCATCGTAACAGGTGACTTGGAAGGACCAGCAGCTACATTTGGTGTGTCTGAAGAAGTGATTATTCTTGCCTCAGTCACCATGTTTGTGCTTGGCTTCGGCTTTGGACCATGTATCTTTGCCCCATTGTCGGAAGAGGTTGGAAGATGGCCAATCTACTCCGTTACTCTCTTGTTGGGAGTTATATTTATTATCCCATGTGGAGTTGCACAGAATATTGCAACCTTACTTGTGTGTCGTTTGATCGATGGTCTCGCATTCTCAGCCCCCATGACATTGATTGGGGGCTCATTGGCTGATATATGGAAAGATTCCGAGAGAGGAAAAGCCATGGCCATCTTTTCAGCGGCTCCTTTCCTTGGTCCCGTCATGGGTCCCATTTTCGGTGGTCTTTTGGGAGATTTTGCACCCACTTGGAGATGGATTTACTGGTGCTTTTTGATCGTTGCTGGGGTATTTTATGTTGTGTTGTTGGTTTGCGTACCTGAAACCCATGCCAATACCCTCTTAAAGAGAAGAGCCAAAAAGTTACGCAAGGAGACCGGTGATGAAAAGTATCGCGCTATATGTGAGCTCAAGATTAGAAGCATTCAGCAAGTGGCCAAGGACTCTCTTTTGAGACCTTTTGTGTTGTTGAGTGAAGTCATTGTGTTCTTGATCACATTGTACATGTCTGTCATTTACGGACTTCTCTACATGTTCTTCTTTGCTTACCCAATCGTGTACATGGAAGGTAAAGGATGGTCGGCTTCAAAGACAGGAATTATGTTTATTCCTATTGGAGTGGGAGTGTTGGTTGCTACCGCCCTAGCACCGTTGGTCAACAAGGACTACAATAAAAGGGCACAAGTTTATCGTGATCGTGGAGAAATCCCCCCAGCTGAACTTCGGTTAATTCCCATGATGGTTGCTTGCTGGTTTATTCCTGCCAGTTTGTTCAGCTTTGCCTGGTCGTCTTACCCTCATATATCGTGGGCCGGTCCTTGTTTCAGTGGATTTGGAGCTGGAATTGGATTCTGCACCTTGTACAATCCCGCCAACAATTACATTGTCGACTCATACCAGCATTATGCTGCTAGTGCATTAGCCGCGAAAACTTTCGTTAGATCTATTTGGGGTGCTTGTGTGCCATTGTTCACCATCCAAATGTATCACAGATTGGGCTATGAATGGGCTTCCAGTCTTATGGCATTCATAAGTCTTGCATGCTGCCTCATTCCATACTTGTTTTTCTTTTACGGTGCGAGAATTAGGAAGTTTTCCAGATACGCCTACTCGCCCGACCCTAAAGATAACTAAATAATTTATAGACTAATAATATCCAATGAAAACTCCGAACACCGATGCCACTATGCACGGAAACACTCTACATGCTTACTGTTCCCGGCAATAGCTCGCAATGTCTGTTTGTGGAAACCGCAATTGTAGGTGTCGAAATAACATTTTCAGAAATCTCCGCTTAAATTTCCCCGCCCGGAGTATTATTCCGCCGCCGTCAAAATAGGTACTCTTCTCCGTTTTTTCGTTACGCAGCCTCCACTTCCCAAAGTGGAAGGGTAAACGGCGAATAGGTTATGAGCGCACCGCGGATAAATAGGCCCAGCCAATAGTGTTTAGAATAAGCTTGAAACTAGACACCGCTCAATGGGCCGAACAATGCATGATTTGAAACACAACTTTTCATGTCAAAGTGTGAAATATGTTTCTTTTGAAATTGGACGAATTAATATTTGCTCTTCTCCTCAGCTGGGCGGGTTAACTGCGCGTAGCGGCTACCAATGCAGGCGAAGGAAATAATATGCACGTTGATGCGGCACCACGCTAACTGGCGAAAAGACCGGTGCAGGACCAATGGGCATTAGGGGAAACTGACAGCGCGGCTGGGCGGGCCCATCCCCTCAGCCGAGTCATGTGATTGGCAACGAAGTAGACGAGAGCAAGTTGGTTACAGAGTCGGCGGACCGGATGGGTCTCTGGATGGCGCACAAGGGGCTAGTCTACGAATCGACTGAATAGCCATCGTCAATGTTGTATTATGCTGCTGTAGAAATTAGGCTCTTATATCCAAAAAGTCATAATCAAAGGGCCGGCCATTGATTATCTCTCGGGAATTGACAATATCGCAAAACTTGACGGTTTTGCGTTTGCCAGTAGAGGCTGTTTTTAGTGAGGATTTTAAATCAGGGTCTTCAAGATCGCTCAACGACAGCGACCAAGATAGATTAGTTAACGATAACGAGCTGGTGTGTGAGCTGACATCGTCTTCGCTTACGCATCTTTGCAACTCGTTGTTTTGGAGATTTTCTTCGGTGAGTTGTGGTTCTGGGACCAATTCGAATTTCGAATCATTGGTGAATTTGGGGCCATAAAGCCAGGTGATATCTTGGTCTTTATACCAATTTATTTCGCTGGGAGCTATCTCTCCAAGGCTTTTGATCGACTTGTACCATCGCCTCCAGCACACATTTTCTAACCGGCGGGAAATGGTGGAAGGAATGATCACGGAAATGTCATCTTGGTAGCAGCGGATCGACTGCGAGTTATTTTGTCTCCAACATTGATACAAATGAAAGTCATCAATGGTCTTGGGATCCATATAGTCAATATTCTGGTCGAAGGAAGGACCTACAGCCAAAGTATTGATATCGTCAAATGAGTATAACATGGAAAGATGGCGGCGATGGAAAAACACGTTTTTTTTTTCAGATGGAGTATATGATTAATAACGATGATGTCTGGCACAGTTTTGATATTTATAATGTACCGTGAAATAAAAATAACCTTATCGGCTTATAATAACAATAGTTTGAACAACAAGAGTCGTCGTCTCCTCTTTATACCAATCATCTATCGCCGCGCCGCAACCCCCACCAACCGTGGAGAAAGGAGGTGCATATGCATTCCGGGAAGCGTTCCGAAACTGTCATGTGCGGGTTGCCGCATCGAGCCTAGAGGGGATACCGAGGAGTCGCACGCAATAATTGCCGGCGAAATTAAATCGGGGAAGCTGCACGGAAGCAGGTTCGAAATTCTGGTGGGGTGGGCGCAAATATGGGGAATTACGAATATTCCTAGCAAAATTTCATCATGGCTTCTCCACCAAAAATTCGGGTTTTGGAAACTCTAAGTTTTTGACTCTAAGTCATATGGAAGTCTATCCCGATGCAGCGAAAGTAAGTTGTCCTATTCGTCTAACTCCGAGGTTGGTGAGCCCTCCACCCGAAAACACCCGGGGGGGGGGGGTTTGTGCGCGGTCCGCCTCATGTCAGCTTTGGCGAAGGCTTGGTCAGCAATTGCACATTTTTTTTCAGCCACCCACACCGGCTCCATTTGTCGCACCCGCCAAAAGCCACAGCCGCTACCCGGTGCGGCCCAGATGCCTCACGTGACTCCATGGCGCCTCCACAAGTCTCACTTTTGGTATTTTACCACTTAATGCATCATGTCAAAATCGGCCCACACAGGTACTCCTATGAGCCGTGAGTCTACAAGCAGCCTCCAGCACACGGGCTCTCCTCCTGTGCCGACACTGAGCTCTCCCAACTCTACGCAAGGTTCTATTCATGGCACATTGAGCAACAAGGACATCGATTTTCGGGCCGTTTCGAAACACTTGGTGAATCAGGAAGACACTTTAAAGCACCATGGCGGTGACGTGGCCCGTCATATATACCAGCAAATGGACCACGTATATCGGAACGATGACCAGCGACCCAAACGAACAAGAAGCTCGTCATTTTCTACATACTTGGATGAGGCTCGAAGAAGGGAAAGTACCGCTAGTGACCTCAATGTCCCCGGTGGGTTTCGCCGTGAGTTTCTCATCAACAAGTCCTTGAAAGAAAACCAAGCCCCTCCAAACTTTCTCACCAGTAACTTCATGGAATTCTTAAGCATTTATGGTCATTTTGCCGGTGAAGATTTCAACGATGAAGACGAAAGTAATGAAGATAACTATGACGACGTTTTCGACGAAGAGTCTCTGTTATTGGGTGACCGTAGACCCGGACAACTGGGTTCCTCACCTCACAAACAACCCAAGGGCTCCGCATCCGTGGCCAAGACATACTTTTTGGTGTTTAAAGCCCTCGTCGGTTCAGGTGTTCTCTTTCTTCCTCGGGCATTTTGCAATGGAGGCCTTGCATTTTCCATCTTTACCCTAAGCCTTTTCGGGTTCTTGACATTCATGTGTTACATTATACTCATCAAGACGAAAAAGATTTTGAATTTGTCATCGTTTGGTGAGTTGGGTTACAAGACTTATGGCAAACCACTCAAGTTTTGTATCTTGATCTCGATCATTATTTCTCAGGTCGGGTTTGTGGCAACGTACATCTTGTTCACAGCGGAGAACATGACATCTTTTTGCCGCAACTTTCTCAGCATAGACAGTCCTTACTTGACCACCGCAAACATCGTCATCATTCAATGCGTTTTCTTAGTTCCCCTCGTTTTGATTCGAAACTTGGCGAAATTGTCACTCATTTCCTTGATATCATCGGTGTTCATAGTGGTGGGTCTTCTCATCATCTTTTACTATTCCGGTCTTCAACTTGCTGAACAAGGCTTGGGCCCCAACATTGTCAATTTTAACTCCAAGAGTTGGTCCATGCTTATTGGCGTTGCAGTAACGGCCTTCGAAGGAATAGGATTGATCCTTCCAATTGAGGCCTCCATGGCCAAACCAGAAAAATTTCCTCAAGTTTTGTTCGTAAGTATGGCGTTGATCACGACTCTTTTCGTCGCTATTGGCACCATTGGTTACACGGCTTTTGGAGATAAAGTAAAGTCGATCATCATTCTCAATTTGCCCAACGACAAATTATCGGTCAATATGATTATGGTGCTCTATTCTTGCGCCGTGTTTTTGACGGCGCCGCTTCAATTGTTCCCTGCAATCAAGATCGGAGAGTCCACTGTTTTCGGTTTCCTTGTGTCAGAGGACTACAAAGGCTTCAAAGACGAAGATGGAAGATTGTACCACGGGTCAGGGAAGTACTCTACCAACATCAAGTGGTTGAAGAATTTGTTCCGAGCGTTGTTTGTCATTGTGATATGCACTTTGGCCTACGTCAATGCCAAGAACATCGACAAGTTTGTATCCTTCAACGGCTGCTTTGCGTGCATTCCATTGGTGTACATTTATCCCCCACTCATTCACTTGAAAACCTACAAATACGACAAACAAGAGACTAAAGTGGGCAAGTTCTTGAAGGTGTTTGATGTCGCTCTTGTGGCCGTGGGGATTGTGGTGGTCACCTACACAACGTACCAGATTCTCTTTCTCAACTAGCTATGAACAAAGAGATACTCAAAATTAATATCATAGACAATAGACGCCCTAGTATTCAACCGTTTGCACCCATTTACCCAGTATTCGACCACCGGCCATCGGACCTGCACACAGCGTCGTATATCCCCACATCACCAAGAGCACACTTCATCATCAACAATGCCCCCTCGCAAGAGGTCTTCGGACGCCGATTCTGGGAAGGTTTTATCGTGCCAAAGATGTCGCATACGAAAAGTCAAGTGTGACTTGAAGATACCTTGCACCAATTGCAAAAGATTGGGTGTGGAGTGTGAACGGACCTCCTCCGACATGAGAAAGAAACGTCCTCCAGCATCGTATGTGGTTTCCTTGGAGAGACAGGTTCGACTTTTCACCGGGTTCTTTGAGAAGTACAAGTCTATGGACCCGGAAAGCAGAAAAGCGTTTCTAGAGTCCAATTCTTTAGAAGAATTCTTGAACGAAACGACCGAGCAAGCAGCTATGGCTCCTTCTCCAACACACAATGGAGCTGACGCGGCAGACAACATCGATGACCCCGTACCCACGCGGTCTGTGTATGGTCCCATGTCGGTGTACGATAGTGACATAGCTTCGAGACACCAAAGACTGGTGAAAAAACGGGAAACCGCGATGATCAATGCCCTCAATAAAGATCCCGATATCATACATTGCTTGAAATTGTTCTTCACGTGGCAGTACCCGGACCACAACATGTTCGTTTTCCGAGAAGCATTCTTGATAGATTTTTTCAACCCGAAACCTGCCAGTCTCTACTGTTCTCGAGTGCTCGTGCTCAGCATATGCTCTTTGGGAGCACGAATGTCCGACAACGAGCTGATCTTCAAAAAGTCAAGAAAGTACTACCAGGAGGCCCGTGAAATTCTTCTTGCGCAGCTTGAACAGCCTTCCATAACGTCTTTGCAGAGCTTCTTGCTCCTAGCATTTTACGATATTTGCAACGGTTCCAACGCTTCGGGGTGGATGCTCTCAGGGAACGCCATACGGATGGGGTTTGATTTGGGATTCCAATTGAACCCAGAAGTGTGGTTTGTTCGTTCACAAAGCGACTTGAGTCCCTTGGATGTGGCTATTCGAAGCAGAATATACTGGGGCTGCTATATGGCCGATCATTTTATTAGCTTGGTCCTTGGACGTCCGTCCTTGCTTAAAATATCCGACGCAACCATCCCGGAGACAGACCACCTTCCAGACTTGGAGTGGATCGATGACTACATGTATAGGGGCCCCAATGATGAGGGAAAGCCCCGCAAGGAAATGTCAAAGATTTCAGGAACTTTACGAAATATCACCTCGCTCACGACAATCTCAGAAAACATGCTTAATGATATCTTCACGAGAACAGAAAATGACCCAGACCTCAGTAATAATGAAGACTTGAACCTTGCGTCTAGGTTGGACAAATTGTCCGAGTACAACTATCAGATCAAGGACTGGAAAAAGAAGCTCCCAAGTGACTTGCAATGGGACCACCGCTCGCTTGAAGCAACGGGAGAAGACCCAACTTTGCTGACAATACGATACTATTACTACATCTTAGTGCTATGTCTCAACCGTCCCTTTGTGGGTATAGATGTGGCCATGATTGAGGAACATCATTTAGCCCCTGCTGTGGTATGCATGGAGGCTATAGAAGATCTCTACGCCGCAATTCGGCGATTTAAACAGATCCATGGAACTCGACGCATGTCGATTTTTATCGTCTACTGCTGTATCCTTTCTATTTCAGCACTTTTATTGATCAATCGAGACAAGCACATTTTTCCCAAGAAGAGAGAATTATTGCACTTTTTCATGGACATTCTTCATGATTGCTCGAAGACATGGAAGTTGGCAGAAAAATCGTACAAGTTGATCAGGTTGAAGCTTGGTTACGACGAAGACTCTAATCCCCCTGCAAACAGCCACGATAGTATTTCTATTCCCAAAGTACCTCTGCATAAAAATTTGGCATCGGTCGACCTGCCAGTTCAAACTTCCTCAGAGGTCCACATAACAGAGGACCTCGGTGGTCTTAAACCCGAAAATCCTTCAACCATCGTGTCTTCGACATCGGTGGACTCCTACAATTCTGAGGCCCAGCAGCCGCCAATCAACTATAATGAAGACCTAGGCTTTTTTGGCGGACCTCCTGTTCTTATGACGTCTGACTTGTTCAACGAAGATTGGGAGTCTCTCTTCCCCAATGATATTTATAGCAAAGAGATTTAAGCTTATTTTTACTCACTTATATATACGTTAGCCCGAGTTAGTCTTGGCCAGTAATTCTGCTTGTTGGACCAAGTTTTCTGGCAGATCCATGACATCAAGCATCAACTCGATCACTCTGATCTTATCGTTCTTGGCAAACTCGGGGCTCGAAAAAATGTTGTTCAAGTCTTGGATGGTATGGATACGAATATTCTCAAAATCGTTTCCTCCGAAAGTATCCAAAAGTTGCTGGTGTTTCCAAGGCTGAATGTTGTTGTACTCTGCGGTCTCGCCGTGAATGAGTTTCTCAATAGTGTAGCCCGAATTGTTCAAAACGAAAATGTAGGGCTTGTTTTTGTAGCGAATCATGGACGATAACTCTTGAACAGTCAATTGCAAAGAACCGTCTCCAACAAACAAGACAACTCTATTCTTTGGGTCGAACTCCTCAGCGGCCATCACAGCACCGCAAGCAGCACCAACAGAGTAACCAATGGAGCCCCAAAGCACCTGAGAAATACCCACGGCGTTCTTTGGAAATTTGGTCTGGATGATACCAAACGACGAAGTTCCCGTCTCAGTGATGATGGTATCACCATCACGCAACCAGGTGGAAAGAGCAGACCACAAGTAGTGCTGGGTGAGTTTCGAAGATGGTTCCACATCTTCCTTGGGGAAAGGGTCTTTCTTAATAGCCACAGGCTTGTAGTCTTTGATGGCTTCTTTGAGCCGAGGAGTCTTCAAAATCTTGTTCAAAACCTCTTTCATTCTAACGTTGGGGTATTGAGCCTTCTTGATTTTTGTATAGTCGGAATGGAACTCGATCACATTGCTGGTTTGGTACGAGTAAGAAAAGGAACCAGTATTGAAGTCACTGAGCATAGCACCCAATGACAACACCAAGTCCGAGCTCTCGACCGCTTCTTTTGTCTGAGGGTACGACAAGGTTCCAACATAAGTTCCCACAAATCTACCGTCGTCTTCGTGGATATGGCGCGAGCCCTTGGCCATTGGTGTGAGAGCAAACTTGAATTTGGTCAACTCAATAAGCTCCTTGGCTTCACGAGTACAGTCATGTCTGGCAGCACAAGCGTCTACCAAAATGACCGGGTCTTTGGCATTGGAGATCATATCCAAAACCCTCTCAATAACCTCGGCTTCGGAACCCTCATCATTCTTGGGCAATGTCAAGTCAAGAGGCTTGTCCAACGCCTCAATTGGGATCTGAACGTCAACCATATTAGTTGGGAACGCCAAGTAGGTGGGCCGCTGGTTCACATATGCCTCTCTGATACAACGGTCGATTTCGGCAGTGGCCTGCGACTCATCGTGGATGATCCCGGTGGTCTGAGTTATGTGAGCAGACATATGTCTGAACACATCGAAGTTTCCGTTGCCCAAGGTGTGGTGGAGCAACAATTGCTTCTGCTGAGACGCAATTGAGGGTATTCCGACAATATGGACCATTCCAACGTGCTCAGCGTACGCCCCGGCCACCCCGTTGAGAGCAGAAAGTTCACCCACACCAAAAGTTGTCACAAGCGCCGCGAGGCCACCGGAACCATCACCCATTGCACTCTTAATACGACTGTACCCATCAGCAGCATACGCGGCATTCAATTCGTTGGCGTTGCCTCTCCATTGAAGTCCGTTGACCTCATCGATCTTATCGAGCAAGGTCAAGTTAAAGTCTCCAGGAACCCCAAAGATGGAATTGAGTCCTATGGGTGCTTGGTGGAGTCTCTCGAAAAGATATCTTCCTACGCTGATCGTTTCTGGCATTTCTGAAGTTTTTGCTGAAAAGAAAGGGGGAGGCCTATTTATCTGACGCACCTGCAGCTTGAATTGCTATGGCAGTTGCAGATTGCATGCGAACGAAATAGCAAATTGATGTCACAAAGAGGCAACGTGAGTAAATTATACAAGATCCTAGATAAGGCGGGGACCGCCATTACAAGTATTATTCAAGAATAATGGTCGTTCCAAGAGTAGTCTCATGGGAAGGATGTTGCAAAAAAATATGATCATGCCCAGGATCGAACTGGGGACGTTCTGCGTGTTAAGCAGATGCCATTACCAACTAGACCACACGACCATTTCTGGAACAGGAACCGTTGCTAGCCAACATCAGGCCCATCCACATCGTAATTGCAGCTATATTACATTTATTAATCATCTCTCCATATGGAGTCATGTACGAAGAACAACCAGCTGAACCGATTCCAGCTGGAAATCACACCTATTCCACAATATACGCTTACCATCATCAATTTGAGAAACTCCATGTTCTTGAGCGCACTGTACTTGTGCTCGAAAACGTCAATTAGACTCACAAGAACCACCAACGGCACCAATCCTAATATGTAGCCGTTTATAACCCTGTCCAACAAGAAACCAGAGCGTGCCACAGCTCGCTTTGGGATCCTGGAAACGTTTCTGAGAAGATAGTAAAAGATTATCGACCACAATAAAGTGAACACCACTTTAATGAGCCATTCCTCGCTGGTAAAGATTAGCGGGAAAAGCGAAACGTAGCCGCAGCTCGCAAGTAAGTTGAAAGCACTGAGGAGCTGGCGGTCGCGAGTAACAACGAATGTCATTGGAAATATTATAAGTAGTATGGCCTTTTCATGAACATGCCAACCAAACAAGAACGAGGCAAAACCGCACGATGTAAGTGCTCCCACAAACCTGTGGAACGTAGGCTGCAAAAATAATGGGATCAAGGCCATTACCTGGTAGAAGAGAGTCAAGATGAATGTCATTTGGGGAGTGATTGTAGGGAGGATAAAGAACCCATTATCTCCAATCAACCCTCTCGTAGACAGCCTCAACCTGTCAGCATCTTCGAGCAAGCTCGGGTTAAACTTGAACGTTTTTTGCAAGGCAAGCTGAGTATATGGCACTCTTTTGTACACCTGGATGAGGACCCTATCAAGGAACGAGTAAATTGCCCACATATTAGGTGCCCAGTAGGCATGGTTGAGGCCTCTGCTGAACGGGAAAAGGCGTTCCAACAACGCTGGCATAACGTCAAAGTAAATGAACGGGCCAAAAGCTACTGTGAACACAGCAATAACCACAGACCCCAACTTGAACAAATTTTTCCACCGAACCAAGGACACAATTCTGCTTGGGAGGCTCTTTTTGTTGGGACTGAGGTTCAAGCAGTAAGCACGAAGCAAGAACACAAAGACCGCCGGGGCAAGATACAAGTAGATGTGCTTGAAGCATAAAAGAAGTGAAAACCAGAATCCGCACATCAAGTATTTCTTCAACCGGGCACTATTGATCATCATGATGAAGAATCCGTAC
The DNA here is from genome assembly GCA_030573695.1 of Meyerozyma carpophila. Taxonomy (NCBI): domain Eukaryota; kingdom Fungi; phylum Ascomycota; class Pichiomycetes; order Serinales; family Debaryomycetaceae; genus Meyerozyma; species Meyerozyma carpophila. The sequence continues at coordinate 644,411 of JAJMDS010000004.1, read as the reverse complement.
ATCATCCCATTATACTGGAAGTGAATATGGTCAATGATGAAAAGTCCAGGTGACAACACCAAGCTTGCAGCCACCACAAAGTAACGTCTGGCCTCACTACGGCCATCACTAGTGTCCACACACCACTGGAGAGACAAAAACAACACCACCTCACTGACAATTACAGATAGTCTTTGGAACATTACCGTTGGAAGACTGTAAACGCCTTTTTCTACAATCGCCAAACATCCATCTCGCTTAACAAAATCGGGAACAAGATGAGACAAGGCCCATTCGAAATATGCAAAGAACGGCGGGTAGTCGAGAGTCCATTGACTCGTATTTTCAACGTACCATTTCGAAACCGGCAAATTATAGGTGATGGCCAACCAATTTCGATGAACGTCAAAATCGGTCGAATGGTAACCAATGGAAAGCAATGCCTTTAGAGCAAGGGACACGATCCAGATATTCCATAGGGAGTACCGAGTGGACTCTGGAACGGTGGCGCTGGCGCTGGATGACATTATGGTGTAAGATCACTGGGTGATATTTTCCCACTCGGTGATATACCGTCTTCGGCACAGGCGCTCATATGCTTACCGAAAGCAAAATGACATCAAGAAAGCCTGGCTAGCTCAATGGCTAGAGCGTGTGACTTTTAATCACAAGGTTGCGGGTTCGACCCCCGCGTCGGGCTCTTCTTTTTTATTTCTCGGGTTCGCAAAGTCCTGCACATGGCACACCAAAACCTTGTTGAGCCAAAAATTTCGTTACTCGATATGCCTGAAGAACCTGTTGACTCTGACGCCTCCAAGCTTCTCGAATCGTTGTCGTTGGACAAGCAAGACGGCTCTGCTCCCCAAAAAGAACAGGAACCTGTGGTGGAATCGGAAAATAAAGCCAGCGAGGAACAGAAAACTGAACCTACAAAAGAACCAGAAACCAAAACCGAGACAAAAACCGAAACCAAAAACGATGATTCCAACTTGATCTCGTCATCCTACGAAGTGCAAGTGAAGCTTGCGGACTTGCAAGCCGACCCCAACTCTCCGTTGTACTCCGTCAAGTCTTTTGAAGAACTTGGATTATCTCCCGAATTATTGAAAGGTTTATACGCCATGAAGTTCAACAAACCATCGAAAATTCAAGAGAAAGCATTACCTTTGCTTATTTCCAACCCTCCAAAGAACATGATTGGGCAGTCGCAATCCGGTACCGGTAAAACTGCTGCGTTTTCCTTGACGATGTTGAGTCGAGTTGATGTAAACGAACCCAGCACTCAGTGTATTTGCTTGTCACCCACCAGAGAACTCGCCAGACAGACTTTGGAGGTGATAACGACAATGGGAAAATTCACCAAGGTGACCACACAATTGGTGGTGCCTCAAGCTATGGAGAGAAATCAAGGTACTCAGGCTCATATCGTGGTGGGTACTCCCGGTACTCTTTTAGACATGATAAAAAGAAAGCTTTTGAGTACCAGTAAGGTCAAGGTTTTCGTCCTAGACGAAGCCGATAATATGTTGGATGGCCAAGGTCTTGCGGCCCAGTGTATCCGGGTCAAGAAGGTACTTCCAACTTCGTGCCAATTGGTGTTGTTTTCTGCCACTTTCCCCACCGAAGTGAGAAAATATGCCGAAAAGTTTGTTCCAAATGCCAATTCTCTCGAGTTGAAACAGGAGGAATTGAATGTTGATGCAATCAAGCAACTATACATGGATTGCGATTCCGAGCAGCACAAGGCCGAAGTGCTTTCTGAGTTATATGGATTGTTGACCATCGGATCTTCAATTATCTTTGTTAAGAAAAAGACCACCGCCAATTACCTCTATGCAAAGATGAAAAGCGAGGGCCATGCTTGCTCGATTTTGCATTCAGACTTAGATAACAGCGAGAGAGACAAATTGATCGACGATTTCCGTGAGGGAAGATCCAAAGTCTTGATCACGACAAATGTCCTTGCCCGTGGTATCGACATTGCATCTGTATCTATGGTGGTGAACTACGATATTCCCGTCGACAAGGACGACAAACCCGACCCCTCTACCTATTTGCATAGGATTGGTAGAACCGGTAGATTTGGCCGTGTTGGAGTTGCGGTGTCGTTTGTGCACGATAAGAAGTCATACGAGGATTTGGAGAAGATACGGTCTTACTTCAATGACATTGAAATGACAAGGGTTCCTACCGACGACTGGGATGAAGTAGAAAAAATTGTGAAGAAGGTACTCAAAAAATAGTTGACCTACAATAGAATTACTTAATTTACATCATATATACAAGATTAATTTAAATCAAAGGATTGTCTAAATCTAGATGGAGCTCTGGCCTGAACCACATCCCAGTCGATACACTTCCAGAGATTATCCAAGTACTGCTGCTTGCCAAAGACACCGTAGTCGAGTAAGTAGTTTCTAGACGACGAGTCAATTGCAAGCAATGGGATAAGTCTTCTATCTGAAAAGAGTGTAGCAGCTTCAGCCTCTTCCATGGTTCCTAAACGAAGGCTATCGCCTTGATCTCTGGTGGTGGTTCCTTCTTCCTTATTTTGCAAGGCAAGGTTGGCAGCCTTCTGTTTGTTGAGCTTGGTTATCTGACCCGATCTGATGGAATCATCGACAATTCCAGCATTATAAGTGTTCATCACAGCCAATGTACTGTAGATGACATCAGGCTTAGTTTTATTAATGCTACCACGAAGCGCCAGGTCGGCGTGGTTGGCTCTAGCCACCAACCAGGTCACACCGTCTCCCTTGATGCCCTTTGCAGAATTCAAGAGCAAAGTTCTAAACTCGGCCATCGATCCAAACGAGTCAATTATCCATTGTCTGAGTTCGGTATCACTGGGTTCATTGGGAACGGTTTCGCTTATTTCTGGAGACTTTAACAACGATTCCGGGGTCGCCCTTTCGATGGCAGAACCTTCACCTTCCGCTGGTTTCACAGACTCTAAAAAGAATTGCAAATTGTGCAAAAGTGAAGCATACGCATGCACACCATAAAGCTCTGGTTTATGAAATGATAATGATATGAGCTCATTGAGTTCGTGCGAGCCACCAATCTGATTCTGCTCTATGAGGGCGTTGAGGTGGTCAATGAGATGCTGGCCTCTCTTGAACCACAATTCATTGACGGCTTGATTTGAAAAAAGTCCATTCAAATTCTGGTTTCCAACTCTCAAGTTTTCCAAAAGAGGTATCGTGGGCAACGTGTACGATAATCCTCTACTGGACAATCGGGTTACCGAGGCAACGGGCAAATTTTTGCCGCATGTCCTATACATCTTGTTGGTTGAAGGTGGTGAGAAAATCTTGAAAATCTCCAAAAGAGCCAACGCCGGTGCATTGGATGTCTACTAGTTATTGACACACCTGCCATATATTTACCAAAACAAAGCACAATAAAGCTATCCAATTTGGCACCAACGCCTATAGTACACTCATGATCGTTAATTACTTTATCGTCTACCAACCTTCAAACTTTTTACCCTTCGTATGAGTGAAGATCCACTATTCTCATTTCCATCACTGTCAAATCCGCCCAACGATGGTCTTCTGCCGTCGCCGTTGCCGGCCAGGAATGTTTCGTGAGAGTTTCTTCGCGTGTTGCTCTCGCTGCTGCTGTTCTTGCGCAACCTTTGCACCAACGACTTTTTGCGGCCCAATCCACCTCCACTCACACTCAAATAGTCATCATGGCCAGCTTTAGGAGCAGGGGCACCATCAACAAACGTGGACGATCCCAAGCCTTCCGTGACAGACCCATGGACAGGCTGAAGTTTGCCGGTAGAGTCAAAGTTGGTCACCGAAGGATTCTGCTTGGGTGTGTACATCGTAGATTGCGGGTCATCTTCCGTGCGGTTTGTCTTGATCACAGGAACAGCCTCTGGTCTTCCTGCGTTTTCTTCGTAGTTACCAAACGCAAGATTCATTTGCTGATCCTTATCGACGTTGCCATGCATACCCTTGATAGAATTATTAGGGCCATCCACCGGGAATGCCATGACCGGAGCCTTCTTTGAGTTTTTGTTTCTGTGAGGCGTACAAGCATCAAAGGGCCCGTCGTGATGGAAGTTACCACCGAAAAATCCTGTGACATCCAACTTGTCAATGGTATCCAAATTCTTAGCCTTAACGGCTTCGGACTTTTTGGGAGATTTTGTCCTCGACGATTTGTGATGACGGTCCCGATCCCGGTCCCGCTCACGGTCGCGATGCGACTTCTCGTGGTCTCTATCTCTGTGGTGGTTCCTAGAGGATCTGGGAGCGTCACTATGAGACCTGTGGGGTCTAGACGATTGAGGCGCAGCTACGGGGGGAGACATATGGCGCCTGGCTGACAGATGGGACGACGACGACGAGGTCTTCTCACGAGGGTATTCTGACCGCAGCTTTTCTCTGCCTGCGACTTCTTCATAGCTGGGAGGAGAAACTGCATCCGGCTTGGGGGGACGTGCTGGTGGGTCTTTTCTGGAGTGGCCCCGCGAAGGGGGAGGGGTCTCATGGCGCGTGCCACTGTGATTATCAGTGAGGGCCGAAGCGAACGGATTGTTTGACATTCTTCTGCAAAGTTAGTAATTGGAACTTTAGTGGCGCAATCCCAAGTTAAGGAGAAGATAAAGCAACATAACATGGGTTCACCAACACACAGGCTAGACGCGCAACCGCCTGCAGGTATGAGGTTTCAGGCGTCCTTCGCCACACACAATAGTGGACTGCAGGACAAGTGGCTGGGCATGAGGCGAAAAAGGCGAAAAAGTGGGACCGGTTTTCACGCCTGTTTATGCCTGTTTATGCCTGGTCATGCCTGGTCATGCCTGGTCTTGTATCTCATGTTATGCTACTGTTAGTAATACGTACCTGTAGTTGACACTGGAGTCGCTTCCCGCTCTCACGGGCTGGGCGGGCATTTTGGGCCGTGCGAAAGTCTCGTGCAACGGAGAAGCTCCATTTGCCATGTAATCCTCTTCATCGGAAGACTCCTCAAAGAGTTTTTTGTTTTTGTCCACCCAATCATCAAACGCAGAGTTGGAAGAGTGCGACAGACTTCCCAGAGGAACACCACGAATGGCGGCGTGCTGACGAAATGGGTTATTGGATGAAAGTCGACGGAGCGATTCAGCCGAGGTGTACGAGTGATTTGGCTGCTGATACATTCTGGTTCGAAAAATGTGAATGACCCGTACAGATCAGGCGGGAATGTTTTGGAATGGTATGTAACCTAGGAAAAGCGATGGAAGCAAAGTTGAGGATTGACGCAAATATATAGGGGTATTCTAGGCTTATACGGCGCAGAGGGTTATCTACCAACACGATTAAACGATGTATTGATGAATAATGCTCGTACGCGTAATTTCGTCTAAGCGATCCAAACTTCGTCAACGCGGCAGGTTGTCATGCCGGTTTGGGCACACCGCGACGCCGACACGACCAAAGCGGCTCGGTTGCCGCACGTGACAATTTGAAGAATTGAAGGGTCTATACGCAAGGGAGATCTAGAACGAACTCCATGTCCAATCGGAGGGCACTCCATTAGAGGGCCGTCTATCGTCTGGCGACGGCTCCAGCGACTGTCTTTGAGGGGCCGGTTGTGGCATGGGAATGGGGGACTCCTGGGGGGAGGCGGTGTACGGGTTTTCCACAAAGATGTGGGTTAGGCTTTTGTCTTTTGTAGTAGTAGAAGTGGACGCAGCTGCCACTAGTTTGGCATAGTTCTGCCCGCAGTCCTTGCACACCTTGCACGCCTTGAACTGCGATGCAACGACGTCTTGGCCGATAGGAATGACGAACCGGGCCATTTTATCCAAGTATACTCGCTTGGAATCATCAGATGATGAGGTATATAAGCAGTTGTAGCAGAAGATAAACCCACAGAACCGACAATGATGGCGTCTTTTGCGTTGTGGGGTGAAAAATGTCCCGAAAGTGTCAAAGCATTTTATGCAATATGACGCATAGCTATTCGGTTTCCAGTGCATATGAGTGGGTTCGGCGGCATTTTTCGGAGACATGACTCCGTCTGAAGTTGCCGGGGACTGAGATGCTTCTGGAAACGGGTATGATTTCAACTGCAAGTACGGCGACGGAGGAGATGATCTGCTGCTGCTGCTGGAGTCGTTGGCTCGAAGCACCGCTGGAATACTCATGGGTTTTTTCTGCTTGTACAATTGTTGCACCGCAGGTCCTCGTTCCGGCTGGCGTTCCGGTTGCCGCTCCAGTTGCCCTTCCGAGTGCCGTTCCGGTTGGCGTTCCTGGGTGGTGACGTTGCTAGTGAGGTTTTCGAGGGCCCGGATGAGCGCCTGTTGCTCCCGAGTCCGGTTATCGTACATATTATTATTCACGGTGTAGTTGAGCATGGTTTTCGAAGGAGACTCTGGAAGGTCCAAATCGGAGGGAGCGGAGAACCGTCTTGTAGGCTGGGAGAGATCGAAGGATGCTGGAAGGTATTCTTTTTGGTACTGTTTTTGTGACTCGTCAGGTGGTTTCTCCCGTTCGTTAAGACTATCCTTCAGGTTTACCGACGGCAATTTGCGCATGTTCCCGTAGGTATAATGGGTCGAAAGGGTCATTCGGGGAGCCCGGATCTGCTGGTCGAAGTCCACGTCCTCAAAGATATCCGGGGGAGGAGCTTGGGGTTCATTTTTCTCATCTTGGACCACAAATGGCGAAGACGATGGTTTGGGGATGATGTCGGAAATAGCCAGATGAGGGTGAGCAGGAGACTCTATTGGTTTCTTGGAGAACAGAAACGGGGGGAGGTCGTCGGACATCGGAGAGAAGTGCCCCTTTGGGATCAAGCAGGAAGTGGTGGCTAATGAAATCGAACGTTTTGGTTATCTTTGCAGCTACCACCCCCTGCATACATCGAAGGTTAGATTGATGCGCGCCATGTGATTGGCTGGAGATCAAAGAACAAGGGAACCGAGGCCGGTATAGAGGCGGGAATACGAGGGTGGTAAAGTACAATTAGATCTAAATTAATCCTTCAATACAACGTAGACGGCGTACAAAATGCCGGGGAACCAGAAAAAGATACACAACGCAATATCAATCCACAACGGGGTGGTGGCTCCTTCCTTCATGAACACGGCCAATGGAGGCAAGAAGAGCGCTGGGTTAGTATGAGCGATGGTCCGGAAATCCGGCGGGCAAAAGTCCGGCGAAAGTCCGGCAACAGTCCGGGCAAAAGTCCGAGGGTGAAGCTTCGACGGTGCCGATTGGTAGAGCAAACTGTCTTCAACGGCTTTCGTGATTGTCATTTTTCTCTCTGTTTTTTTCACTTTTTCTCTGTTTTTCTCTGTTTCTCTATTTTCTCTATTTTGTTCTGTCGTCCATAGTACCAGCACCTCAATTCCTACTTACCAATAATGAGCGCAACGATTTTATCAGCATCCATTTTCAGCACACCAACAATTCAAATTTACGGGAGTTTTCCGTCTAATATATATTCGATGGAGTGACCAGCTTTCGCGCCGGGGTTTTGTGTCACTTTATACCCCCCTATCTGCCGCGCACTTCCGCATCGGGGCGTTAACATGATGTGCGGAAAACTCGGAGAGGTGTTAATGTCATGACATTAATAATGACTACAGGAAATAAGTGACTGGAATGAACTGCTAAACACGCCAAAGTACGCCATACAATCTAAAATGTCATATTCAGAGCTTACTTTCAATTGATATCTTGTAGTTCTTTCACTTTCACTTTCTTCTCACTATTCCTTTTCAATTTCTTTTCACTTTAATTTTCGTCTGTCTCCTTTGACAACTTCATCTTGGCTGCACCCCACTTCTCAAACCGCTCCCTCGTCTGCAAATCGGGCCTATTCAACATCGCCTGGAACGCCGCAGAGTATGGGGCTTTGTCATGGATAGGTGGATTTGCAGCCTTGACGACTCCAAAGTAGTTTTCATAAATATCTCCGTTATAGCGCCCAATGGCCGAGTTCAAGATCATATCTGGCTGCTGGAACGAGTCGCTCAAGATAACGGCATAGGGACGCAACGCGGTTAACGTGGCAGGAATGGCTCTCAAACCGACGCTAGCTTGCACTTGACCCAGCATGACATTGAATGTGAGAAATTCTCCAGCAAAGGCTTGCAAAATGTTGACTTGGTAGTACAATTTAAGCAAGAGAACCAAACTGTCCTTCAATTGGGGATCCTTGTTTTCTCCCAACCGTTCAATGAACGTGAATAGGGTATAGCGATGGCACTGCAATTTGGAAAGCAAAACTCGAGTGTGACTAATACTATCCCAGTCGTTGCCATTGTCGCTCAATGTGTTCAAGGCGGCTCCAGCAACACGAATAATCAACGTTTCCAAAGCTTCCAACACTTTTTCGGGATGTTCCACATCTGAATCCTGGCCCAAAACGTACTTGTCGCTCATACCTTGACGTCCTCGAGACAAGTACGACAACGAACCACTTATCAGCTTGTTCTTTTGAACGGCAAGCTTCAAGTTGTTGATGATCGTCTTACCAGCCGACATTCCCAACACGTTGTTGTCTCCTTCCCAGGTACATTGAACCACCCAGTCGCCATACAGTTTACCAAAACCATTGTACGCCGAGTATCCAAGTCCACCACACAGCTGCCTGGCCTCGTTGATACAGTCGGCGGTGAGCCAGGTGTAGGTGGATTTGAGAGACCCAGAGTCAACAAAGAGCGATTTGGTGAGAGCAATGGACTGGTCAATACCCTGCTTATCGTTGTTGGCCACGGCGTTTTCAAGCTTGGCTACAATTTCCCCATGTTGAAGTTCCAACTTGTTGGAGCCCACCGCCATGGCATACGCCAAAGCAAGGTACGGTAAGAGCCGTTTCTGATGAAGTGGGTAGTCAAGGAGCTGGGTTTCCTTACCATCGCGAGCAGCTGGACTTGCAAATTGGCGTCTTCCCACGGCAAATCGAAGGGCCACAGTAATGAACCGGGCACTCATACGGTACGAGTCCACAGCCATCATCACCCTTCCACCCAAGAGTGAGATGTAAGACAATTGCTCCAACGGTGGAAGAGTAACCTTACCCTCAGGAGAAACTCGGCACCATTTTTGGAGCATAAAGAACCGGGGAATCCTCACATTGGAGTATTGGATCCACCCATTATCCACACCTTCCCGGCCCATTTTGGCTCCTATATCTCCCACGCTCACACCAGGAAGCAAGTCGTGGTTCGAGTCCCGGAGAGGTACTACAAAAGTCTTGACTCCGTAGTCCTTCCCATCCACCAACAAACGAGCATAAACCACCGAGTGTGTGGCCGAATGCGCAGCTCCGCCTATCCACCATTTGGTGGCGCCAATGTGTGGAGTGTTGATTATAAACTCGTCTTTTTCATTGTCAAAGGTAGCGGTGGTTTCGCAGCCAGCAACATTGGAACCATGCCCCAATTCTGTCATTGCAAAGCAGCCGTACATTTGTTTCATGATGGCAGATTCATGGTGTTTCGCCCAATACTCATACTGGTCACTAGTACCATTGCCCCGGATACAGTTGAGGAACAATCCAAGATTGACACTGATACGAATTCCCATCGAAGGATCATAAATTGTCACAAGGTTCAATCTTCGTGCAAAGTCAGACGCCGAGTCTGTCTCAATGTATCTTGTCATCCTGTTGATACGCAACGTAGTGAGCTCCCGCTGCTCCTCAAGGTCCAATTCGTAGTCACGGTAGCTTGCAGCCATCACCGGATCTCTTTCCAATGAACTGTACAACCTCAAGATTTGGTTTGATTTTTCAGCGCTTCCCTCGATGAACCTGTGCATGGCTAATGGATCAATGGGTGCATTTTCTCTTTCACGACGAAGAAGACTGGAAGGATCTGGCGGCGAAGCAAAGCTCACGCTGTTTGTAGCCGGCATTGTGGGGTGGAAAAAAAAGTCTCAATTCCACGGTTTTATACTCTGGCTTCCCCACCTTTTTACCCCACATTTTCCCGAACGCCGGTAACTGATTTTTCGCACCAAAAGAAGGGTCCACTAAAGCCAGAGATCAAACCCTACAAAACCACACGCATGTGGCAGAGCTCCAGCACTCACTTGTCCGACAACATTAGGAAGTGAAAAAGTGACACCAACTTTTCACAAGCTCGCCTCAGAAATATAGAGTGCACATAATCCGGAACCCCCACAATACCCACGGATCTGGGTTAGGGCGATGGCGTGACAATAGAGTTACGACGGGGCTCAATACATATCTGTCATAGCATTTACTTACAAACCCTTAGATAAAAATTGTTTGGCCTGGCCAATCTTTTCGAATCTTTCTCTCTCCTCCTTCGCAGGCCTGTTCAACATGGCTTCCAAACTACCCGAGTAAGGAGCCTTGGTATGGAATGGAGGGTTGTTAGCCTTGACAATGCCAAAGTAGTTCTCGTAGACATTACCGTCGTACTTTCCAATGGCAGAGTTGACAATCATATCGCTCAATTGGAAAGAGTCGGTGTAGGTGATAACGTGAGGACGAACTTCCTCACACAATTTTGGAAGGTTGATGGAGTTGTTTTCAGCCACAACCTTGGTGCTCAACACGGAGTAGGTCAAGAAGTCACCGGCAAAACGGTCGATCACCATGGATGCAGCATACAATCTTCCAAGCGACAAAAGGTATGGCTTGAGTTCCTGGTTATCGTGGGTGTCCACTCTGCGAATGTACTCCTCCAAAGCGTAGTGGTTAGCCTTCAACTTGGAAATGACCACCAATTGAGGAGAAACACTGTCTTGGTTTCCACCGTTGGCCTTGATGGTGTTGACGGCATCAGCACCCAACCGCATAATCAACACTTCAATCGCAGTCAAAACCTTCTTCAAGTCTTGAAGGTCAGACACGTTGCTGATGACGGGGGTTTCACCCAAGTTTTCCTTGGTTCTGTTCAAGAACGAGGTGGATCCACGCACCTTCTTTCCCTTTTCAAGAACCTCCAGAATCAGTCTGACAATTGGCTTACCAACCGACATGGCCAAAACGTTGTTGTCACCTTCCCAAGTACATTGGACCACCCAGTCGTTGTACGCCTTTCCGAAACCAGAGTAGGACGAGTATCCGTGGCCACCACATGCCTGTCTACACTGGTCGATCGCCTCGGCACCGAGCCAAGTACTGGTGGATTTCAAAGAACCCGAGTCAATAAATAAGGATTTCATGCCATCGATGGAACGCATGATAGCTGGCATGTCGTTGGCAGCAACAGCGGCATCCAAGTCGTCCAAGGTTTGCTCAATGGTGTGCTCTACTTTCAATGCCGCGGCAGATAAGACGTAAGCCTGGGCCAAGTATGGGAAGAGCCTTCTTTGATGCAATGGATAGTTGATCAATTGCGTCTCCTTACCATCAGAGCTGCTGGAGCCCTTAAATTGACGTCTGGCCACGGCGTATCTCAAGGCAATGGTGGACATCCGGGCCGACATACGGAACGAATCAAGAACCATGGACACTCTTCCTCCCAACAAAGCCGAGTACGACAATTGTTCCAATGGAGGCAAGGTGACCTTACCCTCCTTGGACACCTTACAGAATTTTTGCAACATGAAGAACCTTGGGATTCTCACGTCGGAGAATTGGATCCATCCATTGTCAATACCATCTCTTCCCATCTTGGCACCAATGTCACCCACGGTCACACCGGGCATCAAGTCATGGTTGGAGTCACGAAGAGGAACAATAAACGTCTTGACACCGTAATCCTTACCCTTGACAATCAATCTGGCGTACACACTACAGTGGGTAGACGAGTGAGCAGCACCACCAATCCACCATTTGGTGGCTCCAATGTGTGGGGTGTTGATGACAAACTCCTCGGTGGCTTCGTCGTAGGTGGCGGTGGTTTCCAATCCAGCAACATTGGATCCGTGGGCCAATTCCGTCATACCAAAACATCCATAGATGCCCTTGAGATGAGCGGTTTCCTTGTTGAACGTCCAGTACTCAATTTGTTCGGCGGTTCCGTTACCACGGACACACGAAAGGAACAACCCAAGGTTGATACCGATTCTGGTGCCGACTTGTGGGTCAAAAAGACCAAACAAACTCAACCGAAGGTTGAAGTCCTTGGGATCATCGGTCTCGATGTACCGGGAGATCCGGTCGATTTTGACCGCAGTCAACTCACGCTGCTGTTCCTTGTTCAAATCGTAGATGCTGGAGTCGGAAGCAAGCACCGGATCACGCTCCATTTGCTGGGTAAGCCTTTTAATCGCCTCGGCTCTCGTCTTGGATCCCTCCAAAAAATAGTGCATTTGCACCGGATCGAACTTTTGGTTTTCCCGCTCCTGGCGGAAAGATGCCTGGGGGTCAGGACCTGGCAAAGAAGTCACAGAATTGGTAGAAACAGACATAATGATTTTTGATGCTACCGTCAAGTTCGCAAAAAAACCATGGGGCCCCGCATTTTATAATTGGCACATCCGGTACCGGTGAGCCGAGGAATTCGGCTGGACCGAGGGCCGGCGTGCGCGCACCGTGTTTTTCCATGGTGGGGAACCAAAGACCACGCCACCAGTCGGCCGCTTTCAAAAACGTACCACCTGATCCGAACCACAGATATGACCTTGGCCGTGCTCTCGAACCTCGATTATAACGCCACCTTTGTCGTCAGCTAGCAATTCAAATAGCCGCGCTTATCTGCAGGACGTGAAAAATAGACTTACCCCACATTTTCTACGCGGCAAACATCGGCTATCATATCGCACCACCGAAGTAGGAGGACCAGGTAATGTTATCGGGGTTACTTTGTATGGTCAACTTAGACAATTCCGTTATCGGATATCGGGCGACTGTGTGCAGGCAAAATTAGTCCAATCTCCGTAATCCACACTACCCCACATTGTTCTTGAAATCTCGAAACCTATGAAATTAGCCACCTTTTTGAGTTATGGAGCGCTTGCCTCGCTTATGCTTGCGTTTGGCAGCGCCCAGGTTGTTTTGGAACGTATACCCGACGAGGATGAAGCGGCATCCATAGCCAGGACCCTAGTTGCGAGAGAGTCACTTGCCAATATCAACACATTCACCACATTCCCCGGGCGGCTGGAGGCGATTCCCGTCTCGATGATGGAGTACTATGCCGATTGCGACAACGACGGCGATCCATACTGGCTAGTTGTTGATATTGGATCGACCAATCGAAACATCGCTCGTGGGTCTTCATTTTCCTGGTCAATTAGAGCCGGAGACCATCCTAGAAACGACGACGTGGACCCCAATTATCCTGGAGCCATTCCTTCGTCGCCCGCAGGGTCGCCTCGTATAAATTTGGTGGGTAGATTGGAGAATGTCACCTTTTCGAACCCTCGCGAACTCATCAAATTGGAGCGATGTTTCGTCGCTAGACATCCCGATGCCAAGTACTGGCTCCCTTACAATCCTGTTACTCCCCACAGCTCTCACTGGACAAAATTCGTCGTGGAAGAGATTTATATGGTTGGAGGATTTGGAGACCGAGCATATATCGGTGCAATTGATAGCAAGAAGTACCATGAAGCGTCGACATTAAAATGAGTGGTAGGCTGGTCTGATGGTACCTATTCCAGACTAAGCGATCTGGCTGGAGTGAACTTGGATTTTGCAGAGCTTTTGTTCTGGTACTTCGGTTTGTCAGATTTGACCAATGCGCTCTCAATGGATATAAATTTGGCTACCAGATTAGTGGCCGCTTCTTTTAGTTCGAGCTCCAGTCTTTACAATTCTGACTCCAAAACGTACAGTTCTGACTCCAGCCTTTTCAGTTCTTGAGATCCAACCTTTCTAGCTCATTGTCTTGGGCACGCTATTACGCTGGAGCACGATGACTTGAACTCGAGCAAGTTGTACTGGTTGTATTTCAGAACCAAGGGATTGTCTTAAGCTGGTTTAGAAAAGGTTTGCAGTATGTAAAAAATAAAGAGTTTCGTCAGACATAAACGTAGAGGATGAACAAGACACAACGAAGCACTAGTCAGAAGTAAAAATGCTGAAAACTGACTAAACTCAGGGCGTTCGTGTCCAGTGTATCCAGGTACATATTCTTGAACTGTCAAGGCGGCAACGGTCATCTAACGCTTGTACATAATCCCGGTTCTGACTTTTAATGCGCCAACTCATCGACGTCTTTAATCTGTCTACATGCCTCATGGCTCGCAAATCTCATCCAATTCACTATGTACATACACCAACCTTTCTTGGTGATCGACTAATACACGCTTACAACTCTCTTCTCTTCTTTCAACTTACAATTGAGGAACCAACATCTCCATCAAGGGAGATTGGATGAAGGCAACACCAGCGACAAACAAACCCACATTCACAGCGACGGTGAATGCAGGCGTCTTCTTGATTTGTTCAAAAGTGGATTCTTGCTTTGAGGTTGGAACACGGCCAGACATAGTTGAAGGTTTAGTCTTTTTTTTCGGCGAAATAGTGTTGCTGGTGCTCGGGTGCAGGGTGCCAGCGATATTGTGATTCAAAATGAGAACACAAAACGACGATGGCTCTTTTGAAAGTGGACTTGGGAATCACCCCCGAGACAACTTATTCTTTGGCGGGAAAGCAGATCAAGTTTGACTCGGCAGACAGCATCTCGACTTATGTTCTGGACCTTGTATCTCAAAAAAATGTCCAGAAAATCGATCTTTCAGGAAACACCATAGGCATCGAAGCGTCTGAAGCATTGAGCAAAGCCATAATAGCTCACAAGAACACTCTTTTGGAGGTGGATTTGTCCGATATTTATACAGGGAGACTCAACACCGAAATTCCTCAATCTTTGCAATACATTTTGCCGGCTCTTTTGCAATGTTCCAAATTGCTGGTGGTGAACTTGTGCGACAATGCGTTTGGACTTCAGACCATTGACCCCATTGAGGACTACCTTGCCAAGGCAGTGACCATAGAGCACTTGATACTTTCCAATAATGGCATGGGTCCATTTGCTGGAGCAAGAATCGGTACTTGCTTGTTGAAATTGGCCAAGGCGAAGCAGGCAGCTGGTAAACCATCATTGAAGTCGTTCATCTGTGGCAGAAACCGGTTGGAGGATGGCTCAACCAACCACTTGTCAATTGGGTTGAGAAACCACAAGGATTTGCAGGTGGTACGGTTGTACCAAAATGGTATCAGACCCAAGGGAATTGCCCGCTTACTTCGTGATGGATTGTCACGCAACAAGGAGTTACAAATCTTGGACTTGCAAGATAACACATTCACAGCTAAGCCGTCGGCCGTGTTAGCAGAAACTTTGCACCAATGGCCCAACTTGAAGGAGTTGAACTTGAATGACTGCTTGTTGAAACCCAGTGGCTCACTTCTGCTCGCAGATGCACTTTCGAAAAGTGAGCAGAAATCTCAGCTTGAAACCTTGCGCTTGCAATACAACGAGTTGGAGGAGGACGCATTGAAGGTTTTGGCCGAGGCTGTAGCAGCCAAGCTTCCCAACCTCAAGGTTCTTGAGCTCAATGGTAACCGGTTCGAAGAGGACTCGCCATCGCTCGAGAAAATCAATGGCGTGTTCGAGGAACGAGGACATGGAGAAGTAGACGAATTAGACGATCTCGAGGAGATAGACAGCGAAGAAGAAGAGGAGGACGACGAAGAGTCGGTCGATGAGGCCGAGGAAGAACAAGAAGAAGTCGACTTGGACCAATTGGAAAAGGAATTGGCAGGCATATCCGTGGAGGACAAGGACAAGGCGGTGGACTCGCTTGCAGACAAGCTTTCTGGTGCCCATATTAATTAGTAGTGTATGTTAACTATCTCCATCTCATCTAAGTGTAGCCGCGTGCGACGGATTTCGCAGTTCTCATCTTGTAAAGAAGTACTCCGAGCCCAGGCTCAATGTCGAATCTCTTCAAGCTTTCGATACAGGGAGTGCGTTCATTCGATTCCGAGTCAAGCGAGACCATAGAGTTTGGGTTCCCGTTAACCTTGATATGTGGTCAAAATGGGTGTGGAAAAACCACCATCATCGAGTGCCTAAAGTACGCTACCACCGGTGATTTGCCTCCCAATTCTAAGGGAGGAACATTTGTGAATGATCCCAGCATTGCTGCAAGAAACACCGTGAATGCACAGGTGAAGTTGGCGTTTCAGAATGTCAATGGCAAGTCGATGATCTGTACTAGAACCATGCAATTGACCAAGAAACGAGGCAAAGGAGTCGCTTCCAACACATTCAAAACGCTCGAGGGCCAATTGAGTATCATGGACCAAGGCCAAAAGTCCACCATAAGTACAAAAAATGCAGAATTGGACTCGCAAATCCCGGTTTACTTGGGGGCTTCGAGGGCCATTCTTGACTATGTCATATTCTGTCACCAAGACGATAGTTTGTGGCCATTGAGTGAAGCGTCGGTGTTAAAGAAGAGATTTGATGATATCTTTGAGGCTCTGAAGTTTACAAAAGTGCTCGATAGCTTGAAAACTATCAAGAAGGACATGGCCAATGATATCAAGCTCATTGACCAGAACGTACAGCATCTTCGTGTTGACAAGTCCAGGGCCGATAAGATACGAAGTAAGGTCGAGTCAACGTCCGTGACGTGTGATGCCCTCTCAGAAGAAATTGCCAACTTGACGTCAACCATTGAGGAAAAGGAACAAGAAGCAGAAGCATTATTCGCTTCAAACCAATCGTTTCAGGAAATTCTCAGTAGGCATGAACAGCTTCAGTATTCACAAAAATCGTGTCAGATACAGCTTGAACGCATAATGAAGAACATTGAGATACTCCCAGATTCCGAAACAGCGTTAATGTCCCGACTTGATAATTTTGAATCTCACTTGCAAGAAAGGCAAGCTGAAGCATCGACAAAGCACAACGAGTTACAAGCTTTGGAGGAGAAATTGCAAAACTTGAGACTGGAATTAAACTCTTTGGCTCGAACAGAGGGCTCACTAAAACTGAAGGAAGAGCTGTATCAGACGAACAAGCAGAGATTGGTTCAATTAATTCAAGAGAACTTGCTAGCCAAGGACTCGAAGCCCGATGATATGAACTTTCAAAAAATAGTGGGTGATCTTGACAATACTATCAGAAAGGCATCGAGTGCATATGAGCGACTCAAATCTTCAAATAAAGCATCTTACGAACAAGCTGCAAGTCGAGTCCATGAAATAAGCGAAACCATCACCAAGCTGGAGCAGCGATACCAATATTACCAGAAAGATTTGCTGAATACCAGAAATCAAATCAGCGAGGGGCGTAAGAAATTGAGCACACAGCAGCAACAAGAAGCAGAATTGGAGGTTCATAAACGGGAATTACAAGACCTCGAGGATAAATACGATCCTCAAAGCCATAGCGATGCCATTAAAGCATTGGACTCGTTGATTGAGAACGAAAGGTCTCAGCTTGCACAGTTAGAGTCCCAAAGTGATACTTTAGGAAGGAAAGCTACTCAAGCGTCCAAGCAGTCGGACACTTTGTCTAAAATGTCTTTCATCAAAGAAGGCATAGCTCGCAAGGAAGCAACATTGGGAGCCCATTTGAAGTCTTTAGAATCTTTGTTTGAGAAAACGCTCGGAAGGCGGTACGAAATTACAGGCAATGACGAATTAGAGGCAGAGCTAACTAAGGCAGGTTCTCGATTGGACCTCAAGTTGAGTGAACACAAAAATATCTCGAGACATGTCGAAACATTGACAGTGAAATTAGAAAGCACACAAGCACAGATCAACGATAACCTTAACAACACAGCTAGCATAAAAAATGACATTGTCAAAGTTATAGAAGAGGAGGAAATCGACACCTATGAGCAAGTCATATCAGATCTTGAAGAAAATCACCGTGATGCCCTAGAGTCGTTGAATACATTTGAAGTTACAAATCAGTTCAAAATCAAAGCAATTGAGATCGCCGAGTCGGAGAAGTATTGTACGTTGTGTCTTCGACATTTTGACTCTCCTGGACTCTCCAAATTTTTGACGGAGTTGAGGGCCAATGTGAAGAGCATGACCGCGGAAACTCTAGAGAAGGAAGCAAAAGACACAGCAAAGGAGCTTGAACAAGCCAAGAATATCAACCCATTGATCTTAAAGTACCGTCAGTACAGGCAAGAATTACCTGAACTTGAAGCCAAGAGGACGAAGGAAACGCAGAAAATGAGAGATGCTGAGAAACTCAAGGCAAAAGTTGATTCTGAATTGGAGTCATTACAAAGTAACCTGGATGCTCTCAAAGCATTGAGAACCCCACTTGCGGAGGTCTCTCGCATAAGGAAAGAGATCGAAGTCTCACAGAAAGAACTCGCTTCGTTGGAAGATTTATTGACAGACTATGGGTCCGTTACAGAGCAGAGCCCGATAGAGCTACAGAAAGAAATGGACAAAATTAACCGTGAAATGAAAGCATTACGACAAAATGTCAGCGATAATGTCGAGTCCAAGTATGTGAAGCAACGAGAACTCGCGAGACTCGAAGGAAGAGTGAAAGATAAGAAGCTAGCAATAAGTGTTCTTGAACGAGCTTTGATAGACCAAGGGCACGAGAAAGTTGCAATCGAGGGCTACGAAGCTCAGGTGGTTGTCTTGCAACAAAGCATGTCGAAAACCGAGCACGAGTTGGGCATTCAAAGAGAAAAGCGAAATGAGGAAGAGGAAAACTTGAGAAATATAAAAGCCGAGATCGAAAAAGCTGAACAGGAAAAGGAAGCAGAGATCAACCGGAATCACAAATTAAAAGATCAAGTATCAAACTTGCTTCAGAACATAAAAGAGTTTGAAAATGTGGAAAGGGCAAAATTTGAGACTGTCAGCAGCGCTATTGCTACGATAAACTCCAATATTGAAGAGCTAGAGGTGGAGATGCTGATTATTCGAAACGATATAAAGATGGCGGAAAAAAGCATCAACGAGGCTAATAACATTAAGAGTCAGATTCGTGATAATCTTGATTATCGAAGACTACAAAATGAAATGAATGAGATTGAGAATCAAATAAGCATGCTAGACATTGAAGATGCCCAATCGAAACGAAACGAGTACAATGAACGGACCAAGGAAATACGGCTTGAGATTACAAACCTCAACAGCGAACATGCGGGTAAAGTAGGTGAGGTGAAACAACTTCGAGATCAAATACGTACGATGAAAGAAGACTTGGATTCAGAGTATGTGGATGTTGATGAAAGATACCAAGCAGAATGGGTGAAGTTGCAGACAAATATGTTAGCAACTAGCGACCTACAAACCTATTCAAAGGCCCTTGACAATGCAATCATGAAGTATCATACCCACAAGATGGAAAGCATAAACAGAATTCTTAACGAACTATGGAAGCAGACCTACAAAGGAACAGATGTGGACACAATTGCTATCAAAAGTGACATCAACTTGCATGCCAGAGGGAACCGGTCATATAATTATAGAGTGGTGATGTACAAACAAGATTGCGAGCTAGACATGAGAGGACGCTGTTCTGCGGGCCAGAAGGTGCTCACGAGCATATTGATCAGATTAGCACTTGCAGAATGCTTTGGATCCAATTGCGGCATCATAGCTCTTGATGAACCAACCACCAACTTGGATGTGGAAAATACCGAGTCTTTGGCTCAATCTTTGAACAATATTATTGAATTTCGTCGCGGCCAAAAGAACTTTCAGTTGATCGTTATCACTCATGATGAGAAATTTTTGAGCCATATTGGTGGTGAGCAATTCACAGACAACTTTTATCGGGTTCAACGAGACGAAAACCAGAGGTCAATTATTCGAAGTCTACCAATTAACTTTATCCTGGAAGAGTAAGTTTAGAGTCCACATTGGCCCGAACTACGGCATCTTTCTCCAACCACACTTTTTCCAACCACCTTTCAAGTCTTGGCCGCTTATATTTGAGTTTCTTTATTGACCTTTGTTTGATGTGCACTGCAACCAAGGTTTCTGATTTAGCTGCAAATAAATCTAGTAACGTTGGATTGGTTAGTGACATCGTCGAATCTCCACTTCGAGAAAAGTAGCATATGGTGACGTCGTACATCTTGTTGAACTTATAGTCGCCATAGAGTGCTGAAGATAAACTGAAGACTGACAGTGTTCGTGGGTATAGGAGGTGGTGTAGCTTTGGAAGAAAGTACTTATTTCCAAGGTACTCTTGGCGAGCTTTACTTTCGCTGTTGAAAATATTCACTTCGGGAAATAAGATGATCCAGTCATTTACAGAAGAGCTCAAAACAGTTTTGAATATTTGACCGCCGGCATTAGGACTCAATTCCCAATTTTCGTCCAGCTTTGCCATATTTCTGATTGCTCTGGTTGAAGGTAGGGACCATAGAGAAAACCAAGTGAAGAACGAAACTCGCGGATTGGTCATGGTATCTTCGGTCTCGTGGTGGGCCAAGTGTGCCAATACGACATGGTCAACTAATGAGGCATGATTGGCAATTATGATGGCTGATTCACTATCCATCTTGTCGCCTGCTACCTGTATTTCAAATTTGGAATATTTCTGCATTAGTAAGGCAGTTTAGAGTGTTTCTCTTGTACATACCAAGAATGAAGTTACAAGACTCCAAAATATATTTTCCAACCCAATAGTAACTCTCAATTTAGCTTCAGGGAAAGCTAGAAGAACAATTGACAATATATGAATGAAAATTTTTATACTCAGTAGGAAATACAAAAGCAATGCTATGTTGGCAAGTGCTTTTAGTTGGCGCAATAAACCCAAAGGGCTTAAACTCCACGTCAATCCAATTTGACTTGTGAGTTCCATCTGTACCCAGATTTTGCAGCCAAATGAAGAAGGTATATTTTTTGCTTTTCGAACAAATTTTTCTTCTTGAATATTTTGAGGAGACCAGTTCTTATGACTCTTGTCGTTTGAAGACCACTACTTGCACTGCTGGGGGTTTATTTTTGTGTCGCTCAAATGTACGATCAAGCACTAGACCTTATCGTGCGTCCTGCATTTGAGATGGCTCATCTCTGAATTTTCTGATGAGCATCGCATTTTGAGCTTCATGTCTAGAATCATTGTCAAGGGATTACCCTCTTACTGTGACGAAGCCAAGCTTCGTGACCATTTTCTGAAGCAAGGAAATGTCACCGATGTCAAATTGATGAAAAAGAGAAACGGGGAATCTCGACGCTTTGCATTTGTGGGTTACAAGTCGATCGAAGACGCAGAGAAAGCAGCCAAATATTTCCACCAATCGTTCATAGATACGGCAAGGATACATGTGGAGTTGGCCAAGACATTCTCGGACCCTACAGTACCATTATCCTTTAGGGAACAGCAAAGAATTAAACAAAATCGTCTTCAGGAACAGGAAGAACGTCTTCTGCAACAACAGCTTTTCAAGAGACAGAAGACAAAGTCCCAAATTGACAAAGAAATTGAAAACAACCCGAAACTTCAGGAGTTTATGGAAGTTATGAGGCCATCGCATGAGGTTAAGTCATGGGCAAATGATGCGGTTTTCAATGAGGGCGGTGCTCCATCTGCTAAAGATCTTGAAAGGGCCCTTGAGGCACAAGAAAAGGGGGACAATGTTTCAATAAAGCCAAATAGGGTACCTGATGTAGCCCATACGGAGGGATCTAAGAGCGATGACGAGTATGACGATTTCCCTAAGTTTGACGAGGTTGAAGATGAGGAAGAGGACGAGGAAATGATTCCTTTGAATAATATTAACGACGACCAGCCTGAGGATGGTCCAGAACCAGCTGCGAACTCAGAGATGAGTGATCTTGATTGGCTCAAGCAGAGGCAAACAAGAATCAAGGAAAATGGAGATAAGGCAGACCCATCCAAAACCAACACTGAAGAGCCAAATGGTGCTGATTCCAAGATAAAAGATGAAGAAACGAAGCAAGAAGAATCACCCGTTGAAAAGATTGCCAAGACCGGTCGTCTTTTTGTCAGGAATATTTTATATACTTCGACTGAAGATGAGTTCCGTACTTTATTCCAAAACTATGGCGCCCTCGAAGAAGTCCACATTGCCGTCGATACCCGTACCGGCAAGTCTAAGGGATTTGTCTACGTACAATTCAAGCAGCCCAACAATGCTGTGGAAGCATACAAAAGTCTTGACAAGCAAATTTTCCAGGGCCGTTTATTGCACATATTACCTGCTGAGGCAAAGAAAGACCACCGCTTAGACGAATTCGACATCAAAAACTTGCCCTTGAAGAAACAACGAGATTTGAAAAAGAAGGCACAGGCAGCCAAGTCGCAGTTTAGCTGGAACTCTTTGTACATGAATTCAGATGCTGTTTTGGAATCGGTGGCAGCCAAGATGGGAGTTTCGAAGTCGGACTTGATTGACGCCGAAAGCTCATCGTCGGGTGTGAAGCAAGCATTGGCTGAAGCTCATGTTATTGGAGATGTCAGGAAGTACTTTGAAAACAAAGGAGTCGATTTAACATCTTTCAGTAAGAAAGAACGTGACGACAAGATCATCTTGGTTAAGAATTTCCCATATGGAACCGGCGTGAATGAGTTAAATGAGATGTTTGGACAATATGGTCCTATAAAGCGAACATTGATGCCACCAGCCGGCACCATTGCGGTGATAGAGTTCCAAGATGCACCCAGTGCCCGGGCAGCCTTCACAAAACTAGCATACAGAAAGTTCAACAATTCGATCCTTTACTTGGAGAAAGGTCCAAAGGGACTTTTCACTCGTGAGCCAGCCACTTCTGAAGTGGTTGAAGTTGAGAAAGACAAAGTGGAACCTGGCATTGAGCCCAAGGTTACAGCGGACTCTCTTATCAGCAACGACGCCAAGGATGAAACTGAGGTGGAAGGCCCAACTGTATCAGTTTTCGTCAAAAACTTGAACTTTTCAACTACACAACCACAATTAGCATCAGTATTTGAAAAGTTGCCTGGCTTTGCCCTGGCTATCATCAAAACGAAACCCGATCCAAAGAAGTCCGGCGCCACATTAAGTATGGGATTTGGGTTTGTGGAGTTCAAATCCAAGGAGGAAGCTGAAGCTGCAATCACTGCATTCAACGATTATGTCTTGGATGGACACAAGTTGCAACTCAAATTGTCGCACCGACAAGGAGGTCAAAGCAAAGGAGGAGCCTCGAAAACCAACAAGACCAACAAGATCATCATCAAGAACTTGCCCTTTGAAGCTACTCGTAAGGATGTGTTGGAATTATTTGGTGCATTTGGACAACTCAAGTCGGTCAGAGTGCCCAAGAAATTCGACAAGTCGGCAAGAGGATTTGCTTTCGTTGAGTTTGTATTGCTCAAAGAAGCCGAAAATGCCATGGACCAGCTTGAAGGAGTTCATTTACTAGGCAGAAGATTGGTAATGCAATACGCTGAAAAAGACGCTGAAGACGCCGAGGCCGAGATTGCGAAAATGACGAAAAAAGTGAAGAACCAAGTAGCTACGCAAGAGCTTGCGGCAGCCAGATTGGCAGGCAAGGGTAAGCGGAACATGGACTTGGACGAGGACGACGAGGAGATGTAATAGCATTAATAGTTACCATAAGTTGACTGGTCTGTATATAAGCGTAGGCTCCCAAAAGGTTTCGCAGTCAAATTAGTCGATCAAATTGAAGTCATGTTGAGGTTTGTGGGGCTTAATGTGGCCAAGAATGGTCGAAATTTGTTCTTTTCAAATCAAAGCTTGTTGTCGATGAAGCTACAATCCGGACTTAAATTCGGTGCTGCGAAGAGTCGATTCATTCTGTCAAACTTGTCGATTCTTGAAGCTGGGTTCGGTCCTCGGTGGCGCTACTATGAGCTCAAAAAAACCATCATAGATAGTGCCAACCAAACAAAACGTTCCAACACCTGGAAGAACTATAACAGACACTATGGCAGAACTCGGGCCCAGGCCATCAAGAAACCATTACTCTTTACTTTGGCCTTTTGCGGAATAACCACCTTTGCCATGCCCTACTTGTATCAGTACACCCCATTAAAATTGTACAGGAGAAACCCACAAGCTCTCATATACACCATTATAGCTTTGAACGGTGCAGTTTTCTTGATGTGGAGACTGCCTCGGATGGCACGGTACTTGACTAGATATGGACTTTTGGTGAAAGATAATGTGTCCAACTGGGCCATGGTCGGGTCGGCGTTCTCGCACCAAAGCTTCAGCCATATCCTTATCAATATGTTTGTGTTGCAATCGTTTGGTAGCACTTTAGTATCGATGATTGGAGTGGAAAACTTTACCAGTTTGTACCTTAATTCGGCAGTGATTTCATCATTTTTCTCGATTTTGATTCCAGTGTTGGCTAGATCCTCGTTGCTGACGGCTTCTTTGGGTGCTTCTGGTGCGATCTTTAGTGTCTTTGGAGCCTTCTCATACCTTATTCCAAAAGCTCCACTTGCGTTCTTTTTCATCCCAGTTCCTGGAGGTGCCTGGTTTTTGTTTTTGGGAACCGTTGCCTATAACGCCGCCGGAGTGGTTTTCAGATGGGGAGTACATGATTACGCTGCTCATTTGGGAGGATCAGTGGCCGGAATTGCGTATGGATGGTACTACAACAAAAAGCGTAAAGAGGCCGTGCGTCGCAGACGAATTGCATTCTAAATGTACATAGATTACTTGTAAATAGGTCTGGTAATGATTTATGCAAATGACACCTTCTTCTTTCTAGGCTCGTCACTTTCAGCCTCCTTGGCTGCCTCTTTGGCATTCTTCCTTCTGTTGGCTCGTGCCACAGATGCTTTACTCTTGAGTTCCTTCTTTTTGTCGTCAAGCTTATTTTTCTTTTGCTCTTCTTTCTTTTCCATTTCCCGACGTTTGACCTCTCTGATCTCTTCCAAACGACGACTCTTCTCCAACTTGCTTTCATTCACCTTATCATATTTATCATTAATTGACTTGACAAGTCTTTCCATCGTAAGGCTATCTTTGTCATCTACGAAAACCTTTCCTTTCTTACCCTTCTTAGCCTTGACCCCAGGAACCACAGCCTTGTTCAAGACAGGTATTTGGAGCTCGGACTCTTTGTATTCTCTTCCATTCTTGGCGCCATACAATCTTACCTTGGCTTGCTGTTTTTTCACAGCGAGTTTCGATGGCTTTTTGACCTTCGATTTGGGAGTTAGTTTCGGCTGGTTTTCGAGAAGATTGCGGGCAGCAGAGTCTGTAAACACCTCCAGCTCCACATTACGCTTCTGGTTCTGTGTCTTGTTTCTTTTGGCGGTTTTGGACTGTCTGGTCGCCATTATTCAAATATCAATGTCAAAAAATACAACCTCATCGCAGCCATCGCGAAACTCGATTGATAAAAAAATTCCGATACCGGGAGTCGAACCCGGGTCTGCTCGGTGAAAGCGAACCGTGCTAGCCGTTACACTATATCGGATATCCTTCATACTTGGTTGGTGCAACCCAATATATGCTTCGGTCATGAGACTAGTTGCAACATATCATTTGCACTGGTTTTTAGTCAACGCTCATGAGTCTTCGCTCTCTCTTCTTCTTTTTATGCCCTCACTGAGAGCTCCTCATGGTCTCGGTGATTTCCGATGGTGTATGGGTGCCATTGATAAGAGGATGCGAAAAACCAAGGTTTCAAATCTCGCTCTTGAACCCGATATGTCAGAGGTACGATTCAATTGGAATGTCTTCCCGTCGACTCGGCTCCAGGAATCTCAGATATGCACTCCTGTGGGGTGTTTGTATACGCCAGTAAATGAAAAGTGCAAAAAAAATCTCGTTCTCGACCAACCAATTCAATGTGAAACATGCACTGCAATCATTAACCCCCACATTCTCTTGGATCGAGCTAATAATATGTGGAAATGTCCGTTCTGTGGAAAGATGACATACTTCTCCGAGTCGTTCAAGTTAGACGAGGATCGGAAAAACTGGCCAGGATTTCTTGATTCGGAAGTGGATACGGTAGAATACCACCTTCCAGTAGATATTGGAGTGTCAGCCCAAGGACCACCGGTCTACTACCTAGTTGTGGATTCTTATGAGTACAAGGATGGAGATAATGACGGTGACAGGTCTTTTGAGACATTAAAATTGGCCATCATTTCCTCGCTCGCTGCGATACCGGATGGGGCCCATATTGGCTTGATCTCATTTGATAGCAAGGTTACATTTCACAAGCTAGAGTCTGAGCTGATTCTTGTTGTGACCGAGGATTCCGTATTTGCCCGTGAAGTAGATCTGGACCAAGCTAAGGGTGTAAAGCTTACAGACTATTTTCGTCCCGATACTTTCACTAAAGTATCGAAGATTTTGGGTTTGGATAACCCACTCAACATGAACTCACTGACGAACTCTTCACATTTTCCTGGTACTATAGAAGTGAACGAAACCACGCGAGATTCATTTGTGGAATATATTCGTTCTCTTCCACCAACATACACTAACAGCCATAAACCTCCACGGAATTCGGGATTGGCATTATACGTCCTTACAGCCATTTTATCTCGTTTCGAGTTCAACAATATAACAGGGACGACATTTTTTTTCGCCAGTGGTCCGTGTACGCTAAATCCTGGTATGGTGATGGATTGCACCAAACGCAATGAGCATATGCGTTCTCACAATGATATTGCCAAGTTGCAGGCTCCATATTTTGTCAGTGCTCTGAAGTACTATCATACTTTGGCCTTGATAGCTTGCGGTCTCGCACCTTCAGCTGCGAGCTCCATTGCATATAACGTTTCATCCAAAGCCACCACATACCCGGTTGCTCCCAATGCTCCACGGTGGTCGTTTGAACTATTTTTTGGTTCTTTAGACCAGGCTGGAGTATACGAAATGAAACCTCTCGTGACAGAAACCAATGGGTCCATTCATTTGACGAGCTCGTTTGCAAATAGAAACTTTCAGGATACCATCTTGGACTCCATTGGGGCACCTAGAAACTACAATTGTGAGCTAACAGTGCTCACTTCCGGAAGCTCCAAGGTGTCCAAGCTAGTGGGAAACGGACATAGCTTGCCTTCGTCTTATCAATCCGATAAGTTGAACTGGGCTCACCATGAAAAGATAGCAGATACAATGGGAGTATTTGACTCCGCTACCAAAAAACGCAATTTTACCAACCGTTGGAGTTTCAATGCCCTAAAAGAGTTGGACACCGTGGGTCTCTTTTTCGAGCCAACTACAGTTTCTTCGTCCGCAATGTTGTCTGCGCAAGGAGTTACGGAAGTATTCATTCAATTCCGTTTCAAATATTGGGACTTGAAAGCAAATACCTGGAAAATTAGAGTTACCTCTATTCGAAGGCCAACAGCCCTTGCCAGCTTGATACCTCACCAAATTAAAACTAGCAAAGGATACCAACTTGTTAACACGCAAAGCAAGATTGTCATGGAAAAGGAATGGACAGATAGTTTCGACCAATACGCATGGACGTCTTTATTCACGGGACTTTTGCTTGACAAGATTGATAGCACGTTGGGATTCGAAAATTTTGCCAACATCACCAATGACATTTACGATTCGGTCGTCAAACTCTTATATTCCGTTGGGGGATTGCTGGCCAACGCTGGCGAAACGCTTGTCAATCCCTATCTTTCTTTGCAGACCCAACAACTCCTCCACAAAAAGTTCAGCATGATTCCTCAGCTTGTATTCTCGCTCAGCAGGAACCCTAATCTTATCAATATCTTCAACTCCTCACCAGACGAAACCGCATTTCATTACCTGGTCTTCATGAGGTCCAGTTGCATCCAGTCCAGCATCATGATTGACCCGGTTCTTTATGTGGAAACCAACAATAATTTTGAAAAAGTACCATTGAGAATAGAATCACTTGCTCAATATGGCAGCGGCTTCTACGTCTTAGATTGTGGATTTAATGTGATAATTTACAACCATATTGCCGATGAGCACCATAGACCGTTAAAGTTACATCTGTCGCAAAATGAGGATTTGATATACGAGAAGAACAGCGAGATAGCAGGTCCTCTCCAATTTTTGCAGACTGATGTGTTCAAGCAAGGACGGAGCTTCACGCCGTCTATAATAGTGACTCAAACCGATCATTCACAAGCACGGTTTTTCACGGCGAGATTGAGCCCTCGCAACGATGGTGCAAGAAAAATAGGTGCAAAATTTGATCAAAAAAGAGGTTTTTGGGAAAGTTTAAAGGGCTTCATTGGCAAGACCGAGACCACTACTCCCTATACACAATACTACGACATTTTGTCGGACGATGTGAGTTTTGAATCATTCTGTCAAGATCTTTTTAATGACGTACAGAGATATTCTCGCACTGCTTCTTTATAGTCTAATTAATTGATTCTACAAACTTTGTGACCGTGGCCACGAGATCTTCCACGGCTCCTGGATCTGATCCTGGTCCAACATTGTGGGTTGCACCTGGAAGAACCTTACTCAAAGGGCTCCAATAGTATGGGTCTGTAGATGCCTCCCAAAGTTTTACGAGCGCCTCTCTATCCACAGACTCTGGAACACATTCATCTTTTTCCCCAAAAAGGACCAAGAGCGGAGTGTTAACCACACCAAAAGTCTTTTTATAGTGTTCGTAGGTGAAATCGGACGAAAAGTAGTCGTCGTCTCCTCCTGGAGCAGCAAAAGAATGGAAACGGTACGCAGTCAATTGGGTATCTAAAAACGAGAACTTGGGTGGGAGTATTTCGTTTCCACGTCCCTTGTCCAAGTATTCTCGCTTACACTCCTCAATCAATTCTTGAGTCGCCTCTAGTCCCATAAACATTTCTATCGTTTCGCGATCAGAAACTGGAGCTTGCAAAATGGCACCGTCAAGAATTGAGTCTTCAGACACATCTTCTTGGCTACATATCTTGGTCAAGTACTCCATTGTGTCCTGACAACCTGTCAGATGGCCCATAAGTACAATTTTTCGGCGACTGCCTCCAGCTTCAGACCTCAAGTATTGCACCAATTGTTTCAATTCCTTGACGTCTCTCTCGAGCGATCCCGTTGCCCATCCATTATACGAGGACGATATCAACGCTTGGATCAAGCACCACTTTCCCGCAGTGCTATGAACATTCTCAAGACCATTGGCCAATTGTTGCAAATACGGAACCGTTAAAAGACCATCGGTAAGACCACCTACAAACACCAACACGTTTGGTGCAGGTGCACTTTTTTGATCCGTGAACTCGAACGCCACCAACTTGGGCACATACGAATGGAGAACTCCTGGGACAGCCATTTAGAATTGAGGTCGCAGCCGGATAATCATGGGCGACTTCACAATGAAGATGTTCCTGCACAATGCCTCATCTTAATCCGTATCAGTCGCTGCCGTTTTAAGGCGCATGCGAATGCGGCGACTCCAGCATTCAGATCCAAGGCAGATGAAACACCACATCGGCTCGAATTGGTGTCACAATTGGCCACACAAAAAGTGAAAATAAACGACTGGGAACTCGTAAGTGTGTCATAGACCCATTTCGTAGTACCGTCCCCACCCGTAGTCCGGCAATTCTGGACTCGCTCAATGCTGCTTTATTCCTGCAGATAACTGATTCATGTTGAAATGGGCACAGCGATACAGATATCATTAGATTGCCATCAGCTTCATCATTAATTGGCCAAACTTGCCACAACGCAGCTGCTTCATAGTCCATCCCGGCCAGCTGAATGCCCCATGTCTGAATCGTATCTAACTTGGGATCCGGCCCAAGTATCGCATTTCATCGATGGAGTCGACCCAGACTCCGGCAAGTTATTCTTAGACCACAACATCGATGGGTCTCTCCTTCCGTATCTTACCACAGACCACTTGAAAGAAGTTGGGATAACCAAGATCGGGACGAGATTGGCCATCAAACGGGCAATTTCTGAGCTCATAGTCGAAACGAGCATCGACGGTACCGCATATCCAATTAACAATAATGCCATTGGAGCCGAGTGTCTCACTTTATCAGCCAAGATCATGCGTGACATGTTCAAACAGCTCGCAATCTCCGTCAAGCAGAACCAGCCGGCCCCGGCCCCTTCTCCAATTAGTCCAACCCATCAACTCGACATGAAACGACTCAATGAAAACTTCAATAAACTCAAGGCAGATTTGGTTCCAGTAATCAAATATATGAAGGAAACAAAGCCGCTTCCAACCCCAACCTTGGATCCGGGTCCTACAACCCTTTACCTGCCTACAAACTCGGTGCTGAGCGCCGCTACAACCTCGTCTCTGGAAGTTTCACCAGCAATGACGGCGTCGGTGCCCCCGAGTGTTTCTCGGAGTAACAGCACCACCACATCGATACCAATGTCCTCGGCCCGGAACTCGTCGTTACCCAGTCCAACAATGTCTAATAGGCTCTCTTCTGGTTCCATCTTGTCACTTGGAACTGGGAAAATAGTGCTGCAAACAGTGCCCGAATCTGGTCCAGGGCCTCGTTCTTCGCAACCAGAGAAAACCAGTAGTCGACCTCGGCTCATACAAACCAGGTCAGCCAATTCCACCACCACAACCTCTACATTGAACACCCTCAAGCCATCGCAACCAAGCACGTCCCAACTAGGAACTACATCTAATGAACCCCTCAAACAGCTCCGAGCATCGTCTGACGATCTGTGCTACAAAGTCCTACAACATGCTATGAAGCGCCACCATATACCTCGTGACGACTGGCTGAAATATGTGCTAGTAATTTGCTACGGTGACAAGGAACGAATTCTCAAATTGCAAGAGAAACCCGTGGTTGTTTTTAAAGAATTGCAAGAATTGGGGAAACACCCAGCCATCATGCTACGTCAATTGGCCACGTCTGAAGATGATGATGACCAATTATACGAGGATTCCAGAATAGGTGATGATATACCTGGAGGCACCCTCTAATAAGGATGCGGCTCGAGGGCTCAACCCTAATATCACGTGCATTATATGCAGGGTCAGTTTTCAATTTCTCACCTGCGAAAAAAATTTCAAACCAGATTCTCATTACTACCAAATATGCCACCAAAATTCGACCCATCAGAGGTGAAGTTCATCTACTTGAGAGCCGTAGGAGGTGAAGTCGGTGCTTCTTCTGCACTTGCCCCTAAGATCGGACCTTTGGGTTTGTCTCCTAAGAAGGTCGGTGAAGATATCGCCAAGGCCACCAAGGATTTCAAGGGTATCAAGGTTACTGTGCAATTGAGAATCCAAAACAGACAAGCTACTGCTTCCGTTGTCCCATCTGCATCTTCTTTGGTGATCACCGCCTTGAAGGAGCCAGTCAGAGACAGAAAGAAGGAGAAGAACGTCAAGCACTCTGGTAACATTCCATTGGACCAAATCTTTGAAATCGCCAGACAAATGAAGGAAAAGTCCTTCGGTAAGAACTTGGCTTCCGTTTCCAAGGAAATCTTGGGTACTGCTCAATCTGTTGGATGCCGTGTCGAAGGTAAGAACCCTCATGACATTATCGACGCCATCAACGATGGTTCGATTGACGTTCCAGAGAACTAGATTATGTACAGATGAGTGTCTAATAGGGTTTTAATCAATATCATACATGAGCACTTTGTAGGTGCCTGTTTGCCAACACTCTGGTGCCAAATTTTTCCGTTTTTGGTTCCTATTTTGGTGCAAACTAGATCCACCATGGCGGTCTACTCACCGTGATATCCTTTGTGGATATGATGGTCCATTTCATCCGCGTACATTTGTAATATTTGTAATTGTTAATTGTAGCTTGTTCTCCATCGTAACCCCACAATTGGTGCACTGGCGGTGCGCTCTGTGTTGTTGATCTTCACAGGGGCGGTTCATCCTTACATTTTCGACGTGGATTTGGTGCTTCTAGCTTCTAGGGCACGTAAATCCTATTTGAAACTGTTTGGGTTCCTATCCGGACCACGAAACTCATTCCTATTTGGCCACAAATCGCATGTCTGACTCTATTGGTAAGTTCACCTCGTCCCACATCCGACACCCAAACCCATTTGAAACTAACTTAGATCGTGTTTTCGTCAAGGCTATAAGTACTATACGAGCTCTCTCGTCCCGCTCCAACTATGGGTCGCTTCCTCGACCACCAGCAGACAGCAGAATAAAGCTTTATGGTTTGTACAAGCAAGCAACCGAGGGTGATGTTGATGGAGTTATGCCGAGGCCCGTTGGATTCACCCTTGAAGATGAGGGAGCAAAGAAGAAGTGGGATGCCTGGAAACAAGAAGAAGGGGTGTCTCGTACAGAGGCGAAGAGAAGGTACATTTCTTACTTGATTGAGACCATGAGAATCTACGCCAGTGGTACCTTGGAAGCAAGAGAACTTCTCAGCGAACTTGAGTACCTCTGGGACCAAATTAAGGACTTGCAGTATACCCCAGAGAGCGGCTCTCCTCCGATGCCCTTACCATTGCCTTCACACTCTCCGCTGTTCTCCCATACCGATCGCTATTCTACCACCACCCCATTACCGCCGCCTAGCAACTATTCTGGAAGCGGAACCCAGTACCGAAACAATCTCCAAAAGATATACTCCCATTCCCGCCGCAATACTATGCTCTCAATAAACGAGTACGTTCAACTGCAAAGGCTTCAGCAACTGCAGAGCGGTGCCCATCTGGTGAAAAATGCCGGGCTTGGAGATTCTGCTTACTCGGCGCAACAAGGAAATGCTGGAGCCGGGCCTTCGGCTTTAGACGAGTTCAAGTCGTGGCAGGGGGAAGTGAACTTGATGATAAATAAGCTCTCGCGCGATATTGTCAACTACAAACGTCATCGCAGCGAGCTGTCCGAAAGCAGTGATCAACTCCCAGAGGCACGCAAACGAGCGTTGAAAATCTTGCGAGCAGTGGGCGTGGTTGTTCTCCGTATTGCCAAGAATTTCTCCATCAGCTGCTTGACTTTGCTCTTCTTGGTGTGGTGCATCAAGCGCAACGTTGTTGTGAAGCAGACGCTCATAAAAAAACCCAACAACAAGCACAAGGAGCTTGTGATAAATATGGTGTTGAACACCGATGAGAACAAGTGGTTTATTCGTCTCTTGAACTTGATCAACAGTTTTGTGGGGTTCGTGTAGTGTGGGTGTGTGGGTGCTCAACTCATCCCAGGTTCGAAAATTTTGAGATGAGCATCTGGTTACGTATATGGTATAGAAACAATGGACGTTCATCGATGTCGCTTTGTGGATTATACTCCGCATACTGTAACAGCTACTGCATTTTCGCATGTGTCTGACCCGGAGAAAGTCAGCGATCCATCCCTTAGACTCGCCATAGGGAGGAGTAATGGAGATATAGAAATATGGAATCCCCGCTACAATTGGGTGTTTGAAACCAAGCTTGCCGGATCCCGTGGTAGATCCATAGAGGGTCTTGTTTGGGCAGGCAGTGGGTCGGGCGATGAGCCTCGTTTGTTCTCTATTGGTGGTTCTACTTACATCACAGAATGGGATCTTACCACTGGTCTTCCGCGAATTAATTATGATTGCAATGCTGGCATAATATGGTCTATCGACGTCAGTGAGTGTGGATCCAAGCTTGCGGTGGGATGCGACGATGGGTCTGTGGTGATAGTTGACGTTTCTGGCGGCCCAGGATCAATTGAACACGAACTCATCTGTCAAAGACAAGACCTGAGAGTGCTCACGGTCAAGTGGTACAAGTCATCAATGATAGTTGGAGGATGCGCCGATGCCCGAGTGAGATGCTGGTCAGCTTCAAGCGACACTCGTGGAAGAATCCTCTCCACTATGAGGGTAGATAAATCAAAGACTGAGAGCACATTGGTATGGTCGATCATCACCTTGCCTCAGCGTGGGCTCATTGTAAGTGGAGATTCTACAGGACTGGTCAAGTTTTGGGACGTTGCTTCATTTTCCCTCGTGCAAACCTTCACGTCTCACGATGCAGACGTGTTGACTCTTTGTGCTGACTACAATGGTGAAAAGGTGTTCAGCGCTGGAGTTGATAGAAAAATTCATCAATTTTCATTGCTCTCTTCAAACGGCAAGAGATCTTCCAAATGGATTCACAGCTTCAATAGACTCCTCCATTCCAACGATATCCGCACCCTCGCCATTCACGAGAGTCTTCACGGTTCTGGTCTCCTAGTAAGTGGAGGTGTCGAGCGCTCGGTAGTCGTTCAATCTGTTTCCCAGTTTCAAGATGGTCCATACAAAAAAATTGTTATCAGCCAACAGCTGAGTAACGTTTGCATTCACCCCAAAAATTTGATATTCATGTGGCAGGACCAGAGCGTTAAAGCATGGAAAACCATCGATGGTTCTCACAAATTGGTGTCGAAAATCACTATGGCTGACGACTCCAATATTACTGATGTTTCCGTAAACGACGAGGTTTCGTTAATGGCTGTGGCGACATCTACTGCGGTCAAATTGTTCCGTTTGAAAACTGATGGAATGAAATTAGCCGTGACAAAAATTCGTGATTCTGACTTTGACTCGATCATTTCTGGTGCCAAATCGGTAGCACTCAAAGATTCTGATCTTGTTGTACTCACTTGCGATAACGAGATTTACAGGTTCAATGTAGGTGAATCGGAAATTACCCTCACTGAAGAACTCGAAACAGAAAAAATTTCAAGAGTAAAGTCCATGACAGTCGGTAAAGACTTTGTGGTGGTTGCTGGATTTGATGGACATATTGAGATGATCCCATTCAAAGGTAAAGCAACTTTGATCACGAGAATAACCCCATACCCTCATTTAATCACCATCTCCAACAAGAACACTGTGCTTATACTCACCCAAGATAACAAGCTTCTTGAATTTGAAGCCAATGGTTCAGAGTTTACTTTAAGTGCTTGGTCCAAACGTAACTCTGAGTTCATGCCCAAACCTTTTGTCAAATTGGAAGATAAACCAGAGGGAATGTTTGCCGAAAACGATTCAGACAGAGTATGGATATATGGATCCACTTGGCTCTGCTTCTTCGACCTTCTGCAAAATATCCCTGTTACAAAATCCAACAACAATATAGTTGCTGGAAAGAAAAGAGCTCGTGATGGCCTCGCTATTGAGGAGAATGGCGATAACATTGATAGCTTGAAGCAAAGTCAAGTCGATAGATTGAGACATGAAATAATGGTTGAAGGTGAAGAGATCGACGCCTCCGCCAGACCTTTCTGGCTCACCAGTAAGTATCGTCCGATACTTGCTGCGAATTCATTCGGCACCGAGAGCATTGTCGTTGTGGAACGTCCTCTTTTCTCGTTGCCAGGAAGTAAAGCATTTGATTTGCCAAAGTTGAAGGTTTAATGTAATATATATAGCATATAAAGAGCATCGTTTACTGGTCAATTTTAGGCACTACTCTAGCACCTTGGAAGAAAACCCTGGCTGCTGCCCCATACCCCATAAGACACTTTTGAGGATGGTCGCCATCTTTGTCTTCATCCTTCAATCCCCATCCCTTGCGTTCTCCGAATTCTCTCTTGTACTCCGAGTCATACACTTCTCGGTACGTATGATGAGGTTCGAAACTCTGGATGTACATTCCGTCTTTGGGATCCTTCAGGTACTTGTAAAACATAAGCAAGTGTCTTCTGATTTCTTCCTCGATTCTCTTAGGAAGATCTCCAGGAGCATCGGGTCCAACATAAAGCATGTAGTCAGCCAAGCCTTCGATTAGAAGCTGAACAAAGTAAGATGAATCTCTCCAGTAACGCTTATCATCGCTGAAATCTCTGTCGTAGAAAAATACATTTCTGTTAATTCCAGCGTCGGCCAATTCATCAGCTATCTTTTTGTATGATTGGTCCTTTGTGATATGGTACAAATGTGAAGCCACCGAAAGCGTGGTCCCCAAATTATAGGTCCATTTCGTATCGTTTGGATCACTCAGAGTATCTTGAACACCATCTTTGATCAACTTGTCGCCAGGATCTTGAAGCACTTTAATTTGCCAATCTAAACACTTTGCAGCGAAATCAATGTAAACCTTGCTTTCGTTGGGCACAAACTTGGACAACTGAAGACACGCCTTGGCAACTTCGGCAGTAGTACAGGCATTCAAATAAGCATTTGAAATATGCCATTTCACTCCACCCTTGGTTCGAGCATTGGGGTTATCGTTCCATCCTCCCATCAAGAACCTGACCAATTCCCTTCCCTGGTCCAAGAACCTCTTTTCGCCGGTGACCTCGTATGCCGTTAACATAGCACTAGCGACTTGGGCATCATCATCATAGTAGATATCTTTATCATTTCCATTATTTTCAGCAGCAGAATATCCCTTTAAATGTGGGTTTCTATACTTCTGGAAAATATCGATGGCTGGTCCAACCAATGGCAAAAATTCCTTGTAAATTCTTGCACCATCAACTATTGCTTGGGCTGCAACTGACACTGCCCAGATAACAAACTTGTTGTCATTGTAGCACCCAGAGCACCGTTTACGGGCTATAAATGTACGTTCGTGCTTGTTGTAGTATTCTATCCACAATTGGCGCACAATTGTGTATCCTTCAAGGTTTGGGTTCGTCAACGCCATGTGGTAAATATGAAGAAATGTAATCAAAAACGTGAGAATATTAGATTGCGCACCTCTGAAATTCGGACTGATGGGGTTGTACGTTTAGACTGAGCAGCGAAATAAAGCCAAAATTATGAAAAAAACTTGTAGGTGTTGTTTGTGAGCACTTTCCGTCAGTTTAAAGAGAAAATTGTCTTGGTTTTGGCTAATTTCTGCAACGGCTGCACGCAAAAATTATCAAGAACTGGCCCTCTTGAATGTAGAACAACGTAATATGTTTCATTCGATAGAAGATTGGCTGAGTTGGCCCTATAGCAATACGAAATATGATGAAAATACTACGACTAAATTTTTAACTGCATATTCAATTGTGATAAGGTGGTTGCGAAATCGATCAAAACGAATTGAAACTCAGCATAAGCAACTTGCCTAGGTAAAGACTACGCCGTGCACGTTTTACCTCGAATAAATTCACACCCATAATTTCCGGATAGGTGCATTATCCTTGCTACACGTTCCTTGCCTCAACACACCAACTGGGAATAAATTCAATGTCTCGTCTATAGACAAAATTAGTGAGAAGCATTCTCAGGCTTCTTGCAAATGTACAACATCATAGGGGTAAACAACTTTTGGCGGCCACCCTCAACCAAGTTGACAGCAGCATCTTCCAACGCATAGGTCACATTCTTGGAGCCCTTTGGAGCAAAACCAACAGCTTCCAACATACCCACGAAACCTGTAGTGACGGTACGACCAATCTTTGAGGTTCTGAAGACAGTAAAGTAGTCACCCAAAGTTTGGATGTATTTCCACTCACCTGACAATGGGTAGTACCAAGGAATTTCGTCGTCCTGGTCAGCCAAGTCCTTTTGGTATTCGACTTCAAAACCCACGTTTTTCAAAGCTTTCTCGGCAACCTCACGCTTGTACATCTTTGGAATACCATCACCCACTTCGATACCATAGGCAATCTTACGGTGTTCCTCATTGGTCTCGTCGTACTTGTCGGTCATGACCCATTCGTACACACCAAACACGCCACCTGGTTTCAATACCTTGTAGATTTCAGAGTAGACACCTTCCAACACTGGAGCATGGACGGTGGCTTCAATGGCATAAACAGCGTCGAACAGTTCGGGCTCGAAGTCCATTTGCATGAAGTCACCCTTGACATACGACAACTTGTGGTCCAACTTGTACTTTTGGGCGTAATGGTTAGCACGCTCAATTTGGTAGTCGTTGTTGTTCAATCCCACAATGGTACAGTCGGTAAACCGGCAAATTTCTCTACCTGGTCCACCAACACCACATCCAACATCCAACACTCTCATGTTCTCGTTGAGCTGCATCTTCAAAGCCAAGAAGTGCTCGTGACGAGCAGTAGCCTGTCTGAATGCTTCTCCCTTATAGTAACGTGAAAAATGGAACGATGAGCCCCATCCATGCTCGTAGAAGTCTGTCACCAAGTTGTAGTAGTGTGCAGTCAACTGGGAGTAGTCTCCGAGACGTTTATCCTCGTCCTCCTTGCTAACACCACCGTCCCAGTGCTTGAAGTATCCGTTGGTAGCCACCGATGACGCGTCTTTGGCCTTGGAAAGAAGAGCCCTCAAACCGGTTTGCTTGTAGGAGTCACCATGAAGAGCCTTGGCGAACTGGGAGTCTCTTTCATGATCCTTTTGGGCGAGTTTGATTTCAGAAGTCATATTTAACGATAGTGTTTTGTGTTTCTTCTGCGTGGTCGGGTGTTTTTATTTTCACCATGCCCTCGTTCCGTCGTATAGCCATGCAGTACGACGCTCTCGTTCCCGTCGTATACGAGACTATCTTCGGAATTTTATGCAGTGCGGTGCATCAAGAGTAACCCCTATACGAAATGATGAACCGATTTGTTCAGATATCGTAATCCACCAGTTCTTCTTGTTCTAACATCTTGTCGATTTCTGCAAGTTCTTCGTCTTTGTTCGATCCGCCAAAAACATCGTCCTCCTCTTCATTCATACTGGGTCTTCTGCTGGCAGCTCTACTGGCATTCCTGCTAGCGCTGCGGCTAGTGACGGCACTCGGCGCTTGGCTTCCGTGTCGGCTGGTATTTCGACTGGCAGCCGACTCGCTAATACTTCCTGTTCTAGAGACTTGAAACTTCATACTGGTCTCTTCCTCTTCTTCTGCTTTGGTTATCATTGCCTCAACATTTGTTTCAAACTTGGTCCACATTTTCTCTGTGGATGCATCCATGGTAAACTCTGGCTCATTTTGGCATGTCTCGAAGTATGCCTTGGTGTCGTTAAGACTGGTTTGAAGAGCTCTGAGTACCGTCGATCCCAACTTTTCTGTAATGTAAAGTTTGTTCAAGTAAGTGATGATAATCTTCTTGACGTTCCTTGGGGTATCTTGTTCAAGTGCCTGGAGCATCGACACTGCTTGCCATACATGAGACGGAGTTTTCAGGATCTCTTCCTCTGATAAGTTCACCAAATTGTTGGGATCACACCAATGAACAATCTGCTGCATGACAGCATTGGCTGTTGTAAAGTTTTCAAACCGAGTATATCCACCATCCACTCGGAACATACGGAAGAAGCAATCACCACTCACCTTGGCAAGTTTGTATTGATGCGACGGATGACTGAAAGCATAAACGGGAATGCAGAAAGCCAAAGTTTGTTTCAATGCATGGTTGTCGGAGTTGTAAGGATGGAAATACGACAATAATAATGCAGTTAAAAGCTTTTGCTCTTCATTTTCTTCAGGCTTGGGATCTTCTTTCTCATCATTTCCAAAATTATTGAGGATGTCTGCCAAGAAGAGTTTGCACAAACCCTCGGCTACAACAGCTTGTGCTTCATGGTCATCGTACAGTCGCAAGATCTTGGAGAAGAGTCGAGATAAAGAAAGCGAATCAACTTCTTTTCCTCTACCAACAACACTCAATCCATGTACGGAAAGAATATCAACAATAGCTTTGATGCAAATGACTCTCAATTCACCTTGCGTGTTCGCTGCAGCCTTTCCTATCACCACAAGATAACTGCTCGCCAATTGCTGATCTAAGAGGCAGAACAAGCCCATACACTTCATTCCGAGGGCCCTGATTTGAATGTGATCCCATCTGTCGATCGCGGGTTTGGCCAAGCTCTGAATAAGAGACTCTAATGCATAGTTGCTACTCAAAGGTTCTTGGACGAGCTCGAGGACCTGCTGCAAAAGCCGTAAGCATTGAATTGTGAGCTCATCTGGTGCTTGCTTGGGCTCGACTCTTCTGCGCTTCTGATTGGAATCGGGATTAGATTCTTCTTCATTTGCACCTTCGTCATCCGAGTCCTCACTGTCATTGTCCATCTGGCCTATAATGGTGTCCTCGATGGAGGTCTGATATGAATCCTGCAAGTCATTGATGATTTCGGCGCACATGGATGAAAAGTCACGCTCACTAATGGAAATCTTACGAAGAACCTGCAATGACAGCTCAAGCAACTTGCTTGATAAGTTGTCGTCGGCCAAAGAGCTACGCACGATTTGTAGCATTCTTCTCCTTCCAATCTCATCACTGAAATCGTAGTCTTTAGCGATAAGAAGTAATTGTTTGATCACAAACTCCAAGTCTGCAAACACTTCCGAGAACTCGTTATAATCAGCCTCAAACTCCTTCGCTTTCATCACTTCTGCTCTTAATTCTTCTTCCAATGCTGATGCATCTTTGGTTAACTTCTGTAACTTTTGCTGAGCACGTTTGCTCTTTTCCTCATTGACTTGTTCTTGTGCTTCGACAATTTCAGGGGCCAAGGTATCCAACTGAGCTGCGATCCGTCTCTGTGATTTCTCGGATCGTTTGTACTTTTCTATAAGTTCACGATTGTCGTCGAGCATGCGCATTCGAAGCTTCAAGTATTTTTCCAACGTATCGGCAATCTCCACAGGCTCAGGAAAGCGGTCGTCAATTAGGGTGATATGGCCATTTGAATTGCAGTAGTCATAGAATGTGCGCAAGAGAAACGCGGTCTCGGTGGTGAGCTCCTTCCACATGGAGCTAGGCAAATCGATTGAGGTTAAATCTTCGTCACGAGATTGATAAAAGATCTTCATAGCCGTTTCCGCCATCGAGCTGTCCAAAACCTTCAAGTTCTCGATCAACGACGTGATATCAGAGTTGACGGTGGTAAACCAATTATCTATGACCATTTTGGAAGCAGCTTTCTTTACGTTATCATCTCTATCGTTCAACCCCCACTTCAAAAGCTCCTCACGCAACTCAAAGTCTATGTTTCGAAAGTCTCCCAATTCTTTGGCAATTCTAGAGTACACCAAGCGCCGATTTATGGCGTTCACATCACGAGCCCGCTCGATCAAATAAGGGATGGTTTTCGGAGTTTTGAGCAAATTCAAAAGTGCTGAGCGTCTGACCTCGGCGCTGTCGTCATGTTGGATCGCCTCGATGAGCTTCTGGGTCGACATATTGTGCCCTTCAACATGTTCTTCGCCGGGGATGACTAATTCTTGGAAGCGAGACATAGCCACAACAGCTTGTATGCGGATCGTGGGCTCTTTGTCGTAGAGTCTACGGTTCAAAGACCATCGCAAGGCCTTGAAAAGTTCGATATCAATCTCTCCGACAAATATCACCAAATATGCAATCAATTGAACAACACGGTATCGTACATTTTTGTCTTTAGCCTGCAGCCCACGCAACAAGTGGCGCAATAGGTACTCGGCCACTCTGTTTGCGGGACTGTCTTCTTCGCTTTCTTCTTCATTTTCGTGGTTATTTTCCTCGTCTTTAAACAATGTGGAGACAAATAGTGAGCAGAATTTGGCAATGCGGTCACCGACTTGTTCGCCTTTTTTCAAGGGAAGGATCTTATTGACCATCTTGGAGAGCCGTAACAAGAACCCGTCTTCGAATCCAAGCTCAATTGCTCGCTCGTAAATGTGTTTCAAGACGATTACCAATTTTCGGTGACTCGAAAGACTCATTTGTGCATCTTGGAAAACCTGCGAAACGGCATTGCTGATATCCTCGAACGCAGTGATCTGTCGGATCTGCTTAAGGGTCGCTTTATTGGACATTTGATCGTGAAAAACAAAAAAGAGGGTAGATGTAAACAAGACCGATCTGAGTATTTGATGCGAACGCGCAGAGCTGCGAGGACCAAAAAGAAAATGAGCGGTACGGGAATCGAACCCGTGACACCTGCTTGGAAGGCAGATATGTTAACCACTACACCAACCGCCCGGTTGTGTGGTGAAGGTGTTTGCCGTGTGGTTATCACGCTCACGGCGCTGATTTCTCATGTACTCTTTCTCACCAAATCGGCGATTCTTTCATGCGACAAGATCTGGGTATGTAGAGTACGTGGGAATGGGGAGACTTCTCCAGGACCTGTTTCGAGCGTGAATGAAATGAAAATGCAATTAGTTTGCTATGGTGTGAATACTAACTTAGTTTTGTCAAAGTTGGATCTCGAGAATGGCAAATATGTCAAGGTCACAGACTCGTTTCTACGATGTATAGATAGCATCCAGGGCAATCAGGTGGTGCAGTCGAAGTTCTTCAACTTGCTCGAAGGAACTAGGGCTGTGGAGGTTAGTAACCGTCGTTTGGACACCGGTCTCATCCCACTCGAGGACTACGATTTAAGCTTCGATACCAGTGCTCCACGAAGCGGTTCCGAGGTTATCGCCACTATGGACCAGTTTCTCCGCACCACCATGAGCTGGCTCCAAAACTCGTCATTGCCAGTCACGGCTCTTAGTTGTCGATATGCTCAGACGCTTCTCCAGAACTACCAACGGCATCCTGATACTTTGGGAACGCTAACAAATTGCACCCTCATCGAACTACGGTTGAAAGCAGGGTATGCCAACCACGGAACAGAAGACTTGTCGCCAGAATATATGTTGGTGCACCAGGTGCTTCGTTCGTTCTTGTTGGTGATGCTCAAGTGGATTGGGTTCTGTGTCCAGGTGGGGCTCAATGTGTTGTACGAAGAGGAGGATTTGACCACGAGAACCCTGGACTTGGACATATTGA
The DNA here is from genome assembly GCA_030573695.1 of Meyerozyma carpophila. NCBI lineage: Eukaryota > Fungi > Ascomycota > Pichiomycetes > Serinales > Debaryomycetaceae > Meyerozyma > Meyerozyma carpophila. Next base: position 602,105 of record JAJMDS010000004.1, on the reverse strand, counting down.
CCGCTGTTCCATTCGAGGCTGTAGCGGCAGAAGCTAGCAAGTCAATGGACTGGATCACATCCAACATTAGTGACGAAAAGCACGCTGGTGTGATGCAAAAGTTCCTCGCTTTGGCGCTCGATATGCTTAATCTCCACCAGATCTTATATTTGAGACTATCTTTGACTGGAAAAGACCAAATAGAAGACAAGTTGCATTTTCTACACCATGGCAAGCAGGGCGCCCTGGACCTCCAGCAAGAAACTGCACAATTGACAATGGAGCCGCCCAAGGGATCGTTCTCCAAATTCATTCAGTTGGACTTGAACAACAAAAGCATACCGGCAGAACTCACGAGTCTTTCTCGTGACGAATGTTATTCCAGCATAATTTCACTTTTTGACGAGGTATATCAATTTGTGAACACAGCGGCTAACATCACCAATATTCATCAACTAAATACCTACTTGGAGTTTGAGATCCGCCGGCCGCTTGCCTCCGCTAATGTGATCTCTCGTGGATTGTTCCAGCTTTTTTTGGTTCGGGATGATCGGACCGTACTAGGATCCAAAGAGGACATTACGTCAATTTCTCTCAGATTATTGGAGAACTTGAGCTGTCTATACAGCCATGCATTGCGCCCCGACTCGTGGAATAACATCCAGGGAGACGAAACACAGGTGTTGACAACCAAGCAAGAGCTCTTGCAAAATTTGGACACACTTTTGGGAGACATCGAAACCGGGATCAACCAAAATCTCGCCGTGGTCAGCAATAACCGGTGCCGCCAACGCCAACTCCATACAAGATCAATTCTCATTTGGGACACTATTCAGGTGTCTTCAGAGCCCCTAGAGGTGATGCTCTGGCAATCTCACCGTATAGGCGATAGGCTAATGGATGATAGTCCAGCACTTGCAATTACATCATTTGTCTACTACACAAAGTTGGATGTGATGCTTGAGGTGCTCCTTTTGGGGTTTGAACTGGATCTCTACAAGCCTTACGAGATGAACCAAATGTACTGGTTCGCGACCTACTTGAGTATGACCATAGTTGACCATTTGAAGGGCAGAGTGTTGATGATCATCCGGCTGCAAATCCACGAAATTTCCGACGCCATGCCGAAGCGGTTAAAGAAAGCCAAGGCTGGCCCGAAAAAGCAGCAATTAAAGGCGCAGATCCAATTTGCTACCACCAACATTCTCCCCGGTTTGCAGAGCAATCAACAGTATCTTGAGACATTTCTTATCAGAAAATACGAGGCGTTGCGCATCATTACCGATGCGTATCGGATGACATATGCGATTTGCCATGGTTTGAAACTTATCGATGCCATTACCGGTCCCAAAAACTTGATTACCACCCGTGAACTTCTTTATAACATTCGCATGAAGCCATGGTCGTCAGTGGGGGTTCCGGCGCTCCCAACCTACGATCAGTATGTGAGAGCGCTCCGCAAATCAGCCATTGCCGAAAATCCCCACGCGGAGTCGCAGATTACCAGTGCGATCGCCCGGTTTAACGAGGCCAAACAAATTTTGCAGCAACTTTGTCGCGAATCGGAAATCTCCACAAATTACTGCTTGGGTACTCATTGCGCGGAATATTACACCAACATGGCCAAGACTTGTGTGGTGCAATCGTTGGAGCTACACAAGTTGAGACAAGCGGTGGCCGACAAGAAGCTGGTCAAAACATCAATTGTAAATAACTCGGACTACTTCCCCATCTTAAAAGTATCGGTATAATTACGCCCTATATTCTCACAATTGCGAAATATCGAACGGCTATTGTAAACCTAAAGCGGATGCGGCTACGAGAGGCACGGCTCGTTATCGTCAAGAATATGCTGTTCTAGGCCTCGGAGAACGTTGTAGAAGCGGCTGTTCACGCACCTCCTGGCCGGGTAATGCACAGATTGGCTCATTTGTCATCATTGTGCATTACACGTGAGCGGGGCCGTATTATCCTGGGTCACCTGCATTTAGGGGGAAAAGAAAGGCTGCCAGGAGGAGACGTACGTATAAAAGTAATTGGATCCCTTCCGCCGCGTGTCAATTTTTATACTTTCTCCTTGGGTAATATTTACTAGAGGTCATACATATACGTAAAAGTCATTTTTTGCGATATCCCATACCGTCAAGGTCACATTAGAGTAGTTCTTTTGTGTTAATTTCCAGTGGCAACTTGCATCTAAAACCGGTGTATAACCAGTTCTTGCCAGTTCTTGTTAGTTCCTTGCCAGTTGCCAGCCAGTTGCTTGCCAGCTACTTGCCCCTAACCGTAGGGCAACCGTTCCAGGCAACTTGTTCCAGCCTTCTTAGCACACTCCAGTGCGAGTTTAGATCCCCGCTTTAATTAGCCCATTTTTTTCACTTCCATTTTACCCCCTTTCAACGATAATTACCATGGCCGACGTTAAGCGTGCTTATTCCCAGTTCGACTCTCCATCTGACCATGTGGACAAGAAGTTGCATACCAAGCCTGGTAGAAAGCCCATAGAGACCGAACCCAAGTCAAAGAGAACCGCTCAAAACCGGGCCGCTCAGAGAGCGTACCGTGAGAGAAAAGAGAAGAAGATGAAAGACTTGGAGGACAAGGTACTGCTGCTTGAAATGCAGAACATCAAGGCGGTTACTGAATCTGATTTCCTCAAGGTTCAGGTGGATATGTTGAAGCAAGAATTGGCCAGGTATCGTGGTACCACTGACCTTCTGGACTTGAACATTCCCAATAAATTACCTGCCACCGCAAAGCCTTCAGTACCTCGTCAACAAACCAACTCCTCTATGAGCAGTGAATCCACTAATTCTGACAAGGGCGTTTCAGCCGACTTCCCCTGGTCTGGCGATGCCTACAACAAATCCCCAAATGTTGAAAAATATAATGCCAGTAATAACAAAGACTTTCCACTTCCAGATTTGATTGGTGGCTCGTCCTCATCCACATCGCCGCTCAATGACAATATACTAGTGTCGCCCGATTCGGGAAACAGTATATCTTCTGGTTCCAACCCTCCTACTGCTTACAACCCGACCCCCGATTTCTATAAATTTGAAGAGGAAGTGGATCCTTTCTGCAATAAATTAAATGAGGCATGTGGAACGAAGCAGGATCCTGTTCCTAAGGATTTGAAGGCCAACTATGCATCTCCGTTTGCGTCAAAGACAACTCCAGCTGCAAAGGACTCCACTGATTATGTCAACGACCCTTTCTTTAATGGAAATAATACCTTTGACTTTGATTTGTCAAACAACAACACGGATCCATTGTCATTCTTGAATGATAAGAACTTTGATGTATCTTTGGCATTTTCTGAGGATTTGGGTAGTAGAAACAATGGCACAACTGAAAAGGTTGAAACTGATCCTTTGGCATTCCTTACAACTGAGGAATCCGCTTACGACCCATTGAAGGACTCGGTGAATGTGGATTTCAACTTTAACGACTTTGTCAAGAGCAGCATCAGTGGTACTGACTCAGCCCGAGATACCGTCGTATCGTATTCTCCCGAGGCTAACTTGAAGGACTTTTCGCATAAGACTCCATCAACCGAGACATCAGACTACTCATACACATCAGGTAAGAATGACGTGCTGGAAATTGTACCGGCGCCTGAAAAAGCATTGAAGTGTTCTGAAATATGGGAGAGGATTACCAATCATCCCAAGTATACCGAGATTGATATTGACGGGTTGTGTCTGGAGTTGAAGTCAAAGGCCAAGTGTTCGGAGAGAGGAGTGGTGGTGAATTCCACCGATGTTAATCGATTATTGGAACAATCTGGAGCTATGAAACGTTGATGATTATTTAGTTTGTGCATCACAATGAATTTTAGAATTTTTGGTACTGCATGTAGTTCCACTCCCTCCAATGAGAGCGAGATTTATTCTTACCTACAACAAGGTCAGCAACCATGTCCACTTCTATCATCCGGACAATAAAGAACATCTACAGTTCGGGGCTTAGACGTGCTGCTTGGCAGATTCAGAATCACAATGATACTAAACGAGGATGGCTTGTAGGTGAAGATGATTATGGAAACAAGTACTACGAAACCGACGTTCCAGAAGAAATTCATTTAAGAACAAGATGGGTTGAGTATGCTGATTGGGGAATCGATATGTCCAAAGTTGAACCTGGATGGCATTACTGGTTGGGCTATGGAACCAACACTCCTCCCAACAAATTGCAAGGAAAAGAAAAGACTGTTCAACCATTTCCCATGGGACCTCACAAGATGAATTTGACTGGAAGTGAGGGTGCTTATGTGCCTTATAACACCGCCAAGCCCAAGATTAACGCTTGGAATCCTGAAGTTAAAGAGCGGGTGAAGGCTTGAGAAATGATGCTGAGTGTACGACATTGCATGTAGGCTGAGGCTTTGAGGTTTTTTGCTGGAGGATCCGAAGGTTGGTGGTTCCAAAAGGAAGCTACTGGATCAGAGGATTCGTAGGTTTGAGGATTTGTTGTTTTTGCTGTGAATTCGGTGGCTTTCAGCGATTAACTCTAGGACGTTAGGCTACAACAATACATATTAAACGATGATATCGACTACCCAGGGTACAAAGTAAGCTGACAAGAATGGCCACTCTAGATGCGTCAAGTTGGTAATCCAATTCCGAGGTATTTATTATAATTAATTCCTCTCCTGGCGCCTACTTCCTTATCAGGTGTTCGCATCGCAGTGAAAAATTAACCTATGGCATCTCAGTTTCCAGCCGTGGCCACCGATGCCGTCCTCAAGCAGTCAGACCCAGTCCCGGACGACTTTGTAGAGGTCCGGGGAATCGACTATTCCCAAGATTCAGCCTACAATATGAATGCGGTCGATTTAATACTGCTGATGAAAAATATGGGATTCCAAGCTTCGTCAGTGAGTAAAGCTTGTGATATTATCAACCAGATGAGAAGCTGGAGGGGAAAAAAGAAGCTGGAGTTGCCAGAACATGAACAAACAGGAGAGTTTGACGACGAAGGGTACCAGAAATCCACTATATTTTTGGGATATACTTCCAACTTGATCTCTTCAGGCTTGAGAGATACGTTGAGGTTTTTGGTTCAACATAAGATGGTGAGTGCCATTGTTGCTTCTGCTGGTGGAATTGAGGAGGATTTGATCAAGGTGTTGGCGCCAACTTATATGGGAGAGTTCAGTTTGCCTGGAAAAGGACTTCGAGACAAGGGTATGAACAGAATCGGTAATCTCTTGGTTCCCAACGATAACTATTGTAAGTTTGAGGAGTGGATTGTGCCGGTGTTAGACAAGTGTCTCGAGGAGCAAGAGGCGGCGATGGCCGAGGCAGGAGCCAACGGGTTGAACGCTGACTCTGGTGCGGTATGGACTCCATCGAAATTGATTGACCGGTTAGGAAAAGAGATTAACGATGAATCCTCGGTGCTTTATTGGGCGCACAAGAACCAGATTCCCGTGTTCTGTCCTGCTCTTACCGACGGGTCCATTGGTGACATGTTGTTCTTCCATACTTTCAAGGCGTCTCCTCAGCAATTGCGTCTCGATATCGTCGCCGATATCAGGAAAATTAACTCCATGTCCATGGCTGCGCTGCACGCAGGTATGATCATTTTGGGTGGTGGTTTAATCAAGCACCATATTTGCAATGCCTGTCTTATGAGGAATGGAGCTGATTATGCTGTGTACATCAATACTGGTCAGGAGTTTGACGGTTCTGATGCTGGTGCTCGTCCCGACGAAGCTGTTTCTTGGGGAAAGATCAAGGCCGATGCCCATTCGGTCAAGGTGTACGCAGATGTGAGTGTGGTGTTTCCATTGATGGTTGCAGCTACATTTGCAGCCACCAAGCCATAGTTGCAAAATTGTCAAATGTTGCAAAATGTAAATAGCAGCAGATGGAATAGAGTCAAGACTAAGATTTGTGCCCAGGACTTTTGGTCAAGAGTAAGTGGCACCCAAGAGTAGTGGCCAAGAGTAGTAGCGGCCAAGAATTAGTAGTCAGTTATACATACATGCCAATGCGATGAAAATGAAGGCAGACTGTATACCACTCATATCTACCTCGGTTCGAAACGCTCATCACCGTACTCAATTTCGAATACCCAATTGCCAACTCTCGTTATCTCCCCTGGCCAACTCCTCCTTTGGCGTCATCTGGCGTGTTCTGACCTCGTCAGACTCGGACCCGAAATGACTCTGCAATTACCATTCCTATCGTCCTTACCTAAGCGGCCACTCCGTGCAGCGGTATCGCACATCCAGCCTGCGCACTGCATACCCGCACGGCTCCACTAGGTATAAAGGGCACCAATCGCCACAATTGTGTCGAACATGTCTGATTTAGAAAAGGTACTTCACAAGTTTGTCGAGTCGTTTGAGCACCGGCTCAACGAGGCGCTTCAGGAACAAAAGGTTACTGGTGCCCACGAAAAGGTTGCAAATGCTTCCACTAATGGTAAGGTTGAACCTGCCAATTACGACGACGAATTCTTTAGTAAGGCAGCGGACGACTATATCGAGTTCACCTACCAAAACCCAACGATTTACCACGTTGTAAACCATTTTTCCGAGGCTTTGGAAGCAAAGGGCTTCACCTACGTTTCTGAAAAGGAAAAGTGGAACATTGAACCTGGAAAGTATTACACCACCAGAAACGGAACTGCTTTGATAGCCTTCGTGGTGGGGAAAAACTGGGATCCCTCGAAGGGTGTGGGTGCCATTGGGTCCCATATTGACTCCTTGACGGCGGCATTGAAACCCAACTCGTCCAAGTCTCCAGTAGACGGATATGACCTTCTTGGTGTGGCTCCATATGCTGGCACTTTGGGCAACGTTTGGTTTGACCGCGATCTTGGAATCGGTGGTAGACTTCTCGTCCGCGACGGCTCTACCAAAGAAGTGACGCAAAAGTTGGTGGACCTGACTCCGCAACCAATTGCAAAGATTCCATCTCTTGCACCTCATTTTGGCGAGCCCTCCAAGGGCCCATTTAACACTGAAACTCAGGCAGTTCCAGTCATTGGATACGGAGGAGCAGAAAGAGCTTCGGAGCCAACTGAGTCTGAAAAATCGGCTCCCTTGTATGGTAAGCACCCATTGCAGTTGCTCCGCTACATTGCCAAGAAAGCCAAGGTGGATGTGGCCGACATTCTTCAATGGGACCTTCAATTGTACGATGTTCAGCGTGGTACCAAGGGAGGCTTGGACTCCGAGTTTGTGTTTGCTCCTCGTATAGACGACCGGATCTGCTCGTACGCCGCCATTCAAGCGCTTATTGGTGCTGCTGAAGCTGGCCAGATCCCCGAGGACAACTTTTCCGTGGTTGGATTATTTGACAATGAAGAAATTGGATCTGGAACGAGACAGGGCATTCGTGGTGGATTGTTCGAAACCGTGGTTTCCAGAGTTGTTAGTGGAATCCAGGACGATGAAACATCGGTCAGCGATCTTCTTTCCGTGGCATATGCCAACTCCATTATCCTTTCTGCCGATGTTAACCATCTCGTCAACCCCAATTTCGATAACATCTATCTCGAGCACCACAAGCCAGTACCCAACAAAGGTGTGGTGATCGCGTTGGATCCAAACGGCAACATGGCTACCGACTCCATTGGCCTTGCTCTCGTGGAGGAATTGGCAAAGAAGAATGGAGACGAGATCCAGTACTTCCAAATCAGGAACGACTCTCGTTCTGGAGGAACCATTGGTCCATTTATTTCAATGCAAACAGGTGCAAGAACAATTGACCTTGGTATTCCCCAACTCTCCATGCACTCCATCCGTGCCACTGTAGGAGCCAAGGATATTGGAAACGGAATCAAGTTTTTCCAAGGGTTCTTCTCCAACTGGAGAAAGTCCTACGACAAGTATATCGATTTATAAAAGTTCTATGCTAAAATACCACTCAAACACTGTTGCTCTCTTGTCCCCTTTGTTCTTCTCCTTATTCTTGATTCTCTCTGCATCTCTTTTCCTCTTCGTCTCTCCTCTGCAACCTCCTGCACTCGTTGCAACCCAATCGAGTAAATCACGGACTGCACACTGCCAGGTCACAAAAACACGAACTGGGGGAACAACCGGACTAGAACACCTATTACAATGGGTATGTAATCAACTTCGGGGATTTTGGCACCGCCAAATACCGGCTACTCACAGCCAAATACTAACTCCAGCTCCAAAAAAGATGACTTTACAGGAGTTTATCTCCGATGAAGGTATGTGTTATTTCAACGAACCACCGTGCGGCATCTTGACGACTTTAAGTCACAGTGGAGTGATTCAAAGTAGCATTGATACCTCAGGCACCTCAAGCACTGGGCCTGGTTTGTTGCTGCGAGATTTCAGCACGTTTTCGGTACTAACATAGCTTACGGTGGATCTTGGGCTGATGATGACATCGACCTCGCATCTATTTCTGTTCCAATTGAACGGAGTCGCCACCAATCGCACCACGAGCCGTTTGGAGGCTCGGGCAGAGGTGGCAGGAGCGCTCCTGGCGACCCTGGACCTCCATACATTATTAAACTTTCCCAATTACCCGTCGCGTGCAACAACCTGTTCGTGGAAGATCTCTTTCAGAGCAGATACACACCATATGTCAAGTTTAAAATTCTCGTGGACCCGGCGGCAGACCCACTACAGACCGGAACTGTACGCAAGATTGCGTTTGTAGAACTTGAGTCGTACCAGGATTACTCAAAGGCATTGAAATGGCACGATCTCTATTACCGCCAGGGTCGGAGGGTAGTGGTGGACATGGCAGATTTCCAAGACTTCCAGTATTCAGTCAAGTACAACCAGGAACACCAGCAGCAATTGCTTGAGTTAGAACAAGATGTGGCCTCTGGAAAATTCCGCCTGACGGGCGCTTCTGGCCCGATGACCAGAGGCTCGCCCATCGCTCCACACCGAAACTTGGGGCCCAAGTTGGGATCTCACGCCGGAGCCGGCTCCGGTGCGGAAACATCAAAACCAGGCTTCGACACGGTGCTCTCCAAACCGAAACCTAAACCGAATCCATTTGGTGCCGCTAAGCCTGTCGATGTTTTAGCGAAGGAGAATGAAATACAAAAAAAACTCATAACTGTTAATCATACCACGATCAAGACCATGGGCTCACTTGATGCCGCTCCTCCAAAGGAACGTCGAAAGTCAATGAACATATTGAGAAGGGAAAGTAATGCAGAAGATTCACCCCAGCCGCCTGCGATTGCGGCAGAACAGCCCACCTCAAAATACTCACCAGCTCCTGCTACATCTGTGTATGGAGATGGAAAGAGTTTGGCGCAGATTTTGAGTGCTGCTAACAGTGACTCGACCCTGGCTGCAAATTCGGCCAAAAATTCGCCAAAACCAGCCGTATCGAAACCTACAATCTTGAAGAAAAAGGCGATGAATAGCCCCGTTATAAGCGTCCAACAGCTTGCAAAAAATGAAGCCCATGGGCCCGAAACTACCGAAAAGACAGAGACTCAAGCAAAACTGCCCCAAAACACTGACGATTCAGCAATCAAGAATTCCGAAGGAACCACCGATAAGACCGCCTCAAAAGAAAAAGAAACTGAAGAAAAGAACACATCACCTCCAAAGAATAATGATCCACCCTCCGATAATAATAAGGCAAGTGCTCCTACAACACAACCTCCAACGAACCTGAAGAACAGGCCAGATTTTAAGCACATGTTTGAGGAGATTACCCAGAAATATGTGCCAAAGGAGAAGCCCAACAAGTTCAAAGGCAGAGGTCCTTTCAGAGAGACCAATGCGAATGGCAAGATAGCTTCAGAGTCAGATGATAAGAATGCTTCTCGCAACCACAGTCCTGCGAAACCTAATGGACGGAAAAATTCTAGGGATACACCGAGCGGTCCACGTAGGCCACCCAAAGCTCGTACTCCGCGGAGGAGAGATGCGCCAGAGGACAAGAAAAGTGAAGATGTGGTGACTCAGAATGGAGAGAGTAAAGTTGAGAAGTCTAATGACAAACTGCGGGCGAGTAGTCTAACTTCGAAACAGGAAGTTAGGTCGAACACAACGCGAGACTCCGTGCCTAATGGCGACGGAGAGAGAAATTCTACGAGAAAGGAAAGAGGAGCCAGCTCTGGTTCTCGCAGAGGTTCCGCATCCAACAAACAGAGTGATAAGACTATCGATAATTCAACGAATCATCCCGAGCCTGGAGAGAGATCGAAACGTGGAACTTATAACTCTAGAGGAAGAGGAAATAATCGTAGAAGAGGCAGAGGCGGTGCTAATCTTCATTATGTGCGAAACGAACAGTTAAATCAAGAAAAGGCTCCGGTTCTGGAAACTGTTCAATGAATTCAACAACTGTATCATAAATAGCTACAATAAAATAGCACAACTTTTACTTATTACTTAACTTCACAAAATTCCACTGTCTCTTAATGAGTTTTCCAAAATAGTTTCTTTGACAGCTGCGAAAACCAACTCGATATTCGAAGTGTCAGTGGCCTGAGTAACATGAGGGTATATGTTGAGGCCAGATCGGTTCACCTGATTAAAGCGATACAAAATGTATTTTGCTGCTTTGTTGATATTATTTCCTCCGTTGTAGTCAGGGAAATGATTCTCCAACGGAGAGTATGGAAGCTTTTTTGCAAACACGTCGATCTTGTTCAAAAAGAGGACAATCGACGTTCTAGCAAACCATCTCGAATTGACCACTGAGTCAAAGAGTGCTAATGACTCTTTGAGTCGATTTTGTTTATTTTCTTCAAGAAGCACTTGGTCATATTCTGATAAAGCAACACAGAAGATAATCAAGGTGACGTTGTCGAAACAGTGAATCCATTTTTTTCTTTCCGATCTTTGTCCACCCACATCGAACATGTGAATGTTGAGGCCCGATCCCATATTGAAGTTGAAATCGAAAATACCTGAAGTTTTCTTTCTTGTCCTCAAAACGTCATCAACGGAGGGGATGTAGTTTGGTTGGGAGATTCTGTCAAGGTCGGAGAGAAAATATGATGTCGAATCAATAAGGTAAAAGTTTCCCTGCTGATATTGGATAAAGTGTTGAACCTCAAGAGTGTTGTAGACGTTGGTTATTTTTTTGGCAATTCCCATATCAAAGGTCTCTTCCGTATCCAAAGGTAGCTCGAAGCCCATTATGTCGTCGATATCGGCCTTGTCCAAAACTCCTTTACCAGAAAATTCTTGAGGGTCATCTGCCGCTTCCTCCTTCTCGGTTGCGCCATTGATGAGACCAGGTTCCAATTCCTGAATAGCTGTGATGACGTTTTTGATACAGTCCAACACATTCTTATACACAAATGGCTTGTACTCGTACAATTCTTCCTTGGAGAACCCATTCTGGTGGAGAATTTTCATTTGCTTGACAACTGTAGACTTACCACTCTCTCCCGATCCCAATAGAAGAACCTTGACCTCCTTTTCCAGGCTCGCAGAACCTGCGGCCGGTTTGACCTTTTGTACTGCCTTTTCTTGTTTTTCTGATGATATTTCAGTGGAATTCGATGATTGTGATTTTTGTCCATTATCTTGCTGTGTACCTGCACCGGCCAGATTTTGAAGTTGTTGCTTCTGTTCTTGTCTTTTTGGTTGTGTCTGACTCGCGGAAACTGGTTCCGGAGCTTCTTTCGATCCACAAATTCCCATTTTTATTCACGCAATTTTGTAAATGCTGTCTGGGTCTTATCGCCGTAAATGATTGGTGATATCTTTGAAAGGTTTTGCTACCAAAGTGAGCACACCAGTTAATACACCAATAGTATTACAGTACAATTATCTCCCGAGACAATTCTTGTAGAGTTGTAATAAATGCTAGGTTATGGCTGCCTGTCGCCTTAAGTGCGATTTGGAGTAGTCCGACTGAAACCATCCCAATTTTTAGCCCTCACTGCATATAACCGAGGCGATCACGCAGTCAGTTTACTATCCCGGAACGATGACTGGTGGGCCATGAGGTTGTACATGTAGTGGTGGGGTAGGAAAACGGAGAGTACATTGTTGTTGTAGATATTTTGTGCCTGTAAAGATATGTACTTGCAATTACTACTCTGGTGTAAGCTGAAGCGATTTACATGGTAAGCGCCGTGCTTCAGGCATTTGGCGTATCTGCTGTAGAAATTGCAACCTTGTCAATTGGCTCGGTATTTGTCGCTGCTTTGTCATCTTCTTCTTGCTTGAGGTTCTCCTCATCCGGAGAAGCCGGCTGATCCATCAGAACATTAACAGATACCGCATCTTCCACTGACTTACCTGTTTCAGGTTCTGCTGTTTCTGTTGGCTCTTTTTCCTCTTTTGCTTCTCCCGCCGGTTCTGTCCCCACGTCGTCTGCTGTACTCTTGCGAAGTTGATCCTTCTGAGCCGCTGCTTTGGCCTCTTCCTGTACTCTCTTCCGCTCCTGGCGTCGTCTCTTCTTGGTCTCAAACTCGTGCCATTCTCCCTTGATATCTTTCAACATATGCAAAGGCTCCGGTAACGGTTCAGTGGTGAAATATGGGTGTTCAAGTGCTTCCAGAGCCGTCCACCTCTTTGCAGGGTTATATTTTAAAAGATCTTGAGCCAAGTCAAAACTTTGCTCCGACATCGCAGTCCCGAAAAGTTCCTTAAAACTGCTGGAGCGATTGATTCTGGGCCGTAACATTTCAAACCACGGAAGGTTCTCTATCGTGGGCCAGTCTTCGACGGTAGGGGTGCCCATGGTGTTGTAGATTTTGTTGAGTTGGCCTATTTCGTCGAATCCTTGAAACGCTGCTCTCTTGATGTAGAGCTCGATTAACAAGCATCCAACGCCCCAGATATCCACCTCTCTGCCGTAATCCGTCGAGCCCAAAAGAAGCTCTGGTGGACGATACCATATCGTTATAACTCGATTCGTATAGTCAGGACTCTCGGTGTCTTTCACCGTTTTCATCGTACGGGCCAATCCGAAATCGGCTATTTTAAGCCGCCCAATACTATCCAACAAAATATTAGATCCTTTGATATCTCTGTGTATGATGCGGCGGCAATGCAAATAGTTTATTCCTTCCATGAGTTGTTTGAAGATGAACTTGCGATGGCTCTCGCTGAGATCCAAATCGGGATGTGTCAACAATCCTGTCAAATCATGATCCATATAGTCGCTCACCATGAATATTTGATTGTGCTCCACCATCATTTCCAAAAGTCCCAACACATTAGGGTGATCAAACGACTGCAATAATTTGATTTCACGCATAGCTGTGATAGGAAAACCTTCACGTTCGGCTTCTAACCTCAACTTTTTAAGTGCCACAAACTGTCCTGTCAACACGTTCTGTGCTTTATAAACCTTGCCGTACGTTCCTTCACCCACCTGCTGAATTCTCTTGTAAACTTCTGCCGTTGGGGTTTTGACTGAATACATCTGAGACAACGCTAGTTTGGGTACGGGAGCACGTGGAGCTTTGGGAGTGGCAGGCAATGACGAGCCGGTCCCAGATGGCTGAGTTCTACCGCCAGAAGGAGAATCAAACCGTCCGCCTCTAGTATTATTATCCCTTCCTCCACGAGCCATACCACCACGTCCTCGTCCACGGCTGCCTCTATCAAACGCCCGTGGTCCTGAGGGTTTACCGTACTTCTGGGAGCCCTCGTAGCTGTTATCGTACCGTTCATCGTAGTATGCATCGTTGGAATAATTAAAGGATTTTGTACCGGGTTCAGCACCGGTATCCTTAGCTGAGCTTTCGTAATCTCGACGTCCCTTTTGTGGTGGTTGTCTTGAGACACCACGACCTCTCATAGAGCCTCTTCCTCTCTTATTTACATGATCATTATCGCCTGGAAATGGACGCTTGTTGCCTGAAAATCGGTCGTCGTCTCGAGGTGTACTATATCTATCAGATGGTCTGTAGTTGTCTCGGTCGGGAAAACGCTTACCTACAGGTCCGGCAGGATACCTGCTGGGTCCGCTCGGTCTTCCATTATGTCCAGCGTGACCTGGTGCACCACCTCTTCCTCCTCGATGACCTCCTCTCGAAGATTGGTCTCGAGACTGATCCGGTTGACGTCCATCGTCCATCGTACGGGTAGCTTTTGGCCCCGACGGAGGCTTGTAGGTATCAGACATGACGCTGAGTTTGATATTCAGAGGGTTTTACTGCTGAAATAGAAACCTGCAATCAGTATTCTGTGGGTTTACTCTGGTAGATGAACAAAATCCTGGGTTACCCGGCATTGGCCATACCGAGCCAGATGGAACCATGGTGATAAATATCGGCCAGAGGGGCGGTGGAATGGGAATGGACATGGTTTAAGAGCCACTGCTATTCTGGCCTGCAATTTCCAGTCTGTGTTGAGGCGTTTTGGTGGTAATACTTGGTTGTTGAGTCGCACTCGCAATTAGTGCTGGTATGAGTTGCTTGGGTGGAGCAAGTGCTCTCACCATTGACTACGCAGAGAAGTAGAGGCCATGACAGCGCTGAAGCAGCAATGTTGCCATGTAAGAAAAAGAAGCAAATCGTCGTCACGGCAATGTTTCCAAAATGCCCAAAATTAGCGGCCCAAAGTGGCCCAAACCAAAGTACACCAGGCCGGACTTGAAATAGAGTCCGAACAACAGCACAGCGAACCAACTGCAAGCAAGCTGACTTGAAGCAAAAACAACATACTGTATCGTCGCAGTTGTGTTCAGCATTTTAGCGGAAATTTCTTCCCTTGGTCTTCTCTAATCAATAGGAAGGTCATACCGCAGATTAAGGTGATTATATCTTACCGCGGGACTCGAGGTGGTTTGTGGGCCAGGGTACAGGCTTCATACCCACTTATGGCTTTGAATCCTGTTCACGGAACTTTTACCCGTACCCATCATCAATGTTCCACTTTACTTTCTATATAATGACGAATAAATGACTCTGGCACAGTATGGGCGTCTCCATTGCGTACCCAGACATGTCCTGTTCGTGCCTATTTCGTTTGAGCCCTCGTTGTGACTGTTTAAAGTATCGTCCAGTCCCTAATCTCATCCACATCAATTTAAGCGCGCCCGGGTAACCCTGTGCACACCCTCACCACACCGCTTCCGCTAACAGATAACAACCAAATGGTAGGTTGATTTGGGTCACACAAGGAGTTTTTACTAACTTTAGATTACCAAAGCTATCCATATTACAGCCGACTTGGCTCTTGTGTCGGCATTTCTTGCTGGAGTCAAGCGGAACACCGGATTGACGTAAGTTACATTTTGCCATCAATTCGAACTGGGTTAAGAATGATGAAATTATTTCGTTTAGCGTACTAATTCAGTCCAAATCTCGACAGCATTGAGAGCGAGAACATCAGATACTACTCCAAGAAGTACTTGGATGTGGGCGATCTGATATTCGATTATAGTGCCGCTTATTTTGGCGGCTCGGGTTACTTTGTGAGAAAGTAAATTGTACTGGATGACAGTAAATAGTGATAGTGCAAGTTGTAATGAAACATTATACAGAAGATTGCAGTTCAAGTAATGGAATATGATTATGATGTTAACGATCTATATAACGTAAAACTAGGAAGAAAAATAAGCCACCATCACTCGACGGTAACTGACTTGGCCAAGTTACGGGGGAAATCAACATCGATTCCACGGTTGACAGCCAACCAATAACTCATCAATTGCAAGGGAATCACGTTCAACAAGCCTTGCAAACAGTCCACAGTCAATGGAACATGTAATGTGGCATAAGCCTTGTTGCCGGCAACATCGTCGCCTTCATTACACACAACGATCGGACGTCCATCTCTGGCAGTAACCTGCTCGATAGCAGACATCACCTTGGGGAAGAGCGAATCACGGGTTGCAAACGCAATTATAGGAAGCTTGTCATCCACCAAGGCCAACACACCGTGCTTCAATTCTCCTGCCAACACACCCTCTGAGTGCATGTACGAAATTTCCTTGATCTTCAAAGCTCCTTCTAACGCGGTTGCGTGTTGGTATCCTCTACCTAACAAAAGCAACGATCTTTGGTCGTTCAAAGATTCGTCACACAATTTCTTTATCTTGTCTTCCAACAATAAAACCTTCTTGATTTGTTCGGGAATCTTTTGCAATCCTTGAATAATCTCCTTGTGACGCTCTTGCTTGGAGATGGAGTCATTAGACAACGACAAGGCAAACATCACAAGAGCAATGTACTGCGAAGTGTATGCTTTAGTTGAGGCCACACCAATCTCGGGGCCAGCATTAATATGAACACCACAGTGAGTCAGTCTAGACAAAGTGGATCCAACAGAGTTCACAATACCCACCGTCAAGGCTCCACGCTCCAAGCAGTATTGCAACGCCAAAATAGAGTCGGCAGTCTCTCCGGATTGAGATACAAACACACAAGTGTCGTCTCTAAACACAGGAGAACGTCTATCCAAAAAGTCGGAAGCCAATTCGACAGACACAGGGATCTCGGTGAGCTCTTCGAAAATCGATCGCGTGGCTAAACACGAATGATATGAAGTTCCACAGGCAATCATTATGATTCTTCTGCATCTACGAATGGTGGAGATGTATGATTTCAATCCACCCAAGTTGATCCTGTTGTTTTCAAAATCAATTCTACCTCTCATGGTGTTAAAGGTCGAATCGGGTTGCTCAAAGATTTCCTTTTGCATAAAGTGTTTGTAGGGGCCCTTCATGATCTCATTAAGCTCCATTTCCAAAGTTTGGATTTGTCTGGTGGTGGATTCACCGGCGGACTTCTTGACTCTGTGGATATGGAGTTCTCCATCGTAGATATGAGCAATGTCATCATCTTCCAAGAACAAGACTTTTTTGGTGTGCTGGATAACAGAAGCAGGATCAGACGACAAGAAGAATTCGACTGGCATGGGGATTCCGTCATCGGACAAGAAAGCTCTCGATTGAGAAGTTCTCAAGCTGTCACCTTGTGCCACAGGCAAAAGACCCAAATCTTTTTGAGTGTTCACATTATGGTTGACAGCCTGTTCGGTGGTGTCAGGGAATTCCACATCAACGAAATCAACCTTCAACTTTCTGTCCGTCTTCACACCAACCAACAATGGTGATCCCTTTCTGGTACCACATACTTCACCGGGGTAGTGGGTGGACTTAACCAATAAACCGTAAGAGCCTTCCAATTCGTACAACACTTGCTTGGTCAACTCACTGAGATCAACGGAGATACCCGCCTTCAAGTTGGTATCGTAAATGTGCTTGTACAATTTGGCAATACATTCGGAATCGGTCTCGGATTCAAATTTGTATCCCTTGGACAACAACAACGTCTTCAAGGCGTGGAAGTTGGTGATGATACCATTGTGAACAATCACGAATTCTCCCTTTGGGTCGGAGCGATGAGGGTGACAGTTCTCCACTCTGGGTTGACCATGAGTAGCCCATCTCGTGTGGGCAATTCCCACGTGGTTATCGAAGACCGGCGTACGGTCAATGTTCTGACGTTCAACCTCTTCCTTCAAGACCTTGACCTTACCAGGAATCTTGACAATGAGGGTCTCGTCCCTGTTGTCGCCATCAACCGCAATTCCACTGGAATCGTAGCCTCTATATTCCAACCGCTGAAGACCATCAATGAGGTTATCGACGATTTCGCCACGGGTTTTATCGACGAGGAAATTAACGTAGCCAAAAATTCCACTAATGTTAGTATTGATGATGATACGTTGCAACAACTGGCGCGTTGAAGAGGACCAAAACGAGCAGTTCCCGCGCAGTTAAAAGTCCCGTCTTAGTCGCAGGGGCTGCGGCAGCGAGAAATAGACATAGGATATAAAAGACAACTCCGAAACGATTAATCTCGGACCAAATTCACAGGTGTGAAGAAGATTTTTCCGAATCGAGAAAACAATGTCAGAGTATTCCCCGATCCTCTTCGTACGGTGTAGCCTTGTAATCTATTATCCCCTGTCCATAACTCCACGCACGGTGCCATGGTTTGTATTCTACTTACCACATTGTATAGTAGTTCGCAAAATGTGGGCGAAAGAACTTTTATACCCGATTTGAGATTAATTAGAATGAGGTAAACAATTGTGCGGCGCGCAGCATCACTGAAAATGCCAGCAGCAAAAGCGGGCAAGGCGTAGACACGAGGTACAAATAAGAATTGGAGTTGCAATATAGGAGACGTGGTGGTGCTTGGTCCAAGCTATACAAAAGCTATTTTTGGATATGGTGCTTCTAATAATATAATAAGGGTGCAATCTCGGCTGTGCACCCAGGGGGTCCCAGACGCTTCGAGACTATTTTTGGCGCTGCATAGAGTTACGAGAAGGTATGTGTGTGAAACGAGCGCGTAAGATGGGTACAGGTGAGCACGCTGCGTAAGTGTGGGTACACAGACCATGAATAGAATCCATTGGTACACTGGTACACTGGTACACTGGTAATTGGGGCATTGGGCATTAGTCAATTGCACAATTGCACTTTGTAGAATTGTAGTTGGTCGTCTTATTTGTCCTGCACTTGATCCCCTCGCACATGGGGCGTGCGGAACCAATCGTAACCTGATGTTCAAGCTACCGTTGGGTTCCTTAAAGACATTGCGGCCCAGCTCGCTCGCATGTCTAGGTCGTTTCCTGCTGTCTGTGGCAGCCACAAAGACAAAGAAAAAAGTCAATTCTCCTCTCCAAAATCTTCGTCGTTCAACTCCGTCTGACAATGGTAATTTGACCCATATTCTCTCGCTTTTCAATAAGAATGGAGCCGAAGATGCAAAATTGGAAAAATATCTTTCCCCAGTGAGCTGTGTCACCGTGGGAGATGCGTTTGAGCTTGGAAAAGTCCGCCTGCTTCTCGGCAACGAATGCCAAAAAAGAATGGTGATTCCCGATGAGGTGTGTGCTTTCCAGCTGGAAACGAAAACGGTGATGGTTTTGGCCAATGGATCGGTAGTAGGCTGGGGCGCCTCCGAGAGCCAGTTGACGTCGGACATAATTCCGAAACTTAGCCCAGCAGTGATCGAACCTTGCGTGCCGGAATCGGAAGAGATGGACTGGATCGACCTCGGCTACATCCCCGAAAAACCGCCCAACTACGGCAACTCGTATATGCAAGGAGAAATCATGGTTCTCCAGGGCGAGAACGAGGACAAGAAACTCTTGGATATGGCTGCATTTGCAATTGGACTTTCGCGGTCAACCCGGCTCTCGATCCTCGAAAATGCGTTGGAAAATCACATCCAATTGACGAGGAAAAACTCAATTAGTCTTTCCAAGGGCCACAGCATAAGCACCAACGAACACGATGTGCTCAAGCTCACCGGCAGTCTCTTTCTTCTCCGGGGGAAACTCAACCTTTACAGTGAACTTATAGAAACCCCCGACGTTTACTGGACAGAGCCCACGTTGGAGAAGATATACGAGTCGATCTCCAGAGCCATGGATGTTCCTTCGAGAATCTCGATTCTTAATCGGAAACTCGATTATGCAACCGACGAGCAACGGGCGCTTCTTGCAGTTCTCAACGAAAAGAAATCCACCCGCCTCGAATGGATTATTATTCTTCTCATCATGGTGGAGGTGGCGTTCGAATCGTTCCACTTTTACGAGAGCCGAAACTCCAATGAAACCACTTAAATTCGTACCTTCGCTGCACCGGCTGGACCATGGGAATATGCAGGCGCTGCTGCTGCTAAAACTGCCCGTTTGGGACCCCAATCGTCCTCTACGTACATGTAAATAGATCCGGAGTTGATACTTTAATGCACATTGAAACGACCCCATGCACGATATCCACATATTCACACCATTGACGGCCCATTTGGTCACAATCGCTTTCCTGTTTCAGTGCACCACATGGTTATTTTCCTCCGAATTCAACATCAAACCGGCAAATTTCGACACAAACTTTTCCATTACGAGCTGGTCCAATTATGACATATATAAGCCTGGGTGATGCGTCACTGTCTCTCCAATATGTTACCTTTGTTTTATATCTGCTTTGCCACAGTAGCACTGGCTGCAAAATTGTCCAATGTGTGGACTCTGCTTTCGATTTCCAGTCCTCAAGGTAATCGTCCTCAAGATATACATTCTGCTAGCTTAGGGTGGAGGATTGCAACTGGCGACGCCTCTTCTGGAGACACTTTTGATATCATTATGCCGGGAGTATTCCGGACAAAGTTTGGTGAGCAGCAGCTCAAGCTCGTTGTAGACGATACCACTTATGCCTTGTGTGATGCTTGGGATGGCTCCTATATCACTGATTACTCGAGTCTTCTGTGCACAGTCACTAGCGCTGTAAACACTGACCGGGACATAACCGCAACCGGAGTTGCTACGTTTGACTTTGTGTTTGGTGCCGGTGGATCTTCCAGATCTTCTGATCTTTACCAGGCCAGTCTTTACCACGCTGGAAAAAACACCATCAATTGGAGTGGACTTTCAACCACGGTGGACTTTGTTGGAGGACCATTTTTCAACGAAAATGATAACGACGGTTTGATCTACTATTCGAGATCAACTCCTCAGTTCAACGAGCAATTGTATGTTCTATCGGCGTCTTGTCCAGACGGCATCACATCAGGGTACACAATTATCACTTTTGAAAATTTCTACGACTGTTCCCAGTTCAGTATCAAGATGACCAAGGACTTGAATGATTTTTATCTTCCCGAGGGTTATGAAGATGTACCGGAGCTGCAAGTGATTTGTCAAAGTGGCCGTATTGCTGCAAGATTTGCAGATGTCCCCGCTGGTTACAGAGTGTTCTTACAGGGCTTGTACAGATACCCATTGACTTCAGATACTGTGTACCACGATTTTGGAGGAAACGTACAATGTCTGTCGGGACAAACCAAAACCAACAATTACGGAAGAGAGATTGTTGTCATTACTGGTGACTCTGAATCCAGTGGAAATTCAAAGGAAATCATAGTCACCACCACCACTTGGACCGAAACCTATACCACTGTCACCACTCTTCCATATGAGTCTACTGCCAGTACCATTACCATTGTGGTCGAGGTTCCCGACACTGACAGAACCACCACCACCACGACATACACTCTGCCATGGACGGGATCGTTCACGACGACAAAGACATTGCCGTACGAAACGGAGGGGCCCACGGTAACCGTTACCGTGGAAGTCGATGTTCCCACCAGCGAGAGTAGCTCCGAGAGTAGTCTGAGCTCCAGTTCTTCAAATTCTGTTTCAAGTTCTGACTCAAGCTCTGCGTCCGTTTCTAGTTCTGCCTCAACTTCGTCAATTGCTTCAAGTTTTTCCAGTTCTGAGTCGTTTTCTAGTGCTTCGAGTTCCGCGTCCGGTTCCAGTTCGGCTCCAGAGCTTACAACTACCACCACAACTACCACCACTTGGCTGAATCCCTATACTTCTACCACGACGCTTCCAATCACCTCGGGTGCTACAGAGGTGACCGTTATTGTCGAGGTTCCTACGGGAGGATGGTCCAATTCCAGTGTTTCGTCAACCTGGTCTTCCTCGTTGACTCTGGACAAATCGGTAGAATGTGAGACGTGTACCGTTACGAATCACGACACCGAGTCTACTACCACCGCTACAGTTCTGTGTGATGAGTGCCACAAGTCGCTGTCGGTGGCCGAAACATCACAGACTCAAGAGACAGAGACTCAAGGGACGAAAAAGACTCAAGAGGCATCTGAGACTCAAAAGACACCTGAGACTCAACCGACAGAAGAGACCCAGACGACGACCGAAACAGAACCCTGTGACGAATGTGAAGCGACCACTGCAACAAGTTTATTAGAGCCAACGGAGACTCTTGTTCCGCCATTGACCACGACAGCGCCACAAACAACTGTCCCAGAACAGCCTGGAACCAAGGGTCCTGAGGAGCCGGAAGAAACTGAGGAGCCTGAGGAGCCTGAGAAACCGGAAGAACCTGAATCTGAAGCACCTGAGGTAACAACCTTACCAAATGGGCCCGTGGAGCCTGCGGTAACAACACCAATTGAGCCTGAGGAGCCTGCGGTAACAACAACAATTGAGCCTGAGGAGCCTGAGGTTACAACACCAATTGAGCCCGAGGTAATAAGTTCTCCAGAAATTATAAACGAGCCAGAAACTACGGGAGTTCCAGGGCTAGTGACGATTCCAGAAGAGTCACCAGAGGAGTCAGAATCACCAGAGATAGAGACAGCCCCAGGGCCAGAGGAGTCAGAAACAGAGACTGCAGAACCACAAGAGACAGAAAGTCCCCAATTTTTTGTTTCTGAATTCACTTTCGAATACGTTACTGACGATTTTGCAGCAACTGAGACAGAATCTCCAGCAACCGAAACTCCAGTCGAAACCCCAACTACCAATTCGGTTGCCGCCGAGTCTGTCGTGTCGGTCTACAGTGGCGCAGCATCAAAACTTGTCCCGTCATTATTGGTGGTCCTACTTGGGTTGTTAGTATAGTTAGTTATAATTCATATATGCAGTGCAGGAAAAAGGAACCGATGGTAGCTGCAACTTGCGTCCCCTCGCTCCTGCACACCGAGAGCCGTTACCGGGAACCGCCGCCAATCATCAGACGGTATTCCTTATCACCC
Source organism: Meyerozyma carpophila (assembly GCA_030573695.1). NCBI lineage: Eukaryota > Fungi > Ascomycota > Pichiomycetes > Serinales > Debaryomycetaceae > Meyerozyma > Meyerozyma carpophila. Next base: position 579,659 of record JAJMDS010000004.1, on the reverse strand, counting down.
AAATATATGCAGGCCGAGGTAGACAACGTGAACAACGGTAACCACTTGTCTTGGCTTCGAATCGAGGCATACCAAGACTTTTAATCGCCCGAGATATGCACCCGACTGCGGCCAACGCTTTTCTGCAGCTCCCCCAGAATTTTGTTTTTCTACCTCGCAGATAAGGGTCTCTCGCTTGCTGCACAGGAGAGCGCCCCCGGCTGATAAGACACATCGATAGCGAATGCGAGCGCGCGCACGCTCGTAACCAGGAAAAAACATTTCGGTCTTCTTCAGATGCGCCTGCAGGGCGTTCCACGAAGAACTTGCAGCCGAGCACAATTATAAGGTGGGCGAAACCGGAACCGAGAAATTTTTCCAGGTGCTCACCAATCATAAATTGCTCAGCATATTGAGATTTAAGGACATACAAGATCATCAACTAGAGCCAAAGCATTCTGTCAACAATTCTGTCAACGATTCTGTCAAAGATTCTGTCAAGCAATTTTCTGTCAAAACCAAAGTTCATTTTAACATTTTACTAGCTTCACATCTCCAATGCTCAGTAGGAGAAAGCTCTTCGCAGAAGACAAAGAGTACAATGAAAGCTTGGTGTTGTTGTTCACCATTGCCAGTTCGATGATTTGGATCATGGTGCCCGGTTTGGCATTTTTGTATTCGGGTTTGGCCAGAAGAAAAAGTGCATTATCCATGATATGGGCGGTGATCATGGGCACATTCGTGGGGTGTTTCCAATGGTACTTTTGGGGTTATTCGCTTGCGTTTGCACCATCTTCCAATAATTTTATTGGCAACTTGAAATATTTTGGTTTCAAAGGACTCTTGGGATTATCGGACCTTGCCACAGATTATCCCGAGATTGCATTCGCCATCTTCCAAATGCAATTTATGGCCGTCACCGTGGCCATTTTGGCCGGTGCCCTCGTGGCAGAAAGAGGTCGGTTTCTTCCATCAATGGTGTTCATCTTTTGCTGGATCACCATCGTATACTGCCCAGTAGTTCACTGGATCTGGGGTGGCGGATGGGCTTCTTCGTGGCGAGGGGGTGCGTTGGATTACGCCGGTGGAGGTCCGGTGGAAATTCTTTCCGGTGTTTCGGCATTCGTCTACAGTGCATTCTTGGGTAGAAGAAACGAAACTTTGATGATCAACTATCGCCCTCACAATATCTCCACCATCTTCTTGGGAACCTCTCTTCTTTACGTGGGATGGCTCTTTTTCAACGGGTTTTCATGCTTGAATGCCTCCGCCAAGGTACCATACTCAATGATGAACACCCATTTGTGTGGAGCATTTGGAGCCATTTCCTGGTGTTTGCTCGATTTCCGGTTGGAAAAGAAATGGTCCATGGTGGCTGTCTGTTCTGGATGTATTTCCGGTCTCGTTGCTGCCACCCCATCATCAGGAATGATCCCATTGTGGGCATCGGTAATCTTGGGTATCACCGCCGGTATCGTGTGTAACTTTTCCACCAAAATTAAGTACCTTTGCAGAGTCGATGACTCGCTTGATGTGTTGGCAGAGCACGGTATCGCCGGTATCGTTGGTTTACTTTTCAATGCCATCTTTGGCTCTTCCACAGTCATTGGTTACGACAATGTTACCGACCATGCGGGAGGCTGGATCGACCACAATTGGAAACAATTATACGTCCAAATCGTTTACATTCTTGCTACCGCTGCCTACTCGGGTGGAGTTACGGCAGTGTTGTGTTTCGTCATAAACAAAATTCCAGGATTGCATTTGAGAATAGACTACAATGCCGAAGAAGTTGGTGTTGATGAGGACCAAATCGGAGAGTTTGCATACGATTACGTCGAGGTCAGAAGAGACTTCTTGGACTGGGGAACCCCAACTGTTGCCAAGGAGGAAGAAGATAGGGCCCAATCTATTAGTGAACCTGACAACGAAGTCAGTGAGGGAGCAGTCTACGAAGGAGTAACTTCAAGCTCACAAGGTTCGGTACTGGGGGTACCCGTCAACGAAAAACAGGATTAGAGCTGGAACCAGCAACAAAAGGATAAAATCGTAGCATTAATAGGGTAGGAATTAAAAACATTATAAACGCAGTTTCAGAGAAAAGTAATGGTGGAAAGCTGGTTCGAGCAACTTGCAAGCAGTCACATAGTCTTCAAGCTCATTGTAGATTTGGCACGAAAACCGACAGTAGAACTTGCCATGGTGCACAAATAACTGGACATATGTGTTATTATTGTAAGCCAAATGGTACTGAATAGCATCCACGCATTTCTTAACTTTGCTGATATCTGTAACGTCTAAACCTTCGCTGCCAACATCTTTGGCAAACTTTTCTATGGGGACCTCTATATTAATCATAGCCGTGGTCAACGACTTGGATTCATTTTCTAAGATTTGGGTTCCGGGCCATACATTTTCGGTGATTTCTTGGCCAACTTTCAAGCAGAGTTCATGGCAATAATTGGTGATAGCCTTCTCTCCACCTATGGATTTTCTGAACTCAATGGCAGGGATAATACACGATATCTGGGCATATGTCTTTGACCCCACAAAACTGAATTTATCAATGAATCGGTTCTTTATATCTTCCGGATCCAATTGTAGTTCTGCCTCTTCGTCAAGATAGGAATAACTGATAGGCATAGTATGAATCTTACCTTGAATACGGGGGTCAACATAGAGCACGGCACAGCCTCTAGGAACGTAAAGCCATTTGTGCAAATTGGAAGTGTATACGTCGGGTTTCAAATCACCCAAATCGATGTCAATGAGACCTATGGAGTGGGCACCATCGATCAACGAAATCACATCGAATTCACGACACAAAGAAATCAATTTTTCAAAGGGAAACCTGACGCCAGGAATCGAGGTGACTGTATCAAACAATGCCAATTGTGGACGAGAGTTCTCAAACACTGCCCTGTATTTTTCAATAATCTCATCGTCCTCTATTGGGTATTTGATATCCACAGCTATGATTTCCACGCCCACTCTGTCTCTCAAGAACTGCACAGTTCGAACACAACTGTCATAGCCAGTACTAGCCACCACCACTTTGTCCCCTTTTTTGAAGGGGTAAGAACGAAGAATTGTATTGACCCCGGTAGTAGCATTGTCCACAATGGCCAAATTTCGATAGTCTGTATTGAGGAAGGTCCCTAGTGCTTTCAACAGCTCAATATACTCACTCTTGAGTTCAAAGCGGGCATACCGGTCGGGAAACTCGTGATCGTGGTTCAAAGCAGCTAGAAACTTTTCATGAATCGGAGCTGGAGTCAAGCCATATGAGCCATGGTTGACAGGAATGACCTCGGGAGCGAGTCTGGTAAAGTATTTTTTGCGCAATTCATGCCCAAAAGGAACTGACATGCTGATAAGGGTCGGGGCTGATAAGTTCAATGAGGTCGCATTTACGGATTGTGTATTGATAATCAGAAATTAAGGAAAGTGCCAAAAAGTGAAAATTTTCAAAATTGCACAAGCTCGAACTAAAACAAGACTCACTCTTCACATTCTTCTTTCACATTCTTCACGCTTCAAAATTTTCTCATCTTCTACCCTTTCCATGCTACTTTTTCTATTGCTCTCCGAGCAGCGCCGGTACCGGCGCGCACGTGACAATACCCCAGACTGCAGTCTGGATACTCACCGCATCTCCGCTCGTGCGGTGATGAAAAAAAAAAATTCAAGTGAGTCAGCGAACATTTAAAACTTGTTGATCCCAAACCAAAAAAAATCAACATGAGAGCTGTCAGACGTGCTCTACAGACCCCGGCCACCAGGTCCATCTGCAAACAACAGCTTAGGGCCATTTCAAAGTCTGCCCAGCAAAATGCTACCATGACCCAAAGGCTGCTGCCTTCATCCCCACGCCCTACTCCGGCGCCAGCTTTCAACCATGAGCCCAGCGGAGCTGCTAACGAATCTGGAGAGAGGCCCTCGAACAAGAGACAGCTTAGACGTGAGCAGCTCATCATGGACGACTCATTCATTGGACTTACTGGAGGTGAAATTTTTCACGAGATGATGTTGAGACACAATGTTGACACTGTGTTCGGATATGCTGGAGGAGCTATTCTTCCTGTTTTCGATGCCATTTACAACTCGGACAAGTTCAAGTTTGTTTTGCCACGTCATGAACAAGGTGCTGGACATATGGCGGAAGGCTATGCTCGTGCTTGTGGTAAGCCCGGTGTTGTTCTTGTCACTTCTGGTCCCGGTGCCACCAATGTGATTACTCCTATGGCAGATGCTTTAGCTGACGGTGTTCCATTGGTGGTTTTCACCGGCCAGGTGCCTACTTCTGCCATCGGTACCGACTCTTTCCAAGAAGCTGATGTCATTGGTATTTCCAGATCATGCACCAAATGGAATGTTATGGTTAAAAACGTTGCTGAATTGCCCCGTAGAATCAACGAGGCGTTTGAAATTGCTACCCTGGGAAGACCTGGACCTGTCTTGGTCGACTTGCCCAAAGATGTCACTGCCTCTATTTTGCGTGAATCCATTCCTATCAAGACCACCTTACCATTCAACGCCTTGAGTCAAATCACCCGCCAGGCGGCCACAGAGTTCACCATGGAAGCCATCCAGAGATCGGCAGACATTTTGAACAAGGCCAAGAAGCCAATCATCTACGCCGGTGCTGGTGTCATGAACAGTGAAGAAGGTCCTCAACTTTTGAAAGAATTGGCTGACAAGGCTAACATTCCCGTCACTACCACGATCCAAGGTCTTGGTGCTTTTGACCAACGTGATCCAAAGTCGCTCGACTTCCTTGGTATGCACGGAAATGCTGCAGCCAATACCGCCATTCAAAATGCCGACGTTATCATCGCCTTAGGTGCTCGTTTTGATGACAGAGTCACCGGTAAGGTGAGCGAGTTTGCACCTGTGGCTCGTGCTGCTGCTGCTCAGAACAAGGGAGGAATTATTCACTTCGAAATTAGTCCTAAGAACATCAACAAGGTGGTTGAGGCCACTGAGGCTGTCGAGGGAGACTTGGCTATAAACTTGGCCAAGTTTATTCCATTGGTAAAGAGCGTCAAAGAGAGACCCGAGTGGATGGGACAAGTTCAAAAATGGAAAGAAATGTACCCATATGCTTACTTGGAAGAAACACCAGGTTCCAAGATTAAACCGCAAACCCTCATTAAAGAAATCTCCAAGCAATCCAGCACTTACGGAAAGGAGGTTATTGTCACAACCGGTGTGGGACAGCATCAAATGTGGGCTGCTCAACATTTCACCTGGACCAAGCCTCGCACCATGATCACCTCTGGTGGTTTGGGAACGATGGGTTATGGTTTACCCGCTGCAATTGGAGCCCAGGTGGCCAAGCCAGATGCAATTGTCATAGACATTGATGGTGATGCTTCGTTCAATATGACATTAATGGAAATGTCTTCTGCTATTCAAGCCAATGCCCCAGTCAAGATCTGTGTTTTGAACAACGAAGAACAAGGAATGGTTACTCAATGGCAATCACTCTTCTACGAACATCGTTACGCCCACACCCATCAATCCAACCCAGATTTCATGAAGTTATCTGAAGCTATGGGACTCAAGGGTATTCGTGTGTCAAAGCAAGAAGACTTGGTATCCGGTGTCAAAGAATTCTTGGATTACGAAGGTCCCGTTTTGATGGAAGTTATTGTTGAGAAGAAGGTGCCAGTCTTGCCTATGGTTCCAGGCGGTAATGCTTTGGACGATTTCATTGTCTACGACGCTGAAGTTGAAAGAAAAGAGAATGAGTTGAGAAAACAAAGGACGGGTGGTTTGCATTAAAATGAGAAGTAGATGACATAAAAAGTAAATTATTAAACGCTTAAGAATATATTCGAGAATACCTGGCATACCTGGCATACATTTTACCTTTGACTGGCAAAAAAATATTCTTTTCAGGTGGACTGAAAAAAAGAAAATTAGCCCGACGCGGGGGTCGAACCCGCAGCCTTTTGATCGCTTCTCTTATATAAGAGTCAAACGCTCTACCGATTGAGCTAGCCAGGCCAATCGCTGAGGACTTAACCGCTACGTGCAAATATATAGTGCGCCTAAGACTTCCCCGCTAGCATCCCACGCGGTAATACCCGGCACCCGGTTAGCTACAGTCTTTGCGGATGTATTTTCCCCATACTCCCGGGGATCCGAGACTGCAGACAAGGTCCCCGTTCACCCGATGTCTGGGGCATTTGGTACTACAAGGAACAACAACGATTTCATCTTCAATTTACACATAGTACACAACATTGCTGCCTATATGTCGAAATGGGTTATTCCAAGGAGGGTGATACACAGTCTGCGGGCTCAAGGCTGTCAAATCTGAATATGAAGTTAATCAATACCACTTCTGGGCCGCGAGTATCTCAAGCTTGTGATCGGTGTAGAATCAAGAAAATCAAGTGCAATGGCCTAACTCCTTGCCTGAACTGTTCTAAAATCGGGTTTGATTGTAAAACAAGTGACAAGTTGACTCGGAGAGCTTTTCCAAAGGGATACACCGAGAATTTAGAAAGACGTATAAGAGACCTTGAAGAAGAAAACGAGCGACTAAAAGCAGAAAGAGGAAACAACGTCGCTCCGGCAACAGAAGCTCACAGCCCTGACCGACTCAAAGAAGAATCTCGTCCAACCACCACGTCTACTACTTCGAATCCACACCAATCTTCTGTACCCATCAATAATCCTATCGATCAGATATTCAATCTTGATAGCAAGGGAGTAATAATTGGAAATGATAACTTGAATTTCGAATCACAGTTCAATCATTTGCTCATCAACCTCAACCTTCCATTTCTTAAGATCACCAATTCTCACAACTACCTTTTGAACGACCCAAACGCTTACTTGTACCACCCGGCGTACACTGCGTACAACCAGTTCCATAACCGCGATTTGGATATCATTTACAATCCTTTGACGGCAAGAGACTCGGCGCACGATATGCTCGACGACGTGTCCAGCCTTACCAACAAGCAACTTCCCAAAGATATCTACGATTTGTTCATAAAATTGATCAACAATTTCAAAAATCTTTTCAGCAGCAAGAAGGAATTAGACAACCAGATCATTCAATTTTTCCTCAATTACAACATTTTCATTCCAATTTTTGATTTCAAAAAATTCATGCAATCTTATGATGCGTTCCATACCATGTATCCCTTCATGTTCACATACGACGATGCCACCATTAACGGTTTCAACATTCTGAGCAACGACTATCGAGTTGTAAATGAATATTTGATGACAGTGGTTCAAATCTATGCAATGATCATGATGAACGATCCCACTATCAATCTCAACTTACTCTTGAACCATCCTAATCCGGGGTATGCCAACACCACCTTGATTAAGGGAGATAAAACCCATGCAACTTTGACCATCATAAGGTCGTTATATGATTTCCTTCCCTACCTAAATGTTCAGCATGTGTCAGTTACTCAATTGCAAACTTACATGCTATTCTTATACTATTCGCTCATTACGAACAACAAAGAGAAATCTTTGGTGTTATCTGCCCTTGTCAATGCTTTTATTGGGATCTTGGGAATAAATCTCAATTCAAAGAACCTTTTCTTCAATGATTTATCCTTGAACTTGGAACAAAAGCGAGATCGTGTGAAGATCTTTTGGGTGTTCAAAGTCTTGTTGAAATGCTTCAACTTGAAATTTGGTTTCAAACCTAGTATAAACACCACCGTCATCAACCCAGTTACAATTGATCGCTATTTCGAATTGACCCCAGAAAAGTTGAGTCTGTTATTGGACTCGTCACGAGGTACTGATGAGCTATTCACGACGCTCTTAAAACCCAGTGTGGAGTTTCTCAATTTGGTAAACATCATCATCCCATCGTCTTTCTCTCCTAATTATTATCAGTACTTGAAACTGGGGTCAAACAACAATCTGGGCCATCATCATCGAAAGCATCCCAAATTAGACTGGATTTTAAACGACGATGATGGTGATGGAAACGATGGTAATTTGAATTACAATTACAATCAGTTTTTAACCATCGACAAAAATCTTTCGAATTGGAGGTATTCGCTAAAAGAGAAACAATTGAATTTGGTGCCACTTCAATTACAGATGAACTTACCCATACTATCAAGTCAGACCACCAATGACTTGTATCACAAGATAACTTCAAATAACGCCCAATCAAGCTCTACGATCTCGAGAGAAGGCATGGTCAACTACTTGCTGACTGGTGTTCCAGATATATTCACTGCTAGTCAGCTCATAAAAATCCAGCTCAATTTCCATTGCTTGTTAATCAGGTCTATGAACTACATCAATTTTGTCATTGACAAAGAATTGACCCATCCTTACTATGTGAAAATTTCCAATATTTCAAGAGAAGTATTGACTTACTTCTTACTCATATTTCAGCATGTGGGCGCAGCCGACGAGATCGATAAGATTCCAGCCTCAAGCGGTGAGCCCGGATCGACAATGGGACTAGGAATTGATGAAGATGACGATGGCTTTGTGATTAATGATTTTCTGTTCAAAAGGAGAAAAACTAACAGCGGGTTCAATAACCAAGTCAAGTGGAAAGTTAGAGAACTTCCCCCCTCCCCCTTCAACTGCATGCTTAATGGGTTATCCATGACCATTATCAATTTCAAGAAGTCGATTCTTTTACAAATGCTCTTTTTGTTGGTCAGTCTGACCAAATTCTTCAAGAAAGAGGGTCTCGTTGCTGATAATGTTACGAGTACTTTGAACAACAGTATCAATTTGTTCATCAAAATATTCATCAACTATCAAACCAATGCAGCTACTGTTTTCACCAGTCAAGAGTCAAAGGCCAAGAAGTATAAGGAAGACACATTATTCAGAAAATTGATGAACGATGAACTTCGAGATCAGATTTTACGTGAGCCACGAACCAACGGAGATGACAGCGACGATGACGAGCTTGGATCGAGTAGAGGGATAAATGAAACTCACGAGACCATGGACATTGATTGGGACGACGAAGACATGGATGAAGACTTGAAATACTTGAAGATTCTCAAGTTTGTTCAGTATAAAATCAACTGGCTTCAGGAAAAGTCGGATCACAAACTCAAAAGAGCAAGAGCTTTGCGGCAGGAAAGCTCCAGGCAGCCCACGCCAGCAGTGGAGTCTTCCGATGACAAAAGGCAGCAAGTCAAACAACCTAACCTTGTGAATATGCCATTAGGGTTGACTGGAGTCCCAGGTTCATTACATGAAACCGACTCATTGAGCAGTTTTTACTGTTCTACTTCCCCAGCTGGTCCTTCTCCGGCCCCTTACTCGGCTACAAGTCTTTTATCAAAGATGCAATCGGAACCACGTATCGATATGGCCGACCCGAAAGAAGAGAAGAATGGAAACCAACCTGACGAGAGATTGGTTGCAAATGATTTGATAAATCTCAAACGAGGCTACAGTAAAAGCGGACTCTCTCCGGAATCCCCGGTATGGAACTACACACCAAACTCGACAAGTCCTGGAGGCACAACAATCAACCCAGATACCAAAACGCACTAGAGGTAAAAGGCTTATACGCAGGTTGCGCCGGGGAAAAGTGTGGCGGGGTTAAGTGTCTGGGGAAACGCATTTGTGTGCATAATGATAGGAGTGCAGCAGAATTTTTGATCACAAATGCGGGGTTTTTTCAGGTGTCATACCGCGGTAAAATTGATAATGCGGCGTATATTCCAGAATATACTATATTCTTAACCCCACATTAGCTTATCGCCCTGCATTCTGCGCCTCTCGCGCCTGATATCTGGCGATTTGATTTTGTCTTCTTTTTATTCTTGGTTTTCAAGTATATTTATTCACAATGCCTTTTCAACACTTTACCGACCACTTTAACAACTCAACCATGACCCCATTGGGTGACCAAGAGCATGAGAGGAGAGACTCGTACTTTGACAACGAGGTCACCATTGGCGACTCAACCTCACTCGAAGCTGATATTGCAGCTGCTGAGGAGGATTCAAAGAAGGAGCTTGAAAATCCCAGCATTGCAAGTTTGAGGTCAGAGACTTACCACTTGTCTTCAGATAACTTGATTGTAAACTTGTAGTCAATTTGCAATCATTGAATCGGCACCAAAAGTGAAAAAAAATATCTATTCAAAATTTAGTATTAGGAGTTAAAGGTTAATAAATATGGGTTCCATAATCTTTAGTTGTAAACTCAGCTTTTCCACATCATTCCAATCGCAAGACTCTACTAGATGGAGGGTGTCGATTTTCGCTCCCATTTGTAAAGCTAGTTCGTAGAGACAATGAGCTGCCGAGTTTCGAATATAGGTATTCGAATGTTTGCATGCTACCCAACATAATCGCTTTCTTGCATCCCGCATGCTACCATATTCTGGCATACTAAGGAATAAGAATATTCTCAAAACCAACCTTATCCGAGTCACATTATTGGTGTTGATATGAAGGTTGTAGCTTCGAATGTATAGCCTCTGGTAGTCAAAATCAGATGGAAATATAAAACCTGATTCAAATAATTTCACAAATAAGTTCAAGGTACTTGTGTAAGTATTAATTGCTCGTGAAGATTGGTGGTGTAGTGGAATATCTTTTGGAACCAAAAGAATTTGTAGGATGCTTTGAAAGACAGATGATAGTCTGTCTGGCGCAAGCTGTCTGAAAAAAACCAACATTGCTCTAAAAGAGGCATTGATAACATCGCTGGGACCACGTATGGCCGCAGCACTGAAGACGATTCCTCTCCAGAACGGCACAGATAATGTGGATTCATATTTTTCAAGCACCACACCTCTATAATATTCAAACAAGCGAGTGAAATATGTTAGTGACAGTTCAAACACCTCCTTTTCACCCACCATGAGCTCGAATGCCTTAACTCTCAATCTATCAATTTGCTCACCACTGATTCTAACGAGTCGCTTGTTCAACTCTGATGCCAATGGTTCAAAAATGGGCCGGTGCACTTGGATAAGCTGTATTGTTGAATAGCGTACCTCAGAACCGACATCTCCTTGTTCGGTTCTTGTGTAATTGTCAAGGCACTTGATGATACCCAATAATGTGGAATGATCGTCCTTATGCAATGGGAACTGCAACGAAAAGCTATCTAGAATAAGAGCTTTCATAGCGCAAGATAGCTTGTCTTTATGAAGCAAGTTTACGAGCCTTTCAGATTGGTACCGTGAGCATTTAACAGAGCTGATGCTTTTTGCAAAAACCTTGTCTCCACGCTCTATCAATTCGAGAGCCGCATCGTAATCTTGGTCTGAAAGTGTCTCACAAAGATGCAAGTATTGCTGTAGAAGGATATCAAGGTCGTCGGAATCAACACTCATTGTAACCACCGGAAGATCGTGCCAGGCTCGAGAGGAGTCAAAGTCAATGCCTAAAGTCTTACAAAGCACGAGGTATAGAATATACGTCTCTGCTTTAATTGCTGTGATCACCTTTAGGTTTTCTGATAATTCCGAATGAAAGGAACGACCCGATTCTAGTATAAAGCGACGAGCACTTTCCGATTTAAATGCAAGAGCCACGATAGAATAGTGAATATGATCTGAATGCTCATTGTACAATCGAAATAGATTTTCAAAGAACCTTGGAATCATATCTTGGGAGAGATTGTCATTATCAAGAACATTGATAAGGGTTCTAATACATCGTTTCTGTAACTTGAAATCAACATCTTGGTCAGGTATGTTCTTCAATATTGGCGAGAGAAGCTCATCCGAGCATATGTCAAGCTTGAGTAACTCTTCTACGAGGATGAAGGTTTCTTGAGACTCTGAAATGGCCTTGAAGGTCATCAACTCGATGATTCTGATGCTTGTCTCCCCTAAGCGTTCTGAATCACTATGGTCAAGACAAAGCCGACCGTGACGACCTATAAGCTCCTGGATAACAGATATTCCGCAACGGCGAATAATCAAATCTCGGTCAAATATCGATACCTTCAAAATGTCTTGCAAGATGGTCAAAAACATCTGCAGGTTACTTGTTTCAAGCTTCTGGGCCAGATCCGGAGTCAAGAGGCGGATGATAGCCCATAAGACAAAGCACGAAGCATCTCTTACCAGTACACCTAATTCACTAGAGCCCAGATAGGATTCAAAGAACAAATACTTGTGGACCACGCTCAAGACAAGTGGAATTGTATGGATGGGCAACGATTTGTTCATCGCTACAAACCCAAAGAACAATAGTAGGGTGTGTATTCTGTGAATTGAAGTCACAGCATCATCCACTTCAAAAGTTCTGGTGAAATTTTGTCCATCGATTTGAATTAGTGAGTGGGTGGTGAACTGCTTGAAAAGAAATTGAATCAACTGGTCGTGATAATTCACCGCCCTTCTTGAAAGTGACCGAGATATTAAGGCTAAAGCTTTTGCCGTGCTATATCTGAGTCTGATGTCGAAAGATGAGGACAGGTCCATCATCTGCTGAACTAGAATGGTGATGACCTTAGACACATCTTGATATCTACCACATGACAAAAAAGAGTCTGCAATTCTGGTCAGAAGCTTAATAAAGTAGAGCAACCTTAGGCCGTTTGGACGGGCGATATCCAAGTACATTGAGTCTAGTAATAGAATATCCCGAAACACCAAATTAGAAATGTATTGACCAGATTCTAAAGTGGCCAATTTGAGGACCTTGTTTAGCACCATCAGATAACCTAGTTTCTGTGTTTCGTTATCTGATCCCATCAGCCATGTGGGAAGGATATTGTTTTCATAAAAATGGGAAAGAGTGCCATTGCGAAAAGAATCTGGTCTGGTGACAATGCGTGAAAGTAGGACCAGGGCTCCGATTTGTGACTTAGAAGCATAAGATGAACACAATCTCTTGGTGGCACTCGAAATAAGCTTGGGAATTATATCAGGCTGCACTTTTTCTAGTGGAAATGGTGCTAGGACTGAATTTGATAGCCACAATGACAACATAAAAATTTCGTTTTCGTCGTTTCCTTCATCAGAATAGCGCAAGTAAAGGTCATTGAGCGAGTACACATCACTAGGGAAGCAGTTAGTGACGATTTTATAGCCACGAACCTTGGCCAAGCAATACACCACCAGAGCTATAGAACCAGTGAATGCATTTCCATGTGGCTTTTTGCCCACGATCAAGAACTTTTCAGCAAGTGCCTTGATATAGTCGTTCAATTTCGAGTCCAAAAGACTTGGTGATGTTTCAAACTCATCAATTCTGCTATTAAGTTTGACGACTATAGCATTGAGATGGCTAGTACTCGCATTTTCGATCAGCAACAACTGTGATAATAACGATGAGATTTCTGCATGTAAATGATCTTTACGCCTCGAAATCCCGTCACCAAAAGAAAGATCTATATCCATTCTGGCTCATTTTGTCAATACTGTGAATGAGAGGTACCTATGAAATCAAATTGAGTTTCCTGCACCTGGCGCACGGTGATCGAAAATTTTGTTTGACAGAATCTTGACTTCAACCATGTCTGTTGCCAACGCCGCCAAGCAACAGTTCTACAAAATTACTCAGCTTCGTTCCACCATCGGGTGTCCTCCCATAGTAAGGAAAAATATCACAGCCTTGGGATTGAAAAGAAGACATCAAATAGTGTACCAGCGAGTATCTCCTTCGACCGCCCATAGACTTCGTAATGTTAAAGAATTGGTCAAGATCGAACTTGTAGATGAGCCAAAATCTAAAGAAGAGGTGAACAAAGAGAGAAAGTTCAATCCTGGGTTCGAATTACTCAAAAAAGGTGCTGAACGAACATACCAGTAGATGCGAGGTTTCAACAGGAACAAATGAAGTGATCACGAAAATGAAGATTCCGCTGAAAAGACCATAAAGCATAACAGTACGACTCGGCAGCCCAAGCTTGTATATAACCAGCGTCCAGCGAACCTTGGGAAGTTGAAGTACGCCGAATGCTGCTCCGTGAGTGCTAGCCAAGAAAGGAGCCGAATGAAGAGATTTGATAGAGGAAGTTATTAGGTTTTCGTACTCAAGTTAGCTTCTATTCGGTGGCTTGATATAGAAACTCAAGTGTGTACCAATAGACATAAATGCATGTATTTCGATATCCAACATACAGAAGAACCAAGAAACGGAAATTACAAGTGAACAAAACAATTGGTGGCTATGAATACACTCGTGATTATGATTGATAAGTAGTCACTTCCCGATATATGACCTAACTAGTAGCTGTCACCACCTTCTCCAGAATATAGAGTCCTGCACAATGACAATCAGTTCAAGTCTGCAAAAGTTAATTAATCGGCATACAGAAGTAACTCAAACTTGTCCAGACAACTAAATAGCGGCCGTACAAAACACTGGTACTCTCATACACATCTTTTTCGTTTAGAATGGCGTTGTGTAAATCCGGCCAATTGATTGGCCCATCACCGCCTAGTCACGTGATCGTGATGGTGAAAAAACATCCAAGGTCAATTGAACCAATAGTTATAACCTCTTTAGAGTGTCCACGGTTATTAACATAGCGTGCCAATTAAACGCATAACACATCACATACGGCTACAAACGATGGTATTCACAATCAGGGCCACCCAAAGGAATCGACTTACTAGTTCAATATTCACTTCAACATTTGCAATCTGCTTCACTTTGGTAGCGGCCAATTCGCTTCTTCCATGTCCTGTTGATAGTGTTCACGGTAATGAGTCGATACTCGATGACCGCATAAAGCGTGCCAATGAAAACAAAGAGGAGAAATCTCTGTGAGCTCTGTTGGAAAATCAGCCCAGGACAGAGAATAATGTTTCATGGCCAGTTTGGCCAAAAGACTGGCTGACTAGGTGCTACCTAGGTGCTGACTGCTTTAAATTCCAGAGCACATATAGACAGTACAATTTCTTGCATTGAAGTGATGTCATTTTGATCGAGATATCGCGAACCGAACTGTCCATTCCTTGCATACAATTGAATTGCACCTGTTATCGACCTCTGATAACATTGCCTTTCAAAGGTTCATTGATCAGCCATAATGCCTGCCATCAATTGCCCTCATATATTTACTCATTTCATTCTTGTATAATAGTTTCTTTTGCCTTGCGAAGAGAAGATATTACAAAGTTAATTTACAATAGCCAAGATTACCAGATATCTGTAGTCACAGATTATTCCCGATGAAATAATCGTATCCACATTTCATCCACATACCATTCAATTTCGCGATGGGCTAGTCGGTCTGGTCGACCCAAGATCGAGTGGACCTCTGGAGTTAACAAACAATGTTACCAACATTAAAGACTACTTTCTGACAATAGTATTATTCTTCTCGTCTGAGTTCAGTTCGAATAGCTCTGATAATGAAATAGCTATTGGTCAATGAGCTTCCAAGGTCAAAATATCACCGAATCGCAGAAGTGTAATCTGCCATACAGAGGCAAGATTTGATTTTTGAATGCTTATGGCATTGGTAGTGCTGGTATGACAACAATTGACTGTTTGTCAGCGATATTTTTGATCAAAGCTCACATAAAAGATCAAGTGCATAGAATGGAATACCAAGCTGTACAGGCAAAGAGTGGTGCTCTTAAACCATCCTACATGTTGGAATTTACGGTATATTCGTGTTTCTTAGTAAATTGCACACTTCATTCGCAGCCAGTACCCTTTAATAAATCGCAGTGTATGGAGTTACTGAGTTTCTCATTCGACCGTTAAGTGTTATGACCGTTTGCGGAACTACCTCGGCATAATGTTGTAATCTCCGTCGTAAATTCAATTCAGAAAGAATTTACTCAATCAGGAAAGTTATCAAGGGAGTGTTGCGGCCGCAAATTACTTATTGCGGAAATCTCTATGCGCCAAGTTGTCCCATACCATCGCACCACCAAAAATAGTACGTTTTACCTGGTAAATAACTGGTGAAGAATTGGTATACTAAACCTCAAAGATAGCTGAAAAACGGATGACACTACTATATCATCCCCATTGATACCTATGATGACCGTTTTCCATGTATTGTCACTAATATTAGGTTCCATGCCTATGGCATTGTATGTATCGAATTTGCCACATTAGGAAATTGGTAAATAACAACAATTAATAAACCGGATTAGGAAAGGTTCCACCGATACCAGCCCCGTAACTTCACGGCTGGCATCCTATAATAACTGCACACCACCTCCAATTTCTTCGGAGAGTTTATAGACGGAAGAATGTCATGCATACTCCATTCTTCAATTTCCCTCGATTATTCTTTTCCCTCGAGGAACCAGTTTGATGACATTAGAAAGGGACTCCTCTTACCTCGCGATGCCCTCATCCTGCAAAATCTCACATTGGAAAGAATGCCACAAGCTAAAGATCCCATTCGAGTAACACAACCAATCCATAAAACTTTCTCAAGTCAACGCCAAGACGACCCATTGGAAGCCCTTTACGAAAAATCCAAAAATATCATAGACTCATATACCGAAAGTATGATGCAAAATTCATTTTCAACAAACCCTTCAACGGCCACTGGTGGCAAGAAACTTCTCCCAAGCAAGAAAATCGATGAAGCATTCGTTGAAAAGCCTCAAGGTTACCATTTTTCACCTTCCGCAGGCAAAACGTTGTACTTTTCACCCAAATTCACCAAGAAGACAAATACCACTGTACCACAATCGACCCCAGACGCTAAAGATGCAACCAGAAGAAAACTTGATTTTGGTACTCAAGGTCAATCGAAAATGAGAAAGGTTGACCTTTTGCAACTGTCAAGTAAGAAGAGTGCAACTCCGGTGCAAATTTATGAAGATTCGCAGCCAGAGCCGGAAGAAGATAACCTTGCATGCCACGCAGGTCATATATTACGCATGGCTATGGACACCACGTTGTTGGGGTCCAGCTATAACTCTAGCATGAACTCGTCGTTTGGGTTCAATGATTCAATTTTAGGTTCCAAGAGGAACATCCTTGACCTTGAAGGTGAGGAAAGCATCACTCGCAGTCTGAAGCGTGAGCACAACTTGAATACCAACAAGGCCACAAAGGTGGAAATCAGTGCTGAAGATTTGAAAAATGCTATTTACGCAGATTGCTAACCATTTAGAACAATATCACGAGTAATGAACTTCAAGTAGGCAGCATCACGAGAGTCCACGGTAAAATTGTATTGTCGAGAAAAGCCAGGGAGGTTTTCGTCAGTGATAGAAGGATCACTTTGACATATCTTGTGATGATTCCAGTAATCCTCAAAGTCATCTGGTGCTATTTCCTTTCTGGAAAGCTTCTGAACATACTCTATTGCAAGCTTGGTAGATGTGTTGCTCTTGACAATTGGTATGGGAAGGTTTCGAATGAGGTCCAGTACTCTGCCATCAATTACACCCGAAAAGTCAGATATATAGCCGTAGAGATAGTACTGGAGTAGGTCATGAAAGTTGCCTCTCAACGAGGCTGAAATGAGACATCTATAATTGTCGTGGGTGAGTGAAGTGTTTTGAGCTTTCATGAACTGATAAAGATACAAGCTGCAAAGTTTAGCAGCGTTTGAGTTTGCAAGCGAGTTTAAAATTATATCGAGTGTATCGTGGTCCACAAACACCTTGAATGACGCAGGATCAAATCTCTGGAAGGCCAAAAGTGCTCTGACCATTCCTGTAAATGACTGGTATAGATTAATATGATTCAAAACGCTGTTCAAGAATATCTTGGCCACGTCGGAAGAATACTCCATTCTTTTGATGTAGGCTAAATGGACGTTGATTAGCGAAGAAAGTGCTTGAAGATTGGCCACTGCATTTCCACGAGGGTTGTTAATCGCTCCAATGGGTTTCATAGGACACTCGTCTTCTTCCGGCGCGGTATCTTCGCCTGCGCTAGAATCATAGTTCATATACCTGTGAGACATAGGCTCGGTAATATCCTTATAAGTGAGAAGGTCACGGCCTTCTCTTCTCAACTTTTTGTTTAGTCCAGAGATGATGTCGAGTACTCTCATGATGGTCTCGTCGCTATGTGTCTGAGAAGGAACATGATAGCAATATGCTTGGATTATTTCAAGAGATAACTCTTTGGTTAGTGATTTTCTACCCTGCAATGATTCATGGAGAAAGTATGACTCAATCATGGCAAGAGTTCTTTGCACATCTCCGTGGAGTGCAAATGTATGCAAAATTTGAAGAAGCGTCTCTCTGTTAAAGAGCTCACTTACATTGCTGTTGTCGAGTTTGGGAGATATGTCATGGTCAAAAATGTGGGCCAATAACCGGTAGTGACTATTCTTCAATGCAAAAGACAAAAACTTGGTAGAATCCATGGGTTTTATCGGCTGTATTACTTGAAGGATGTGCAAGACCTCATCGCATGAAGAGCAAGACACCATATTATCAAGCAACCGGGTAGTGGGCATCAAGTTTAATCTATCTCGTGGAGCTAAGTCGAGTTCCAGCGTCAATATGTCAATAAATAGTTGCTTAGCACGTAGTATTTGCGAGGTATTGAGCAATACCTGAATGAAAGCGACGAAATATCGAACTCTGTTAGCCGGCAGTTGGATCGTTTTTGGTATCATATTTAGCCACAAATAACGAAGGTGTAGAAGCTGGTGAATATCGTTGCAGTATTTGAAAGTGGTCAAGAGATTTTGGGTATATCTATCAATCTCTGACTTGGTGAGATTCAGTAACGACATAGTTGCCAATATGTATGCTTGAATTGCAATTGCGACAGAGCCGCTCCTTTTTTCGCTGGCACAAGCATTGAGCAATATTTGTACGTTATCTTGCAGGGGGGACGTCTTCAAGGCATTTAATTGATCAAGCAATGGGTTCTTGGAAGTAAGGTTTGGAGGTTGTTTGAGAACAAGATGCCTAAATTTTTTTGTCTTGCGGCTAGTATCCGTTGCTCCATTAGACAATGTTCTGACAGTCTGAAGGTGAAAAGGAGGTATTCGTAACCCTCGTCGGTATAGCATCAATTATTACCGACGCACCAAGATCTAAAATTCGCGATGCGAATGTGAATATTTCAATATGAGCACTAGTTTAAAACGGCTTTTAGCAACTTCTGCCAAAAGTAGTGCTGCCAAGCAACAGTTCAATGTCTTTGACAGAGAGGTAAAGAGAATTCAGCGGTCTCGATACCCTGCCACCAATCCAGATCAATCAAGAAGAGCAGATTATTTGAAGGATGAGGTTGCATTGAGAACAATCGAGAGGCTTGCTTTTATTACGAGAGACTTAACCCGTGTGTTGGACTTCGGGTCCCACCTGGGTAACTTTCTCAAGGTGTTGTGTGAAGAAACAAAGATTCCACCATCGGGCGACGAGGTTGAAATTGAGATTGCCAAGCAACTTGAAAAAGATAAAGAGTCGGTGAAAAGCAGAATCAAGGAGATCACAATGGTCGACTCTTCGAAGCTGTCGCTTGAGCGAGACATCAATGAACCCTTCAACACCAAATTTGACGGGAAAATAATAAGAAATGTAGCGGATGAAGAGACGTTTGACCATGAATGTCTCCAGCAACCAGACCAGTACGATGCGGTTATATCCAACTTATCCATGCACTGGATCAATGACTTGCCACAGGCTCTTGCTCAGATCAACAAGGTGTTGAAGCCCGACGGAGTATTCATGGGAACTATTTTTGGAGGAGACACTTTATATGAGCTCCGTACATCGCTACAACTCGCTGAATTGGAGCGCTTGGGAGGCATGTCGCCACGGTTGTCGCCTTTGGTGGACTTGAAAGACGTTGGCTCCTTGCTCAATCGAGCCGGTTTTGCCATGTTGACCATTGACGCTGAGGACATCGTCGTTGGTGGGTTTCCCGATATAGCTGCGGTTTGCGAGGACCTACAATGTATGGGCGAGCAAAACGCCGTCCATTCCAGACCAGCACTTCTTCCGCGAGATGTGCTCTTGGCGGCGAACGAGATCTATAAGTCGTTACACGGAGAAAAGGACGAAAAGGGAAACGTCACGCTTCCTGCTACGTTTAATGTGATTTCTATGATAGGATGGAAGAAGAGCGACAACCAACCACAACCACTTGCCAGGGGATCGGGACAAGTTGATCTCAAGGACATCTTGGGTGAGAATTGAGTAGAGAGAAAGTCCTAAAAATAGAGTGACTGAAGTGACCGAAAGTGTCAAGTAACGACGTGACAAGGTTTCAGGTCTCAAGTTTCAAGTATCAATTGCCAAGACTTCAAACTCTGGAGATGTCCAAACTATCGCATCACATAAACTACCCCTACATAACTTAATTTGTATATACCCTAACTCTCCGTACCAGCCGTTGCACCCCACTTCCGAATCCCATAGAACTCTGTGCAATCGCACATGATCCGGGGTGTGTGCAGTTCAGATTGCCCGATTCCCCACAAAAGTACCGAGGGCGTTATTAAGCTCACGTTGATTGCGAACTAATCTTTCCTCCAACGAACTTGTTTTTACTAATCTTTAGCTTGTCCTCATATCGAGTAGCCATAATCCTTGATCTTTCATCTGTTCCATCCAGGTGTAATTAAACTACAATTATCTGCTGTGTGGGGTGATATTTGTGACACTAGCGATAAGACGTTCACAGGTTGGTTGACCACTTTTAACTTTAAAACGCAAGCCTTGATTTATTTCGACAGTCCAATTCAAACCAAATGTCCAAACCTTCCGAATCTCCAGTGGTTGTGCTTCCGACCTACCGTTTAGACTCGAATTTGGTACTTCTTCCTGGTATCATTTACAATGTGACTTTTTCACGATTCAAGGCAGCGGCGTTGTTGTCTAGGTTTCGCCATTACGTGGGGGAGGTGTCTATGATCCGAAGCTTGATAGGGGAGTACGATTTCGATAACGACCAAGATACTCATGTTCCAGTTATCTCGGAAAGGGCTGCCGACGGTATCAAGGAATTTCATCAAGCTCAGGCGAGCGCATCCAGTACCGAAGTTGCGGCCCCCGAAACTGGTTTCGACTGGTTGGTGTTGGCGATAACTCCGAACACTCAGAAAATCACCAATCCTCCTTCCTCTACTGCCTATGATCCCCCGGTCTCTCCACCTAGTTGCGAGGTGGTAACTATAGTGAGAGTTGTGGGGATTACCGACGACTCGAACAATATCAAGTTAACACTTCAAGCCTTAACTAGAGGCCTCAAGAAGTATGAAAAGGAGAAAAACCACCCCAATGAGGCGAAAGTCAAGGTAGATTTGAACGCCAACCATGGCCTTGCTTCTAGCACCTTTCCCGCTTTGAACAAAAAAGCAACTAACTTGTTCGATGTCATTGACAAGTTCCTCTCTGACTATCAACAAGCACTCAAATCGAGTAACATGAAAATTCTGAAGGTGAACGATGGAAAGAATTCGGGCAACATTTTATGTTTGAATCCATTGGCAAATGCTTTGTACCTACAGCTCAATGGTTCGAGAGAGGTAACAAAAGCCTATACCAGTTTGAAAAAGCTATTTTCCGCCTATACTTCGGGGAACAAAATCGACTCCCGTTCCTTCCTCCGCTTGGTTGATTTATCATGTGCAATCGTACCGTTTCCGAACCACCAGAAGCTCAACTTGTTGAATAAATTCAAGGCAGAAGATAGGGTAAAAGAGGTGAACAAAATGATGGATGATTTGATTGGCGTCTTCAAAAATTTGGAGACAAACAACAACTACGTTAACCACTGGTTTTTCGATGAAGCATCCTATATCCAGAAAGCAAACGTGGTTGCAAGTCAGCTCAAGTCTATCAGGCTTATCTTGGAAGGAATGTCGAATTCGAAAAACGATAAGAACACCCAAGCGAAGCCCAACAATCAACTTGTACGCCGCAAGAATAACACCAAGTCTGCCGGTAGTGCAATTGGTCCCAAGGAGACCGGAGATGAGGATGAAGAGGATGAAGACGACGACGACGATGACTTGCGTGCAATCACTAGTTTCATCAAGAGCAAGATGCCAAGCATACAAGGAATGTCTAATGATACGAAACGCTTGTTAACTAAAGATTTCAAGCGTATCAAGTCGTCTCCACCTGGGAACTCGGACTTCCACGTCATCAGAAGCTATTTGGAGATTGTTGCTGATATACCTTGGGACAAGTATATCACTAAATTCAAATCAAACCAGGACATTGATATTGACTTTGCAAGAAAGCAGTTGGATGAAGACCACTACGGTTTGGAACATGTCAAGAGAAGATTAATTCAGTACTTGGTGGTTTTGAAGTTATTGGGTATTACCTCGGAGGCTGAATCCGAGAGGATTGCCAGCGAAAAGAAAAGCTCGCTTGAAAGCGGAGGGTCCAAGGATGATGATCACAACAGCAGTGCTCGCAAATCTGACTCGATCGTGATTGACAACAGCGACCTAACTTATAAAGCCCGCCAGGAAGCAAAGAACAAAAACAAAAAATCGAGGAGCCTCACTAAAATTGAACTGGCTGCTCAAAAAGATCTCATGGTCTCCAAGAAGAACAAATCACCCATTATGATGTTGGCGGGACCACCCGGTACGGGTAAAACATCGTTAGCAAAGTCAATTGCAAACTCGCTTGGTAGAAGCTTTCAGAGGGTATCTTTGGGTGGTATCAAAGACGAATCTGAGATTAGAGGCCATAGAAGGACGTACGTGGGTGCTATGCCGGGTGTTATTATCCAATCATTACGGAAAGCAAGATGTATGAATCCAGTGATCTTGCTCGATGAAATTGACAAGGTCATTGGTGGAAACAGCAATGCTAACAAATTCAACGGTGATCCTTCGGCAGCATTATTGGAAGTGTTGGATCCGGAGCAAAACAACTCTTTCATGGATCACTACTTGGGATTCCCCGTTGATCTCTCTCAAGTTATTTTCATCTGTACTGCAAACGAGCCATATAACTTATCAAAGCCTTTACTTGATAGGCTTGAAATGATCGAGGTTAGTGCTTATGACTACAATGAGAAACAAATTATCGGTGAGAAATACTTGTTACCCAGACAGATAAAGAGAAACGGATTCCCCCTGTTGGATCTTGTCTATATTGACAAGGCGGTCATGAAAAAAATCATTTTGGACTACACAAGAGAGGCTGGAGTGCGTAATTTTGAGAGGAAACTAGGCACGATTTGCAGATACAAAGCTGTTGAGTATGCCTCAAGCTTGGATAGTTCTGAAACTTACGATCCTACAGTTGAGGAGCATGATTTGCCAAAGTACTTGGGCGTACCCTTCCCCAAGTTATCTTCGGAGATATCCGAGCCTGTCACGCTGGCTGCAAAGTATGGTGTTGTTAACGGTCTCTCGTACAACTCAGATGGTTCAGGCTCTGTGTTGATCTTCGAAAGCATTGGCATAATAAGTGGAGACAAAGATTCTAATGAATCAAGAACTTCACTTCACATGACCGGAAGGCTCGGTGAAGTTTTGATGGAAAGTGCTAAGATTGGACTCACATTTGTAAAATCATTGCTTCACGGACACTTGTTGAATGTGAATGATAGCGATGCGGAAATCTTAAAGAGATTGAATCACCTTGAAATTCACATGCATGTACCACTGGGATCAATTCTGAAAGATGGACCTTCGGCCGGTATTACCATGGCGCTTCTGTTCTTATCATTAATCCTAGAGAAGCCGGTACCCTCGAACATTGCCATGACAGGCGAGATCACATTGAGAGGGCTCGTGCTTCCAATTGGAGGAGTCAAAGAAAAAATACTTGGAGCACACTTGGCTGGGGTAGACAAGGTAATTGTGCCTCGAGAGAACAGAAAAGATCTCATAGAAGAGTACTGTCGCCAAATCAACGATGATACACAACTCAACGGGTTGTTGAAGGATAATGAAAGACGCTACAATTACACTAGAAATGATCCTGAACAATACATCAAGCAGAAGTACAACATGGAGGTGTGTTATGCTCGCGAGTTTTGGGATGTCGTCAAGCACGTTTGGGGCGATGAGCTCTTGATGAAAATTGACCAAGCTAAACTACTTGAATACCATTTATAGTTATTTTATGAATGTCTTTATGGTGAGGTAGACCGGGTCGTTCCTGTATCTAATGGACTTTTCCACGAGACACGCATTACTCGTGTTTCCGCCAGGGCACGCCAAGCCTTATTTTTTTTACTTCGCATCAAAGCAGGAGGTTGGTTGTTGTTCTCTGCAATTAAAACAAGTATATTTAACCAGGCAGTTCGTTCGTTTGCCTCAAACCCTTTATAGATTGTGAAGTCAAGTCAGTCAATTTCTACCAAGTTTACTGGCTCTTGTTCACTGACTTACTGAGTACCCAGAATAGCCGATCTATTTTTGGCACTCCTGATCTGAAGATCAGTGGAAGTTTCGAAGTGCTGTTTGCTGGTTTTTTTTCCTAGCATTTGGCCCACGAGAATTCTAGGCATTTATCTAGCTGCGATCCATTATACTTGAAGTCCTCGACATATAATCGCTGCCATGAGAGTGTTTTTCCTAATATCGTTGATGATCCAGTTGATGGTGGCTAGTGCTAAACGTTCGTTACTGGCTACATCTTTGGTTACATGTATGCAAGACTCCCAAATATCCCCCACATTTTTCAACGTCACATTCAATCCAGATGATCGATCAATCAGATATACCTTGGACTTGACTACCGAAATCAACACATATGTCACTGCCCATGTTCAGGTTTACGCCTATGGGTTTCTCATTATTGAGCAAGACGTTGATCTCTGTAACTTGGGGTGGAAGCAGTTCTGTCCGCTCTACCCGGGATCACTTCAGGTGGACAGTATCGAATATATCAGCCAAAAGTATGTCGATATGATTCCTGGAATCGCATACCAGGTGCCTGACATAGATGCTGTTGTAAGAGTCGATGTTAAGGACAGAGATACCAAGAAGACGGTGTCATGTATCCAGTCGAATTTCACGAACGGAAAGACAGTGTCACAAACCGGAGCCAAATGGGCTACAGCCATCATAGCCGGTTTGGGGTTGGTCATCGCGGCGGTGTTTTCCACCTTTGGAAGCTCAAATGCTGCTTCTCATATTTCTACCAATGCTGTGACCTTGTTTTCATATTTCCAGGCGGTGGTGATTGTCTCGATGCAACATGTGGAAAGAGTCCCTCCTATTGCTTCGGCATGGGCAGAGAACTTGGCTTGGTCGATGGGCTTGATCAGGGTCGAATTCATGCAAAAAATCTTCCGTTGGTACATTCAAAGTTCGGGAGGGAGCCCCACCTTGTACTTTAAGAAAACAGCAAAGCAGATTTTGGTTCAGAGGGCTTATGATTACTTACAGGGCTTGCACGAGTTTGCTAAGAGGAACAGTGAATTCTACAGAACCGGCAAACGTGCTTTGGATTTCACTCTTCGTTCCAATGACAATTTGGCGGTGTTGAGAGGCATCAAAAGAATTGGCTATAATTCTCGTATTGAACCCACTTCGATCGTGGTGACGGGTTTTACTTTCTTTGTTCTTTTTGGTTACGTGTTGGTGGTCATTCTCTTCCTTATCAAGCAAGTGATTGAATTATTGGTTCGCTTCAACAAGATCAACCCTAACCGATTCCATTTCTTCCGCAAATCATTTAAGAACATTCTTAAAGGTAGTATGGTGAGGTACATGTATATTGGATTTCCCCAGCTCATAATTTTGTCGTTGTGGGAGTTTACGGAAAATGACTCTCCAGCAGTGATCGTGTTGGCAGTGCTCTTCCTCATCATGGCACTCGTTATCGTGGGTTACTCATTCTGGACCGCTTGGAGATACGGGCGTCTTTCCATTGCAAAGTACAACAATCCTGCGGCGTTGCTTTATGGTGATTCCCATATTTTGAACAAGTATGGAGTCTGTTATACAATGTTCACTGCCAAGAAATACTGGTTTGGAGGAATCGTAATCGGTTACGCTCTTATCAAAGGTATTTTCATTGCCTTGTGTCAAGGAAGTGGTAAAACTTCCGCCTTGGTTATTTTCATTCTTGATTTGGCGTTCACAATCTACCTTTTCCTTCAAGCCCCATACTTGGACAAGTCTACCAACATTGTCAACTACTGTGTGGCCATTGTGAACACCATCAACTCGTTCTTATTCCTATTCTTTTCTGATCTCTTTGGACAACCCGCTCAAGTGGCTTCTATCATGGGTTGGGTCTTCTTTGTCTTAAATGCCGGCTTTTCGTTGGTTTTATTGGTGATGATCATTGTGTTGATTATCATGTCGATTGTATCAAAGAACCCAGATGCTGTCTTTGCTCCAGCTCGGGATGATAGAACTTCGTTCCAAAGAAAATCATCTGTTAAACGCTCAAAAGATATCGAAGGCGGCGAGAAAGGTGGAAATGAATTGCTTGCTTTGGGTGCAGCTGCTCAGGATCACTCCAATGACTGGGAAGCTCAAATGTACCAGTTAAACAACTACTCACAGGGCTCAGGCTCACCCACAGAAGAGAAGCAAATATTGACACCTTCTCTCAAGGAAGGTGATCATGAATTCACGCAAGGTCGTGAAAGCTCTGATGAGAATGTACATGCGGAGAACAAGACTCTTGGAGAAAGATTAAAGACAAAATTATCTCGTGGTCTCTCCAGGAAAGGCTCAAAGAAAGCAGACACTTCCAATATTACCAGGATGAGTGATACGCTATCAATGGAAGATACTGGTAATATCAAGGACGAGGTGCTGGACTCATTTAATTCCTCTGCCACTTTGAATAGAGACGCCGCAGACAATTCCGGTCGTCACATCCGTCACCCCACAGAAGCATCCTTCGGTCAGTACTCTCACTACCTGAGCAGTCAACCAACCGCACCAAAGGATATAACCCGCTAGTGTTCATTATCAAAACTTGTATATTAGTTTAGCTTACATTTGTACTGATTGTGTATCTCAGTTATCACCGAGTATATTCCACACTCTGCTCACCTGGGCTAGAACTTTGGTAACATTGGCGATGGATTCGGACCACATGAGCGACTTATGCTGATCTTCGAATCTTGTGTACATGGCCGTAAGTTTCTCGTCATCATATCTGTCAAGAAACGAACGAATGGTCATTAAATTTGGCGGATCTGATATTTTTCGGACAAGATTGGCAATGTTTTGCATTGCAACGGTTCTTAAATGAAGATCCATGGGGCTATAATTATAGTCTTCATTCACCTTTAAATCGGCGGCCCATTTACCTGAGGGCATGTCCGAAGTTGAGAATAGTAGATTGAATGGCGATGGTGACTTCAAAAATGCTATATTTTGCACAATCACCGGTTTTAGCAAACTCTTTGTAAATTTGACCCACTGCTTCGTACCATCGTCAGCTATTAGTGGGGTGATTGGAATGGATAGTGACTCGTTGCACAGGATCTGGAGTGGTGATACTATGTCTTTAGGCTTGGAGGAGTCTGAAAGTAGATCCGTATTGATTCCACAGGCATACAAGCCTCCAATATAGGAATGGGGAACAAATACATCTATAGTTGACTTGGCGTATTTCTTCCTACGAGCCATTTTAAAGCACTGAAGGTGTTTAGTATCCGAAGTAGGCTTATCCAGTAAAACGCCACCATCTTTTGTGAACAGGATATAAGTTTCTTTTGTCAACTGTTCGAGTTTGTGGTCAACCATGCTACCTAAGGTTTCCAGTATTGAAGATCCACTTGCCACGGAAAACGCTGGCACAACCGATTTCACAAAGCAGAAAGAATTGCTCCACAAATTAGACCCATGAGCCAATGGAACGACAGTTGTTGACACAACTTTGCCATGGCGACAATGAGAGAGTCGCAATTGCTTAGACACGGAAGCATGGTATAATTCCCATCTATATTGAATGTGGACCTTAAAACCAGAGAATGGGACCAAGGAATTGCTAGCACATAACCCGTGGTCATGCTTCATCCCCATGCACACCGCCAATAGCGTTATCAATACACTCACCGCTATCATCATTTTTCGCAGCCATTAGTTTGGCTGCTTCCATTTATGCCGGTACTGCATCCGCGAGATGAGCATCGCATTTTACATTTTTTTGCAAGACAGAGGCGCTAGTGTAGACATGGACAATGGTCAGCAAAGCAACAAGGCCCATCGAGGGGGCACCCAGAAGACCACAGCCAAGAAGAAGTTGCACCAGAATGGCCAAAATGTTAAAGCTTTTGCAGTGAATGCTCCTAGAAAGCTCGAGCGCATGGCCCGTCGTACTCATGATGTTAATGAAAAGAAATTGCATGTCCCAATGGTGGATAGAATGCCAGAAGACGATCCTCCTCCGGTGATCGTTGCCGTGGTGGGACCTCCTGGTACTGGAAAAACAACATTGATCAAATCTTTGATACGAAGATTGACAAAGACCACCTTGACAGAGGTTAAAGGTCCGATCACCGTTGTGAGTGGAAAGAAGCGTCGACTCACATTCATCGAATGTAACAATGATCTCAACTCGATGATAGATTTGGCCAAAATAGCCGACCTTGTGTTGCTTCTTGTCGATGGTAACTTTGGTCTTGAGATGGAAACCATGGAATTCCTCAATATAGCACAGCACCATGGCATGCCCCGTGTGTTGGGTGTTACCACTCATCTTGACTTGTTCAAGTCACAGTCTACTCTTCGGGCGTCCAAGAAAAAATTAAAGCATAGATTCTGGACAGAGGTGTACCAAGGTGCCAAGTTGTTCTACTTGTCTGGTGTTATAAACGGACGTTATCCAGACCGTGAAATCATCAACTTGAGCAGATTCATCTCGGTGATGAAGTTCCGTCCTTTAAGGTGGAGAAATGAACATCCATACTTATTGGCAGATCGAGTGACCGACTTAACTCACCCTCAAGAGATTACCGAGAATCCCAAATGTGACAGAAAAGTGGCCATGTATGGCTATTTGCACGGTACTCCCTTGCCCTCGTCAAATGCTCACTTTCACATAGCAGGTGTTGGTGATTACTACGTCTCTTCCGTGGAAAAACTTCCTGATCCATGTCCAACTCCTGCATTCGAACAACGGCTAGAGGAGATAGAGAGAGAAAAAATCAAGGCTGCTGCTGCTGCGGGAGAACCGGTCGCCAAGACAACCAGGAGAAGAAAGAGACTCGAAGACAAGCAGAAGATTATTTACGCTCCCATGTCGGATGTTGGTGGTGTTATGGTCGACAAAGATGCGGTTTACATTGACATGGGCGACAAGCAGCTGTTTGTTCCAGGCGAAGGATTGGAAGGAGGTGAAAAATTGGTCACTGATTTACAAGAAGCTCAAAAAACCATGCAAGAAAGGTTCGAAGAAGGTCCTGGCTTACAGTTGTTTTCTTCCTCTCATGCTTTACGCGAGGCCGACTTAGAAGAGGACGGAGACGAGGAAGAATTAGACGATGATGAAGAACCTAACGGCGATATGGGCAGGTCTACGATGAGACATGCTCGCAAGTACGTGCGTTCGGACGCTGCTGAGGTGAATGAAAACCAATTAGGAAGTGACAGCGACGATGACGACGTGGATCTCGATGAAAATAAGAGACAAAAAGTGATAGATATGGGCGACAAGTACGATGAAGCAGAGTTGTCTTTTGAAGAAGATTCCTCGTTATCTTCCGATGAAGAATTTGCGGAAAAACCCACGAGATCGTCATCTAATCAAGGGAAAAGAAAGTGGAATTTGAACAGACTTCTTTACATGCCAAATATTGATCCCGAGGATGTGGTGAAGAGATGGAAAGGTGACGACGAAGAAGAAGAGGAAGAAGAAGATATTGAAAAGGACGACGATGATTTTTTCACGCAACGAAAGTCGGCAAAAGATCAGAGCGTTGACTTGGATACGTTCATTCCTCCGTACCTGTCTGTGGAAGAGCTTCGCGCCAAGTTCTCCAATGAAAGCGACGAGGAGTACGAAAGTGGGTATGCTAAATTGAAGCTGAGATTTTTGCTGGCTCCGCTCGGCCAAGAAAACGGCGAAAGTGACGAAGACAACGACGAAGACGAAAATGGTGATTTCGAAGATTTGGAGGCCCAGGAAGATGGAGATAACTCTCAGGGTTCTGACGATTTTGCGGACTTTGATGAAGAGGAAGCAAATGGAGACGACCAAGACACTCCAGAAAGCGAGGTTGATGAAACCGACCCAGAGAAGGCCCGTGAATTGTCTGCCTCGAAAAAAGCCAAGTTGAAGTTGCAATTTGAAGAGGAAGATGATCGCGAGTTTGGTGCAGATGATCCTGAGGGTGACACAGAAGCTGATACATGGTATGAGTTCCAAAAGAACAAGATAGCAAAGCAATTGGAGATCAACAAGGCTGAGTACGAGGAAATGGACGAAGCATCAAGGGTCAAGATTGAGGGTTACACAGCTGGATCGTACGTGAAGATTGTTTTCTCCAACATTCCATGTGAATTTGTTGAGAATTTGCAACCTGAGTTTCCTCTCGTTTTAGGAGGATTACTTCCTACTGAGTCAAGGTTTGGAATCATGAACGTCAGAATAAGACGCCATAGATGGCACAAGAAAATATTGAAGTCACAGGATCCGTTGATTTTATCCTTAGGATGGAGGAGATTCCAAACCCTTCCCATCTATACCACTACTGATTCCAGAACAAGAAACAGAATGTTGAAGTATACTCCCGAGCATGCTCATTGTTTTGCGTCATTCTACGGACCATTAGTTGCTCCCAACACTACATTTGTTGGTTTCAATATAGTTTCAAAGTCTGCAACCACCGGCTCGTTCCGTGTCGCTGCTACTGGTATTGTTGAAGATCTCAACTCCGAGGTTGAAATCGTGAAAAAGTTGAAACTTGTTGGTCATCCTTACAAGATTTTCCGTAACACTGCCTTTATCAAGGACATGTTTTCGAACTCTCTTGAGGTGGCTCGGTTTGAAGGTGGTTCCATTCGTACAGTGTCTGGTATTCGTGGTGAAATCAAGCGAGCATTGTCCAAACCGGAGGGCCATTTTAGAGCCACATTCGAGGATAAAATCTTGATGTCAGACACCATCTTCTTGAAGACATGGTACCCTGTGAAAGTCAAGAAGTTTTACAATCCTGTTACCTCATTATTGCTCAGAGATCATAGTGAGTGGCAGGGTATGAGATTGACCGGCCAGGTTCGTGCTGAACAAGGTGTCCCCACCCCAATGAACGACGATAGTGCTTACAAAAAGATCGAGAGAACTGAGAGACACTTCAATCCTTTAAGAGTTCCGAAATCCATCAAGAGTGCCCTTCCTTTCAAGAGTCAAATTCACGAAATGAAACCGCAAAAGAAGCAATCGTACTTGGCTAAGCGTGCTGTGGTATTGGGTGGCGAAGAAAAGCGTGCAAGAGATTTAATGCAGAAGATTGCAACTGTGCGTAAAGAGAAGGAGAGCAAGCGGAGAGCCAAGAAGGATGAAAAGTTCCAAGAAAGACTCAAGAAGAAGGCCAAGGAAGAGGAAATACGAACTGAAAAGAAGAAGGAAAAATCCAAGGAGTTTTTTGCCCGCGAAGGTAGAAAGAGACCAGTGGGTAACAACGAGACTACCACGGCAGCTTTTGGTAAGAAGCAACGAAGATAGGTTCCATAGCATATTAATATTAATACGAGACCCCAATTGTTCTCGCGAAAAAAAAAAATAGTTTTTAATTTTTTTGTGTTCATAGTCTCTAAGCGAAAACAATGGTCCATGAAGTGGACATAGCCGAAATACCGTTGAAGAGAAGCGAGGAGACGTTCGTAGATGAACCAAAGTCCCTAGTGGATGTCAACGATATCGAACTATCCTTCGACCTCGAGCATAAAGTCAAGAACATCAACTCATTGCATGTCTTCCATGCGATAGTAATACTACGAAACACAGTCGAAGTGATTATAAAGCTCCAGGAAGATCCTCAGAGGTTCCAGGATTTCAGAAACTCCCAGTTGGCCTTGCTAGGAATACATATAGATGACAGTGGGGTCCCATACACGGCTGATTCCAACAGCAACAATTGCAGCAACACACCTGACATAAGTACCCCGCCCCATTCACCTCCACTAAAAGTTGCAAAAATCGAAAAGGAGGACCCGTCGAGCGACTACTTGAAGGATGCAACTCCAGAGTCTACTGAATTGCCAGAAGATGGCGAGTCTGCGGAAGCAACCACCTCGCTGTATATAGCGATTGAGCTACTCTTGAAGGAAGAGTTTCCCGATGTTACTGAGCCCATTACCGGGTGCAGCAGTAAGCGCATCTACCGAGAAATGCAGACGACTCGCAAGCAGAAAGCAGCAGCTCAATATTCGCATCTTCTCAAGGCATTCAATCTAGCAAGCGAACCAACTATTTCTGTTGAAAGTTTCCTAATGAGAATCAACACCTACTCTTCTTCTACATCGGTTCTGGTTTACATCCACGCAGCATTCTTGATCTACAAATTGGCTGTTATCATGGACGTTCTCCCGCTCTCGATGTTCAATGTGCACCGAGTGATCCTTTCTCTGATCAGATGTCTGACTAAAAAGTTAGAGGATGTGTACCAGTCACAAACTAACTATGCTACGGTAGTGGGTGTTTCCAAAAAGGATTTGTTCAAGTTGGAAATGGGGTTTTTGTTTCTCTGCAATTTTCAGCTTGTAGTTGGAGAGCAAATCTTGAATGATTTCGTAAAACTGGCATACGTCAATCTTTTGCATACGAACGCTAACGAATAAATACAATTAATAATGAAAAAAGACATTCGTATCAATGCATAATCTTTCCGCTAAAAAAAAAGGAAAGTATGCGAATTCTGTGGATCGAACACAGGACCTCCAGATTTCTTGACTGAAGTCGACTTCAGTCTGGCGCTCTCCCAACTGAGCTAAATCCGCTTTGTACTTTTCAAACCCACGGCGGGAGTCGAACCCGCAATCTTTTGATTAGAAGTCAAACGCGTTAACCATTACGCTACGCAGGCGCTTTCTTGTGTCTTTTGTCTCGCCAGTATTCAAGGCCGTTACTCGCTGGATGCGGGAACGCAACTGTGATGGATCGCTGATCACACCTCGTATATCGAGTTATATGACTCACCACTCATCAAAACATGCGTCACAGCCCAGATCCGTCATCTTGCAACCACTTTAAGATTTGACTTCATGGAAGTTGCCCGCGTTTCCGTAATACCCGCGGCTGAGAGACCTTCCTTGAAGAGCCCTACCTGCGTCATTCGTGCGGCTCACACTGATAAGGTGTGTCATATGCGCAAAACGTGGCTGCGTAGGGGTTTGTTTATAAACCACATATCCTTCAGTTACTCATATTCTGTTAGTCACATCTGCATCTGCATCAATCGGCTCTTTCTGGAATGAAAGTACATTCGGCCAATCCTTATAAGGGCCTTAAACCAACCATACAACTTTCGAGCTTCCCCACAAATATCTCTAGACTTGCTAAAAATAATACCGTTAGAACCATGCGAACGGGTCTGACTAGTATGGATACTACTGAGGGGCCCTCATTAGACCAAATGGTCAATTCGTCGTGGTTGCGGCACCACCTTTACTTGTTGGGACTGGATCTCATCAAGCTTAAGCTTTACCAAAAGTTTAGTCACTTGTTGACTACTGGGGGTGGAGGACTTATCAAGAACGCCGTCTTCGAATTATCGTCATTTCTCAAGAGAGAACTCGTAGATAGACGGTGTCGTGCGGATAGCCCCGAGTCTAGTATTGCCAGTCAATTGAAGGAGTTGATCTCCTACAACTTGTCATTTACTGCTGATTCACAAAGAAGTGCTATTCTCGATGGAGAGGACTACAGGGAATCTCAATTTAAGTGGTTCTTCATTGCTGTCGGCTATATGATAGTGACAGAATCGGAGAGATCGGTGGAAGATTTGGCCGACAAGATAATCTCCATCTACATGAGCTCTACGAGACCCACTATCCCAATCGACGCAGCTTCAGCTCCCCTGATTGACCAGGACAATGCTAGAATACTCAGCTTGATCCACCGCTACTACACCTCGGTCAACATCGACTACGATCTTCTTTACCGCCCGCGGCCAATTTCGATTAGGATGTTTGATTCCGTCTACTACCACATTGATCTCCCTCCACTTCCAAAGATCGAAAACAAGTCACTTCTCGCTAAGGCCTTGATGCACAAGGAAATGTACCGAGCATTTCTTGTCAAGTCGCACCCCTTCAGTGAAATGTTACTTGAAGAAGGCATCGAACCTACTAGAGATTCATGTAAGGTGATTCGCTACGATCTTTCATTTTTGGACGGTTTGGGAGACTTTTATTTGGCTCGTGAGTCATCAAAGCTATTGTATCAGTTCAAGGTGGAGACAGCGCCTCCATCAGAGGACGCTGGTTTCGGCAGAAAGTCGTACAACATGTTGAGAACTATTCTTGCTACAAACACACTTCTCTCGAAGTTGGCGGTAGCTTACAACCTCCACCGTGGACTTAATGATCCAATAATATACCGTTTCTTGTTGGAGGATTACGTTCCCAACATATCTACCTGGTCGAGCCCCGAGTTTGATATGTCTGACGACGTCAACGGTGTCATGAGGTATGAACAAGAATTCATTGCAGATTATTTTGAGCAATACGTTGGAGCATTGTTTCTCGAGCTGCCAGATGTGGCACAAGACTGGATCAATGAAATATACCACAATATCTTGCTACTGATACCAGATCTCCACACCACTCCCGGGAGGATTCTCAGATACGACTACAGAGCTTGGAGCCATGATGTAATTGGAAGACAAGTTATGTAGATCTTGACCCGTATGATATGTTTGAACGAATCAATATAAGATATATACCACCATTGACATAAAGCAGTACACTTATTTGCGAGCATCTTTCATCAATGCTGCAAACCCCCCGTTGCCTCGCTTCTTCTTATTACCTGCTAACTTTTTGGCAGTGATGTATTTTGATGAATTGTCATCCGAGTCGGAATCATCAGATGACGAAGACGAGGACTCAGACGACAGTTCAGAACTTTCGTCTTGTGTTTGTGAATCTTGAGCCTTTGCTGGGGCTGACAGTTGCTGACTGCTATCTCGGACATCAGGGACACCTCTCCGCGCCAAATCTGTCAATGAGTTTAGGGTCGGTTTCTTTATGCTAGTTGGTACTGTGGCGTTCAGATTGGCCTTTTGAGGCTTTTGTTCAGGTGAGTCCTTTTTCTCTGCCGCCTTCGTTTCAGATGGGCCAAGAATCGTATTCTTTGCCTTGGTCGACAATGCTTGTCCTCGTGCTTTAATTGAGGTAAAACTTGACGAAGGGGTGGATGCTGCTAGTCTAGGCTTCGACTTATTTCCTGATGTGCTGGAATCAGATTCATCCGATGATTCTGAACTTTCGTCTGACGAAGATTCTGAGATCTGCTCGGACATCAGGTCTTTGCTTGGATCTTCCGGTTGTTCTGGTTTGCTATCCTCTTTCTTAGATTGTACCGGTTCGGTCTTGGTCTCCGAGAACGAGGTATCATGATTTCTAGGAACATTTAATGACGTGAGCTTCGCATCGAATTTTTTTACTTTATCAAAAACCGATGCGAGCTTGGACTTTGGAGGAAATTCAAGCGATATCCTAGAATTGTCATTACTGTTGTTGGTATCCTCTGTAGGTTTTGCTGCGTCTTTCCCATTCTGGACTATGTTGACAGTAGGAACAGTATTATTGCTTGAATCTCCACCGTTAGCACGAACCGGAGACATCAAGGTTCTCTCTGTAGTGTAAACAATTGGGGTACCATCTTCAGAGGTACCATTTTGGCCCCGCAGGCGTGAGCGGGTGGCTCTTGTAGAATGGTCCACTACGGGATAGTGAGCATTGACCATATCTATTTCCAAGCCTTTCATTAAGTTCCTGGCGGGACGCCCCTTCGCAGGCGATATTTTCGAGACTGATTTCAGGTCATTTTTCTTTGTTTCTTCAGCGTCAGTTTTGGAAAACAGGTCCTTGAACATGTCCAACAACTCTTGTTTAGACATCACGCTTCCGGTGTCGGATTCGCCGCCGTCGCTACTTTCAGTATCCTTTTTGTTTTCGGCTGCGCTTTCTTCCTCCATATCAATTTCTGGCTCAATGAAAGAGTTCATGTCAACCAGCTTGGTGGGTGATGGTTGTGGGACGTGCTCCAGAGGTGATGCTAACATTGTGTGCGTTTCATTCTCTGGCGAATTACTTTCATGTACTGGTGCTGCCAACATACCCGAGGTAATGCGTTTAGTGGGAAGCTCACTGTGTGACACCGGATTGCTACGCTTGCGAGGAATTGTCCTGTCGTCTCGCGATTCTGGAGGAGGTAACGAGATCATGCTCTGGTCCAACTGACTTGTGGAGGGCAGTCTTGGAGCTGCTGGGGACGAAGCTGAAGGAGCCAAGAACTCGTTATTTATCTTTTGCTGGGTTGTTGAGGTTCGTTTCTTTGGTATATGCAAGTCATGAGCAGAGGAGTTGCTGCTTATTCTCTCATTCCAAATAGTTGGTCTAGATAGCAAATCATCCTGAGTGGTCTGTGGATCTATGTCCATGCGGCTGGATTCTGCGGTTACTTTTCGTTGATAACCAACCGCTGTGGGCGTGCTTTGTGCTCGGTGGGAGATGTCAGTCAATG
Source organism: Meyerozyma carpophila (assembly GCA_030573695.1). NCBI lineage: Eukaryota > Fungi > Ascomycota > Pichiomycetes > Serinales > Debaryomycetaceae > Meyerozyma > Meyerozyma carpophila. The sequence continues at coordinate 543,202 of JAJMDS010000004.1, read as the reverse complement.
TTTGATCTAACATGTTAGGCCGAGCTGAATTCGATGCAATGACACGTATTATATCTCCTTGGTTCAACACCTCGTCGACCAAATAGTCAGGGTCTAGGTCGCACATATCGTTGTCTTGGACCAGAAATATTTGAAGCTCGTCATCGTCTGGATACAACTTTCGATATCTCATCACTAGAGCTTCGCATACTTGATGAAGTGTAGAACTGCCCTCGGCCAAGTGGACAAACTTTCGAGTACCCCATTGAGTTAGCTTGGTGCTATCCACTTCTTTTCTGTTGTGGGGCACCAATAACACCTGCAACTTCACCATTACCATGTGTGCTTTACGAAGCGAGTCGCAACTTTTGAGTGCAAAATTTCCAATGCGGTAACACGGCATCTAAACACCATGTTCCAACCCATACTCTAATGGCTGCAAAATATGTCAATTGAGCACATCGGAGCCAATTAAGCGGGCGGCGTCTTCTTTGAGCTTTGACAAATCTTCAACTGGCGGCTCTGTAGTAAACAGCTCAAAAACCGTCTCGGGGTCCGGAACGTCAAACGAGGTCGACCAAGTGAGAATCTCTCCATCAAGAGTACCACCATAGAACTGGCCCTGAAATGGTGCTCCAAAAGCCATTGCGGATGTTCGGGCAGATGTAGGCTTGTCGCTATTTGTCTTTCGTTTGAGCCGTGAAACCATTTTTCCATCAATGATGCGAAACACAAATATGTCGCCGGAATCAGAGGGAAAAAGAAGGTACGAAAGCTCTGTTTCCTGGTGCGAGTTGAGTAGTATTGGGATACTTTGTGGGTATTTGTTTCTTGTAAGCGGTCCAAAGTTGATGAGTTTGTTAATTGGAGGCGCCAGACTTGACAATAAGTCCCATACTCTGATTTTGTCGTCGTTACCAGCAGACAATAGCAATTGGCCCATCAGATCCCATACCAAACCGTTCACAGGCGCCAGATGTGCTCTCACTGGTGTGTCCTTCCTCGTTGAGGTTGAAGATGTGCCCTTTTCGCTCGTACGAAGCATGTCTAGTCGGGCGATACAGCTGTTGCTGCGACGAATATCCCATAATTTGATTTCCCCGTCGAATCCGCCGGTGGCCACTACGTTCTCCATATGAGGATGCCACTTGACGCTCAAGGTTTTCCCTCTGTGGCCCGGAAGTGTATGCGAACTGGCGGTTGATCGAAGATCAACGAGTCTCACATGAGGGTGGTCAATTGCAACAGCCACAAGGGCTTGCGGCGCAGAAATGTCAAAAGAGTATACCCTGCCAGTCATGTCGAATTCGTGTGCAACCTCAAGTATATTTGTATCCCAAATCTTGACAGTATGATCGAAAGATGCCGACACGAACATCCCGGTATCTTGCGGCCACCATTCCACACAAGAAACTCCAAACTTGTGAGCGCTCTTTTTCGGTATTGACGCTAGGCATTGATACTTGTTCTCTTCATCAGTAGCATTGACGTCCCATAGCTTCATAGAAGAGTCAGCACACCCACTAATGACATATCTATAATCTAAAGACTCGGCTGCTAAGCTATTCACAGCGGCATTATTATGACAGCCATGGGGAAAGCCTGTCACTGTATCTTGCGTGAAACTTGTATAGTAGCTTTCTGCAACGGTGGTGGCGAACTCATATGGAGAAATTTGCAGTGTGAGCCGCTCAAACAAGAGTGATTGCATGCTGCACCATCGCACTGCAACTGGAGCGATAGATAGGTGGGTGTCTGGAGTGGGTGTGTGGATGCGACTCTCAAGTGGGTGAATTTTCAGAAAATTTATTGCATCTTGAGCATGTTGGATATCAACGCATTTCTTGTAGAGAAGGGGGGAAACCCTGAAACCATTCGGGTCTCTCAGAAGAAGAGAGGTGCACCCGTGGAATTGGTGGATGAAATCATCAAGGATTACAAGGACTGGACCAAAATAAGGTTTGAGTTGGACGAGATGAACAAGAAGATGAACGCTCTTCAGAAGCAAATCGGACAAAAGTACAAGGCCAAGGAAGATGCTAGCGAGCTCTTGAAACAGAAAGATGTCTATACTGAGGAAAAGAAGCAATTAATTGAAAAAGAGCAAAAGGCAGATGCCGATTTAAGATTCAAAGTCAACCAAATTGGAAACATTGTACATGAATCTGTGGTGGACTCTCAAGATGAGGAGAACAACGAGCTTGTTCGTACTTGGCTCCCTGAGGGTGTTAAGGAGGCTGGAGCCATTGCTACTGCCACCGGAGCACCAGCCGCTTTGTCGCATCACGAGGTGTTGTTGCGCTTGGATGGTTACGACCCTGAAAGAGGTGTTCGTATCGTTGGTCACCGTGGTTATTTCTTGCGTAATTATGGTGTTTTCTTGAACCAGGCTTTGATTAACTACGGTTTGCATTTCTTGGCCAGTAACGGCTACACTCCCTTGCAAGCTCCCGTGATGATGAACAAGGAAGTCATGGCCAAGACCGCCCAATTATCCCAATTCGACGAAGAGCTTTACAAGGTTATCGATGGAGATGATGAGAAATATTTGATCGCGACTTCAGAACAGCCTATCTCCGCTTATCATTCTGGTGAATGGTTTGAATCACCAGAAGAACAGTTGCCTGTAAGATACGCTGGTTACTCTTCCTGTTTCAGAAGAGAAGCTGGATCGCACGGTAAGGATGCTTGGGGTATTTTCAGAGTTCACGCATTCGAGAAGATCGAGCAATTCGTTTTGACTGAGCCAGAAAAGTCTTGGGAAGAGTTTGACAGAATGATTGATCTTTCAGAGAAATTCTACCAATCTTTGGGATTGCCTTACCGTGTTGTGGGCATTGTTTCCGGAGAATTGAATAATGCCGCTGCCAAGAAGTATGATTTGGAGGCTTGGTTCCCATTCCAGAAGGAATACAAGGAATTGGTGTCTTGCTCCAACTGTACCGATTACCAATCTCGTAACTTGGAAATCAGATGTGGAATCAAGCAGCAAAACCAGACTGAGAAGAAATATGTGCACTGTTTGAACTCCACGCTTTCTGCCACCCAGCGTGCGTTGTGCTGTATCTTGGAAAACTACCAGAAAGAGGACGGGTTGGTGGTTCCAGAAGTATTGAGAAAGTACATTCCCGGCGAGCCTGAGTTCATTCCATACGCCAAGGAGCTTCCCAAGAACTCTACCTCAAACAAGAAGAAGAAGTAGACTAATAAACACGCAATATTGTTCTTGCAGTCGTGCGTTTTCGTGCGAGCATACTTCATCGTTCGATAGACATGTGTCGCTAGGGCAAGCCTGTATTTCGATCTTCGCTCGTCTAAATTTTATTGTTCAGTGCACTTCTATGGGGAATCTGCGCGTACATTTAGCAATATTAGACAACGTTGTTTGGAGGTAGCGGGGTATCAGTACCCGAAATCAATCTTAAACGTTGGTGCAGCTAAATATAGTCTATGCATTTACAGCATCATCTGCTTGTAGAAAGGGGTATTAGAGTTATTACAATTAGTAAGGAAAGAAACTCACACTTTTATGGAATATACTCGATCTACTTGATTGGGAAACTGCGGTATTATTGAAGTTTGCTTAGTACCGATATCACCTTAAAAATATTCGTGGAACTGTTCCATCAAGGGAAACTGGTTCGGATTTAGTATGCGAGCCGCACCGCAATTCTGCATTGTCAGGGAATGCCTGAAATTAAACTTCGGCCGAGCTTATATGCATGAGGCCCCCCAAGGTATAAAGGAACGCTCCGATTAGCAAGGAAAGTAACCCAATACAAGCAATTGAATCATGTCATTGTTTTACAAGAAGGAAGACGAAGTCAAAGGAAAGACAGCCTTGATCACTGGAGGCACCAAAAATTTAGGTGGTGAGACCGCAAAGGAACTTGCTCGTTTCGGAACCAACCTCTTCCTCCACTACCACTCGTCTTCTGACAAGGAGAAGAGTGAAAGGTTGGCCAAGGAAATTGAATCTCAACATTCCGTGAAAGTTGAGGTTTATCAGGGAGCATTGGATTCCGCTGAAGATTTGGAACAGCTTTTTGCAGCCGCGAAGAAGGCATTTCCCCTGGGAATTGACATTGCTATTAACAATGTGGGCATGGTATTGAAGAAAGAGCTCACCACAGTGACTGAGAAAGAATGGGAAAAGATGGATAGCATCAACAACAAGACTGCTTTTTTCTTCCTTAGAGAAGCTGGTAAGCATGTCAAGGACAATGGCAAGATTGTCTCTTTAGTGACTTCGTTGTTGGCCGCCTACACCCCAGCTTATGGTGTTTACCAAGGTACAAAGGCACCAGTTGAATACTATTCCAAGACCGCGTCGAAGGAATTGCAAAGTCGTGGAATTTCGGTCAACTGTGTTGCTCCAGGACCAATGGACACTCCATTTTTGTATGGACAGGAGACCGATGAATCGGTGGCTTTCTTCAAGACCTGTGGTTTGCACAACAGATTGACCAAATTGGAGGATATCGTGCCAATTGTCAGATTCTTGGTCACTGAAGGTGGCTGGATCACTGGCCAGACCATCTACTGTTCTGGTGGATTTACGGCGCACTAAACGTCTTTAGTTTTTGAAATAAATGTTTTTAATTCCTAGTCTACTTTAACAATTAGCCAAGACATCTTCGGCACAGCAACAGCAGATAAGCGCAGCACAACAACCACAGAAGGTGCTACAGCATCCTCCACCTCCACCTCTTTGAGGTTGCTGTTGGACATACATAGGTTGTTGTTGTTGGTAATAGCCTTGTTGAGGAGGTCCTTGTTGGTAATAACCTTGTTGAGGAGGAGGGGGACCTTGTTGGTAGTAAGACTAAATGGTTAGTAAAGTTTTCTCGATTATGCAATGGAATATCGGTTGCTACCCTTGATGCAGCTAGCAGATGTCGCACTATTCCACGACCTAGTCCTTGTCCCTACAAAGACACCGACGGATTGGTTGCTAAGGCTCCCCCGACGCGATCATACGTACCATTTCGACAAAAGTGAAGCTATGAGTTGTCAACAAAGGCTATGTTGTTGTGCATGATTACTCTGGTGTCGGCACTACCATGCATAAGGCGAGATACTATTCTTGCAAAAGCCGATATAAGCCCCGCCATGGGCGGAGACGATATACTTCCCATAAAATTTAACGCAATTCTTCTGGGGTTGGAATTGCACTTGTTGTAGGCGTAGCAACCTTTTTTTTATTGACTTCAGTCTCCGTCTTGGCATGAATGGATGAGTTTTGACGAACAGTTTCATGCGTGTTCCTGCATGAACCAAATGTGTCAAGGTCCAACGTGCAGTGGTCTGCGCGGCTACACATACATGCAGGCTGAAATATCTTGCGCATCTCAACCGAACCGCTCTCATGGTTGATTTCGGCGGTCTCCCGGTCCATCTTCCAAACACTGCGCCAGAGCCTTCGACACTTGCCAATGAGGCAGAGCAGAGTCCTCCAGAGATCTCGGACCTGAAAGAGCCGATCAGCAATAATGAGGATATACCGATCGAGCTGTCTGTAGCTACTTCTCAATCATCTTCCCCATATATTCCCGGAACTTCGATAAAACTAGAAACCGACGAGGATATCGCCAAATGGATAGAAGACAGAAAGCGCAATTGGCCGAGTAAAAAGAACATAGAGCAAAGAAAGAAGCGGCCGCTTCCTCCCGCAATACCTCATGAATCAGCTCCATCGAAACGGCCGCGTAATGTGTGTCGCTTTTTTCAGCAGCATGGTCGATGCAAGTTTGGGAAGAGCTGTAAAAACGTTCATGAGGGTTCTGGAGGAACCAAAATTGGGAATTCTTCAAACATGAAAACCATCAATGACATACCGGTATCCATTCCCCAACGGTTTAAGAACGATGGTTCACAGTCATCGTTGTTCCGCAAGTTGGTTCAGAAAGACCACTTTGAGAATGAAAATGAGAAGGTTTTGGACTTCATACTCTTCCTTCAACTGCAAAACTTGGTGGACCATAATGTTTCTATGAATAGTAAAACCTAGCATATCATATATATATAGCATTTTGATCTTAATGATCATGTTCCTTGAGTTTTTTGGTAGCATCGAGCATTATGCTGCATTGCTGGGCAATCTCTCCCAACTTGCTGATGACCTTTTCATTACCTTTCCCAAATCCATAAATGGAGTAACTCAACCCCACATCTTTGCAAAAATCAATGACAAATGGCTGGACCCTCCTGAAATTGTGTCTTGGTAGACGAGGGAACAAGTGGTGAATAGCCTGGAATTGCAAGCCTCCGTGGAAGAAATCGAACCACTCGGGACAATCGACGTCCATGGTGGTGCGAATCTGTCTCTGCGGAAACGACTCACTGGGTCCCAAATCTGCGGTTGACATTGCAAAATGTGACAACGTTATTTGCACATGTACCATCATGGTTGCAATATGGCTGATCATAACATAATTGAATCTGTCCCAGCCGTTAGGTATCGACTTCCAAACCAACAAGTAAAAGAACCAGTAGAAGAAGAATGTGAGACCTGCAAGTTCGAAGTAACGGAACCATGCGGCCTTACCATGACGAGGACCCAATCCTAAAAGCAAATGGGTCCACGAAAGTCTGTACAAGTTGAACCTTCCGAAAGCAAGAATTGGGTAGTATAAGTAGTCTTGAATGGGGATCATCTTCTTTGCGACGGCATCGAAATAAAGGTAATTTTCGTAGTAGGTGGAGTAAACGCTGCCGAGTAGTCTGGAACTGACAGCAAAGAATGGTAAATGCTGGATATCAGGATCATGCACAGGATCATTGGTGATCAAATGATGTACGTTATGGTTTCGCTTCCACCAGCCTAAACTCAAGCCACCAAACCATGCTGCGAGAAACATACCAAAGGTAGTGTCTACTTGGTAGTTATGGGTTATTGATGTATGCCCAGCATCGTGGACAACAAAGGTGGTTTGCTGCCATGCAAATCCCATTAATACCGCACTTGTCTTGAGCCATCCGAGTTTGAAGAATGAAAACGAGTAAAGTACCAAACTGCCAATCTTGACCACTTCCCTGACATAGTTCCAATAGTTACACTGGTAAAACCCATTACGGATCACACGATCGTGAAGTTCGTGGTATTTATCGCGAAGGTGCCGTTGCGTCTGGTAGTCCAAAGATGGATAATCCACAAGGTCTTTTTGAGTTAGGTTATTATCATAGTTATCAATGAGTTGCTGCGGATCCACAATAGCCTTGCTGTCTCTTACTGGGAATATTTTATCTTTGTTTTCTGAAGATAGCACCCGAGTATCTTGTGGCACTCTTGGTATAACTCTGCCAGTAGGAAACCCTAGTCCTTTTTCTTTGGATGTTACATCGACATTTAAACTGGTGCTGGAGCTTGATGTTGAATTGAGTTCTATTTCTGAGCCACTTGTCTCTGATTCGTCTAGCTTGGCTTCTAACAGTTTGTGGACAGATGTAATTGCGTGCTTTGAATAGAATGCACCAGAAATTGGAGGTTGCAAGTTCTCCCACGGATAGTCAATTGTGCCTATTTTCCACTTGTTGAACGTTTTAGCTGTTTCTTCACTATGATACGCATCCATCTCGTCACTGGCGTCTCTGCCAATCATATGGTATACTGCTTTTTCTCCTCCAGGATGCCGTGGAAGCCATTTTGTCAAGTTGAGCACGTTGCCTTTGTATATCACGATAGCACGTCCATCTCTAATCAAGCCTTCGATATGTGCTCGGGAGAGGACGTCTTCATTGGTGCCCATTATACGACGATCTCCTGATGCGATTTCAACTTTTGACGATATATGCTCGAGGCTATGCAGTACATGGGGTATGCTGGTGCTTACCATAACTCTCTTGTGATAGGGTACGAGCTACAATAACAGTCTTATTCGTTAATATTTGTCATTTTGGGCTATTTGCTATAACTGGAACATTTTTATGAATATAGCATACCGTAAAACAGCCAACTACTCTCCTAACTTGACCTTGTCAATCTTCCACAGGGGGTCAAGAATTTTGTCCTTCTCCTCGAACAATACCTTGTAAGACGTCTTGATAGTACCGTCACTAACTCCAGCCTTGTCGGCGATTCTGGCAGGTGAGACATCCACGTTGAAAATGAGAGACGCCATATAAATCACGGTGGCCGCTACCGTAATAGGAGACCTACCAGACAAAATCTGCTCGTCTTTGCACCGGCGTGCTATGTACTCGGCTGCATTTGATATCTGTGTGCTCAAACCCAAATGTGAGCAGAACCGTCTGATCAAATCTTCGGCAGAAGTCGAACTGACTGGTTGTTGGGTCATATGCATCACGTCGGGGTTGTTGGAATGCTTCTCCTGAAGGAGCTGAATCATGGTTTTGAACACCCTGCCCAACTCCTTCTTGGGTACATTGGTCAAGGCGGCGATTTCCAAGAACGACCGACCAACGTTTGCCTTACGACATCCAAGACAGATCGACGCTGCCATTATTGACTCTTGTGATTTACCCCGTAAACGTTTTTCATCATGTACAAGCTTGTAGATCTCCTTGGAAGCATCTTGCACCACTCTGGGGAGCTGGTATCCCTCACACATGTGAGATATTTTTGAGTACGCTGCGACCAAAGACGAATCTTTTCTGTCTATCGCAGACTTCAGCTGAGCTCTACTTAAATCTCTTCCTGCTCTTCCATCATTAGGTACGTAGGAGATCATCGTGGATAAGTCTTCGCTATCCAACAAAGGATTACTGGCATCTCCCACACGATTAGGATCTTCTCCGTTTCTGTCATCGTTACTGAAAGTTCTCCATTCGGACCTAGTGTCGACCACTCTGTCACTTAGCACAAGTCCACAGGTGCCACACACTATGTCGCCTTCGCTAAACCGTTCAATCAAGTCGGGAGGGTAGGTTTTACATTCCGGACACGAAAGGGTGACGTTCAAGTTGGGCCCAGTAAAGGGTTCTTGTGGAGCCGAAGAGGCTGCAACATTCATCATTCCTCGAGAGTGAGCTGAGACCGTTCTGAAGAGGTAAGAAAAATCCACAAGATGTACTCGAATAAACGAAACACCGGGTTGCAAGAAGGTGATTATTAATTTTGATTTTTTGTCACTTAAAGCTTCCGATTTATATGTAGGATTTTGAGATACTGGTCTATACAGGCAACTAGGTCACCATATAGCTACAATAGTCACGATAATCTAACTTTATATTCAAAGCCTTATTTGGTCCTCCTTAACGTACTGAAGTGGCGACTGAGCTTTCTGCTACTGGGACTGCGTCCCAATTGCGCACTGGTGGTCAGAGTGCTTCGTGGGAAGGCATGTCGGTCCTCAGTTTCGAAAACTGGACCAGAAGCTGGTGGAGTTGCCGGGCCATCTTTGTCTTCTGTGTCTTCGGTGTCAAAGGAAAGTTCGTTCATGTTACGGTGAATCAAGTACCGCAATGCGTTATACCAGATATTATGTCTCTTTCTCGTAGGACATGTAATCTTGATAGACCTGTCTTGAGAACGAACGATAATACTCTTGTGGTACAACCCGGTAGGTAATGGGTTGTTATCCTCGACACTTTCAACGCCAACTATAGCAGCGGCCCTGGTTTTCACATCGGCTGGGTTGCCCAAAACAGGGTTGGAAGTGGACCAGTAAAGCGTCAATGTATATGGATGAACCCAGAAGTACCGCTCATGTCTCGTCTCTGATATAGCACTCAAGCCTCCCAAACGGCGGTAGTACTTGAAAAGATACTCACCAATGACAACCTGGGTGATTGCTGGAATCATGCTAGTGTCGGTGAGTGACACATTTGTGGCCATCGAAAAAATGTCTGCGGTTTGCAAGGATGCATTGATACTCCGTGGCATCGATTGTAAGGATAAATTGGACCTAATAGAGTGTGAGGTGGAAAGCGCTGGTGAGTACCGACGTTGTTTGTCGGAGAACCTGCTAGTTGCTGGGGGTGTGAAAACATCGGGAGATGGATGTGCAACCGGAGACAATTCGTCAATAGCATCCATGGTAGGTGGAGGTGTCGAAAGATCAGGTGTACGCATGTATCCTCTCTCCGTTGCAAACTTATCAAAGACATCATCGCCAACATTGTTGAAGTTGTCCTTGTTACTAGTCAACTTTTTGAAGTAAGTCGTTGGAATGACAGTTAATTTTTCCACGTCCGGTTCTTGTTCCTCATCCAAAGAAATGTAGGAACTCTTGGGGACAAGCAAGTAGTCACGTTCCTTTGCTATTCTCTTCAAATCCTCTTCGTCCAAAGTTTCTTCAATTGTGTCCAATGACAGCAAAGAGCCTTTTCTTGTAATCAGTGCCGTAGAGCGTGGAGTCTCCGATTTAAGGTCTTCATTTGCTTTCACCAAAGTATATCCAAGGGCTTCGGCACTATGTTGTAATTCCTCTTCGCTCAAAACAAACGATGTTTCTGCGTCAACAAAGTTCTCCGTACTATCTTGAGGCTTCGCCGAAAAATTTCCGGCCGATTTACTCTCGAGCCATGAACTCAAGCGTGCAATATCTGCGGGAGTAGAATTGTCTTCATGAACAACAATATATCCATTTTCCTTCGCTGTCTCCATTATCGTTTCAGCATTCACTTCTTTTGCTTGCTTTGCAAAAATCACGGAATACCCTCGTTTCTCTAAAATTTCTTTCAACTCGTCTGTGTTGTCAACAAGTTTGGAAAGGCTTTCAAAGTCGCTCGATCTACTCAATAAAGTCTCATACTCAGATCCAGCCAATGCAACTAATCCTGCTTCCTTTGCCTTTTCCTCGATAGTTCGGTTTGCAGCTTCTTCCAAGTTTCGTAAATTCTCTTCTGAAACGATCACATGGCCCGAGCCGCTGGTCTTTTCTCTCAAGTACGAGAGCGGTGGTGTCTCAATCTTCGCTTGCATCGCTTCCAAATCGTCTCGCGTAATCATTACGCAACCGAGCTCTGCTGCCTTGGCATCTAGAACCGTTCTTCCTGGGTTATTGAGTGCATCCTGAAGTGACGCAAGCTCTTCTTCTGGAATGGTGACATACCCGTGGCTTTGTGCTCCTTGAGAAAGGAAGTCAATACTAGGGTTCTCAAGCTGGTCTCTAAGATTGAAAAGTAGGTGACTTTCAATGACCGACATGCCATGTACTGCAGCCTTATCCTTGATATAGTTTATGCTTGGATCTTCAACAAGGTTTCTCAACCCTTGCAATTGGTCGGTAGGCACAACTGCCAAGTTCTTCTTAGCTGCCATTTCTTCTATTTCAGAATGGGTAGGGTCTGATGCACGTTTTTTCAATAAGCCCAATTCAGCAGAAGGAATCATTGCAAGACCTAGCAAAGCGCCCTTTTCTTGCAAGAAAGAATGCTGTGGTTCCCGTTCAATAGTGCGAAGTTCGTCGAGCTCTTTGCATGGTACAAGTACCATCCCTTTGGCTGCTGCTTTAGCTTCCATAGGTTCTTTGCACTCGGCCAAGAGAGTGTCATAGTCATGTTCTGGCACAGCAATAAGACCGTTAATGCTTGCGTTTCTCTTGATCTCTTCAATGGTAGGTTTGTTGGCTTTGACAAGGAGATCGTCATATTCATCAGCATTCAACAAAATTTTGTTCGCTCTTTCTGCTTTGATTTCCACTGACTCGTTGGCCTTCGACTCCAATTCATCTAATGCTTCTTGTTCAATAGCAACATATCCATGACTTGAAGCGTTGTTAACTATCAAGTCAAGAGAAGGGTTTTTGATTTGCTGCTCAAGTGACTTTCTGGAAGTGACAAGTTCATCAAATTCCTCGACTGGCACGATTGCTTTGCCTTGCTTAGCCGCCTTTACGTCCAAACCCTCTTCTGCACTTTCCTTTAACTGCAGCAACTCGGTTGTCGAGATGATGGAGAGCCCGTTCTGGGCTGCATGCTCGGTCAACTTTTCAACAGATGGTTCGAGTAACTCCTTGTGAGTTTCCTCCTCAAGTACCACCTTTTTGCATCTTTCGGCCTTCTCTTCGAGTGTCTCACTTGAAGACTTTCGCAAGTTATCAAGTTCTTTGTCGCCCACTAAAACGTAACCTAAGGCAGTGGCCTTAGCGCTGAGGTGATCCAAATCAGGCGACTCCGCTTTAGCCATCATCTGCTCATAATCCGACGGGTCCACGACTCGCTTTCCATCTCTTGCAGCTTTAGCTTCTGCACTCTCCTCGGCTCGTGAACGTAGAACGTCTAATTCCTTTCCTGCTAGCATACTAAATCCCAAAGCGGAAACATATGGGCCAAGGAAATCCATTGAGGGCCGCTCTCCACGTTCCTTCAATTGATCGAATTCCTGGGCGGAAAGGAGATGCATGTTTTCCTCTTTAGCATGCTGTTCTAACGTTTTCTCTGCCTTCTCGCGTAAGGAAGATATCTCGGTATTCGGCAAGACGGTTGCTCCTACTCGTTCAGCTTTTGACTCTATTGGCTCGTCCGCGGCAGCTTTCAAGGATAATAGTTCGCTTGCACTAATAACCTCCATCTTGTGAGTTTCAGCGTGCTTCATCAAGTCATCGATTGACGGTTGCTCCAATTTTTTCCGCATGTCCTCCAAGTCCTTGACACTTATTAACTCAAAGTCCAATTTAGATGCCTTTTCCCTCAAATAAGTAGCCTCGGGGTGCTCTAAAGTACTCGTGAGCGCAGAATACTGGCTCTCTGGAATCAAAAGACAGCCTGCCTTCTTCGCCCGACTCTCTAGTGATTCCTCTGCAATCGAGCGGATGTCGTTCAACAGCTCCGTTGGAATAATCGAGTGACCGTGCTTTTCAGCCATCAGTGAAACAACCTCAAGGCTGGGCTCGTTCGCTGTCTTCAAGAGCTGATCATATTCCGCAGAATCTAACAAAGTCTTGTTCAATGACGCCGCCCGGTGTTCAAGTGGTTCGTTCTTCGCTTCTACCAAGTTGCTGTATTCCACAGAATCGACAACCACCTTACCAATGGCAAGAGCTTTCTCGCTGAGATAAGAAAATGGGGGGTCTGATTGATTTTTGACAAGTTCAGACCATTCTTTAGTCTGCACTAGTTCGTGGCCCATATTCGTTGCGTGTTTCTGGAGTTCTTCATGAGTAGGATCACTCACTTGTCTCTGTAAAGACTTATACTGCTCGTTATCAATCGCAACCAATCCAAGCTCCGAGTTGAGTTGATCGATCGACTTTCCAGCTCTTTCACGAAGCTCATCGCATTCCTCCTTATCGATAAGACTGAAATTGAAGAATGCTGCTTTGTCTGCCAAATACAGCTGAGATGGATTTTCAAGTGACTTCTTCAAGCTGTTTGCCTCACTTTCAAGCTCTGCTATTTTATTAGCAGTACTTTCATTTTTTTCTTTCTCTATAGTAAGAGATTCTTCGTTTGAGAGTAAAAGTGATTTATAGTTTGTGATCTCGTCGTTAAGTCCCTCAATTGTCTCCTTTTGTTCTGTCAATTTCACTGCCAACAGTGAATTGTCTTCCTTGAGTTTGTTTAGCGTGTCAGGTTGTATCAACTGTAATCCTGCTTCACTAGTCCGTTCTTCTAACAGCTTGTTTGCTTTCGTTTTAAGCTCATCGTGTTCTTGAAGCTTAATTGCCATGTAGCCCAAACTATCCAATTTTTCTACCAACAAAGATAAAGATGGCTTTTCCGCCTCATCTCTAAGCTTGGCGTACGTTCCCAGAGGAACAACAGACATGTTGGATTCCTTGGCAAGCTCCTCAATGGATTTGTTAGCCCTGGCTGCCAAGTTCTCATGGTCATTCTTGGAGATGAGAAGATGGTTGTGGGACTCTGCTCGCGACTTGATATGTTCAATACTTGGACTCTTAGCCAAGGTTTCTAAAGCTAAGAACTCATCGCGAGTCATAATCTTGAGATCCATCGATCTGACCTTTTCCCGAATATACTCTTCCGATGGTGTCTCGAGACTCCTCACCATTTCATCGTACTTCGTTTGGTCAACCAATTTGAAATCATTCTTTTCTGCCTGAGCAGTCAAGAAGGAAGAGGATGGGTTGGAATTAGTCAACTTGAGTGTGTTATATTCCCCAGAGTCAACAAACACACAGTCAAATTTCTTAGCTTTGGCCTCTAAGGACAGTCTTGAGGGGCTTACTAGCGACTCGTATTCGTTTGAACTTATAACTTTATAGTCAAGAGCCTCGGCTTTTTCTGCTAACTCTTCCGTTGTAGGGCTCTCTGCTATCCTCTTTAGTTGCTGGTAATCTTCCTTGGAGATCACACTGTAGCCTTTCTTTTCTCCCATGCTCTGCAATTGAGCTATAGATGGCTTTGTTGTCTTCTGAAGGAGTTCCTGGTACAAAGTGAGAGGTACGACAGTACAATTGACCTGTTTTGCGCTTACCATTAATTGGTCCTGAGTTGGGTTCCGTACTTTTTCAGTCAACTCATTGTATTCGTCAACCGGAAGCGTTTCTAATCCCAATCTTGTAGCATCTTTGACAACCTTATCAAGGTTTGGCGAAAGTACTTGTTCTTTCAAGGCTTGCAATTCAGTGTCATCAACAGCTACCAAGTTCAATTTAGCGCAAGCAGCCTCCAACTGTTTTCTCGATGGATTATTCAGCTCGTCCTGAAGCTTTTTCAATTCAGTCCGTTGAATGATTGTATGACCAGTTTTTTCTGCAGCAGCAGATAACTGGACAAGATCAGGGTTGTGTACCCTTTCAAGAAGCTTCTGATACGCCGACTTTTCCACGGTTGCATAGTCATGGTTCTTCAAGTGTTCCTTGAGCTGATCGAGAGATGGTGATCTGAGAGATTTCAATTCGTCCAACGGCAAGGAAGCGTGATCCATAGATCTTAACTTTTCATCGATGTGCTCCTTAGGAGGGTCATTTGCTAAAGTCTTCAATTGATTGTAAGTTTTAGATTCGACGTGAACATGCCCTTGAGATTTCAAGTGTTTCAGCAAATGTTCTATATCAGGATTATGGGCCAATTTCTTGAGTTCTGTCAAATCGGCGGTAGGAAGGACTTCCAAACCAAGGTTCTTTGCTTTGGTCCTCAAGAACTCTTCGGTGGGTTTTTCATTAGTCAGTTTCAAAGCTTCAAGATCCTCTGTACTTATTCCCAGATAATGGTAGGTCGTTAACGAAGCAAGCACTCTTTCCAAAGGTGGGTGATGGGCAAGGCCTTCAAGCTCCTTGAGTTGCGCTTTATCAACGAGTACTTTATCGAACTTGTCTGCGTGCGATTTGATAGTTTCAAGTTCGGGCGCTTCAACTAATTTCCTGAGCTTCGAATGTTCAGCCTCAGTTAAAATTATCAGTTGATGCAATTTGGCATAGTCGCTGACCTCTTGAATTGTAGGACTCGTCACCTTTCGAGTTAGTGACTCGTGGTCCTTATTAGGGACTAAAACGTGGCCCATTGCATCCGCCAACTCTGATACAAAGTCGATATTTCCAATTGAATCCTGTAACTTGACGAGAGAAGCAAGCTTTCTCTGTTCAACGAGATCGTAGCCTAGCGTAGCAGCATGTTTTTGCAAGTGTTGTAAATCAGGCGTTTCTGCACTTCGCTTCATGATAGAATACTTCTCAGTATCAATTACAGAAAAGCCATTTGCTTGAGCCTTTTCCCGAAGGAAATCAATTGAAGGAGCCTTCTGAATTGCACTGAGCTCATCAAAAATGGAAGTCGAAATGACGACGTGGTCCAAGGCTGCAGCCTTCGTTTTCAAACTCTGTAGCGTAGGGTTGCTGATTTCCTCCTTCATAACCTTCAAATCTTCAACCTCTACCATCTCGTATCCTAGTTTTTTCGATGCCTCAAAGACAAAGGACTTCGAAGGGTTCAGGAGGCTTTGATTCAACTTTTCGACCTGGGAATTCAAATCAGATATATCTTCTGCAAGCTTGTCATTAAGTTCCTTTAAGTCACCATTGGAACTTTGTAAACGGTCAACCTCCTCGGACTTTGCGCGTAGGTTTTCCGACTCTGAGCTCAACTCCACAAGAACAGTCTGTAGCTTGCTTGAGTCCTTGCTCAACTTCGCATATTCCTCATTATCAATGATAGTCTTTTCTAATTCGCCTGTCACACGTTCGATAACATCAATAGAAGGATTAGCGGCTGCATCTTTTAATTCTTTGATATCTTTAGTTGCAAGAGATTCATGTTCAAACTTTTGCAACTTCTCTTGAAGATGATCCAAAGTGGGGTCACTTGTCAACGTCTTAATTCGTTCTAGCTCCTTTGTATCCAAAACTGATAAGCCGAGGTTAATGCACTTTTCCTCCAAATGGGATCTTGGTGGCTCATTGGCAAGTTTCTCAAGAGACTTCAACTCATCTACAGGTACAACCTGATGATTTTGTTGGTTTGCTTTCTCCTGAATATGGTTTATGCTTGGGTTATTAGCAAGGTTTTCGATCTCTTGGTATGTCTCTGCTTCTACCAATTTATGACCACTCAGTGCTGCCTTGTCGCGGAGGTAACTGACAGATGGATTCTCAAGTTTTCCATTCAAGTTGTTGTGCTCCTGAAGACTCATCACCACAAGGCCCTTTTGCTTAGCAAACTGTTCGATCTCCGCAGCTGCCGGATCATTAGCTTTCTTGAACAAGCTTGAATACTCTTGTTTCAGCAAATTCACTAAACCATGCTTGTCGGCGTGATGTTTTATATGACTCAAGCTTGGGCTGTGTGCATCTGATAGTAACTTCTCATGTTCTTGTTTCCGGACCAAAACGTGGTCTAATGACGAAGCCTTTGTCAGCAACGCATCAATCGTTGGGAAGTTAAGCTCTGACTTCATCGCTTCGTACTCCTTCAATGGGAGCAACTTATGCTCGTTCTTGTTCGCATGACTCTCGAGGAACGAAATTTCTGGGTTTTCTTGTGTCTTTTTGAGCTCATTAAGTGCTGCCTTATCAATAGTCTCCAAATTGAGTTCGGCTGCTTTATGACGTATAAACGGCTCGGTTGGGTTCATGAATAGTTCATGATCTTTAACGGGAAGTATTGAAAAGCCAATTCTGTGCGCAGCCTCTTGGATCATCTCCTTGCTTGGATGAATCAACTTTGAGTATTCCTCCGCTCTCATTATCTTAAGGTTGAGTTTCTTGGCGTAATTCCCAACTTCTTCCTCTGTTGGTTTGGTGGTTTTCTGCGTGAGTGTTGTAACGGTCGATTTGAGACTCGAGTAGTCAGCTTCAGGTATGAGGGTGTAGTTCAATTTTGCAGCGCATGACTCGAGATGAGATAATTCGGGATCTTGCAACCTCGCAAGATCCTCGTGCAATTTCTTGTTGACATCTTCAGGAACCATCACATATTTGTGCGATGTTGCTTTGGATTTCAAATAGTCTAAAGAAGGCTCCATGAAAGAGCGTTGATCCTCTATTAGTTTCTCGTGTTCATCTTCAGTAACCATTGCATGTTTGTGAGATGTTGCTTTGGTTTTCAAATAGTCTAAAGAAGGTTCCATGAAAGAATGTTGATCTTTCATAAGTTTCTCGTGCTCATCTTTAGTAACCATTGCATATTTGTGGGATGCTGCCTTGTCTTTCAAGTATTCTAAGGGTGGATCCATGAAAGAACGTTGATCTTTCATAAGTTTCTCATGCTCATCTTCGGGGATCGTCACCAACCCTCTCAGACGGAGCTTTTTGCGCATTTCGTTTTCATCAATCAATTCGTTGTAATCCTCACGGCTCAAAGCCTTGAGTCCTCTCGAGTCGGCTTCTTCTATGAATGTTTTCTGTGGAACCGATCGTATGTCCGACGAACAGAGCTCATCATATCGTTCCTTATCTAAGAGAACCAAACCGTTGGAATCGGCGTAATTTTTCAACTCGGATTCTTTTTGAGGCGAGGATGTTTCATCTACATCCGATTCGGAATCAGAGTCCAAAGGAGGTATGTTCTCGGTCAGTTTCGTGGGTTTCGAAGGTGACGTTTCGTTGATTCCCGCCATGAAATCATCCCATTCATTGGGCTCAGCAGAATCTTCGTCCACAACAATAAGCTTAGATTTTCTATTCGATGGTGTGATCGACCCGGAAATATGTTCTGTGTTGGTATTGGTCAGTTTGGCCGCGGGTGAAGCTTGCTTTACGGATTTCGATTCTTCCAATTGCTGCAAAAATGACGAGCGAAGCTTTGAAATCACTTTATGAGCATAGTTGAGGCTGGCATTTAACGATTCTGCCCGGAGGTTTGCGTCAACATCTTCTCTTAAGGTAACAGAAGGAAGACTGAATGAATCGTCTAAAATGGTTTCGAGGCTCACATCAACAGCATCTTCAGGTAATGATACTGGGACTGCGTCCTTGGTCACCTCTTGTGAAGTAGGTTCAAGACTCTTTAATTTTTTGTGTAGTTCGTCGTTCTCATCGTTTAAAGCATGGATCCTGTTGTTGAGCTCCTTTCTTTCAGACTTGAACGCCAGTTTGAGGCTCAGCAATTCCTCGGTCGCCTGGGAATTTCTCACTTTCAATTCGTCATGCAGCTTTTGAATTGCTTCGAGTTTTTCACGTTCGTCCTGGTTCTCTTGGGTCAATTTAGCATTGGACTTGGTGAGGGTATTATTCTGTTCTTGTAGGCTAGTAACAGCAGATTCGAGCTCCCAATTCTTATCTTTCAATGCCAGCTCCTTGGAGGACAGTGACTCGTACGACGTTTTCAATCGCAACATTTGGTTCTTGACATCCAGGAGCTCTTCTGCAGCCGCCTTGGCTCTCGACTTATACTTGCGGCTCTCTGCCGTGAGCCTACGGCACTCGGCCAACAAGTTTTCACTGAGACCAACCACAAAATTCATGTCGTTTCCTTTGGTGTCGGGACCCAAAGTTGGTGTAGTAGTTGCTATAGTCGTCGATCTAGAAGTGGAAGTTTTGGCAGCATTGGGATCAGCTCTGAAGATATTTTCCTGGCTTTTCAAAGGCTCCTTCTTCGGCGCGTCAGGTTTGCGGAATAACCTCAGTTGGAGGTCCGACAACTGACCTCGAATGTCTTCTTTGGGGTTCCTAGACATGGTGGTTCAGGATGAAATTGCGATTTTTTCTCTCTACAAAAAGGTAAGATTATCTGAGAATATATGGGTTCTGAACTGTGGATTAGGAAAGGTTTGGAGCAGTCGTAGCTGGTGGTTTCTAATGCAATTGTTATTAGGTTATATGTACGTTTATGATCTCATTTCCATAAACAAACGTGTATGGCACAAAAAATTGTGAGGTGATGGCTCGTTAAGCTGCGTCCTTTTCTGCGGCTTTGGCAGCGGCTTTCGCAGCCGCTTTTTGCTTCTTCTTTCCGATGGTCTTTTGGAACCAGGTTATCCAGAATGGAAGCGCCAAATATTGAAACACTACCCAACTGATGAGTATTCCAAAATTGTAGCCCATTTTGCCTTTCCAAGTGTTGAACAAAATCACCTTGCTAATCTCCGAAGATGCATGGATGGGCATGGCGTAGCCGTATTTGAACACCCCAGGAAGAAGTTCGAAGGGAGCAAACGTTGGTGAGATGTTGACAAGTACCCAGAGGATGAGCCAGTACCCCACCAATGGTGGATATACGGTGATAAGGATCATGGCCATGATTTCATTCGCAAGGCCTACGGCTGCAAATGTGAGGAAGCACACCATCCAGTATACCAAAAAGCCCGACCGGCCAAATGCAACCGTGAAGTCGATCTGCATTGCCAATGACACGAAACTGAAGAACAACGACAACACAAAATAGGAAAGCGTGGATGACAATATCCGGTATGCGAGATAGTGTCGGCGCTTGAGATTGAACGACAGCTCCACCACGAGATGAACGTCGCTGAAAAAACCAACCTGGAAGAATGTCATGATGATCATGTAGATAAGACCCACTTGGTTGGGTGCCACCAACACAGGGTTGGTGAAGGGAATAAGGTCATAGTAGGCAAAAGTGAGAGGGGTGGTTGCTAGCATTACCGAGTTTCTATTGGAGAGAACATCGGACGAATTGTCCATGTTTTCGATTAATGCCAGGGTCACGTTTGGTTGTGCCGCTAACCATAGCTTCTCTATGGCGTTAACACTGGGATGCACATACTGAGCCATGTTGAGAAAGTCACGGCCAGTTTCGTATATCAGGACAATAGTGTTATTGGTGGCATTATACGAAGCATCCCCCAGCTGGATCGCTTGGTAAAGATTATAGGATGCGTTGGGCTTGATGTAGATAGACGCCCAGTACTTCTGATGGTGGATAATACGCTCAATTTCTTGTTCGACCGAGTTGTTCTTATGTTTCAACCCCAGTTCTCGTATATCGTCGTACGAACGAATGTCCCAAGTACCATACTTCTTGGCAGTGGTGGTGTTAAGAAGCGACCTCATTTCATTGCCCACGACAGGCTCAACCCCATTGACCGTTTGCGAGTCGCCCATAACTACCAACATTCGGAAATTTTTAACCTTGTCGTTTCTCTTGTACAGGGCACCCCAGTAGATGGAGAATATACCAAGGGTCAATACTCCCATCATGATATAAATCAACACAAACTTGATACCCAAGCGATACCTTTGCGGCTTCAACGACTGGTTGAAAAACGAATACCTCGATTGCACCTTTTCCAATATCGACTGACGTCTGGAAGTGGTTCGGGTAGCTGGCTCATCGGAATTTACCAGCTGAGTATCCCCACCTGTAAATGCCACTGGTTCCACCGGGCGCTCGCCTGTGCTGTCCGTCAGATGAAACGACGATGTGGATTGTTTCCCTTGTTCCATTGCCAAAAAAAAAATGGATGGATTGCCTCAAGGACTTACGAACATTTTATAAGCACTTGAAAGTTTAACGCTTCTGCAACTACCTGCATTCGCTGCGCATGGTGTGCATAGGGCCTGCTGGCTCGGAAAATCCGGACTTCTGTAGTTAATACCAATTTGGCGCGGCGCAGTGGAGGTGGGGAAACTGAGATAATTGCAGGTAGGTCGCTTCTTTGATGATGGTTACTGTGGCCCGTGAGGAAGGCTTCGGGGCCTTGTTCGAGTGGTATCGATGTTCGCACCCGCCTCTATGCGGCTGTCAACCGGAGGACTAGCGGAACACTCATGTTCAAATTAGTCAGCGAGCTGACCCTCAACAACGATCGGTCTCCAAAAACGGCTCAACGGGGCTTATTAATATCTCCAAATGTGTCATCGAAGGATCGGCAACTAGCGAAACTCGGTTTGTCAGCGATCACAGTGACGCCGGTAATGTAGCAGGTAAATTAGCCTGTAAATGTAGCGTTTAAACGTGCAGCATTTAAATGCGCAGCATGTAAATATGCAGCATGTACTTATATTACCAAATGGTCCAAGCTGCTGCACCAAAGCGTTACGAGAAGCACCTAGCTTGAAACTGAATTGATAAGCCCACAGAAGACTTCGCGCTCCGCGCTAATTGCAAATCGGCTGCAAAAACACCGAAACCAGCTTCATTACCATTAGTAGACCATGCAAGGGTAGACCATGTAAACTCATCAATGAACCCGATATCAATTGTGTCCATGTTATACCGGGACCTGTTTGCGAAATTTCAAATATCACAAAGCAAAACTTCTAGACAGGATGTATATCGATTGACACCTCTTTCTTAATTTAACGAAAGCACAATTCACCTTCTATCCAGTACTTGACAGGACCCTCTCCATTTCTGTTCCTGTATTTGGCCCGCGAACATATCGTTGACATGCTTTCCTGTACACTGGCTAGGTGACAAGATGGAGGTGAAGACTTCGGGAAACGACTTTGGCGGCCCTCGGGCCGATCTTAGAAGACGCCATCCTGGCTCTGAAAAAGATGCGGTGGAGGAGATCATCCAGAAAACCTCCAATCTTCATATTGACTCGAAACCTAAATCTCGCAGCATAGCCTGGTTCTGGAAAACTTATGGTTCCATTTTGATTTTGACGTCGTTATCAGCTTTTGTTCGGTTATACAGGATCAATCCCTCCAACCAGGTGGTGTGGGATGAGGCTCACTTTGGAAAGTTTGGTTCCCACTACCTTAAACGTGAATTTTACTTTGACGTTCATCCTCCACTTGGCAAATTGTTGGTGGGATTGTCTGGTTATATTGCCGACTACGAGGGAAACTTTCTGTTCGAGAGCGGAGAAGTGTTTCCTGACGATTGCAATTATGTTATCATGCGAGTGTTCAATTGCATGTTTGGTATATTGTGCACCCCATTGGCCTACAAGACGGCGGTGCTAGCAGGTTACAATACGTGGACGGTATGGCTCATTTCGTTGATGGTGGTTTTTGAGATGCTTTCGTTGACCTTATCCAAGTTCATTTTATTGGACTCAATGCTTCTTTTCTTCACTGTTCTTTGCTACTTTTGTCTCGTGAAGATTCATACGCTTCGTGTACAGCAGAAACTTTTGACCAAAATGGGTTTAAAGTGGTTTGTTATTACAGGAATGTCAATTGGCTGTGTTTGTTCGGTGAAATGGGTCGGTTTGTTCGTCACTGCCTTGGTGGGCCTCTACATCATCTACGATTTGCTCATCAAGTTTTACCAGGTAACCAGCAGCACTCACCGCTTGTCGCTCGCAGAGTATTTGAAGCATTGGCTCGTGAGAATAGTGTCATTGATACTTGTTCCCTTTTTATTCTACTTGGCGTGCTTCAAGGTTCATTTCCTTGTCCTTAGCAGGTCAGGTACTGGGGACGGTTCGGTGTCGACGTTGCTCCAAGCTTCGTTGGAGAATAATGAGATAGAGTACGGACCTCGCTCTATAGCGTTTGGATCATTAGTCACTCTTCGTTCCCAAGGACTCTCGCCAAACTTGTTGCATTCTCATCCACATTTGTATCCGCAAGGTTCACAACAGCAGCAGATAACCACCTACGGGTTCAAAGACGAAAATAATCAGTTCATCGTTGAGTTTGATTTGGACGCTGGCTCTAGAGGGGAATTTGCTTCCATGGAGCCACTTGATAACCAAAGCTACTCCCTCACAAAGTTGGTGAAGAATGGCGATACTATAAGGTTGCTCCATAAGCTCAGCGGGTGCCTTTTACATTCCCATATGATCCCATCATTCATTCTGACTTCACAGAAAGAAGTGTCTTGTTATTCGGATCTCGAAGGCAGCGACGAAAAGGACGAATGGGTGGTGGAGATTCAGGAACAAGACCAGCCATTGTCGCCAGAGCATCAGAATGAAGCACCTGATGAAGTGCATCCTATTACCACAAACTTCCGTTTACGGCACAAAGTTTTGGGTTGCTATTTGGCAACCACAGGCTACTCTTATCCAGCTTGGGGTTACCAACAGGGAGAAGTGGTTTGCAAGCATACTCTTCTCAGTAGAGACAAGAGCACCTGGTGGAATGTGGAGGACCACAAAAACGATGCACTTGCACAACCAGAAGGTGAGTTTATACCGCCAAAACCCAAATTTTGGAAAGAGTTTATTCTTATGAACTACGGGATGATGGCCTCGAATAGCGCTCTTGTTCCCGATCCCGATAAGTTCGACAAATTATCGTCGGAATGGTGGGAGTGGCCCATAACCAGAAGCGGACTTCGTATGTGCGGATGGGGCATGTCGGTAACAAAGTATTTCTTGGTTGGCCATCCTATAATCACCTGGCTTTCCACGTTCTGTTTGCTTGTGAGCTTGGTATACTTTGGTGTCAAGTTGTGGCGTTGGCAGCGTCAAAGAGACTTTTATCCCAATGGGGTTTTCAGCGTCCAGTGGGAGTCGCTTATAGTGCAAGGAATATTGCCCATATTGGGGTGGCTACTTCACTACTTGCCGTTTGTTGCAATGTCCAGGGTTACTTACGTGCACCACTACGTTCCAGCTTTGTATTTTGCAATTTTCACTACTGGATTTGTGGTGGAAAGAGTAGTCTATAACCACTTGCACCGGGTGGTTGCGAGAGGTTTCTACATTTTTCTCTACTTGGCCATAATTCTTGTGTTTGTATACTTGAAGGATCTTGCCTTTGGCATGGAGGGTCCGGCCATGGCCTATCGTCACCTCAAAGTCCTCAGCACCTGGATGATCTAGGCACCAGTGGTGGTGATCGACACCGTTCCTGCACGAACGCTTTCAGAGTCCGATTTCGCACTAGAAAATTTACATCAAATATACACTTCTACGATCGTTACCCACAAATTTTGTCAAGCTTCAGACTATTGCAGCGCCTAGTGAACTGATGGAGAGCTACGAGAACGACTACATCGAGGACGGAGAGGACCTTGAGCTTTCCCAACAACGACCCGGGGTCGGCTCACCAAGCCAACCTGAGACACAGAATGTTGTTGATGAGGCCGAATTGCTTGCCGCTCAGGCTGCCGCTGAGGAGGCCGCGGCACAGCAACAGCACCAACCAGGCGGTGCTTTCCACAACGTAGGACAAGGTTTGACCGGGAGATATCGTGATATGATGATGCTGTACTGGCAAGAAACGATCAACTCCATCGAGCACGACGACCACGATTTCAAGAACCACCAGCTCCCGTTGGCCAGAATCAAAAAAGTGATGAAGACGGACGAGGACGTCAAAATGATCAGTGCCGAAGCCCCCATCTTGTTTGCCAAAGGGTGCGATGTGTTCATAACGGAATTGACCATGAGAGCGTGGATACATGCTGAAGAAAATAAGAGGAGGACGTTGCAGAAATCTGACATAGCCGCTGCACTCACCAAAAGCGACATGTTTGACTTTTTGATCGATGTGGTTCCACGAGAAGAGGAAAAACCAAAAAAAGCTGCCTACATGAGCGCGGCCATGTCTCGACCTACTTATAGCACCAACTACTCACATCATCAACCTCAACTAGCGCACACCCTGGAAGCTGTCAATGGCACTGCATCGATCAAGAATGAAGGACAGCCCACGGGCCAACTGCACCAGCAAGAAGTCAAGTCCGAAGAACAGTATTCTAATAATCACCAGGCTCCCGGCACCGGACCACAAACTTTGGAGCAAGACGAAGGATTCGGGGAGATCCCATAAAAAAAATACAGTGTTCGCAAACTACTGCATTATGTTCCTTCATCATTTGAGCCACATGTGGGGTGGTAAGTATGGCGTTGAGCGGACATGGCCGAAACGGTTATCCTGCACAGCAGCCCTTGCTACCCGCGGCGAATGATATAAATCGCAAAGGATTGGTGCGAATATAAATTGCATGGAGTATGCTCAATTGTTTGAGAACCGGATTTATCAAGCATAGATTAGGTTATCGTTCTATCCCCAGATTCAATCTCAGCAGACATTCACCTTCCAGAGTATCAGCAATGACATTGGTTACTATTTCCCAATCGTTGGATGAAGCTTATGTCAAGCATAAAATCATACCTGACGTGGTTGACAAGTTCGACACCGAGGGATTGTTGACTATTGAATATAATGGAAAAGATCAGGTGGCATTGGGCAACACATTGAAGGTTGCCGAAACCCAAGAAAGACCCACAATTCAGTTCACACTCAATTCCCTGGGCCAGGAGGAGGAAATGCTGGTGGCAGAAAAGGACCGGTTCACGTTGATTTTGACCGATCCAGATGCCCCATCAAACTCCGACCACAAGTGGTCTGAATATGCCCATTGGATCGTCACAGACTTGCCTTTGAATGCCACTGGCAAAGATGCGGAGTCGCTCAGCACAATCCTCGACTACAAGAAGGGCAAGGAAATCTTACCCTATGTTGGACCTGCGCCACCTGAGGGAACCGGTAAGCACCGTTACGTTTTCTTGCTTTACAAGCAGGACCCAGCAGCACTGCTCGCGGCACCCAAGGATAGACCAAACTGGGGCACTGGTGTCCCATCGTCTGGCGTCAGAGACTGGATCAAGAAAAACGGGGGTAAGCTGCAATTGTTGGGAGTGAACTTTTTTTACGCCCAGAATGAAAAGCAATGAACGTATATTATGAGCGGTAATAGATACTGATATGAAATCTCTTTTAGCCTCGTCTCTGCCGACTATAGTCCCTCGGACTCACCACCAAACCCTTTCCTTTGTGAGCGCCTCTATATATCGTTTCAATGATATCAATAAGTTCTTGCTTTTCCGTTAGTCGAAAATTGAGCTTGTTATTATTTCCTGTTCCAAAATCACACATCATATGCTTATTTCGATAAAAAAACATCACTGTACACGGATCGTAGAGCTCATACATGGTGTTAAAATCGGGCACCTCGTCGGTATCACACAAATATATAGCCGCAAAATTACGCACCTTCTCGGCAACCCCATATAATAGTTCATCCATGATCATACATTCCTTGTCATTGTCTTTTCCAAATCGTATGACTACAAGTCTCTCGTCCTCCGAGAGTATGGCTTGGTCTACGTGCCAGCCAGTATGCAAATGTGGAAGAAAAACAGATCCCATTGAACCAAGCACAGAACGATATTCAAAGAGAAACGAATATCGATGAGCGCGCAAACACCGCGCTTGGTGCGGCGGCGGGGGTTCCAAAATATTTTGCACCCACCACAAAAACCAACTTTATGCCTCCCGACCATCTTGGCGGAAAACCCGCTCCCGCAGTCTTGACCACTTTTGATTTTCTACCGCCAGCTCAGAAAGCAACGTTCAACGTTCAGCTCGATATGCTCAGATCGCAAAAGGACTTTCCTCTCTCACGCAAATGGATAGTGTATTTCACGAAACGGGGAAAAACCATAACTACAGAACTCGAACGGGTGTTCACTTCCAAGGAGGACTACGTCCATGGATTTCGGGACCTTCGATTGAAGTGGACCCGAAATATACAGATAGAACAAATGCACGTTATGAGGATGGGATTCTACCCGAAACGCAAATCAAAGTTGTTCGAAACAGGAGGTACGATGGAAATCAAAGTTTCAAGTGAGGATTGGGGTAAATTCGAAGCCATTGTGGCGGAAATGCTCGAAGACAGAAGTAAGTAATGATTTGAAGTAAGCTTGACCACGGCTAACTCAGTACCTGCCGCTGGCTGCTCATTGAAGAGAAAAGCAACCTACCATGTTTTGACAATCTGGTTTGTTGAGGGCATCAACAAGAATATCCAAAATGATATCCTTCGAGCAATGAGTGATTTTTCCTGCCATATAGTTTGGATCGACCACGGCAGTAGTAAGATTACGTATATTCAATAAATTGCAAAATATAGCAAATCTTGAAAAAGTTTGAAGGCTGGAATTTCTGCAAACTCAAAGAACAGCAAGCAAGCCGCTGCAAGTCAATTGAGCTTCCATTACGTCTCGAACTCTACTTTTGCACCTTCATTTACTATCCGCTCATATACTCGTTGCTACCTGCAGTACAAGGCCTGAAAATCAAAATTCTTCATCTACAATCTTCAACATGTCCACCGAAATTGATTTGGGCATTACTGCCGATATGCATGTCCATCTCCGGGACGGCAAAATGATGGAGCTTATCACGCCAACTGTCAGGGAAGGAGGAGTTTCCGTTGCTTATGTGATGCCCAATTTGGTGCCGCCCATCACAACCTTGAAACAGGTAATTGATTACAAGGAAAAATTGCAACAATTAGCACCCAAAACTACGTTTCTTATGTCCTTCTATCTCAGCAAAGAGCTCTCCCCCGAGCTCATTCACGAGGCAGCAAAATTGGGTGCGATCCATGGCGTGAAATGCTACCCTGCTGGAGTCACCACTAACTCGTCTGCTGGTGTGGATCCCAATGACTTCACTCCATTCTATCCCATTTTCAGAGCGCTCGAAGAGGAAAACCTCGTGTTGAACCTTCACGGAGAAAGACCACCCAGCAAAGATGACGCTGAAGATATTCACGTACTTAATGCCGAGCCACTCTTTTTACCAGCACTTCGGAAATTGCATAAGGACTTTCCACGCCTCAAGATCATCTTGGAACACTGCACCACGAGGGCTGCGATCGAGACGATCGAGGACATCAACAAGAACTACAAAGACGGCGATGACATCAAAGTTGCAGCCACGATTACTGCGCACCATCTTCTGCTCACCATTGACAATTGGGCAGGAAACCCTATCAACTTCTGCAAGCCGGTGGCCAAGCTCCCCGACGATAAGAGAGCATTAATTGGAGCCGCCACTTCAGGAAAGCCGTATTTCTTTTTCGGGTCGGATTCGGCACCTCACCCCATAGACGCCAAAGCCCGTCATGTAGGGGTATGCGCAGGAGTCTACACCCAGTCACACGCCATCTCCTACGTTGCCAGCGTGTTTGAGAAACACCAGGCACTTGAAAAACTCAAAGGATTCGTGGCAGATTTTGGAAAAAAATTCTACGAAATAGATGAAGAGGCTGTCGTTAACCACGACCACTGCGTGCTCGTTAAGCGAGAAATCACAGTGCCGCAAGTTATTGGCGCAGACGGCTTGAACGTTGTGCCATTTTTGGCGGGCGAAGCACTTCACTGGTCTGTGCAGTGGAAGTAGCACGTGGGTGGGCTTACCATTTGGGTATATGATTCGAACGTTGGTATAAGGCAATTGTAGTTATAATAAAGTACATGAAGGAAGCTATTGCAGCAAGTCCTTGCAGAATTCACTCACATCAAACAATATTGCCAATAGCAGTTAAAGTTTACGACTCGCTAATCATGGAACATTCTCGATAAGGAAACCACATGCCGTGCAGATTATCGTGCCGTACGGTCGGAGGTTCGGGTATATTGTCTGCAGGATACCGATAAAATATTTCGATAGAGTACTGGGGCGCCCATAGGCGGGGACGCGGGAAAACATGCCCTGGATCAATAGGCGTTATGATTTCTAATCATATTGTTCCTCGTGTCGATGATAGCTGATAGCTGATAGCGAGAGCATTGAGTGATAACGTTGTGGGGTTTATCTTGGCCGCCGGGCCGAGTCCTGCGCATAGTTGACATATGCAGCTGTCAAACAAATGACATTGATAGGTTTCATTAGCAGAAACTGGAAGTTGCTCAGCCGAGCCAGATACGCACGATCCGCTTGCTAGCCGTTGGCTAACCACGCCGTTAGCGCCACTTTCAAGTCTGAGCCCCCACACCTTGCAGCTTTGGGCATAACGCTGCTGTCCTGCACCGACCACGTTCGTCTTTTATCAGTGAAAACTTCCGCCGTATATAAGGGTGCAGCGCGCATAAATAGTTCCCCTCTAATCTCTTCAGCGGGCACGAACGAGAGTAGAAAAGGCACACTAATCTATATATTTGTTCACTAGTTGTAAGCTCTTTAGTAGAAATGGCTACCAGAGATCTTCCTCACTCGTTCTACGACCTTGCCATTGGCTGGTCGAAGCACTTGCCACAAGAGATCACAGTTACGAACGCTTATAAGGAGAAACAAGCGGAAAGAAGAGAGCGCGATGCTCAGATATTGGCTGCCAGACGGATCTCAGACTCGAGTTCTGGCCCCGACGGGGCGGAAAATGTCACCAAACCAGCTGATGGTGTCGACCCCAACTTACCTGTATATGAAGAGGTAGATAAGGTCAAGATGAAGAACTTGTGGCCGGCGTTTGCATCGGGTGCGGGATTGTTTTCCGATGGCTACATCAACAACGGTATGTCTGCCGTAAATGCCTGTTTGTCAAGAATCTATGGTGAGAAATATACCAACTCCAATGCCATTTCCAATGTTTCCTCGATTGCATTCGTAGGTATTGTTGTGGGACAGTTGGGTTTTGGATTTATTTCCGACCGGTTTGCAAGAAAAGGCGGAATGTTGACTGCTACAATCATGTTGATTTTCTTCTCGTTGATGTGCGCAGTTGGTACATGGGGTGCTAACGGAAGCGCCGAGGGTTTATTTGCAGCACTCACCACATTTAGATTTTTCTTGGGTATTGCCATTGGTGCTGAATACCCAACTTCTTCAGTCATTGCCTCAGAATTTGCTAACCAGCTTCCTGCTGGAAGAAGAAACAGATACTTTTGCTGGTTTACCAATGCTATGATTGATTTTGGATACGTTGTCAGTGCTTTCGTTCCCTTGGTGTTGCTTTGGATCTTCTCCACTCACCACTTGAACGCAGTTTGGAGATTAACTTTGGGTTTGGGTTGTATTCCACCATTAACATTATTCTTCTTCAGATTGAAGCTTAAGGAAAGTGAAGCTTTCGAAAAAACTAACTTCAAGAGAGTCAAGAGATACCCTTACTGGCTCATCATCAAGTTCTACTGGTTCCGTCTTACCATTGTGTCTCTCATTTGGTTCATTTACGATTTCTCCGTCTATGCTTTCGGAACTTACTCCACAAACATTCTTGCTGTCTTGGTCCCACCTGGAGATATGTACAAGTCATTTGGATGGAACGTTGTCCTCAACTTGTTCTACATGCCAGGTGCTTTCCTTGGTGCCCTTTCCTCAGATTATATTGGCCCTCGTTTGACCATTGCAATTGGTGTTACTCTTCAGGGTATTATTGGATTCTGTATGGCAGGAAAGTACGAATCTTTGTCCCACCCAATTGGTGGCTTCGTGGTTGTGTTTGGTATATTTTATGCTCTTGGAGAGTTTGGGCCAGGTGACAACTTAGGTCTTTTGGCTGCAAAGACTTCTGCTACTCCTGTTCGTGGTCAATATTACGGTATTGCCGCTGCTGTCGGAAAAATTGGTGCCTTTGTTGGTACTTGGGTTTTCCCAGTTATCCAGAGACATCTTGGTGAAATCAAGGGTCCAGTATACATTTCTTCTGGTTTGTGTTTCCTCTCGGCAATCTTGGCTATTTTCTTTTGTCCATCTGTTAGTCAGGACTGTATTGAAGAGGAAGATCAAGCTTTCTTGGCTTATCTCGAATCAAATGGATTCGACATTACTCAGTTGGGTGACCCTGGAATTGTGGAAGATGTGGAAAGCAGTGAATCCCACAGTTATACCCCCAACAAGGAATCTGATGTTCAGGTTCATGCTACCAAGAAGGGTAGCGTTTAGTGTTTCACACTGATTCAAATTCTTCGTTAAATATTTTATCACTAGTGCAATTAATAACAAAACCTATTACTAAACCTATCTCTAAATACACATTAATTTTCATTGTCGCTTTTCTCTGCCGAACTCTCAGAGTCAATAGCAATGTCTACCACGTTAGAATTCAGGTCGATTTTTTCACCTTCGTTTGGGATAATCAACTCCAATCCGCCGTCCTCTATGAACTTGGCTTTTATTTCATCGAACTTGATGATCTTCTCAAATTGGAAGTGCTTCTCAAAGTTGATTTCTTGATTGGCGAAATCCTTAATGAGACGAACAGCATCCTCTTGCACTTCGGACTCCAAATCAGAGCCTGAATCGACTTCAGCTTCAGATTCAGAATCTGAAGAGGAGCTCGAAGAGGAAGAAGAAGAAGAAGAACTGGATGACGATGACGAAGAAGAAGAAGATGATGACGAAGAACTGGATGATGATGAAGATGAGGATGCGCTGGACGAAACTGATGAGTCCGATTCTTCGGCAGAATCTTCGGCAGCCTCTTCGGCAGCTTCTTCGTCCTCTTCAACGACATCTACATCCGAGTCTTCAACATCAGAATCATGAATGTCGAATTTTCCACTGACAACCAACTCGTTTTGGTTTTTCAAAAACTGGATCTTCAATTCTTCGCGAATCAATGCTGGGAACCTCAAGTTCAACTTGTAAGTTTTGTCATCGAGCTCGACCAACTCACAGTCTTTCGAGTTCTGTAAGTCTTCAGTCAAGTCAATCACCTCAATGTCATCATCTGAATCGTTTGCAAGCAAGTATTCGTCATCAGTGTCGTAAACCAATTCATCGTCAGTAGAGTATTCCTCGCTTGAATCGTGTTCAGGCAAGTCGAAACGGTGTCTGTAAAGTGTGATACCTTCTTCGTCATCACTGGAGGAATCACTGAGGTCTGACAATGCGAGCGCCTCCTCATCAGAGTCCTCGGATTCCATGTCTATGTCGGAGTCGAGGACCAAGTAGTCGACGTCGGACTCAGACTGCGATACGGATATCTCATCGTCACTAGCGATCATATCGACAAAATCCTGTCTCACGTTTTCAAGTTGCAACTGGTCGGTCAACTGACCTTCATCAGAAGAATATTCGATGTCCAAGTCAGTGACGGAAGAGTCATCTGAGGAGTCAGATTCGTCATCGCCCAAGGCAATTTGTCTCATAGCTCTGGCTTGCAACTGGTCGTTCAAGTCCACTATGTCGAGGATGTCCTCGGGCTCCGAGTCGTCAGAATCGTAGTATCTGATAAGCTCATCATTCAAGTCATAAACGTCAGAATAGTCAAGACTGTCCACAGCATCATTCTCCAACTCGTCATTCATATCGATAATTTGGTCTTCGATGTCGGAGTCCAAGTCAAATTCATAAACCTCTTCGTCAGAGGTGGAGTCAGAGTCGGAGCTTTCGGAGCTCTCTGAGCTGGATGCCTCGCTCTCATTTCCAAGTATGATAATGGAACTTTCAGAATCGGAAGAGCCGCTCTCAGACAGCGATTCACTGGAGCTGGAGGACGAGGAGGCAAGGTCATCGTAAAACATGATAGGAGCATCCGAGTCGGAGCTTGAGGAACTGGACTCAGAACTTGAGTCCGAGTCGGAACTGGAGCTGGAGTCTGAAGAAGAGTCTGAGTCTGAGTCAGAGCTAGAGTCAGAGCTGCTGGTTTCAACGTCAGACTCTGTTCCACTCTGGCTCTCTTCTGAGTAGCTAGTTTCAGACTCACTTTCGGGTTCTTCAACATAAACCAAGTTGGAAGGTTGCTGCTGATAATAGTTTCTGTAGGATCTTCTTCTCTTGGTGGAAGGTTTGGTCACGTAGTATTTCTTCTCGTGGTGACGAGGAGATTTGTGTTCTCTTCTTCTATGTCTAAAGCTTGCCATTGTGTTAAGATGAGAAAAAAATTTTTGGTGAACTCAACTGCAATTAAACGAAAAGAGAAATGGGTGGCGTGGGGCTGCGATGGGCATCGCGAAAAAAATGCCATACTGCATACGAGCAAAAGAATGTGGAGTTGTGTTCTACCAAGGTGTAACATTAGTGGAGAGCTAGCAGAAAGGAGGGGGCCGAGAATATACGGTCACAATTAGTCCTGAATGGTATGTGTGGCCCTGGCTTCACATATTGTAATCCTGTTGTTACTTTTGTCGTACACTACCACAGCCAGCCAGTGTTCACGGTGCGCACACGACCTAAAGGGTATAAAAGGCTCGCGATTCCCACTTCGCACCTCAAATCTCTTTGCCTTTTGGCTTAGATCAAGTGTAGTATCTGTTCTTTTCAGCGTAACAGCTGAAACGTCGTCATTGACGACATCAATATATACATATTTTTGGACAATTGCTGGTGGGATCGATGGGCTTGCTCACACCCACTAGCGCAGTGTCGTTGCCATTGCACATCTCGGCTTCTGACGCAACCCCTCAGGTGGCAGATGCGAGGACGTATCTTCTGTTTGATGGGCTAGTCTGCAAGTAATCTGTAAAATGTTCGCTTCTACTTCATTTCTCTCTTGATACATTCTGGTAGTAGATCCATACACCACGAGATCACTAACGAGATAAGGTTCATCTCTTCATACCAACATGGAGAACGCCTCTGAAACAGATTCGTACTTGCCCTCTGGGCTTTTTCCCAATATGCGAAGGCGACAGTCTGACGAAACCATCACTAACCGACCGTCACTGTACACGGAAAGCGAGTCTTCATCGATTCTGGTTCTCCGAAACATCCTCTTCAATGCTGCTCCTACCACAACCTCCGGAGCCTCAACCCAGGACAGCGCTGGGGGCGAAACCGAGGACAAAGATACAGACGAAGAAACTCGCGAGTCTTTCGACTCCTCGATTATAGACGAACTAACCAGAGACAGAAACTACGCCCAGCAGCATGGCAATTTTAAATATCTAGATGCTTACCAACAAGCCAAAAGAGCACGTCCGAGCTTTGAGGGTTCTGTATTCGAGCTCTCGTCGCTCCCTGACTTTGAGAAGTACGTGAAACAGACAAAAATTAATGACTCCATAAGGGACAAAGTTGCCTCGTCGACCGTCCGAGATGGCCCTGCAACTTTGGAGATAGTGAACAACGAAGTAATGAAAGAAATGTTTTTCACTGACGACCACAGCTTCCAAGGTGACATTAAGAAGCCAAAAAAGCCAGAACCGGCATGGCTCAAGGATAGACGATGGTACTCGTTCGCTAAAAAAGAAAACCCTGAATTGCAGTTTCGTGAAACCTTAACTTCCCCCACTATGAGCTCTGGCGAGACTGGTACTCCTCGGAAGTTCTTACAAAGAAAACTCCGGATGCGGCATCTTCAAATGATATCATTCGGCGGAACCTTGGGTGTTGGACTTTTCCTCAATAGTGGGAAAGCTTTTACTATTGCGGGAGGCTTTGGTACTCTATTGGCATTTATTATTTGTGGGTCTATCATATTGGCAACTATTGTTTCCTTTTGTGAAATGGTGACATTCGTCTCTGTGGTGGATGGTGTATCAGGTTTGAGTTCAAGATTTGTGGAGGATGCGTTTGGATTTGCCGTGGGCTGGATGTATTTCGCCAGTTTTGCATTTGGCCTAGCAGGCGAAATCGTCGCTAGCATCATCATGCTCTCATTTTACCCGGAGCTAAGCATCGTGGATAGCAAAGGAGCTAGTGCAGGGTTTGTCATTTTATTTCTCGGGGTCATTTTGTTCAGCAATTTGATCGACGTCAGAATCTTTGGGGAAATCGAATACATCTCCAGTGTCATCAAGTTAGTGGTACTTCTGGTATTACTCATAATCATGATTGTGTTAAATACCGGGGGTTTTGGAAACCAATCTTTGGGTTTCAAATATTGGGATCATCTGAGATCAAACTTCCAACACGATGTTATATTTGGACTATTTCGCCCGTCATTCAATCTACATGACGACGGTACCTCCTCTTCATCGGAAGGCATAGGAGGTCCCGCTGGAAGGTTTCTTTCAGTTCTCACAGCTATACTAGTTGTAACATACGCATACAGCGGGACTGAAATCGTGTGTGTTGCAGCATGTGAAGCTAAAAATCCACGGAAAGCCCTTCCTTCAGCCACTAGGCGTGTCATATGGCGTATCTTGATCTTCTACTGCTTAGCAGGATTGTTGGTGGGCATCAATATTTACGCGGGCGATCCTAGAATGTTAAGATATTCTCTGGGTACCACAGGTGTTTTGCCAGAAGATTTCCTGTCAAATTTTGCAGTCCAGTACGTCGGGGGCTCAGAGTGCAAGATACAATCTAAGGTGTACGCCGGCTTCGGAAGTGGTGCCCAAAGTCCTTGGATAGTTGCACTTCAGTCGGCTGGCCTCTGTAAAATGTGCTCGGTTGTCAACGGTTTTCTTGTCTTTTTCGCTATCAGTTGTGGAAACGCTCAACTCTACGTCAGCTCTAGGACCGTATATCTGATGGCATTGCAAGGGAAGGCCCCCAAGTGTTTGGCAAACTGCAACAGGTTCGGAATTCCTTACAATGCAGTACTCTGTGCCGCAAGTTTTGGCCTCTTGGCCTTTATTTGTGTATCACAGCAAGCAACAGGAGTTTTTCAGAACCTCACAAGCTTGATTTCATCTTCAGGAATCATGGTGTGGTTCTCAATGTGTGTATCATACATTCGGTTCTATTATGGATTGAAAAAGAGACCTGATATTATCAGTCGCGATGACAAGTCTTATCCTTACAAGTCGATATTCCAGCCTTATACTGCCATGTGGGGTGCGTTTGGAAGCGGATTTATTCTCATATCGATGGGATGGGTTGTGTTTTTGAAGGATGAGTGGGATACATGGTTTTTCTTCCTGAGTTACGGCACACCAATGTTTTTCGCAGTACTTTATTTCGGCTACAAATTTACCAAAGGAACCAGTTTTGTTAGCCTTGAGCAGCTTGACTTTGATACCGGCCGAACTGAAATGGATCGCTACATTTGGGATGGAGGAAGAGAGTATAATTTGAGAAATTGGAAAGACCTAGCTAGAAAATGGCTTGGTCTCCTAACATAGTGACTTGGCATATGTATATACTATTGTATAACTATTATTGTTAGCAAATACATTACATCTTCTAGTACGAATATATGAGCTACTCTGTTCCTGTTCTCCATTGAGGCACGAGGCTACTTGGTTGTCGTCTGCAGCAGCATGCACCTAATTTGCCTAATTTGGAACAATTTTTCAACAATTGAGCGCACTTCCGGATGTGCTCACTATCGCGCGCACGTGAGCGTTTCACCCTATTAGTAGCATTCCGAGGGCACTTGGTTGGCTTGTGCGTGAGATCATATTCCATTCACTTTTCTAGTGGTCAATTGAAGGTCTTCTCTCATGTCCTGGGAACCTACTAAGACATTTCTCCGAGGAAAGGTTATCAAACCTTTCCTTCCCTTTGAGAAACACCCCAATTTGACGAATGATCAATTGATAAATTTGTACCCTGGAGACGAGGTCTACATCTTTGAGAGAAAGGGTAATCGGTGGGCTCGTGGATATGCTTTATCCAAGCCTTTCCCAAACAACTTTACCATCACCTCGGTGAATTTGGATCAGCTTCCAGGTTTGGAGACTAGTATTGTGGTGTTTCCATTGAGTTATATCAGCGTTGTGGAAGAGGTTCCAATTGAGCAGGTTGAAGTGAACAAGCGCTACAACAATATCAGTGACAAGGATCAGATGCCTACTATTAAGGATGCTGAATTGAATTACAAACTGGCTGTTGACGGAAAGCTTTATTCTGATCCATCTCAGTCGCTGAAACCAACACCTCCAGCAATTCCAGTTCACTCATTGACCAGTAAAGCCAGCAATGGATTACTTGGAGAGATCAAGTACGCGCTTGTGTTGCTCACATCGCATATCTTTGCTTTGTACTCGATTGGTGAGTTTAGATTGTTCAACAAATTGTCCGGAATTTACTACAATTTATACCAAGCAAGACTCAAGCTTCTTAATGGTATTTTAACCGATAATGAAGCAAAAGTAGCCAAGGAAACTGCCACTTTTCTCTTGGACAAGATTCCCAAGAAATTGGCCTCCAGGGCCGCCAGATTGAATGCCGTCAGTTACGACTTGGACAACCTGAACACTGACATCTCCGGTTACAAGGCCATTCTCTCTAGAGACATTAATTCTGGTAACTTGTTGTCCAACGACAACGCTCTTCCTCCCAGAATATCTTTGAACCAGGTGTTGTGTGCGTTAGCTCCAAACTTCCCTATCAATGCACACAACAATCTTCAACAGTTTTCCTTAGATGCCCCCGTGAACAAACTTACCAAGAACGAGCCACCTTCTCATATTTTGGTTGATTTCAAGTCGGTGTCAGGAAGCTCAGCATATCAGCCTCCAGGATTTGCTGGTATGATTGCTTACATGTACATCCGTAACTCTAAAAAGAGATTGACAGAAGCGTTTGCGGTGCACACTGACTCAGTTGACGACTTGGTACATGTTGAAAAAATCTCGGCTGCTTTGTTCCGTAACATTCCTGCAAGCGAAGTGGGGACCGGCAGGGTTTACCTTGTGGCTGTCTTGACGGAAGAGATAGATTTGAACATCAAAGAGAGCAACAACATGCCCCAGATCAAAAGAGTCAAGAAGGGAGTTGCAGCCGGTGTTACTGATATCACCAGAATATTTTCTCGTAACCATGGCTCTTTGACATCTGGTGAAGCCCATCAGTTCACTATCAAGCTTTTCGGGTCTTATATCAACCAAAGAAAGACCACTGGGAAACCAGAAAGCGACAGCGCTGTGAACAATGGATGGGGAGAAGCCGTTGACCGTATTATTGCCGGCTCTAACCACGGTATAGCCGTCAACCCCAGAGCTGAAAAGTTGGTTGTTTCTGTGAAAGAGTTTAAACATCAGTTCCACGGAAACAGTAACTTCAACCCTGTGGGAAACAACACTCCCATTGCCAGGATTAAACCCATCTTTTACGATCCATTGGCTGAAAACTACGAAAGAATTTACTTGAAAATTGGAAAGGTTTCCTTGTTGAGCAGCATCACCAAAGACGACTTATTGACGTTCGAGGTTAGCACTCCAAACAATGATATGATTGACTTTGCAAAAGCGTCAAATCAACAGGAGAAACGGTCGTGGCAGTTTGTGTCGGTCTTCCCCAACGAGTCTGTTGGAGAAATCGTTAAGGTTAATGGTGTTTCTTTAAAGTCTCCAAACAAAAAACTTCCCAAGGACGACTACATTATTCTTTCGTTGTACGTCAATGGTGTTCTCGGTGGTGAAGGCAAGCTTCTTTACAAATCGGGTAACAGATTAGTTGAGTTCAACAAGAAGAAGAGTCACACCATTGAGATTATGTCGACATACAATTTGCCTATGGCACAGGTGGAAGTATCTACCGAGTATATTGGAAAGGTCTACAACTCTGATGCCTCCATTGATAATGTGTTTCTGTACGAGAGATTCTTCAGAGCAGGTGCAAAAGGAGTCGACGAGTTATCGGCGTCTCTTGTTTCATTTACAAAGTTGGATCTTTCTCAATTATTGAAATACTTTCCTGAATTGACTTCTTCACTTTTTGCCATAGTGGATTATGCTTCAAGACAACCATCTACTCCAGGTATTGATATCCTACTTGACAACAACTTCAAGGGTATTGTTCATTTGCTCGATACGCTTTTCGGCAAGCAAGACCAGTACATGTATTTGATGAACAGGTTTTTTGCAAAGTATAAGCGTATTCCACAAATGGGCCCTTTTCTTTTGAACAAGGCAGCAGAGGTATTTTCCAGGGCAGAGGCTAATTGGAATTCATCTTCTCGTTCCATGTGTCGTGTGGTGCTGTTGATTTTGAAAATTGCCATTATCTCGGTCGAAGGCACGTCGGACGTTGAACAGTATAAACATGCGTTGACTACCTTGTTCAAGTCGGTGGCATACTTTCTTTCGTCACAATCTCCAACATTGGTCAGCGACCAGGTCCTAATCTTGGACATGATTGACTATGGATTATCTTTGGAGGAGCACTTAGGCCATAAGGCAGTTTTGGACATTGTTGTGGACCTTGTTGACTGCGTCGGAACTCGTGGACTAGGCGCAGATGAAGATGTTTTACATCAACGTAAGACGACCGCTTCCAAGGATCATAGAATCATTATCAGTAAACTTTTATTGATCAATCGTTTGTTCCTGTCAGCATTGGTGGAAGATCCCGCTACAAGAAAGATCTTGATCTCAAAGTCTGTTGTTTGGTCCATGGAAGTTTTGTTGGGTCCTCTCGATTTTGAAGCTTCACGTCTTGCAGCTACCGTTTTGAATGCGGTTTGTACAACCATTTGGAACTCATTGAGTAAGCAGGATCCAGCTGATGTTGAGTTGAGCTACTCGCTCTGTAAATTGTTGCCTGCCATTGCAAGAACGGTCATCAGATACAACAAATTTGCCAGAGGTAACGAGTACTTCAAACCAAAAAGAACGTTCACGTACTTGTTCCAGTCTGAGTATCCATTCCAAGAGCACTCTCTTGATTCGGTTGTGAACGATGAAGTGCTTGTTGAAATCTTGGTCGAGTTATCAACCGTCTTTACTTTCATTGCAAAGATTGGTAAAACAACCGCAGGAAATGAAGGCTATGTCGAGGTTTTGAATACTCAAATCCCCGACGATTTCTTTGATCCATCCAAGTACCTTGCGAATAATTTCCAAGGTGAGGACATTATAACTCTTATCTCTGGAGCCAAGTTGATAATGCGGGGTAAGTTCTTCCCAGAAGACAAATGGCTTTCGTTGTACGCAATGGTCACCGAAGGATGCTTGACCGCATTGGAGCTTGTCAGACCATTGCTCTTAAGCCACTATATTCCTCCCGTCGATGAATCAGAGCAATTTGACAGAGTTATCTGGGGTAACTATTTGAAGGCATTGTTGAGAATAGGAACCATTGCCCCTGTTGCAGTGGAACACCTTTCAGAAGTGCCCAAGAAAGCTTGTATTCAATTAACTGGAACGGTTAGAGATCGGGCTGCCTTCTTGGTCAATGAGGCATGGGACTCTTTGGCTTGGGATGCAGTCGAGGAAGATGAACTAAGATTCAATTTGACAAAGTTCGGCGGGTATCAAGTGGAGTTTATTTCCAACGATTACGCCATCTTACAAGATCTTATGTTATTTGCCTTGCAGAAAAATGCTGAATGTCAGAGGGTCAGTGTTAAGATCTTGTGGTCCATTCTTGTTTCTGAGTTCATTTTAAGTGATTCCATCATTGACGTTGAAAGAGAATGTCTAGTTGGATTGCATGAGATCTACAATCGTAACGCATACAAACCATCGCCAGTTGAGCAAGAAGCCTTCATCGACTTATTGAAGGTAACTATCCGGTTAGACCGTGAAGATGAAGCTTTCTCCATGTTTTACAACTTTATAGAAAGTTTGGCTGGATTCTTGGTGGTTTTGAACGACTTAAACAGTGTTCCAGTTGGTCCCGAATTTGAGGATGACAGAACATTCCACAGGTTGAACATCAATGCTTACCTCAAGAATGCAAACAAGCCAGAGCTCTTCAATTCGTTCATTCATACCATGTACGAGGGCCACTTGAGCAAGGGCGATTACATTCAAGCTGCTTTAAGTTTAGAGCTTTATGCTTCCACATTTAGTTGGGATCATAATGTCATACTTCCCCCAAGTTTCAGACCCAAGTTTCCTCAGCAAACATCGTTTGAAAGAAAAGAAATGCTTTATAAGATGATTGCAACCAACTATATCAAGGGTAACAGTTTGGAAAGAGCCACTGACACATACAACGAATTGTTGGATTCTTACAATGCTCATACTTATGACTTGAAGAGTTTCGCTTATGTTCACAACAAATTGGCCAAGTTGTACTTGGATTTGGAATCATCAGACAAGTTGAGTCCCGCCTTCTTTAGAGTGGCGTTCATTGGCGCTGGGTTCCCAACAAATATTAGAGGAAAGGAGCAAATTTATGAGGGATTACCATTCGAGCATATTACGTCCATTCACGAGCGTTTGCTTAGACTTTACCCTGGAGCAAGAATCATTTCAGACGACGTTGAAGCTTCTAAATTGAAAGAGAAGGTTCAAACAGGACGTTACTTGCACGTTAGTACTGTTGAACCGGTTAGTGAAATATCGGAGAAATTGTTGAATACGTCCATTGGTGTGAGACAATATGCTCGTAACAAGGATTTGAGGTTCTTTACCACAATGAAAAAGATTCCTGGGTCAACGTCCATTTTTGATATGTGGACAGAAGAAACCACCTACGAGACACACCTTTCTTTCCCAACCTTGATGAACAGAAGTGATATTAAGAGCACAAAGGTGGTCAAGTTGTCGCCATTAGACAATGCCATCAGAACTGTTATCAACAAGAATAACGACTTGGTGCAACTCGAAAGTATCATTGGAATAGCATTCAAGGAGAAGGCAGAAATCAACTCGCTGCTCAATGACTTGTCAAGACAGTTGGCCGGTACCGTTGACTCTCCAGTTAATGGAGGTGTTGGACAATACAGAACTTTCTTCGTTGATCCAAGTTTCCAAAAGGACGAGTACAAGGACAAGATCAGGTTATTGAAGAGCACTTTCTCTGACTTGACGATGATTTTGAATCGTTGCTTGATACTCCATGGCAAGCTTGCTTCTCCGTCATTGAGGACTTCACATGAAGCCTTAGTTGAATTGTTCAAGAAGAACTTCAAGGAGGAGATTGAGGCTTTGAAATTGAACCCAGATAGTGACGCTGCAAGTACCACTCAAAGTACTCAACAAAGCACCTATGCGTCATCACTCCTTTCGCTGACATTGGCCGAAAAACGATCCCTGTCTAGTGTCAACGGGGCATCATTCCAGCCTCCCAACGGCTCACGCTTGACCAAGACTATCAGTAGAGCATCATCTTCAAATTCTAGTGCCAGTGGCATCTCGGGAGTTTCTTCCGAGAGAGCTTCGACCACTAACAACTCGACAATGAGCGGATTTAGTTTTGGTAGAGGAAAGCGCACTGCGTTGAACTGGAGAAATATGGTGAACAGAGAATCGTGAATTGACTACATATGAAATAAAACAAGTTTTTGTAGAACAAGTTTTCGTAACATAGGTAATTTGCACCCATTTGAAGCAGCA
Organism: Meyerozyma carpophila; assembly: GCA_030573695.1. Classification (NCBI taxonomy): domain Eukaryota; kingdom Fungi; phylum Ascomycota; class Pichiomycetes; order Serinales; family Debaryomycetaceae; genus Meyerozyma; species Meyerozyma carpophila. The sequence continues at coordinate 501,198 of JAJMDS010000004.1, read as the reverse complement.
CCCTGCAGGAGAGTCGTGCGCGCGACGATTACCATTGGCATTCAAATCAAATTTACTGGACAATCACAATCCACGATCACCATGTTGAGAAATTTTATGCGTAGCAGCCGTGTTTTGGCGAGAACTCCAGTGGTTACCAGAGCATGGACCCCTGTCAGATTCTATGCCGCTCCTCCAATCTCGAAGGATGAGGTCACCAACCGTGCTTTCGAAGCCTTGAAGACTGTCGCTGCCTTGCAAGAGTCCAAACTTGACTTGAATGCTTCTTTCCAAAAGGACTTGGGCTTGGACTCCTTGGACACTGTAGAGGCTCTTGTTGCTTTGGAGGAGGAGTTTGATTTGGAAATTCCTGACAAGATCTCTGACGAGATTAAGACCGTTGGAGAGGCCATCGACTACATCTACGAAGAGGAGAGAAAGTTATAAACTATGTAAATAAAGAAGACGAGGATAGTGGAACAGAGGACTAAGAGTCCTTGTGCTTTCTCGGTCTCAATGTATAAGCTTTGCTAAAGAATGTAGTGTTGAACGAATGGCAAACTGCCACAATGAAATGAATAAAAGCGAGAAACCGGAGTCAAAAATACCTGAAGTTGTACAGATCCATTGATCTATAATTGACTTACGACTGAGTTACCATGGAGGCACTTGATTCCCTTATTCTACCTTGAGTAATAGTCGTCCATCAACTCCCCATTCCCGCACGTGACAACTCTTTGATGTTGACGAGATTACATAATTATTGTGATGGCTATGTAATACCCTGTCGTGGCGTAATGATTAACGTGGTATAGGGGATACTATACCGTAACAGAAAACAATGTTATAATCAGATATATAACTTTGGTTGATTTAAAACTCTGTAGTTTTCCCCTAAGGTATCCGCTGACTGTTGCCCTTATATATAGCCCGGCCAGGATGGACCACCTTCGGAGAGATATTTTGCAATCTCAGTTCGGTATATAACATTACTTTATAACAGTCCTGCATTCGCGGTCTACATTTGAATATTCACCCCTAATATCCCCCTGCTTAATGATTGCCGTCGAAGATAGCGATGAGCAACGTCGTGGTATTGCTGATTCGGAAGAAGTAGAAAGTACGGCTGAAAGACTTGAAGACGCTGCGTTGTCCTCAGGAACTGATGAAGAAGTTGACGACGAAGAAGACGACGAAAACGAAAGAAGCGAACCAGTAGAGTACCTTGGTACCGTTATTCCAGATCCAGATGTTCAGGAGATTGAAGCTGACAGCGATTTGGCTCGAGAATATGGCTCTGATTCTGAATACATTGATTTAATTCATTTGAAGATTCAATCCTTGGATGACTTGGATCTTGCTCGCTTCACTAAGCTTCAGTCGCTCTGCTTACGACAAAACCTTGTGACTTCAATGACCGGTGTTAAGGACTTACCAGAGACAATGGAAAACTTGGACTTCTACGACAACCGCATCAATCATATTTCTAGCAATATAAGTAAGCTCGTCAATTTGAAGAGCTTAGACCTCTCGTTCAATAAGATCAAGAACATAAAAAACGTCGGGGCCCTTACGCAATTGGAAAACTTGTACTTTGTTCAGAACAGAATTCGAGAAATTAAGAACTTGGAAACTCTCAAAAAGTTGAAGAACCTCGAATTGGGAGGAAATAAGATTGAAGAGATTAATGAAGGGTTGCATGAACTTACATCTCTTACCCAGCTCTGGCTTGGAAAGAATCGCATCCATAAGCTTCAAAATCTTTCAAGCCTTACAAACTTAAGAGTCTTATCTATACAGTCAAATAGGATTACAAAGATCGAAGGGTTGGAAATGTTGGTGAACTTGGAAGAACTTTACTTATCGCACAATGGTATCTCAAAAATTGAGAACTTAGATAACAATAAGAACCTTCAAGTTCTTGACATGACATCCAACAGACTCACAAGTCTCGACAATATGAGCCACCTTACAAAGTTGACAGATTTCTGGTGTTCATTCAACCAAATTTCAGACTTCCAGCAGATTCGCAGAGAGCTAGGAAATCTTCCAGAGTTGGACACCGTCTACTTTGAAGGAAACCCTATTCAACGTGAGAATCCGCCCGCTTATAGAAGAAAATTAAGACTCAATCTTGGGCCATCATTGACGAAGATTGACGCAACTTATGTTACAAGTTGATTCGCTTACTCATGCTAGTTACTGAAATAAGCCAAATACTAATGGCGAGACCTTTCACTTCAGATTTTGAGTAATTCTCTACCACACGGCGGCTCCATCGCTGGTAGCCATTAGTTAGGCTTATCATCATTTATCGAATAAACATGCCACTGCTATTACTTTGCTTTTTACCTAATTAAGTTTCATTGCAAGCTTAGTTACATTGTAGAAAAGACAAAATGTTCGGAAGTGCAATGGACCGGAATATTTCTAATGTTCCGATTTCCTTACGATTTTGTTGCCTCGAATAGTCCTTCATGGAGCACAAAGAATCTTTTAAGTTTCAGCTTCCTCCACCCAAAAAAAGGGCAATTACACTAACACATTGATGCATGAGCACCCCTGGAGAAAAGTTTCTAACTTACATCCTGGAACCTTGACTCATCAAGTGCTGGAATTTTCGCATCCCAATCATACCGCTTATCTACATTTCGACAGAAAACGATTTTTCGCAGCCATTTAAAAACAAACCGGCCATTGTCTCATATTGCATAGGCTCATCTAATTTAATCTAACGACAACCCCAAGCTCTCTCTCTGAGACTTGGAGTCCTTGTCGAAAAATGGAATTTCGGCAAGCGAAGTTACTCTGGTTCCATGTCTGGCTTCCTTGCCTTCGTAGTCCCACACAGCACTGTGCTGAGAAATTCTGTTATCCCACAAGGCAGAAGTTCCGAAACCTGGCTTGGATTTCCAGTTGAAGCGGACTTGGATATCCAAGTTCTTTTCAAAAACACCAAACAAATACTCCAAAAGAATCTTGCTCTCTTCTTCCTTCAATCCAACAATTCTTACCGTCATTGGACGATTGACAAACAAGGATTTCCACCCTGTTGCAGGATGGGTTCTGATGATAGGGTGCTCTCGCTCGATGTATTTTGGTCCATTCAATGGATTTTCACGATTGATATAGGAGTGGGCAGACCGGTAGATGGCAGTTTTTCCGTCCAAAAATTTCTGCAAAGCAGGCGAAAGCTTGTCATAGGCGGCATATCCCGATGCCCACAGGGTGTCTCCACCTACACTTGGAATAGCATCGTTGTGCAAGTGGGTAATTCCTGCTGGTTGGAACTCGTGCACCAAATCGGTGTGCCATTGAGAACCCAGAGTGTTCTTGAACGACGATGGCAAGCCATAGTACTCGCGGAAATAATCTTGCCAAATAACAGATATTCCGTTCAAATCCTTGCCATCTACTCCGTTTGGAACTCGAGGAACCTGAGGATGAACCTCAACTTGACCAAAGTACTTTCCTAATTGCAATTGCTTCTGAGGAGACAACTCTTGGTCTCTAAAGAAAACTACCACTCTCTCAGCAATCAAGAGAGCAAGCTCATCTTTTTGCTTGTCATTTAACTCACTGAGTTGAAGGCCGACAATTTCTGTACCAATATGCTTTGTCAAATCTATAACTTCTTTAGCAGCACCAAACAAGGCTTTCTTTTCGGGATCAGCATTCTTTGCCCTCTCAATATAAGGGTATTCTTTGTTTCTGACCTGAAATGCCTCGTCCACAAACTTAGGAACGTCTTCGTACTTGGGAACAACCGGGTACCCTTTGGACAAATCGATACCATATCTTTCAAATCTATCCCTGGTAGTTTTGGGCAACTTTTCCAACCACGAGACACTCTGCCCCGCAGCTTTCTGTTTACCACCTAAGGGGCGTATTGGCTTGATCTGAGCAAGCTTGAGAGCAGCTTTCTCGACCTCATTTTCGAGGCTGGAAGTTTCAAGTTCATTTGAAGTTAAGATCTGGGATGGAGGAGCCATTTTTTGTGGTTAAGAAAGCTTTACGATCCCATTTAAATGGACTAGGGATTACTAATTCAAATCTTAATTGAGGGCTGTGGAGCCAATATCATATGCCACATTTTATACGTCCTGATAAGATCTGCCCGTGGTGCTTAAACGTTGGCAGAGGACGCACTTGAGATACTATAATGAACCTGGTGTCTCAAAGAGCTCAATTGAGCTGAACATGGAACAGCGTGAATAGTATTTGGTGCTTATTACTAGCCTTTAGCCTTAGTCGCAGCCATTATGTTTCAATACGCACAATCTGCACGTTCGTGGCATTTGTGCAGCTTATCAGATTGTACGCGGATGTCCACATCTCCACATATATTCGCAGCCACACAAAATATCTCCGATAAGCACCCACAATATGAAGGGTAAAACTCCGAGATGGAAAAGTTGACGCAAACATGCCAATCTTTGAGAAGGGTAAGGAAAATCCTGTTCATGTGAAATCCGTAGCGATTATAGGTGGTGGTGCATCGGGAGCCATTGCGCTTGACTCGTTGAAGAACGAGGACCATTTTGATCTGATTGTTCTATTCGAGAGAAGAGATATCCTAGGAGGTGTTTGGTGCTTGGACAACCCCGGAACTCTCACAGAAGTTGCCCATGTTGGTAGAACTCCAGAACAGGCCGATCCTCCATTGGAGAATCCATTTCGAAACTCTGAAGCCAAAGGCACCATTTTGGTTTCAAAGACCAACCAGTATAGATACTTGGAAACCCCTTCCTATCCAAATTTGAAGACAAATATCACTGAACTGCTCATGACATTTAGCGACTCAAATCTGTGGACTGGAAAAGCGAGCGATGAAACTGAGTTTGTTGACGGTCCGGTGGTAAGAGACTACATTGAAGCATATGTTCTCCGGAACAAGAATGCAAAGAATGTTAGTATTGAGTTTTCGTCCACAATTGAAGACGTCGAGAGAATTGTCACCGACAACGAACACTACTATAAGCTCACTGTTCGCCAGTCTTCTGGCGATAGCCATGATATTTGGTACCAGCGTAATTTCGATGCTATAGTTGTTGCTACTGGCCATTACCATGTTCCTTTTATTCCAGAGGTACCGGGTCTTCGTGAAGCACAAGAGAAGTTTTCAGACTTGGTGAGACATGCCAAGTATTTTAGAACTCCTGAGCCTTATAAAGACAAAGTAGTGGTGGTCGTTGGCACGAGAGCTTCAGGTATTGATATATCTCGCTTGCTTGTAGGCAAGGCCTCGAAAGTGTACCACTCCAGAAGAAATTCGCAGGCTCCAGGACTCAAAAATGTTGTTCCCAAAGGTGTCATAAAGGAGTGTAAAATCATTGAAAACCAGGTAGTTGTTGTGTTTGACGACAACAGCGAGGTGATATCGCCAGACCACATTATATATGGCACCGGCTACCAATTTTCGTATCCATTTCTAAATCGACTTTTTGCAGCCGATAACCAGGTATTGACACACGACGGAGTCTTGGTTCCCGGGTTGTACCAACACACATTTTTGATCAACGACCCACTCATAACATTTGTTGGGATCCCAATTGATGGGGTCTCGTTTCGGGTCTTCGAGTATCAGGCAGTATTAGTTGCTAGATATCTCGCTGGAAGAATTAGCTTGCCGAGCGTGTTGGAGCAAGAACTTTGGAGAAACGAGAGATTTTCGAAAAAAGGACCCTCCAGATCGTACCATACTATTGGGGCTGACGACGCCTCGGACTACATGTTGGAGCTTACACGTTTGGGTTACTTAGAGAAGTCTTTGGTTGTAGGCCGCCAATTTCCTGAATTCTCCAAAGAGGACTTGGATAAGTACCTTGGTGCCCAGAGCCGCGTGTTTGCTTTGTGGAATATCTTATAGAGTTGATAGACAAGACATCAAGATAGAAAACTTTAAAAAAGTTGTTTTTATCACCAAACTCCCATAAACCTCTTCACTGATATATTTTTCGCAAGACGGTAATTTCTTTAAAGGACTTTCTTTCAGTACTTGGCATATAATCACTATATTGATTTACTTCTATAAGTGGCATATCTCTCCGACCTACGCTAGAACTTCAATCTCTTTTTCTCTTTCTCGAACTTCATCACGATGAGAGAAATAAAATGCCACTCCTGTCAATACCAAACCCACCGAGCTAAGAGTTGCCGTGTAGCAGTACCCAATGTAGTAGCGAGGAGCGTCCTCGGTGTTCCACACAAATATCGGAACAAAAGCATTGGTCACATAGGCCAAATTGTTGGTCAATACAACCACAAAATTTCTCTTCATGTCGTCAGCAAAAAGCAGTCTATTGACCCATGAAAAGATCTGAGGCTGACCCCATGCCGACGGAACTCCCGCAAGGAAATAAGCAAACCAGTGGTATCCCCGAGGCAAGTCCCAATATGCCAAAGAGGCACAGGCAATTACGACGGAGATAAAGTAGGCACTCACAAAAATGTAATTTTTTCTGCCTCCTAAAGAATCGTTAAGGTAGGCAAAGATGATAGCAAAGCCAATTCCAGCTCCACTTACGGCCGCAGGCATTGTATTGTAAGTATGAGAACTGGCTTTCAAATCATATTTCATCCAAGTGGTGAAAGTTGGCTGCGACAAGACACTAGAATTATTGTATGCCAAGAACAAGAATGGGAATACAAAAATATGCCAGGTGTTGAAAAAAGACTTGATTTTCTTCCAGGTGTACTTCTGTCTTGTGTTCAATTGAGCACCTATTCTTCTTCTTCTTTCCAAAGCAATCAACTTTTCCTCTTCTGTGAAGTACCAAGCAGTTGTACTAGATGGAGTATTGGGGTCCACCAACATGGTGTAGAATGCAACTGGGAACGAAATGATAGCGTCAAACACAAACATCCACTTGAACGCTGGAAGATGGCTGTTTGAAAATCTGACCAAAATAGCTTGTTGTAAGGGACCCGAAACTAAACCGGCTGCAACTCCAGCGGAAGCGAAAAAAGTCGATCTTTTGGTCAATTCATGCCTGGAGTACCAGGAACCAAGTAAGTACTCCAAACCCGGGAAATATCCCGCTTCTGTCAATCCAAGCAAAAATCTAAGTGCATATAAGCTTTTGAGGTCCTTACACGTTATCAACAATACCGTTAAGATTGCCCAAATGAGTTCCAATCCACCAAGGTAAAATCTGGCACTAATTCGGTGAAGAATCAAGTTGGAGGGAACTTGGCCCACGATATACCCAACCGTCCACAAAGTGGTCAAGTAATTCAATTGGTTCTGGTTCATCTCATAGTACTCTCTCATACCATTCACGTAGGCAGTAGTGACATTTTGCTGGTTGAGAGTCTTGATGAAGTATCCAAGCATGGCAGAACTAAGCAAGAAGAAATCCAATTTTCCGAGGAAGATCCGCTCCTTGGGATGCTTATCAGCCGAATCCCAGAGAAAGAGCCTGAGTTTAAACCAGAAAGTCAGTCTTCTCTGAATTTCCTCTGGCGTCAACTTCACCGAAATATCGATATACTCTTCATTAGAGGTTGATGAAGAATCGCTGACTTCCAAAACAGAGTTAGCTACCCCGGCGCCTTTCAAAGGCGTCTTTTCAGCCGGCACTATAGAGTTTTGCGACATTGATTAGATATCATCTGCAAAAGTACCATTTATAGTTATTCGATTTGCAGCAATTGTGGTGGCTCGTATTTTCGCCCGATTACGCACGCAGCCTAATCACCATTCCGATTACAGAAAAACTATGGCTCTATGAGTGGCTGCGTTCATAATCTGTCCAATGGGATCATACAATGCTGAGTAATTTGATCTAGGATTGTCAGATCAAAAATTTACTTCCTTGGCGAGGCGGCGACTCCACAGTTTTAATGTGTGACAATGTAAAAACTGAGGCTGAATTTTTCCAGCAGACTTACGATCTTCTCAATTTGGCCACGGGATTTCGGAGTTGACTTAATGAGGAGTCTAGGTGAAAGAATGAATGACATTAATCATGTTCAATGAGTTTTATATTGGAATAGCTACTTGGATTATAAATTACTTTACTTTTAGTCAATGTCATTGAATTATCTATGACACAAATAAAATGTACAGTCTTAGCAAAGATTATTAATGCGGACGGCTTGCTTCTGGCATATTCAGTGCTAGCTAAGTACCTACCTAGATGTGAATCGCATGCGAGATTCTTCTGCAGAAGTATAGAATAAGCCACAATTGATAAAGGATAATACCCTCTTTACCTTGTCCCATCTCTTCAGGAATACCGATCTTACGTCAATGAACGTATTGCACAGCATGTATTGCCCTAATTCATCTAACTTCCCCAGCGGCTTTCATGCGAGATATGCAATTTGCAACCGTCAAAATGCAAGATGAAGTGCGAGCGGAAAATAAAATATTGCAAGACGGAGTCGTGAAAAAAAAGGCTAAGGAGAAAAGAAGAGCTTGGTGAGGTTGTTTGCGAGTAGCTTCAGTGATAGTTAGCGACTTGTTCGACCAGATGAGATACGATTAATAGTGATCTAATGAACTACACCAAGGGACTGAGCTCTTTCTATTCTAGATTATTATCTTCGGTCTTGTAATTGTCAAGAACAATTCTGTAGATAAATGAGGGAGCAAAGCCTCCTATGTTTGTGATGAAGATGTCGATATTTTCAGGAGGAATATAGTCGTCCAACTGATTTGAGACCAATTCAACATTGTCAACAAGCTTGAAATCATCGTAGTTGAGCACTTGCCCTGAGTTCCCCACTTCTATCAAATCATTACGACTGAAGGGATATAATGGCGATAACTTGTATAATCCAGCCACGGCAAACACTGGGGTCTTGTGTTCCTTTGCACATTCCACGACATTGGCTACACCTGAATTTGACATGCAACCACCATTGGCAAATACCGACTTGGAGCCCACAATCACCTTACCTACTCTGGACATGACCGCAAATGTAGTCGAGTCAGGAACAAGAATAGTGTCTATTTTGTTGTCCACCAATGCCTTGACGAACTTGTGAGCTTTCTTAATGTCATTGGGATAGTTTTCAGTTACGAGCACCGTAAAGGTTCTCTTAGCTCTTGCCTTGATAAGGAATTCTAAGACTGTATCAGATGACGGCGTAGGAGTCAATAAAATTTCATTATCGTGAATCAAATCCCAAGCCATGGTCTCGAGGTTCTCGTTCACTGCCGAAATCTCATCTACCAAATCTCGAATACCATGTATAATGATGGATCTGAGATCACTGTTCTGTTTCTTGGATACTTGGGACACCGCCAGCTTTTTACTCAGACTGGTCGACAATAAACTGAACATGGAGCTCATCATTGGGGTGCTCTCAGAATTGTCAGTATCAATTTCATCCCTGATCAATGCAAGAACACGTCTGATAATGTTACCAGTGATTATTTCCTTCGAACGTGCACCAATAATAACTTTTCCAGTCTTTCGAATCAAAGCTATCAAGTCGTAGGGGTCGGACCAACGAGCTGCTGAGATCACTCGCATAAGGAGCTGTGCTACCGCCAACGCTATTTCTTTGTCACCTTCTATTTGGTGTCTTTTGAGCTTGAGCACGAAAGGGTCCACCAACTTTTTTATCTCCGGCCCTAAGGCAACATCGGGTGTTGACATTTTGGATAACGCTTGCAGAATCAAGCTGTCAGAACAAGATGGCTCATCAGAAAATGTAGAGTGCTTATGTGCAGTACAGAAAATGTCTATACTTTCAACCACTCAGTTTGTAATTGGTAGATGTCGTGCAAAGCTTGAAGTGTGGATGCAGGTAAATCTAACGTTCACAAAATGAGCGAGTTTTAAATGACTTTAAGTTTTTTTTTGGGTGCAAATTGTGTTGATTATTTCGCACTCGCGAGCGTTTTCAATTATCTCTTCCAGTAATGAATGTGTTCAATGAAGGGCTAGAGAAATGCTTGTGGATGCTATACAAAGAAGCCGATTCCTTTGGCGCTTCGGCATCGTTAATACTGAGGTTGGCTGAGATGCTCAACTTTGACACTTTTCTTGATGAAGATGCGTACACTCACATTGTGGGGGAGCCACTTCTTAATAATAACAAAGAACGTATGAAGTTCAAGAGGTTATCAATTGCGGGATCTTTGGTACTTCTCGACATAGATATCCTTACGGACACCAAAATTCTTCGAATCTCGCTTTCTCTGGCCAACCACCAAGGCGATGCTAAGCTTGGAAATTATTATAAAATCATAGATTCTGGTGACGCCCATAGAATTGAAATTGATTTCTCGCAGAGTAACGAATCCTTCCTCAGCAAGAGTTCAAATCCCGAAAAGATTCTTTTGTCGAGCTTTGCCGACGACAAGCTTGGGAAGTTCCCTAGGAACTTGGCCTATATGGCTGACTTGGATAAATCTTCAGGAGCAGGACCCGACCTTTTCTTATACATAGATAAGTTGGCATTGGTCTTGAAGGCCATTTATGAGTATGAAAAACAAAAAGATGCAAGCTGGGAGCTGCAAAATGGTTATGTGGGAACGGTCGGAAGAGTCGCATTGAATAATGAAACCGATCTTTTATTGGGAGTGTTCTTACATTTTTGGCAAGATTGGCGATACATAAACCATCAAAATGACCCAGAAACAACCATCCCTGCCTTTGGGAAGAACTACTATGCATTGTTGCGTGTCAAACCTTCCACAAATCTGAACGAGTATTTGCATGATTCCTTAAAATGGCCCTTGCTAGATGATAGCAAGTTGGAGCTTGAATTCGCAAACAACGATACTCAGGTGGACGAAAAGTCTTCCCCATGGATTCTATGTCTTGAATTCAATGAGTTTATCCATCTTCCACTCCAAATAGTTGAACTTTTGGAGGCGGTTGTCGCCGATGAAGGTTCAACACCAAGCGCAGCTTTCACAGCATTGAATAATCATGAGAGTTTCCACGGTAGCATCAACCTTGGCAATGGCTCTTGCATGGATACTCGTATTGTTTCAGACCTCCCGTACCGTTTTGTTCCCATGAAAGTGGTGGAAATCAAGTCATTGAAGGCGATACCCAAATTATTGTCGCTCGCAAGAACATTTTTGTTCGTTAACAATCTTTTAATACTGTTCAGCGAGGTGTCGTGCTCATCCACTTTATCCGGAGCAACTGGGTTGCAAAATGGAGGATTAACTGACGATGCAAAACAAAAGCTTATCGATACCTTACAGCTTCCGAATGATATCACCGACCAAGAGCTCTTGGGACTAAATGCTATCACCGACAACAGTAACTTTTCCCACCATATGCAACCGTCCGAAAATCTTGATTTGGAGTCCATCATGGCAGAAGAACCCGGAGAGAACGCTCCAAATAAAAAAGGACTCTGTGTGACTTTTGAAGAGATTGATCTAACAACCCTTAGCCTCCAAATCACGATCACCGGCTCGATCGATGATGAAGGTAATGCATTGGAGAAACAGTTTAGTGTCCTGAATGGGAATGCCTTCAGATCACAAACAGGAGGTGATATGGAGATCGACGATCCCCCAATGGAAAAATTCGTGAGAGCACTGAATGTCTCCGAGGATATAAAACAGAGCTTCAAATACTTAGTAGAATGAATAATGGAGCCGTATGTTTGTATATTATTTACAGTATTAGAGCTTGACACCGATGTGAATAGCGGCCACACCAAAAGTCAAGTTTTCGTAACCCAGTTCTGGAACATAGAACCCGGCAGACTCGATCATGCCCTTGAACTCTTCTTGCTTTGGAAATCTCCTAATGCTCTCCACCAAATACTGGTAGGAATCTCTATCGTCGGCGATAAGTTGACCCATCATTGGGATCATTGAAAAGGAGTAGGCTTGGTACACTTGGGACAAAAGTGGGTTGTCAACGTGAGAAAACTCCAAGCAAGCAAATATTCCACCAGGTCTCAATACACGGTACGCGGTGTTGAGTCCTGCTTGGATGTTGGTAAAGTTTCTGATTCCAAATGCTATCGTGTAAACGTCTTTGGAGTTGTCAGGAATCTCTTCCATGGTCTCACCATTCTGAACGAGGAATTTCACTCTGTCACTTCCATCGTTCCACTTTGACTTTTGGTACCGCAATTCACCCTCAGCAAGCATATCGGGATTGATATCCGCAATAGTCATCGTAGATTGGGAATCATGATGGGCTCTTTTGGCGTGGTCCAATAAGCCGAAAGCGATATCACCGGTACCACCAGCCACATCGAGAAAGTCAAGTGGTCTGCTAGCCCCGGGACGCATACCCGCATCAATTCTGTTGATAAAGTGGTTTTTCCATAATCTATGTATGCCAAACGACATGGCATCATTCATAACATCATATTTGGAGGCCACGGATGAGAACACACCCTTCACCATTTTTTCCTTTTCCTCTTTGTTCACAGTCTTGAAACCAAAGTGAGTCGTATCGTCACTGTATTTTCTACGGAGAAGTCCCGCCATCGACAAGACGGGCCGGCGAATCGCCCGAGACCCCATAGCGGTTGGTAGCAAAGACATTGAAGAGAAACTGGCGAGCGCAGATTCTCAAGAGGATAGGCAGTTGCGATTACATAAGATTAACCTTGAATCATATTGAAAGTCCTAAACTAAACGATCTAAGCCTGAACCACTCTAACGGTGTTAGAGTGACCAGAGCCTCTAGTCCATCCTTGAATAGTAACAATCGAGTCACCCTTCTTGATAATACCCAAATCAATGGCTTCAGAAACGGCCCATCTCAATCTGTTCTCTACATCCTCTTGCCAGTTCTCAACCTTACCCTTGGTGTACACGAAGGGGTAGACACCTCTGTACAAGTGACAATACCTAGCGGCTCTCTGGTTTCTGGTGACCATCATAATTGGAACATTAGGCTTGTACTTAGACACAAGTCTGGAAGTCAAACCCGAGGTAGACAACACGACAATGGCCTTTGCGTCTTGCTCGTAGGAGGCGGAGACAGCAGCAATTGCACAAGTTTCGGTGGTAGGGGTAGGTTTCTTTGCCAAAGCTCTGATTTCATTGTGCAATGGCTGGTAAGCAATAGCCTTTTCAGCAATGATGGCAGTGTTGTGCATCATCGACACAGCTTCAAATGGGTAGTTACCCTTGGCGGTTTCACCAGACAACATGACACAGTCAGCACCATCCAAGATGGCGTTACCGACGTCACTGACCTCGGCTCTGGTTGGTCTTGGGTTGTAGGTCATGGACTCCAACATTTGGGTAGCACAAATGACAGGCTTGGCAGCCAAGTTACATTTGGCAATCAACTGCTTTTGCACGACGAACACTTGTGGAGCTGGGATCTCAATACCCAAGTCACCTCTGGCCACCATGACACCGTCGGTCTCGGCGAGGATATCATCAAAGTTGTTCACACCTTGTTGGTTTTCAATCTTGGCAATGATCTGGATGTCCTTACCATCTTCACCGAGGACTTCACGGATGGCCTTGATGTCATCTCCGGAACGAATAAACGAAGCAAAGAGCATGTGGACACCGTTCTTGACACCAAATCTGATATCGTTCTTGTCCTTTTCAGAAAGAGCAGGAAGATCAACATCGGTTCCTGGGAGGTTGACACCCTTGTGGGACGAGATGGAGCCGGAATTGACGGATCTGACTTTCAAGGTCTTGTCGTCAACAACTTCAACAACTTCAAACGAAAGCACACCGTCGTCTACATATATGATCTTTCCAGGCTCAATGACCTTGGTGATGTTCTTGTAGTCAACAAACATGATTTTGTCGTCACTTTTCTTCAAGTACGCATCGTCAGTAGTGATGATCATCTCGTGGTTTGGAGGAATTGGGTAATCCTTCTCTCCAACGGTGGTACCAGTACGGATCTCAGGACCCTTGGTATCCAAGGCAATGGCCAAGGGTCTGCCGGGATACAACTCCTCCGACTTTCTAGCGTTGTCAATGACCGACTGGTGGTACTCGTACGAACCGTGCGAGAAGTTCATTCTGACAATGTTAAGACCAGCTTTTCTCAACTTGACCATCACTTCGGCAGAGTTGGTCTTGGGACCAATGGTACCGATAATTGAGGAACGACGGAGCACCTTGTCTGGAGTCTCGGTGGTGTTAAGGCATGTGAGCCAAGTTAAAGAAGAGTGGGACATATTACAGCAGCAAATTGAATGAAAATAAAATTAGGTAACAACTTTTAAGCGCAGCCGGTCGTGTGTGTTCCGACGGAGTGCCCCGAGCCGGTGGTGACAAGGTGCCTGGTATGGGATCAGGTGGTGTCATAGCTTGATTGGGTGGCCTGAATCGACATGACGTGAACCAATTGTGTTGATTCTTACGACATAATAGTGCATTGGTGACGACGATGTATATTGTTCTTTGGGCCCCGGTTACCGTCGGCTCTTCTCATGGCGCGCTCGGTGTCGGACTTTGATAACGCGGTTATCGGCTATCGAAAAATTTTCCAATTTCTTGGGATGGACCCCAAAAGTCAGCTGGCTGTTCCCTTGCTACCGTGTAAAGCCCCAATCGCGCTTTCAGCCATCAAAACAGAACTGTTAGCCACGTTCTTTGCACACGCCCACTGCACCGCAACTGGTGATCTTCAACACCCATCCACCCACGCTTTACATCAGTCTCACCAATAGCTACTCTTCATGGTTGTTCCCATTCTCGTCGGAGTTGGGGTCACTGTGGCAGCCCTATTCACAAAATCCACCGTTTCTGCATACAGAAAGTACATTCTACTCACTCCTCAAATCATAGCATCGCTAAACAACATAAAGCTCACATCGCTGTCACTGCCTTCCACCTACAATGGTAAGCCCCACCAGCATGAAAGTATACATAAATTATTGCGCCAGCGGTACCCAAGAGCAGGGTTCGATGAAAAAATGACCGAGCGAGAAGCACTTATGATCATGGGGATAGAGGGAGACGATATCATCAAATTTGATAGGGCAATGTTGAAAGAGCGATATCGTAAATTGATGGTAATGAACCACCCAGACAAAAACGGGAGCAAGTACTTGGCACAGAAGATCAACCAGGCCAAGCAGGTACTAGAAGATGGCTACTTGTTTCGAAGATGATAGTGCTTGTATTAGTTATTCTAGTGGCCATTGGAGACGCCGTTTGATTGACTAGCCTCCTTGGCCTTTTCCTTACCTCCCTCAAAGTTCTCCCGTACCCGAAGATAGTGCTGTAATTCTTCAGCACTCACCGATGGTGACAAGTCCAGCTGCGACTTGATGAAATCTTCCATGGTAACAATGACATTTGTATCGTCTTTGGTTGCAACATTATCAAACCACCATCTGGTCGATACTTCTTCCTGACCAAGAGACTTGCGTTCACGATTAAGTGCCTTGATCTTTTTGTCAGCTTCTCCGGCAATTCTTGTCATAGCATTTAACATAGCATCCGAGCAAAGCGCATAGAAATCTGCTCCGGTATAAGTAAAAGAACATTTAGCAGCAATTTCGTTCAAGTTGACATTATCAGCCAAAGTGAACTTCCTCGTAAGTGCTTCCATGATCTTTGCCTGCTTGTCATCTGTATCGGAAATACCCAAATACAACATTTTATCGAACCGCCCGGGCCGCAATAACGCTTCATCCAACAAATCGGGTCGATTTGTCGCTCCAACAACGAAAACCCCATCTCCTCCATTCTCTCCTCCACTGCTCATACCGTCTAGCTCAGCCAATAATTGCGAAACAATTCTATCCATGACTCCTCCGGAATCACCCTGGTTGCCTCTTTTAGGTGCTACCGAATCCAATTCATCGAAGAAGATGACACATGGCTTAGCGTCTCTAGCTCTTTGAAACACTCGGCGGACATTGGCCTCTGATTCTCCGATATACATGTTCAAAAGCTCAGGACCTTTCACACTGAAAAAGTTCAAAGAAAAGTTAGTAGCAATTGCCTTGGCCAACAATGTCTTACCGGTACCAGGAGGACCGTAGAACAAAATACCACTTCTTTTCTTGACTCCATTGCTGAATAACTCTGGGTGCTTCAAAGGCATGTCTATGGTGTCCAAGATTTCATCCTTGACTAAATCCAAGCCACCGATGTCTTCCCACTTGACATTGGGGATACGAGGTGCTCCTATAGAATCACTGAACTCGTTCCTCGCCTCATTAATGGCCTTATTGAAATCTTCAGGGATCCATTCAATGAACCCACCAGATGAAATAAGTACCAATTGGTCGACAGAAGTTTTTGTCGACTTGGCCAACTTGTTAATCCTCTTGATAGCAATTTGTTTGGCCTTCTTCACGATTGATATCAAGTCTCGTGGGGTCAAACCAGCAGATTGCAAAGCAAGAGTTTGAAACTTGATGTCCTTCCGTTTCCTAAAGTTGGCTAGAGCGAAATCAAATGTGTTGGCAGAGTTCTCAACTAATTCGTATGGCTCGTAGACTTTATGGTCTGCCTTCTCTAGTTCATTTTGAATTAAAAACCTGAAGATTTCCTGACGTTCAGCTTCCGTTGGCACTCCAAGATCAATTTGAAATTTAACCATCAGTCGTACGCTGTCACTTAACTTGTCGATATCGTTACAGCTCATGACGATGACTAAATTGCGATGAACGTCAAGGAGCCCATCGAGAACTTGTATAACTTTTAGTGAGAGAGAGGTGTTCATGCTTGCACCCTGTTCATTCTCATTGGTCTGAACACAGAGCATCTCGATATGTTTCAAGAAGAGGACGTGAAATGGTTCATCACGTTGATCATTGGCCAAGGTCTTTTCTATCTTGGCAGTTAACGTTCCAATAGTTTTCAATTCAGCCCCTGGGTTAATGAGGTCTAAGCAGTCTAGCTCAATCAAATTGAGCCCCAAGTCAAGGGCCAAGCTGCGAACTAAGGTCGCTTTGCCGAGTCCCCTGGTCATAGAGTTGAGTAAGACTGTAGTTCTCAAATTTATCTTGGAACTGGATTCAATGCAAGTCAGAAGTATCTTTTTAAGCTCAGCTGCATATTTGAACACTGTGCTGTTATTGGATATGGCGCCATTGTAGCTGAATAAGCGAGGCAAATTCAAGTAGTTGTACCAGTGGCTAGCTGCGTTTCCAGGAGGAGAAATGTACTCGATTCCAGACGATATTAAGCGAGTTTTTGTTGGATCAATGATAAGCTGTTTATCACTATTGTGATCACCGTCCACTTCCACAATCTTGAACCAAGCAACAGCATCGGTGTCTCCCGTTGGTACGATACCAGAATCTTCAGCACCATTTTCCTCTTCCTGCTTGGAGTTTTTCAATGTGTCGAACATAGTTTTAGCAAGAACTGTATCAATGAGCACAGGAACCAAGTCTCCCATTTTAACGCACTTCTGGTGTTCATTAAAGACAGATTTGAGTCCCCCAAAGAAATGGGCCTGGTATGTCTTGTCCATAGTGATTGGCGAGAGCACTCTAGAAATGGTAACCGATTGCGCAACGGGTATAACGTCCGAAAACCTCTGATCGGCAGTGGCGGATTGCAAAGGCTCAAAGTAGATTTTTTCGTCAATGTCGAGGCCAAGGTTTATGAGAAGTATGGGTGACAAGTAAATGAAAGCGGTACTGAAGTTATTTGGCTCGATAAAGGAATGCACTTTGACAATCGTGGTATGCGTCGAATGGTGTAAATTCACGAGATCACCGTCAAAGACAGGAAACCCGAGCTTAGTCATGGCAGAAGCGGTAACATAGACATTCAATTCCGGATCATCCTTCTTCCAGGTGGCAGTTTCTACCGGAGCAGGCAAAGGGCGTGGTCGAAAGTAGTGGCTTGTAGACCGCTTGGAATCCAAATGCATTGAGTTTGTGAGATAACTTGAAAGATCGATGGTATCGGATTCTGGCGCGTTTTCACTCTCATATTCCTCGTCAACTTCCTCGAGTTTCTCAATTGGTTCGGCTACCTCGCTAGACTCGTCCAGGCTCACAAGAATCAATTTCGTTTCAGCGTCTATACGGCCATGAGACACAGGTTCAGAAAGAATAATTTGGCCATTTATATCCCTTATCACATCGCCAGAGTTCACCACGCCTGAGCTACCCCGCAAAAACTCTGTGATAAATTTGGAACGAAGAGTTATGGTTGAAATATTGGACAAGATCTTGTACATCGAAGAGGGAACTGAAATGAAGACGGAGGATAATGAAACAATTGATGAGGCCGGCACGGACATTATCACACACTGTGAGACTGTGATTTGATGATCAAAGCGTGACAATGTTGAATTATTGACAAAAATCACCGAATTGGACGTTGGAGCGTCATGTTCAACAGCACTGACACGATATAATTTGTACGTCTCAAAGTAGTCAGGTGCACCCAAGAGTCTCACCGCTACAAATCGGTCCTCAATGTCACCATTGTATCCTATATCTTGACCATTATTGTGACTTCCAGCACTTTGTTCACGTTCTGAATCCGGAAAAAGTCGAACAAATAGTTCCATGGAAATATGCAAAGCATCATATCGATTGAGTGTGGGGTCGTTGATAAAGTGTACATTTGCAGCTGTAGAATACAGCTTCTGATTGGGCTCTTCCGTTGCCATTTGTGGAAGCACAGAAGGCATCAACGAAGTATATCTGGAGTGAAGTGGGAGGACCTCGGCATTTGTGGGGAAAGGCATGTGCAGGATTCAAACCACCAAGCGATGGTCCAGCATAAGATAGAGGGCTCAGGCGAAACAGAGGTTGCAAAGGACAAAGAAGATTAGAAAGGCAGTTTGGTGATGATTGTAAGTCTTTGAAGTGAGATGGATGCTTCTACTGAAAACGGCTGCAATTTACAAACTTCATCAACGCTTCCTACAAAGTGATCTGGAGCTCTCCAGTATGAATGCTGCTGATTTACCCTTGCTTGTGACTTGTAAGAGTGCAAAATACGAGTTTTAAAGAACAAAAGCCAAGTTTGAGTCAGTCCAAGTCCATCTTCTCGTGTTCCGCAAAAGGTTACCCGGCCTCGGTGAAAAATTTAATACACAGAATATGGAACCTTTCTTCAGTATACATGTTTCATGTATTCTTAAATGATGAAAAACTATTTATTCATACCATATAGAGGCCATTCAAGTGCGGTATCGTCTTGATACCGTGTTGGTCAATGATTGGTATTTTGTCATAGTTACACTGATTAGAATACTTGCATGTAAATGAATCTGTGTAGGCCGCCAAACGAGTGCTAGTCTCCACTTCTCCTCTCCTGTAACCTTACACGGCCTGTGTCCACATTTATCAGTACAATCTCCTCTTTTGCTCGTCTGTTTCTTTGCCCAATTCTACAGTTTCCAGCTATTATATATGTATTGCTAGTTACTCGTACACCTCAACCACTTATTCGTCATCCTCAACAACAGTGGTGTGCAAACCCTTGGCGGAAGCAACATGGACTGGCTCAACGAGAGCGAACAACTTCTCCTTGGCATCCTCCTCGTCGTTTCTCTTTCTAGAGATTCTCAATCTCATTCTGAATGGGACACCTTGCACACCTCTCTTCCACAAAGCAACGTTCAATTTAGGGTCCAATCTGACATCAGTAGTTCTCATGTGCAAAGTAGCAAACTTCTTGATCTCCTTGACAGCCTTTGGGGCTCTCTTTTTGAAGTGAACTCCATGTAACTAAAGTTAGTATAAATTCATAATCTTCGTATTCCTCATCAGTGCAGAATATCCAATGATACTATGCCATCTACTTTAACACGCTGGTCATATGAACAGGTCTTGATAGATCTTCCGTGTGTCTCTTTGTCGTGAATCTTGAAAATAGTCGGTTTCAACGGAACGAAGTTCATTGGACATCCACCATAATATTGATAAAGGAACTACAGTCTCAGTGTCTGGTTATACATACTCTCTTGTGCAAGTTAATGGTGTATTCACGAGTAACGGTGTCCTGCAAAGCCATCTTGTCTAATGTATTTGTCGCTTGGTAAGGCCAATTTTTCAATTTTTTCTCACAGTTCGCGGACGTGTATATACCAGGACTTCGGCTGGTGTAAAATTGTTTAGTGTGGCACGTGAGGAACAAGGGTTGAGCCCTCGCGCGGTGCAGTTCATTCGAGTCCATACACTCGTGAATAATTCGAACTCCACATATTCTCCACCTTTCTCTCTGCCAAGCTAAGGCTGTTGTTTAGGTCACCTTTGATTTCGTCTGGGATGAGTTTGGCATCTTTTAATTGAAATCCGTAACAATACTGTAGATCCCATACGCCTAAAAGTGAGCAGATGGTACGGCTAGTGATGGAACCATCTTTGACGAATTGTGCCAATTGCTCGAGTGAGACGTCAGATTGATGTTCTTCAAGTGGTGGTTCACTGTTTTGAATTAGAGGAGCAATTTGAGACAATACCATCAGCAATGCTTCCCTCGTGGAGTCTGAAAGACCATCGTAATAAGTCCCATAAGTCTTCGTTATCTCGTCAAGATAGGCAGGACCCTTAGTAACTGAAAGCCTTAGAAGACAGCCTGCTATTATCCATAAAAGTGTGACATTGGAAGCATGCTGGGTATAATGATCGCCCTTCTTAATAAGCTTCAATTCATGTAGTATTGAACCCAAAAGGTTCACAAGCGTGGCATATGACTTGTTTACCACAAGAACAACCGCCACATCGAAACTTATCCTGGATAAGCGCCAAAAGAGCGTTTCTCGGTCTGCCAGAGACGAGCGTAATCGCAACTGATAGCTAAGCTTGTAGAATTCATTGGCCAAATTCATGTTTGGAGTGGACTTGAGACGCAAGATTAGCACCAAGAGCTCATGATCGATCAATCCATTGTTGTTTTTCGGAAGAGGGTTCACTCTAGGCGTATTCTTTTCCGTGATGCTCTGATTTTCCAGGTCGTAGAGAGCATTATTCAAGTTCACCGCTTCTCTCTTTGCCACAGGTAACATGTTTCCAAGCACAAGTAGCGTCAAACGGATCTTCCACAACTTGAGTTTGTTCTCCAGCCCCACCAGTGGATCTTGGAGAAGATGGAATGTCAGATCAATCAATGACGATAACGGTTTTTGCGCATCTGTATCAGCATTTAGCTGATCCAAAGTAAAGCTTGCGCTACTGGAAGGCGGCACCCTGGCAAATAATGAGGAATTCAGTAGTGGCAACTCCATTGTGCCTTTAATAAACGTCCATGAATGTACCGGTTCTCTGGTTCCTCGCTATATCTGGTGTATATGCAGGCCATGTAGATGATAAGAGTTAGACGACAAGGAAGAAAGCACGAGATTTGGGCCGAGACTTGGATCAGTATTCCTCGAGACCAGTTCAGTATTTGGCCATTTTTAACTCCAGTGTCCTAGAAGTGAATCAGTGTTGAAATTTGTAGATCCGTACACCGGGTATTTTGTGGGGAATCAACTGTGAAATATCAGCTTATTTTCTGGTCAATGGCCGAAAATCTGGTGCCGCATCTGGAATTGGTTCAGCTTGCCAAAAGGAAACAGCAAGAGCATGCTCACGAATCAAAGATACTTGTGGATCAGCTAAGGCAAACGCTCCGGGCTATCGTGCAAGCCAACTCCAACGAGATCGGAGTAAATGCACCACCACTACTAGACAAAATAGCCACGATTCACGAGCTTGATAAAGAGATAGATAGACAGCTAAACAACGATATTGCGATGAGTTTTGAAGAACTCATGAATCTAAAGTCGCGGCTTCAACGGCTTATCGAGCGAAGTAATAAGAAGTTGCAATACGACGACGACAATACCATTGTGGATGAAATGCAGCGACGGGCCGAATTGATAGACCAAGAGCTTCGAATATGCGAACTTACTATGGAGCTAGTACGCAAATAAGTAAGGAAGGATGCTAATTATTATGCTATGTACCATGTGTGACAAATTCTATGGTAGACCTTTAGCTGCTCGTTCCCATTTCTCTTCTGCTATCCATCCAGCATTAATAATCTTGGTGAGGTCCTCCAAATTAACATATCGATCCTGTCTCAATACACGGCCCCGATCAACAAGGTTGGTGTAGACTTTGGGAAGGGCTTCTCGTGGTAGATGCGATAACGATTGTTCCACGATATGTTCTTCGATATCTTCCTCGGACTTGGTTGGCGTCAACCACATATTGCGCCTGTATTTCCAGAGCTTTTCACCCAAGCAATCGCCAGACGACAACAGCTCTTGCTGGTCTTCCATTTGCTCTCGAAGCTTGCACACATCAAGCTCGTCATAATTGGAGCTTTCCACCGCAGTGCTTCCAGCTTCTTGGTTATCGCTCCCAATCCGCTTCGGCACCAGCAAGCCCACATCCGGGCCAACTGGAGACTCAGACCCCATAGTGGTCGATGACCGTATCTCATCGTTCCCCTGCTGATGATGCTCGTACATTTTTTCTAGACTCTTGTGCTTCCGATACTCCTGCAAAAACGCTTCTTCGGCCGAGTTGTACGCTTTACTCGCCTTTGCCAACCGCTCAAAAGTCCCTTCAGAGTCACTGGTCTCGAAAAGCTCGTCGAAACTGCCGTCGGGAGCGAACACAACGTCGGACAAAGAACGTATTCGGGCCCAAAAATTACCCCACTCGCTAGTCGCTCGCTTAAGCAACGTGTTTACCTTGCTTCTTCTGTTCTTTTTGGTTCTGGACTGATCTTTACTTCGATGGGGTGAATGGGAAATGTCTTGTTCTGGCATAGGAAGGTGCTTAAACGAAACAAACAGAACACAGTTTCACCTAGGTTCAAGTCTTCGCAGCTTGAATGGAACAGGTTATACAAGCTGGGACATATACTGGCTGATCCCGCTCAACCCAAGTTCTCAGAGTATATTTAGTGTCGATAATGGCGCTGCGATGCGGTCCTGCCTCATTTCCCCACCAAGAATTATGCGAAGACAATTATGTAAGGTGGCTACTGTGGCACAGTTGCCCGTCGTTTAATACAATTACATAGACTAAGATTCGGTGGCCTCGAGCTCGGCTGTCTTTCTCTTCACCTTGGTGTAGTAGTCGTGGTCGAACGACCATTCACGTTTCTTCAACTCTCGTTTCTGTTCACTGTCGTAGCTCATCTCGTCCCGTAATCGTTTCACGATATTCTGGTCCATGTAGCAGGTGCCGGGCGCTCCCCATTCAACATTGAACAAGGCTATGGAGAGCCCGTTGTGGACGTTGGGACCCGACCAAGTCCTCGAGTTTATATCGTTGGCGTAGAACCCATGGTACGCAGGTAAAGGAGGAAGAAGAAGTACCGTTACCGAAATATCACCTTTGAAATCTTCTGGTACTGGCTGTTGCATTATCCAACGGTCATTCCACTCCCTGAGATCGATGGTATTACCGAAGAACCCTTGGTGTGCCAATACATGTAGTATATCGGAGTCATCAGTATATATACCTCCCACACCACCCCACAATAACCGATCTTCAGCCACGTTGCCCTCATTCAAGTTTTGCAAAAACTCTATAACATGGTTGTAGGGTATCTTTATCTCTAGAAGGCTATTAATGTATTCTTGTGGAAGTGGAGGGATCATGGGAATGTAGCTCACTCGGTCGGTGAAATACGACTGTTCCTGTCGCTGAGAAATGAAACGAGCCCGTATTATTTCAAACTCCTCATAGTGCTCCGGTCTCAAACCGGTCAATTGCGCAATCTGAAGCGTTTCCCACGTAGTGGTGGGATTGTAAACAATCTTGCCGAGAGCTTTGCGCTGAGGAAACAATTCTTCGACAAGTTGCACAATTGAGCTTTTGTCTAACGTGGGTTTGTGCGCCTTGAATGGGCTGTACTGGCTCTTTTTCTTGTTGGCAGTAGTTTCAGAAGCGACTTCTTCTCGTTTCGAAGGAGATTGAGCTTCATCTTTGCGTTCAGTGATGGCGACGGAAGGCACTGTGCTGGACAGATTTTGCTCTGGCGCAGTAGCCGCCGAACGTTGCGAGTGTACCGGGCGAGTATGGGTGTGATGGTGGTGGTGGTGGTGATGGTGGTGGTGGTGTGTAGCGACCCTTTCTGGGCCGTCGGTGTCGTTTGCCTTTTTAGTCTGATCATAAGCTCGTTCATTCTTAACGCTTACATCGTTCAAGTTAGTACCTAGCGGTGGCATTGCGGGAAGTGCCCCTTGAGACTTGGGCAGCTGCTTTTCTTCCGAGTTTTCTACGCGAGGAACCAGCTGAGATGTCCTTGCTGGCTCATCTCCAAGAACAGACTCGGTACTTTTGGTCGTATTCTCGTTTCCTGGAGCATTGCCTGATATGCTTGGTAGGGGCGCAGGACTTTGGGCCGAGCCGACCAATTGTTTGTCGTTGGTGGTCTCGGACATGTTGTAGAGGGAAGCGTGAAGCGTGAAAGTTCAACACCAGTCTACATGAGGGACATTATGCAGGAATATATATAAATGTAGGGAAAAGATAAAATGGTCATCCTGCTGCTACTTGTAGCAGCTGTAATGTACGATCTGTTCGTTTGAGTCTATGGTGAAGACGCCGTATCCCAACTTTTTGTGGCAAATGGCACATGGTTGTTTTCCAGAATTTATCTTGTATGCTTTACTCTCAGTGGCTGCAAGTTCATGCTGTATTTTAATCTTTCCCACCTTGTTCAATTGAGATTGTAAGCTTGTATCTTGGGACGTTTGTTTGGATCTTAGCAAGTGTGTCCTCAAAAAGGTTGAAAGACGGGTGAGTGGGAACAGAGGTGGAAGTGACGCAAGAATGTGAATCGCTGACATCTTGGAACCATGAAGTTCAAGTAGGCATTCAATCTTGTCCATATTCTCCCTATAGTCCATAAGAAGGTCTTCGAGTAACTTGAAAAGAAGCCTTCTTCCTAGTTCCTCATTGTTACCAGACTGGGGTACCTCGGTTGATGGCATTTGGAAAATATCGGCAGCATAGTGCATAGCACTTTCAAAATCATTGAGCTGACCAAATAGGACATCAACAGCCTTGTCATGCTCCCCAAGTAGTTTGTATATAAATACTGTGAGTCTCAAGTACCGGTCATCTGTCGTTTTTATACGCTTGAGTACCGTCCATGGCTCATACAGGGTAGACTTCTGTAGGAATTTGTAAAGCTTGGCGTAAACCTCGTGGTCAAATTCATTGTATAGCACATCCAAGTAAAGCAAACACAATCTGGTTTGAAACTTGGCTATCATATGAATTTTGTTTTCTTTGCTGTCAAGTATATCGGTCTCACTGAGAAGCCATTCGAGATAACGGATAGCAAGACGGTCATTTTGAAACATATCATTTCCTCCGGTAAGAAACTCGAGGACCTTGAAATTGTCGTAGCCCTCACATTCAAATGTATCGTTCATAAAAATCAACCTTCCATTCTCCATGATGTCATCGGGGCTTTCGTTTAAAACCCAACAAGCAAATTCAAATATGAGGTCTAGCTCCAGATTAGTGAGTTTTTGAAGGTACTGGATAGTCAAAGATGGACCGTTCAAGAACTCGTCAAATTGATTCTCGTGGTCGGTGATATCCTTGTGTGCCAAGTCATGGAGCATCTCTAATGCCTCTCTATGTAAGTTTCTCGTGAAATAAAAGTCAAGAAGTTCCTTTATGAAAACAGGGTTTGCACTGTGCTCGTGTAACCCACTAAGCAAGCGTTCATGAACGATTTTTGAGTTGCAAAAGTTGTTCGGAAGACGAAGAAGTGGGCCCAAAAGCATCGGTTTCAAGTGGAAATAGCAAAGAAACAACGACGTATCAATGGCAACGGCTGCTTTCTGAAGCTCACTATTACTTTCCTCTCCGAATAAGTCCTCGGGGACTAATCTGGCTCCCTTCCAGTCAATTTTAGCGCTCGAATCATTCAAAAATGTAAGCACTATACGCCTTTGATCTGTGAGGTAGATGATTAAATTGTTCACTGCCTTTGTAAATTTTTTCAACAAGAGAGATTCCTTACTTCGAGTATCTCCTTGGGGTCCTTCATGCTCAGTGCCTGACTCTCCTGTTTGTAAGCCAAACTCCTTGCTCTTTGAGAGCTCTTGTAAGGTAATCAGTTTCAAAGTATTATCATCATCTTTCTCCAAATCCGCACTGTGGTCACCACCATTGAGAAAGTCTGGAAATAAGCTAAGTATTTCTTTATAGTTCAAAACCCATTCCGATCCAATATCAACAAGTGACTCGTGGTATCGGTGGTACAGCTTAAAGACGATTTTCGCCCGCAAGCTGTATAATTGTCGTATGCGTAATAGAACTTCTTTTGAGTAATGGGGTTGAGAACCAGGTCTCTCGTATTCGTAGCCTGACTTTAAGAGTTGGACAGCTCTCATTATGCTTTGCAATCTTACATCACTCTTGGGGTCTGATTTGTGAACCAGTGTCGGAGAGTGCGCTATTACCTGGTACTGCTTCAATTGGCTATCTTGGTCAGTTACCGAGAAGCTTAAAATATCGGTGCCAGTGGCGAAGATTAAGATGTCTTTGAAGCGAGTCGTTAGTATTGAACTTGAATTCGCTTGATGGTTATAAGTTTGGATCACTTCTCCAGTGTAGATTTCCACTACTTCCATCCTTCTGGAATGTACAAGTAGCGCATATGAGGGGGAAATAAACGTTATTGATATAGGAATAGACGTCGACTTTATCAGGGAGGGACTAAAACTTTTGCTTTTGATGTCCAAAAGTGCCGTTTGTTGTTCCTTCATAAGTAAGAATTTCGAGTCTTGAATGGGAAGCACGAATGACTGAGGGCCTGAATTTGAGAGGCTAAAGTAGCTGAAGGAAGAAGCCAGGGCAAAGTTTTGAAGGTCTGCTTCGTTCACTGGAAGGTAGGAGATTTGGAAGTCAGCATTGAGAATCTTATAGTCGTTGGCAAGCTCTATGAGTATTTCTTCCCGAGATTCAGTAACAACAATCTGCTTAATTCTCTCTTTCACAGCTATCTCTTTGTGAAGTTGAACTTGTACTTTATTGTGGCCCTTCGATATTATGGTGAAAACGATTATTTTCTTCTTCACGGCTGCAAGCAAATATAGCTGACCTTTAGGGGCACGAAAAAGACAGAAGTCGTAGCATGACCTCAATTCACTAAGTTCCTGAATCAAGTTCAAATGTGAGTCGACTCTCTCAAATAATCGTATACTGTCTGTCTTTGATATGAGAACATAAACTGGACCTGACGTTTCGAGCAGAAAACACTCGATTTTTTCAATTGGACGATTATCTCCGGTCGTATTACGAAATGTGGTGTCTATGATCAACGATTTTGTATCCAATTTTTTGGAAAATTGTTGTTTTACTTCGCTAAATGACTTAGAACCTCGGATAGTCTTGGGACCCGGATTCGGTTCGGCTTCTCTTTTGTTGACTTTTAGCACTGATAGACTCCCATTTGCCGATCCTATGTATAGATTAGAGGCAAACTGTGCTACTGATGTCACAACCAGGCCCTGGGGTAGAGGGAGTTTGTCATCTGGTATGAGTACATCTATATTCATAATGAGAGGTTAAAGATCCGTTTAACGCATTTACTATCGCAGGTTTGTATACACGCCAATGGCTGCGAACCCGAAGAGGCCAAAGAGATGTGCACTATTTGTATTGTGAAGTCTTATTTGCATTATGAAAGCCGTAACGAGCCACATCTAGCCTAAACAGTAGACAAAAAGCTGATAACCCCAGCGCAGTACTTGACTTGGGAATCCAAGTTGACGGCCATTTGCTGGTTCTTCTCGTTCCAGCGCTGAACACTATTCTGAAGTGTCTTTTCCATCGGATGATTGACAATTACATCGCCATGAATTCTTAAGAAAATTGATACAATCGACTCAACCATATCAAAGTTGGTTTTGGAATCAAGGGCCTGGATCATGGCTTCCATGAAGCTTGTCATTTCTTCAAGTGGTGCGAAAGAGTTCAACGAACGAACTTCAAGGTCGATGGTAGCAGGAGCACATTCCATCAAGTATTCAAGGAACTCACGGTAATCTTTGTGTTCACTCCCGGCGCGTAAAAGTTGGGTGAAGCGGGACTCGAAATTGTGCTTACCATTTTCTTTGAGCTTGCGCAACCTACTCTCTGCTTCGTCCTCGGCTCCTTCCTTTTGAACCAGTTCTTCGCTGCCGAGCTCATTTTCACGAGCCTGGTCTCCAACCTGACCGGCTGAAAGCGATAAGAAAAATGGAGCCTGTTTGGGCTTTTGTGCTGTTTCCTTTGGCTTGTTGCGCTGCTTGATAGTGTCCAAATGAAGTACCATGCTATACTTTCCTCTCGAACCAAGATACAAAGTCGTCATGTCTTCGATCTTATCTTTCGATTTGTAAGAGTCCATTGCAACTTCGGTTTCCTCTTCGCCTTCAAATGCACCATCGAGAAGAGTGGACCCACCATGACCAGAAGCATTTGGTAGCAATGTAGTCGCAAATTCTTCCTCTGTTACATGGCGTGCCGACACAGTCTTGAATTGAGCCTTATTAGTCCAGAGAGAGACCCCATTACCGGAAACATGAGCGGTTGCAACGTAGTCTCCAATTGGAGAAAACTTGACAGCAGTCACCACACTTGGCAATCTAATACCATCGATACATCCGCCGGTAGGAAGATCCCACGTTCGCATGGTTGCGTCCAAGGCGGCCAGTACTATCCATCTGCCGTTGGGTGAAAAGTCAAGACTTGTGATTCTATTGGTGTGGCCGTACAAGACTCTTATCACTTTTTGGGTAACTGTATCAATGATGACAATTGAGAGATCGTCTAGGGCACAAGCAACCAAGTCTGACGACTTGTGGTATGCCATGAATGTTATAGGTGCATCAAGCTGTAATTTTCCAAGGTACTTCAGGTTGGTGAAGTCGTAGAATCCAACAATACCATCCAAACCACAACTGACCATATTTCTGTTCATGCCGTCAATTGCAAGCCCGGTAACTGCCGCATTACGGTGCAACACATATCTCTTACGAAGAAGCCCCGACTGCAAGTTGTAAACGCCAATTCCACCTTTCGACGACCCCACAAGACCAAAGTTTCCACACTGCGAAATGCACACCGACTTGACGGTCCCGTTGTCAATGGTCTCCAAACTGTGTCTACCTACACGTTTGCTTCGCGAGTTCCAGGTTCGAGCAAAGGTCTCGTCTTTATGACCTGTGATGATGTTCTCCCATTCACCTTCGCGAGCTTGTGACGAAGAGATGCAGATGATTTCAGGGAACTTTTCCTTCATGGAAGAAACAGGACCTGCAATCCGTTTGCCATTTTCTCCCTTAGGGAGTCTCTGAGACAATTCTTGCGCCTGGGCATCTTTTCTCAAAGAAAAACTCCAGAACGACCGGTCGCGAGATGCACTCAAGAGAAAATGTGATTTGTTCTCCTGAGGAAACTCAATTGCAATTGGGGGCGCCGAATGACCACCTCGAGATCTCAAATGACGAGGAGGCGACACGATGGACGAGGAAGATGTAGAAAGGGAGGGGTCAAATACATATTCTTTCAACTGGTTGTCAGCACCATTCGTGACAACAATGGGCTGTCCATTCAAGAATTTGACGTTTGAGACTCCACCGTACACTTGCTTGTGGGCACTGTGGAGAGTATGCACACGGCTTTGCTTTTCCAAGTCATAGAAGTATAAATCACCATTGGTTAAACCAGCCACGAGATGGTGCGACCGATCGGTTCTGAATGAAATAGCAGTCACTTTGGAGTCACCGGCCTTGATCAACGGGCCGATAGTTTTGGCTTTCTTCAAGTTAAATAAATGGACGTTTCCTGTAGAAGTTCCTACGGCCACTATATCAAGCGCTGGGGCAGTTTCTATGCTTGAGATGGGACCTTGAATTTGCTCACTCGAGGTCTTGAATAACAAC
Source organism: Meyerozyma carpophila (assembly GCA_030573695.1). NCBI lineage: Eukaryota > Fungi > Ascomycota > Pichiomycetes > Serinales > Debaryomycetaceae > Meyerozyma > Meyerozyma carpophila. The sequence goes on along the minus strand of JAJMDS010000004.1, from coordinate 471,472 downwards.
TTGCCGGTTCGAATGTTGAAAAGGAACAAGTGGTTGGTGGTGGCTACGACGATTTTGTTCAAATACGTTGGCGGGTGAACTAATCCAACAATATCACCTTCCAAATCTGAGTTGATGGCCGTGAGTGTTGTGTGCAATTCAGTAGCATATTTCTCCAGTTGTCTCTTGAACACTAACACTTTGCCACAAGTGGAGGTAGCGACAAGGTACTCTCCAAAGCACAAGAGATGGTTGATGGAAACGTCCGAGGGAGCTTCAATTGTATGTTCGAGTCTTCCTCGTTTAAAAATGCCAATTCTCGAGCCATATGCAGCGAAAACATAGTGGAAATGCGTGGCGAGACAGGTTATCTTGGAGCCCGTTTGTGTCTGGGAAACAAAGAGCAAATGAAGGGTGGCAGCATCATAAATTTGGAAAGAACGACCGACAGATGTGACAATATAGAAGGTTGATCCAAGCGTGCCTAAAGCAAAAGGGGTCTCGTTGGACACACAGCCCACAACCCTGAATGGACTGAATATCCTCGAGGATCGCTGACGGCTCTCAGAGGGCACGTCTACCTTTCTCTTCTTATCAACGGTAGCCATGAAAATTGTAGTGTTCGCATCGCATCTCATCACTGAAAAATCGGGTTGTCTGCAGGACAGTACACCAACCGGCGAGAGAAGATTGGCAATTAAGTATACTACTGGAAACCCAAATGTGTCCAATTGCGTCATATATCCAGCCCAAGGGGTTTCTGTTTCTGTGGTTGGTTTGCTGACTTTTTTGCTTTTGGCATTTATTGCTCCCGTGATATTTGCCGATGAGCATCGCACCGGTTGCAGGAACCAAAATTCGATCTCACTTGGTGAAACTTGCCAATGACCACAGAAACTGAAAAACGGGCTTTGGAGGAAGATACGGGCGAGACGAAGCGTGTCAAGTATGACAAGGGTATTGCGCCGATCAAACCGGAGTTTATAGTTGAAAACCCTTCGGTTCCAGTCAACGATCGCTATGTCAATGACGACGATGCCGAAGCAGGAGACCGTAATGGTGAGGAAAAGGGGAAGAAAAAGAAGCGGGGACAAAACAAAAAGAGAGATATGAGACAGCAGCATGAGGAAGTGAGACTTTGTTCCAGTTTATTGGACCCAAGCAATCCTGGCACATGTCGCTTTGGACCTGAACATTGCAGAAGTACTCATGATGTGGCCACCTACTTGGCAGCGAAAGCTCCAGATATCGAGGGTGTATGTCCTGTCTTCAAGGCAATTGGATACTGCCCGGCGGGGTTGAAATGTAGATGGCTCAACTCTCATTATGAAGATGGGAAGCTCACGAAAGACCAAGCCCAGATCGACGCTTACGCTTCCAGTGGACAAGGAGAAGTCAACAAGATCTCCACCGAAGCCAAGCTTGCGCTTCAGAAGAAAAAGTATGTGTTTGATATATCGGACAACGTTGTCAAGTACTTGGACCTGCAAGTTCAAAGCGATGAAAATATTGCCAAACGGGAAGAAGCCAAGGACAATAACGCTGCTTACGTCGAAGCGCCGTTCAAGGTTGCCGAGAAAAAGAAGCTCGATTTGAGAGGGGCCAAGATTGTTTCTCCGTTGACTACAGTTGGAAACTTGCCATATCGTAGGCTCATGAAGACACTCGGTGCCGATGTGACCTACTCAGAAATGGCACTTTCGCTTCCTTTGCTTCAAGCTACCAACTCGGAATGGGCACTTCCAAAAGCTCACAGCAGTGAATACCCCGGATTCGGTGTCCAGATTGCTACATCCAAGCATTGGGCTGCTGCCAAAGCTGCCGAAGTTATCTACAAGGAAACGACCCATGTGTCTGAACTCAACTTGAACTGTGGATGCCCAATTGACTTACTTTATCGCCAAGGTCAAGGGTCAGCGTTGATGGAACAGCCTGCCAGATTATTGCGTATTTTGAAGGGTATGAATGCCAGTTCAGGTGACATTCCTGTGACTGTGAAGATCAGAACTGGTACTAAAGACAATAAGAATACCGCCAAATCTTTGGTTGAAAGAGTGTTGGCGGAAAACGATGTCGCTGCCATTACATTACATGGAAGGTCGAGACAGCAGCGGTATACCAAGGATGCCGATTGGGAGTACATCAAAGAAGTTGGAGGAGTGGTTACTGAATGGAACAACAAGAAGGAAGAAGATAAAGAGTCGAGCGAGGCGCAAAGAACCAACTTTGTTGGTAATGGAGATGTTTTCACCCATGAAGACTGGTATAATGCTGTGAATACAGAAGGAGTGGATTCGGTCATGGTTGCCAGAGGAGCATTGATCAAGCCTTGGATATTCGAAGAGGTCGAAGCTCAACAATACCTCGATAAGTCTGCAACTGAAAGACTTGATATTCTCCGCAAGTTTGCCGATTTCTCACTTGAGCACTGGGGATCAGACGAATATGGCGTTGGCTTATCCAGACGTTTCATGTGTGAGTTTTTGAGTTTCACCCATCGGTATATTCCTGTGGGCATCTTGGAGAGACTTCCACCAAAGATCAACCAACGTCCACCCCAATGGCGTGGACGGAACGAGCTCGAAACCTTGTTGGGATCTACCGACTACAAGGACTGGATCAAGATCACCGAGATGTTCTACGGAAAAACTGGAGACAATTTCACATTTATTCCCAAACATAAGAGTAATGCCTACGAAAGTGGATAAATAAGGCATTCATATAAGTACTCATGCTTTTCTTTGCGTCGCAGAACCGGTGTCGTAGTCCTTGGACAAGGAAGTAGCCTGGTCCTTTAAGATCTCCAAGTCTTCGTCCTTCTGTTTCAATTCTTTCTTAAGTTTCTCAAGTTCTGGCGAGCTAGCTCCGGTGGTTTTGGCACCATCTAATTTGTCCTTGGTGTCAATTAATTCCGTCACCAAAGAGTAGGTTCTTGTCAAAATAAGGGTCAAGAACAACGTGAAGCCACAAAGATACATGTTTCTTTGGGCGTAAAACCGTCTCGCCTGGACATCAGAACGATCGTTAATGACTCCAGTGACAGAGCCGGTGTGGCCACTAGGCGAGGTTGCGTGCAATTCGGTGGTGACGGTCCACACCTTGTTTACCGAGTCGATAAACAACACCAAAACGAACCCAAGAATACACTTTATAGCAACTTGAAATTGTTCATTTCGGAATGGAGCAGACACCGTTGATAACACACTCTTTCTTACCTTCCTGGGGTAGGGTAAGGAGAGCACGGTGAAGAAGCTCATCTCGATTACGAGCAAGCCGAATACCAAGTTGTAATATAAAGCCATTGTTGAACTATAGAACTAGTTTAGATAATTGATATTTGATCGTGTGTTCGTTAGCAATCATTTGACACGGCCGGCTGGGCTGTGTGCAGGTATGATGCGTGGTTCCTGCAGCAGTGGGTTCACGATTGCTAAAATCCACGAGGGGAGAATGTAGCCGTTTCACATGTCCAATGACACTTTGATGGTGAATACCACGAGAAACGGCAATGTGATGAATAGAACCAGGTACTGAGCTATGAGACATACCGCCAAACAATCCATTTGTAGGTGGTCGTCCAGGTTGGGATCTGTGTAGAATGCAGTGAAATACACTAAAGCTGTAGCGCTGGGCAAGCCGAATTCGAGAACACTGACAAATCTGATGAGTTTATCGTCGCCGTACCAGCCGCCTTTGTAGAACCCGGTGGTCAACCCCACGCCAATAGTCGGGAGAATTATTAACCTTGCTGCCGTGACACTTACTGCAGTTTTCCAGAACCCAGGCGGCATTTTTTTCACTTCTAAACGATAAATGGTGGCCCCGAGCAAAAGAAGACCGAGAGGCACCGATGCGGCACCGATATAGCTGGCAATGTCGATGAAAAATGAGAGCGCGGGCTGATGGTCCGGGGCATCTTTCATGGGAAATGAAGATTTGACAAACAATGCTTTTAGTGGAGGTGACATGGCAATCGCAATCGATACGATTAAGGACACCGAGTTCGGGGCCAAAAAGTTGCGCAAGAACTGGATAACTCGTTTCAGGATGGTTTTCTTCTTCCCCTCGTCGTCCTCGACAGGTTCCGCAGCCACATCGGTAGTAATCGACACAGTTCGACGGAGCTCGTTGCTACGCAATCCCTCGTACTCGGAGTACTCGTTGATCACATCGGACATGCCCTGGGATGGCAAGTGCCGCAACTCGGTGGCCCGTGACACCGACGAGATCAGGTCGAGTTTTGTCATCGCGGCACCAGTGCTGCCTCTGGATCTGCGGCGTGCGGTTCTCGATCTACTGGAGCTAGACGACTCCTTGGAGTAGAGGTAGACTGGAGCCAGGCTGTGACTGGCTGGAGGTGGTTGGAGGTGTGTCTCGTCGTCTTCGTCTTCTTCGGACTGGATGGAGCCGACGGAGCCAGAATTCAGAGTCAGCTGATCTTCCTTCGTTCTGGTGGAACCATGATCGCTCAGGTCACTTTCCACAGCGTTTTCACTGCGGTTACCTATAGGAGGGGACGCGGTCGTATGTAGGCTCACCTCGTCATCCTTGGGGCGCAATTCTTCTCTAAAATCCCAGCTTATGAGGCGATAAAGACCAAAGCAAAATTGATACAACACCTGCGATGCTAGGAAGATGATAACGTAGGCGACTCCCTTGTCGACCTCGCTGGTGGTAAAGATGGTTCCTGTCTTTCCCATGGTTTGTAGGTATGCAATAGGTAAATCAGAAATATTGGGGAAGAGACCCACAGATAGTAACCCTCCGAGCCATCTCTTCGGCAGCTTGGTTAAAAACCCGATGCTTGCTGCTAATGATACCCCGATTGCAAAGAGCAACGTTCCGGAGAAGAAAATGATGCCCAAGTTTTTGATATCGGAAGACTTCAAATTTGTTACCACGTTATTGAAAATTAAACAAGGCATAATCGCCGTGACAATTGCGTCGCTGATATCACGACATGTGCTGACAGAAAGAATATTTCTGCGGGCTAGGAAGCACCCCAACCCTATGATGGCGTATATTTTGAATATGGGCTTCACTGCCGCATATAGGACTGTTCCAAAAGGAATAGACATGGTGAAATTTCAAGCTGGTGAACCATTTAAGTTGAGGCTAGATTTTCGGGATCGCGGAGTTGGTTTTACGTCATGTATATGCAGGTGCAGTTGTTCAAGTGTCGTTACCTATGGACTAATACGGTATAAGATGACGGTAGCGAGTGTAGCAGCTTGGCAAGTACGAAGTATGGGGATGTAGGAGTATTGGCAATTTTTGGAAAATTTGACAATTTTGCAAACCACCGTTCGCAGCCATTGGGAACCCGCACTCAAAGAATCTCCAGGGATAAGGAACAAGATCATATAACAATAGTATAATAAGATCCTATACAACATCATATATCGGATGTCCTCTCTGTGTACTCACTCTTTAGCAAGTTCTACGAGTTGAAAATCATTAGTTTATTCAAATATGGGTATCAATAGCTCACTGGGCACTGAAGCCTCCGGCGTTAAGAAAGAAAAGAACGGAATGAAGTCATGAACGTAAAAAAATGCACCTAGGTTTCAATGGGGTCAATCCCACTGGATATGGCCACCACTTGGACCCTCGCGTCCACACTGTGGACTATTTTCAGATCTGTGGCGGGTGTTGCTATTTCGATCTCATCAAGGAGTGCAACTATATTGTCGATTCCACTTAGATCCAACCCAAATTCATCCAATTCCACGGGGTCTTTGGTAGGCACATCGGAGAATATCGAATCGGTAAACGACCCAGGACTGTAACCATAGGACATGGCGTCCTCGAATGAGCCGTTTGTAGAAGGACTACTGTAAATAGGGGAAGCAGCGGCCCTCTTGAGTCTGGCAGGCGATCTTTCTGGTATCACCGGGCTCGGCAACGCAGACGATTCGGATTCTGTGGCATCCGAGTAGACTATATAGTCTTGGAGAATCGAATCCAACTCCATATTGTATGTATCAATCTTGAAACTTTTGTCAAACAGCAATTTTCGCAGCAATCCTATAAATAGAAGCTGTTATACACACTGCCTCTATAAATGAAAATGGATATTTATCTTGAACTAGTAGGAAAACAAATAGTCCAAAGGACTCAAAAAATGCAGAAGATACCTCTAATATAGCAAACGCGTGGTCTACCAGCCATCACGTATACTTCCCCTGATATGCAATTTTCCTGCACGTTATTATGCGTCCTAGCTGGCTCTTTACTTAAATAGGAAATGTAAGTGGGCCCATGCAGCCAAACGGTTGGGAACGATAAGCCCTGGGATGCCTGAAGAAAACATGGGCACGACTCAAAGAGGAGGGTCGTTCCTCGCTACCAGGCTTAGCAGAGCGTTTACTCGATGAGGAGATTATATGATTAGGTTTCGTACTTTATCTTGGCTGCGATCCACTCTCCTACACACGCCTATTGTTGCAATTATGTAAGTTTGCTTGCCCATCTCTATTCTACACAATGTACCGTATTGATAGATACTACCTCATTCTTCTTTGACTTTCTTCTTTGGAGGTTCGTCATCGTCGCCAGCTTCAGAATCGGACGCAGAAACCTCAGAATCGAATTCCTCGGCCACATCACTCTCACTTTGTGCATCGAAATCGCCATCTTCACTCTCGGAATCGGCACTGCCCATATCTACATCATCATCAGCCTCGTTGATGGCCTTGGCTATCATGGCCTTGGCAATCTTTTCCTCATTCTGCACCTTTAATCCCTTCAGCGTACAATAGTTTTCAATTGTCTCTTGTTCCTCCTTTTCTATATTTGCAAACACATGCGATCCACTTCCCTTGAGGGTAACTTCAAGATCGAAGGTACGGGACGTGACACCTCCAGTTCCGGTTCTTGACATTGATACAGACAGGACCTCGGAAAATGGAATGTAGATCGTTGGTTTGGTAACAAAGAGGAAACACCGCTCAAGAGGGTATAAGTAACCCTCTGATGCTTTGAGCGAACATGATACACCTGGTTGAGCAAACCGGGACTGGAACGAGCCGGGAACTATAACGCGACGCTCACTCAATCCTTTGAAACAGTGTGACATCACCAAATAAGTCTGGGCATCGTATGATCTTTTGAGCCTATCTTTATACTTTTCGTAGTCTTCGTCCGAGACGTTTAGTTCGACTTCGATTTCCTCCTCCTTGGCGAATTGCATCACAAGGAACGGGTATCTGGTTTGTCCCTGCCTCAATGGAGGGTCTATTTGTAATACCATCAACTGGTGAGTATCGTCCGGTTTAGGAAGCGAGAAGATCCGTTCGATCTGTTTGTACTGGATCTTGTAGTCGTATGTCTTTCCTCTCAATCGCAACGAGCCAGGGTACATGTCGATGTCGTAACGACCACGAGGGGTCAAGAAGAGCACGTCGGAGAACGATACAATTGCCTCGCCGGCCACTTGGCCAATGTTGGCCCTGTCCTTAAGTTGTTCGTAGAACACCGATGCCTGGGTTTCCGTGGGCACAGCAGTTTCACCCTCTTCCTTCTCGTCGTTCTTGTCCTCGTTCTCCACCATGCCAGGAATGTAAAACCGCATTTCCACCAACTCGTCTCCAGCCTTGCCGGAATCCAAGTTCATTTCCACTGCCACTTCATTTTTTCCCGTAAGATTGGCATTGCTGATATCGGCGTACGGAAGCTCAAACGCGGGCTTGTTGTTGACTTGAAACACCAATTCGTTTCTTGCAAAATCGGATTTTCCCCAATTCCACCCGCGCAACGAGTGCTCACGGTGCTCTAAATTGAGCAGAAAATTGCGCTGCATCTCCTGTTTCAACTGAGCATAGTCCTCCACCGCGAATCCATCCAACAGAATGACCCCTTTGTTCTTAGTTTGCACTCTGAGCTCGTAGCCTCGACATCCTCTCGACCAAGTCGTCGAAAGCATTTCTTCCGTCGGCAAGAGAAAAGGCTCTTTTGCTTCTCCAGACGCCTTCCAACCAAGTCCCAGATCCGCCACACGCATGCGGCCACTCTGCTTGGACTGGTTAAGATAGATCTTTTCAAAGTCAATGTTAACCATGGTTCAACGCGTTCGCTGCTTCGCTGCAAAAATGCGAAATGGCAATCGGGTGCCCGCTTACGTCAGCGGCCATTTGGGTCGCAAAGTGAGTCAGATGGAAAATATCACCAACAATTAACATGAAAAAAGCCGGTGTTTTAGGAGCCACAGGTTCCGTGGGCCAGAGATTCATCTTGCTCTTGGCCGACCATCCCGATTTCGAAATTGCAGCTTTGGGTGCTTCTTCCAGGTCTGCTGGCAAAAAATATCTGGAAGCAGTTTCGTGGAAGCAGACCGATTTGATGCCAGAAAATGCCAAATCTATAGTTGTGACCGAATGTAAGGCAGAGAACTTTGCTCACTGTGACGTGGTTTTCTCTGGACTTGACTCGGACTATGCTGGTGCCATCGAGAAGGAGTTTGTTGAAGCTGGCTTGGCGGTGATCTCCAATGCCAAAAACTACAGACGGGAACCAAATGTGCCACTTATCGTGCCCATTGTCAACCCTGAGCACTTGTCGGTGGTGGAGAACAAGGTCAAGCGGGCCAGAGAAGCAGGCGAGAAAAAACCGGGTCTTCTTGTATGTATCTCCAACTGTTCTACAGCTGGGTTGGTGGCTCCATTGAAGCCATTGGTGGAGAAATACGGTCCAATTGACTTGTTGACCGCCACCACATTGCAGGCGATTTCCGGTGCTGGGTTCTCGCCCGGTGTTTCTGGCATAGATGTGTTGGACAACATCGTGCCATACATCTCCGGAGAGGAGGACAAGATGGAGTGGGAAACCAAAAAAATCTTGGGTGACATCAACGACAAGGGAGACACATTTGTGCCTTTGTCTGCCGACAAAATGAAAGTCAGCGCCCAGTGTAACAGAGTGGCTGTTTCTGATGGCCATACCGAATGCATTTCTCTCCGTTTCGCCCAGAGACCACCTCCAAGTGTCGAAGAAATCAAAAAGACATTATCGGAGTATGTGTGTGACGCCAGAAAGTTGGGATGCCACTCCGCTCCCAAGCAGACTATACACGTTCTCGAGGAGCCAGATCGTCCACAACCAAGATTGGACAGGAATAGAGACGCAGGTTACGGTGTCACTGTGGGCCGTGTGAGAGAAGACCCAGTGCTCGACTTCAAAATGGTTGTGTTGTCGCATAACACTGTCATTGGAGCTGCAGGAGCAGGAATCTTGATCGCCGAGATCTTGAACGCCAAAAATGTTATTTAGGTAATAGAATTAAATCTTGTATTCAGCCGCAACCTCATCTCATCTTTCTTATGTTTCAAGATGCTCTCGAAAAAGTCACCCTAGAGAACATCTACGAGCATTTGTTTGACCTCTATACCACAAGAGCACCGTCCGAAGAACATCATCTAGGCTATGTGGACCGAAGTAGCGACAATATTACCGTTTTTCTCGAGAATACAGGCATCGATTTGCGAATTAAGCAATCACTTTCGGCACTCAATTCACTGAAACAGCCATCCTCCACCGGATATGTGTGTTGGCAGACCTCGGTTTATTTGGCAGACTGGCTTTTAGGCGACCCTAAATGCCCATTGAAGTTCTTGCTAGAAAGAAAACCCATAATTGTGGAGCTTGGAGCTGGGTCCTCGGGCATCTTGACGTCTGTTCTCGGGCCATTATCCTCTACATATCTTGCTACAGACCACCAAAAACACCTCTGTCGGCTCCTGATGCTTAATACAGTAGAGAATGTTCAAGGCAATGCCACAATACTGGATGTCGACACCCAAGCACAATTACCAAATTTGGAGTCTCCATTTCCCAAAATCCTAATTATGGAGTACGACTGGGAAGACAGAAACGCCCTGCTGGTACTTAAACCAGTTTTGAATGCATTTCCTCATATAATCTTAGCATCCGATACCATCTACAACGAGTACCTAGTTCGTTACTTTGTTCAAACCGTCGTTGACCTATTGGGCCCATATACTGTTGCCGTGGTGGGTGTACAATTGCGAGATGAATCCATCCTCGAGCTATTTTTGGAGTGTTTTTTAGACTCCAATTTGTGTGTATATTCGGTGCCCACCCTGCTCCTAAGTGAAAAACTCCAACGTGGGTTTGCAGTTTACTGTATTACTCAATGTAATGAAGATGTAACGATATAATAGATACCATTATTCCAGAGACAAGCAAACCCTGCAATTGATTTCTACAAGCTACATTGCAAACATGTTCGGCTCTACCCTCTGTCGCTTCTCTCACTTTATCGGTGCGCGCTGAAAATTTGGTGATTGCAACTACGACTATCATTTCAAGCACTGGGGTGTGTATGAAGGTGACATATTGAGCCTATATTCCAGTTGATGTCGGTTCCTGGACCTAGTAGTGGCCCAGAAAAGAGACCGAACGGTTCCGATCGGCGCCAGAAACGCAAACCTGGTGCCAGAGCCGGAACGACCAACAACAACCAACCGGCCAACAATGCCGCTTTTGGCCAAAACAAGCCTCAAACGAACACTGGTAGCGCCAATGGCGATGGCAGCCGAAGGCATGATCGAAGGCGAAACCGTGACGACAAGCGAAGCACCAATGGAGGACAACAGAAACCGGTGAAAACCTTCGATGGGTTCTCGCCGTCAGAAATAGCAGGAACCGGGCCCATTGTGGCAGACCCGGCGTCGCTTGGGTATAAGAAACAGACCAGGACCTCTCGACCGAAACCCAAATACTTACTTCCTCAGCAGAAAGTGCTTAGTGCACCGCCGTTTGTCCAAGATAAGTGGGACGAAGACAACCAGCAAAAGATGCTCGAGATGGAGCTGAAGAGCAATGGACAAGATTACCAAGGACTATACGAGGAACTCCAGGCAATGCGTGAAGTGGAAAGAAAGCATATGGAAGTAGCTGGACTTGTCGATGCAGAAAACACCAGAAAAGACTTGAACGATGCCATTTCTTTCCGAGGTACATGTCAAGATATGTGCCCAGTTTTCGAGAGAGTTAGACGTGCTCTCGAAAACAATGTTCAATCGTTAGAACGTGATCCCGCCACCAACAAAATCTCCCGGTCTCGGGCGGTGAAGGCATTTTCAAGACCTGCCGCTGGTCAACCACCTCCACTTCCATCCGAAGTACGGCCTCCTCAGGTTCTCAAGCGCACGCTAGACTACTTGGTAGATGAAATTCTCCCCCAATTGCCGGCTGCCCATCCTTTTATATGGGATAGAACCCGGTCGATCAGACAGGACTTCACATACCAGAACTATTTCGGCCCCGAAGCGATCGATTGTAACGAAAAAATTGTCCGTATTCACCTTGTATCACTTCATATCATGGCTGGAAGCGACATGGAATACTCTCAACAACAGGAATTGGAACAATTTAACAAGGCTCTTCAGACCCTCATGGAGATATACCAAGATGTGAGGAACCAAGGCGGTACGGCCCCCAACGAGGCAGAGTTCCGTGCCTACTATCTATTGAGTCATATTCGCGACCCAGAACTCGACCGTGAACTCCAAAGATTACCCCAAGAATTAATGAAGGACTCCCAAATCCAGTTGGCTTTGATGTTTCGAAACATAATTTCTCAGTCCAACATCGTTGAAAGAGGCTATAAAAACTCTGTGGGTGCCTTGAATCTTTATCGAGAGTTTTTTCGGTTGGTTTACAACCCTCAGGTTCCATACTTGATGTCGTGCTTGCTTGAGACCCATTTCAACACCATCCGGTTCTACGCCTTAAAGGCGATTTCAAGAGCTTTCCATTCGAAAGGAAAACCATGTTCGGTCCGTCTTTTGTCCGAAGTGCTTGGGTTCCATGCATCCGAAACCCTTGAAAAGTTTGTCCAGCACTTTGACATCGATGTCCAGGAAGTGGACGGAGAAAGGGTTTTGGATTTGTTCAATCGTGAGAAATTGGAACTGACTTACAAATTGAACTCTATCCACGATAAAGCAAAACAGCCACAAGCATATTCACCACAACTCAACAGCAAGCTATCAGGAAAGCTCAAGGATGTGATAAATCTGGGGAAGCCAAATGACTCTTTAAACTTGAAAAACAGCGCTCAGCAGATAATTCTCAAGTCAAGCATACCTCCACCGTCAGCTAAACCCATTCCTTCTTCAGCTGATTCAGAGCCAAAGGCAGGTTCATTGGCAGACTTTTTGAGTAAAGGTGGAACCAATATCGACCTTAGCAAATCTGCATTTTCGTTCGGCAGCAAACCCAGCATTGCTGCTCCGAGTGAAGTGAAAAAACCGTTCCAGTTTGGTGCAAGTACAGATACGGAGAGGAAAGTTGTAGAGCCTTCAATGCCCAACTCCAACAAGGCAGAAAACAAGCCACAATTAATACCTCCAAAAGCCGCTGAAACCGTCTTCAAGCCTCTTGAGGACCTGAAGCTCAACTTCAGCTTTGGTCTGGCCCCGTATGAAACAAAATCGATTCCAACATTCCCAAAGCCATCAGAAAAGAAGCCCGAATTGTCTGCTGGAAGTACTCCCCATCGGGTATCTCCATCGAAGCTCATTGAGAACAAATTATTTGCCGATGCTTCCAAAAAAGTTACCGATGAACTCATCCAAAAATGCATCGAAAGCGAGTTGCTTGCATCTTTGCCAGCATTTGTCAACCGCGAGCGTCACAATCGAGCACGAGAGCAAATAGTGTCTTCTCTTACCAAGGAACTCTACGATGCTTTTCTATCAGAAGTCGTATACCAAAGGATTCTTGCTAGCAAAGCAGACGAATACTACCACAAACTATTGAGGAAAAAGATGCTGCGCAGGATTATTAGCAAGGTACATCAGATATCCCGAGAATTACAGAGAAAGCGGAGTCGGTTTCATGAACTCAACCAGTCAAACTTCCACAAGCCTATCAGGAAGAGAACTTCTGCGAACTCCAGTTTGCAGTCAATTTCCTCCTCGTTTGTTAAGAGACGGACAATGGAATCAGACCGTACGGTGGAAAATATTGGCGAAAGACGGGAGGTGATTAAAGCACTTTGGCAACCCGTAAACTGGTCAGAATTTGCAAGACAATGCTCCTCTAAATTGCAGCTGCATGCTGGCCCGATTTCATTGAAATTTCTCATAGTAGTCAAAGACTGGCTGTCACCATATTCCAAATGGCTTAATACCAAGTTGGAATTGGGCCTCAATAGAGAAAAGTTGGTCTACGAAAAGGAGGTCAAAGCAAAAAAATTCAATTTGGAGGTGACGAGTCTACCAGGAAACGACTACTTGACGAAATCGTTTTTCCTGAATGCATCATTTATATTATTTGAGTGTGGCTTGGTGACGTCGAACCAACTTGACCTGTACGGAATGGATATTACCAAGAAACTAGAAGCTGATGCACTGACACTCGCCAAGATTATTCAATTGGTCGACAAGCATGCTTACTACAAAACACAGCTCTTGATCTTGTATTGGGATGCTGGAGAGAATGGCCTAACTATTGAAAGTGTTGAAACAATATTGCAAGTTTCAAAATGGAAGCAGCTCACCAACATATCCAACATTGTCGTTTGTGACATGACATCTACCGACGTTGATGTCAATGCGGCGTTGATACGAGGGTTTGACACTATGGCTCAAAACTTTGATGGTACTCTCACCAGTAGAGGTATACGCAAGACGGCACAAGCGAACAATAATCGAAGTGTTAATCTTAGTGTCATAAACGACACCTTCAGGGAGCAAGAACAGAGCCTCATACAGACGGCTCATGAAGCAAGAAAGTACGATTATTTGTCCAATCACCTCAAAAAGACCAATACCAGGCCAGTGTCGGCATCGGCCAACTCGAGCTTTGCGCCAGATCAGACCACATTGATGAACATGTCTCGCTTGACTGGGTTTGGTCAAGGGGTGGTGGAGGAAAGCACACCTATAGGTACACCAGGAAGAACATTTACCAAGCCCAGTGGGAGGAGTTTGCAGCAATTGCGAGATTTGACAGCGTCGGTCCGCAACAAGTACAAATATTAAATTAGCATCTACATTTTAATACCATGCATCATTATATTAATTTATCTATAAATATCCCAAATCGTTAACCCATATCATTATAAATCATTAGTTTCTTACCGTCGATAACCACTTTTGGTAATTTGCAAGCAAAAGATGATCGTTTGGTGAGCTCTGCGTTATATCATATGACTTGGGGACAAAACTGAGGTTTTCCAGTATCAGCAAAGGTTCGGGTTCGTTGGTATAGGAGTAGGCCGCGTTGCATGGGCTAGAAGGTCCGTGAGGGTGGGAACAAAACAAGCATTCGTAGAGAAATGGCTCTTCTTCTTGGTATGATTCCAAGGGCAGCTGTGGCATGGAATTCACTTCATCTTGCATTCGGCATTCTTCACAGCAGTAGAGTGAGTTTTCCACCACTGGGCGTCCATGGGCTTCACAATAATCCTGAAACATTGGAAAAAATCGCTAACTGAATTTGCAGCAATAACCACTCGAGATTGATGGTATGCGATGTACTGGAGACTATCGGGTATTGAGCACAGCTGTAACTGTAAGTTTGACTGTATGCTTTACTGTAACTGTGACTGTAACTACAACTGAATCAAAGTTGTGAAATGTTCGATAGAAAACACGGCTGCAACATCCGCTTATATACTTTTCCACCTGACTCATCGTGCGCACCCGCCTGCACGTGTAACCACCACAGTAATCTGTGGAGTGTGGTGGCTCCATGCCCTGCACCGACGTGTAATCCGGAGTTTCTGGAAAAGTGTGGATGCACACTCCACAGGACCCTCCACAAACACGGAAAAACCTTATATGCGGTAAGTGTGGTGGATGCCAGGGTCTGGCAACTGTGGGGTTGTAAGGCCGAGACGGTAGTCCGACGCGGTTTTTGGGCATCGCACGTGACCGCATGAGTCCTGACTCACGGCTGGTGCGCTGAGTCAGGGTTTGTCAGTGCTGACACCCGGAGGTGAGGGCGCGTGGAAATTGTTGGCCATGATTCACTCCTTCTACATTTATGACCGCCATTGTGAATGCATTTACAGCCGCGATTATGTCGAGGGCACAATAAACAAGAACAATGATTCGGATACATCCAAGTTGCTTTTCGGGATTTTGTATTCGTTGAAAAACATCGCATCGAAACTCGGTGATTCAGAGTCATATTCCAACAGCATGAAATCGTTTGCCACGGGGGAAATGCGAGTGCACATGATGGAACTGGCCACCGGATTGCGATTTGTGCTTGTTTCCGCCTTGGAAGTGGACAATCTCCAGGGAGTTTTACACGAACTTTACACAAGTCATTATCTAAAATGGGTGGTATATAATGGATTGAGTCCCGTAGAGATGAAAAATCAAAAGATCGGAGGCATGTTTATCAGTGAGACGGACAAGTATTTGCAGGCTGTGAGCTCTTCGATGTAGCTGGCTACGGAAAGCGGTGACAGCGGCGACAGCGATGGCTCTTTACGGCTTCGGCCACTTCGGCCTCTTAATGACCGGCTTGTCTACTAAAGAAGGCACGCTCGAGAGGCAGGGCCCTGGCGGGAATGAGATTTGCTTCTTCTGGCTTCTCCTCATTTTCGTCTGACAGCTTGCACTGAAACTATTTATAGCATATTGGCATTTATTACAATCGGTATTCGACTAGCATTTTGCACCTGCACGGCACCTTCACACTTCACACTTCACACTTCACACTTCACACTCCACATCTTCACACCTTCACGGCACTTCAGCCCCCACCCTTACGGAGGTTCCACCTCTATTCTCTCACTCCGCCTTTGTTAGACTGAAAATTTGTCCTGCACAAACGCACCAACCTCCTCAATTTCAACATCGTCTGTTGATTGTTGCCAACACCATGGATCTTCTTAAAGACGCAGCCAAAAACCTCAACTTGTACGAGGTCAAGGCGTATGTGCGGAAAGCACAGAATGGTACGTAGTCAGCGTTTGAGTCATTTTCTACATATTCTCGTCAACTTTTCAACTAACTCAGTCGCCTTGAACTTGACGGAAATGGAGGCTAAAGTGCGGGAAGCCACCAATAACGAACCATGGGGTGCCCCCTCGACACTCATGGCCCAGATTGCCAGCGGCACCTATAACTACCGTGAAAGAGAGGAGATCATCTCGTTTATCTTTCGAAGATTTACCGAAAAAGCCGCCAATGAATGGCGTCAAATTTACAAGTCGCTTCAGTTACTTGACTATTTGATCAAGAACGGGTCGGAAAGACTCATTGACGACGTCCGCTCGAACGTGTCGATCATACAAATGCTCAAGCTGTTCCATTATATCGATTCCAAGGGCCGTGATCAAGGTATCAACGTGCGCAACAGGGCCAAGAATTTGGTCAACTTTATCAATGACGATGCCCAGGTCCGGGCCGAGCGCAAGAAGGCCCGTGCTAACGCCAAGAAGTTTGGCGGGGTATCATCGGCGGCATTTGGTGGTGCTTCGTCTATTGCCACCGGCCCCAGCTACGGTGCCGACGATGACTTCACCAACCGGGTGTACGGAGACGGTGGAGTGTACGGCGAGCGGTACGAGGACTCCGCCGCTGGGTTTACCAACGGCGATAACGACAACTTTGAAGAATACGAAGTTGGTACGTCGGCAGCTTCCAATGCCGCCAGCAAGCCCACCACCAGCCCCTCCAAGGTCAACGCTACGACAAAGCACCAGCCCAAGGAGCCATCTCCCGACTTGTTGGGCGACCTTTTGGGCGGATCTACATCCACATCAGCCAATGCGGCACCCTCTGGTACGGCTGGAGGTAACGATGACGATGACGACGAGTTTGACGATTTCCAAGCGGCGCCTTCGCAGCCAAAACTGAACATTTCAAACTTGGCCAATCTCTACAATACACAACCCCAGCAGCCCCTGGGTTTCGGAGGATCTTCTATGCCACCGGCCAACTTCAACATGGGTGGCTCTTCGGCGCCGCAACAGCCAAATTACAACGGCACGTCGTCGTCGTCTTCGGCGCCCGTTTCCGTCCCCAAAACGAACAACGACGCGTTTTCTTCGTTGTTTTCCACTGCAAAATCCGCTAAGCCAAAGACATCGACAAGCTCCGCCAAACCCACCCCACCTCCAAAACCAGCGCAAGAAGATAACTTTGGAGATTTTTCATCGAGCACCAGCAAGCCAAACCAAAACCAGACACTGTCCAACAATGGCGAAATAGACTTACTTAGCTTTTAAATTATGTATCTAAAGTATATCGCTGTAGAAATTGGCCAGTAATGGCTCGCACCGGCACTACATATAGTGCAATTTTCGTCGCAAACTCCAACTTTTCATCATGTTTAAATCAATTGGATCTACCGCTAGACACTTCTCCACCACCTCCAGAGCGATGAGAACCAAGGTGTTCATCACACCTTCCATTGGTGGCCAGGTTCAGTCCCCAATCAAATTTGAATTGTATGACGATGTTGTACCCAAAACTGCCGAGAACTTCAGAGCCTTGTGTACTGGTGAAAAGGGCTTCGGATACAATGGTTCTATTTTCCACAGAGTCATTCCCAGCTTCATGTTGCAAGGTGGAGACTTTGAAACCGGAAAGGGTTACGGAGGAAAGTCAATCTACGGTAAAAAATTTGAAGATGAAAACTTCAACATCAGACACACCAAGCCTGGGTTGTTGAGTATGGCCAATGCCGGTCCCAACACCAATGGATCGCAATTTTTCATCACCACCGTGCCATGTCCATGGTTGGATGGAAAGCACGTTGTGTTTGGTGAGGTTATTGAAGGTATGGACACCGTCAAGAAGATCGAAGGGGTTGGATCCAACGGTGGTCAAACCAGAGCTCCTGTGGTTATCGAGGACTGCGGCGAAGCCAAGGACTAAGGGTACGTAGCCCGCACTATACATAGTTACAATGGTCACTTTTACATAGTTTATGCACTGAGTGATGCTAGATCTAAATCTTCAAGTTGGGGTTCACCTCCGGTTTTGGAATCACATCCTTGGGCAACTTCTTCTTCAACTCGGCCAACTTGTCGTAATCTCCACCCAAGATTCTCGCCACCACCAAATCGTCCCTGTCTCTGATTTCTCTTTGCGACTTGCCCTCATCACTCAAAAATTGCTTGGCCTTTTCGGTGTCTCCATGGAAGTAGTCCTCCATGGCTCTCAAACGCAACTCCTTCTCGGCCCAGTCGGGTCCATCGAGCTCTCTTCTGCGCATCAGAGCTGTGTATTTAGCGTATGCCACATAGGCAAAGATGGGCAACACCAAGTAAAAGTAGGGGAATTCCCACCCTTCAGCCTTCTCTGTCTCTCTCACTATTTTCCACTTCAACTCGCCGGTGGTGTCGTCTTTGTATGGTATCTTGTCGATGATCTTTCCAGCATCTTTGGTGACAAATTGAAAGTTCTTTAAGTCCTGACTATTATCTTTGTACAAGTTCAATTGCTCTCTGGGGATTCCTGGGAGAATAAAGTTCCACTCAGAATGGTTTCTCTGGTAGTATAAGTTTTGAAGTTCGGCAATCGTCTTGAATTCTTGGTCGCTGGGCACACGAGGAGTGCCGTCAGGGTTGGTGTATATCTTAGTGACCGAAGACAAAGAGTCCAACTTTTGACGTATATCTTGCTCCAACTGGTAGTTGAACTTTGCAGGCTTAAACTTGAACAAAGCTCCCAAGGGGGACTTGAAGGTAAACCTCATAGTTGATGGTTGTAGGTAATCGTTCTTTTGAAATTATTTTTATTGGCGGACGTGTAAACCCAAACACCCTCACATAGTCTAGTGGGGTCCGTTGTCTATGTATGCTAATTATGACGGATAGTATGAATTAGCCGAACCTACGAGTAGTAATGGGATGGGTCTTGAGTATTGCTGTTAAGCATTGTGTGGTGCAAGCTTTGTTTCTGGTAATTTTTTTTTACCCAAACTTTCCAAACCCCATAGTTGCCAGAATTTCGTCGTCTTCGGAAACGGATTTCTTTCTCTTCTTTCCACGACGTTTATCTCGCCTCTTTTGCAATTGTTTCTGCTCAAATTGTCGTCTTTTTTCTATTCTGTCTTCGAGCGTCTGTTGCGGCTCGTCGGCTGCAAGCTGCTGTTGAACCAACTTTTCAATGGTAGCTCTTACTTCTTCCACAGTTGCACGCTTTACTCCGTCGATCTCAGGACGGTCGTCGTCACCTTCAGACTTTGTTTCGGCCTTTACTTTGTTCAAGTGTTGGGGGGAATTGAGGTGGTCAATCAACCCCAAGTTGTCTCGATAACTCAAGTCACAGATGGGACATAAAAAACCAAACTTTTTCTGCTTGCCGTAGTTGGCCAACGGATTGACAATAGTGAACTTGTTGACTGCCCTGGTCAGTTGAAGATAGACATCTTGTCTATGGTTCAAATAAGATGCCGATTTATCATTTTCTATTCGTGGTCCAGCCACCTCCTTTTTCGAGTTACTCTTCTTCCTACGCTTCGATTCGGCAGCATAGGCCTCTACGTCCCACTGTTTTCGCCCGTACTGATCCACAGACACTTTTTCATTGTCGTCTGCCATCCCAAGCAAATAATGAGCATCGCACCAACTGATTGAAATTATATATACGCGACATAAATGTCCAAAGATGTGCTTTCTATGCTAGGCGGGAGGGCCCAGCCAAAGCCCAAGGTGTCCAAACCAGCAAATGACCAACATGTCGCAAAAAAAAGTCAGGGAATACTGTCAACAAGTTTCTCCAGTAATAGCTTTCCCTTTCAGTGGAAGGTGACAGGAACTCATCTCATTACGAATATACCGTCAACCAAATTTCTCGAAGAAAAACCAGTGAAAATCGCCGCATTCGACTTGGATGGAACCATGATTACCACCAAATCTGGCATGAGCTTTGCTCGTGGCCCACAGGATTGGCAATGGTTTGACTCAGCCGTACCCCACAAATTGAAACTGCTCCACCAGGACGACTACCAAATTGCCATTTTCACCAACCAGGGCGCTGTGGTTGCAGGAAATGGCCCCAAGAGCAAATCGTACCACAATTTCTGCACAAAAGTCAACCTGATCCAGCAGCAATTGATGGCACTTGAAAGCCAAATGAACATCATGGTATTCGCATCGCCCAAGAAACCGGCAAATTCAAAGCTGATATCGGACTCCAACCTCCACGAGACCATGCGTAAGCCCCAGGTTGGGATGTGGGAGGAACTCGAAAACTATGTCAAATCTCAAGGTTCTACAATCGACAAAGACCACAGCTTTTTCGTTGGCGATGCTGCTGGCCGCAAGGCTGATTTCCTGGACAGCGACAAGCTATTCGCCAGTAATGTGGGCATAAAGTTCTATGTACCTGAGGACTTTTGGACGTCCGTCTAATCTATATATCTTGGAGAACGATCTCCTTCAACTTATCGTCCATTTCGTCGTGGCGAGCCACAATAGTTTTCACCTTGTCCACCGTGTCAAAGTAGCCCACGACGTTCTGCATCCGGTGAGTTGCTTCCGCACCTTTTGCATTTTCGAGCTCATTGAGCATGTCGTAGTGCAACACGAGACACTTTTCCACATCAGCAATGTCATTTTCAAATTTGATCGCCTCGTCGGTGGTCTGCGGATAGTTTTTGATCAAAAAGTTGGTGTCAAAAGTACCGCTTCTTGTGTTCAAGAACAATTGCACTTCTTCCTTGATCAACGCAGTTATGAGACCTTTGGGGTATGGCTTGTTAGTGGCCTGCAAATCCTGAAGCAAAAATGAGTATCTTCTACTTTCGTCTTCAATTTCTTGCTTGACAAGTTGTTCAGGATCAATCACCTTTACTTGTCTTCCAGAAGCTCCCAATCGCAGTTTAATCTTCTCCACCGATTCATCTAAGTGGACATACGGAATCACATAGAAGCTATAGTGCGAGCGTTTTTCACCTTCTATCAACCTACTACGAAGCTTCAAGCCAGTGCGTTCCTCATATGCCTTCAACTCCTCCTCACTGGCAAATGTCTTGTCCTGTCTTTTGACCTGAGTGGTGGCTGCCCACAACACTCCGGTTGCCAAAAATGAAACATAAAAGAGATACCTCACTTTTGGCGCAGGCTCTTCTGCCCGCTGGGAATACATGCGAACGCTCTGGCGAGCGCTGTGGCGAAATTGCCGGGGAATGACTCTGGCTAATCTGGAAAATCGAAACATGAAGCGGATTGGGCCGATCGATGCCGGATATACGATGGGTGCACGGGTGTAGAAACTCGAGACCGGAGGAACAGAAAAACGAAGAGAAAAGAAGATCTGAAGCAAATAAAATAACTGACATTATAAACGAAGTGCCCCAATAGCCTGTATTGGAGCCAATTGGTCTACATTCGAAACTTTTTCATTGCCCATAATTGTGTCTGTACACCTCCACTTTTCCATCCTGCAGTACCTATATCGCGACAAAAATCTTTCACTTCGATTGCACAATCATGTCGTACGTCCACTTGGCACACTTGTGTAGCCATATTAAAAACTGTACCAACGTAAGGGCGGCCACCACATCCATTCCCTTCAGTCGATTACACCTCCAAATAGCACTCGGCTTGTATAGAGAGGGGTTTATATCGTCAGTGCAAAGAGGTTCAACATCTGGCCCCGACCAACATCCCGTCGATGTCACTCCAGACAACATAGCAACAAGAAGATTGTGGCTCGGCCTCAAGTACCGCAACAACCAGTCGGTTATCCGCAACTTTTCGTTGATTCTGAAACCTAGCAGAAAGGTCAACTTGACAGCGACCGAGGTAAAGGCATTGGCATCTGGACTTGCCGTGCGGTTCATCAAGCCATTGCAACCGGCCGAAAGCATATTCATCAAGACGGGAGACAAGCAGATCTTGGAGATCCAGGAGGCTGCCAAGAAGAATTTAAAGGGAACGGCATTGTGTCGTATCAAATGATGTAAATAGTAATGCATACCTACAAGTACACTACAATGATAACCTTTGCCCATTGGTCCACGGCGTCATATCCACCTGCCACCCTTTCCATGCTAGTAATCTTTCTCGGAAATCATCGGTGGTGACTGAATTTATATCCTCCTTTGATGCTGAAGCAAACTTGTTGGAGGTAATTACGGGTTTCGCAGGAACATACTTGGGGGTTTCAGGTACCTTGGCAGTGCCACTACCGGCAAGCTTCTTTTCAAGCTCATTAATCTTATCTTTGAGGTCCATGCGATCAAGTTTCAAGTCGGTGATCTCATCACGAAGTTTATTAATTGTCGCCTTTTGCTGCTCAATTGTAGCCTTTAATGATGGCACCTCAGAGCTGGAATCACCAGCATCGCTATTCGTCTTATCTTCACTCATGCTTATTGCTGCTTGCTTGTTATCGGCATTCTGTACAGTGTCAGATACCGGGGGCAATTCTGTATCTTTAGGCTCCAGATCTTGGGATTCCGGCTCTTTAACGGGATCCAGTGTAGCTTCAGAGTCAGGTTCCTTAACCACGTCTTTTTCTTCTGTTTCTACAGCGTCAGGCGTGGGGGAGTCTGCCTTGTCGTCATCCTTCTTCTTCTTTTTTCCCTTCTTCTTCTTTTTCTTCATCTCCTCAAACTTCTTGCGCGCAGCCTCGAGTCTCTCCTCCTTCGACAATTCGTCATCTTGCGTTTCTGTTTCACGTTCCTCTTCTTTGTCAGACATAGTTGTGATACCTGAGTTGACGAATCTACGAAACCGCGCTTACATAACCAGCACGTTTTCCTCCAGACACACTTCTGCATACAATACGAGCAGTCCATTACGAAGAAAAGAATAGATTTCGCTTAAACAAAACTATAGGGGTGTCAATGAATTGGACTGAAGCGTTGAATGAAGATCTATCCGCGTATTGAAACTAACAAAGCATTGAGCCTAAAATAGATCTCTTTGTGTCAGCCGTCTCAGCCAATCATCGCTTGAGTCGATGCAATGTTGACGTATGTGTCTGCTGTGCGTCCGCACGGCGCAGGCCACTATAGTCGTGGTTTATGCGACATGCACAAACTAGTTGTCTTTGGTCAAGGCATTTTCGGCTGCAAAATATTGTTAAGCCTCAAAAGCCACCAAGCAGCACCCCAAATAGACAATTAACTCAACGGCTTGTCAAAGCCTCGCCGTTGGCAACGTCCTGCCAGCGACAATATTCGATCGCTTGCATGGAGTTTAGGCATTAACCACAGCGGTCAATGCACCTCACCCCCGGAAGTCGTGGAGTTAATGGTGCGAAAGTCACGTGAAACATCGCTTCGAGCCGGTGCTGCACCCCCGGAAACGGCTCATCTTTCACCCGCACCTTGGTGGTTAATGCAACCAAAAAAAATAGCCTTTCCATTATCTTATATTAAAAGGGGCTTATATCTTGCATTTTTCATAAATCAGCATCGACTCGAGTATTGCGAATAATTTTAGCATGAGCTTAGCCGATAAATCAATTATAGAGCAGTTCTTGAGTAAAAGAGAAACCTGTGCATCCGATAATGAATACAATGGTGAACATTATGGGGCCCGGATTTCAGCAATTTTCGTGATCATGGCAACATCTGCTTTTGGTGCATTCCTTCCTATCTTGTCGTCGAGGTACTCGTTCATCAGACTTCCATCGTGGGTATTTTTCGTTGCCAAATTTTTTGGGTCTGGAGTCATCATCGCAACTGCATTCATCCATTTATTGGAGCCGGCAAGCGACGCTTTGGGCAACGAATGTCTCGGTGGTACTTTTGCCGAGTATCCATGGGCATTTGGCATCTGTTTGATGACATTGTTCGTGTTGTTCTTTGCGGAGCTTATGGTGTTCAGAGTGGTTGATAAGAAAATCGAGGGGCAGAGTGAAAGTAATTCACACTCTCATTTTGGAGACGAGGCCCTTTATACCAAGAAAGATTCCGACGACGAGGAAGAAGAACAAGTCAATACAACCAGCTCCAAGAAAGATGGCCAACAATACCCTAGCCACTTTCTGCATGCAAATGAGCATCAAGATCCAGAGAACCTTGGCACTCTTGTAAACGATCAAGACAAGGAGCAGTATTACGGACAATTGGTGGCGGTTTTCGTGTTGGAGTTTGGTATTCTCTTCCACTCGGTGTTCATTGGATTGTCGTTGGCAGTTGCTGGAGACGAATTTGTCTCGTTATACATTGTGTTGGTTTTCCATCAAATGTTTGAAGGATTGGGTTTGGGAACAAGAATAGCCACTGCGACGTGGCCCAAGGAGAAAAGATGGACCCCATGGGTGCTAGCTCTCGCCTACTCTCTCTGTACCCCAATTGCTATTGCCATTGGATTGGGAGTACGTCATTCGTACCCACCTGAGTCCAGAAGAGCGTTGATTACCAATGGAGTTTTCGATTCCATTTCTGCTGGTATCTTGATCTACACCGGAATCGTCGAGTTGATGGCACACGAGTTCTTGTACTCCAACGAATTCAAGGGAGATGCCGGATTCAAAAAAATGTTGCAAGCATACTTTGTAATGTGCTGGGGTGCCGGATTGATGGCCTTATTGGGTAAGTGGGCTTAATAGACAATTAATAAGTAATGATAAAGTGACATCAAAAAACGTTAAAGAGAGAGAAATCAAAAAGACAAAAAGACATAGAAAGAACTCAAGCACTTTACAAGCACTTGTCTTCTTCCCCAGTGGGGCAAGTGGGGCACCGGTCCCATATACAGGTCAACATGCTCGCCAATTTCTCTCATTCTCAACTCCTCGCTCCCCAATGACCGACGTAGCGCAGGCATCTACGCCCAACGATTTTATTGAAAGCTTGTCGACGGAACAAATAGACCATGACCAGAAAATAGGAGTGCGCGCCATACGATTATTTCTTCAAAGTCGAACCTCCTATGACGTATTGCCTGTCAGTTACCGGTTAATCGTGTTGGATACGTCGTTGTTGGTGAAAAAATCGTTGAATATTTTGCTTCAGAACAACGTGGTATCGGCACCATTGTGGAACAACAAGACTTCGAGGTTTGCAGGTCTTCTTACGTCGTCAGATTTTATCAATGTCATCCAGTACTACTTTCAGTATCCCGATAAATTCGACTTGGTTGACCAACTTACGCTTGACGGGCTCCGCGACATCGAAAAGGCCATCGGTGTGGACCCCATCGAGAAGGCGTCTATCCATC
The DNA here is from genome assembly GCA_030573695.1 of Meyerozyma carpophila. Classification (NCBI taxonomy): domain Eukaryota; kingdom Fungi; phylum Ascomycota; class Pichiomycetes; order Serinales; family Debaryomycetaceae; genus Meyerozyma; species Meyerozyma carpophila. The sequence goes on along the minus strand of JAJMDS010000004.1, from coordinate 446,376 downwards.
CATTCAAGTCGCTTTACGAAGCGTGTGTCAAGATGCTCGAGTCAAAGGCACGAAGAATTCCACTTATCGACGAAGACGAAAAGACCCATCGAGAAATAGTGGTGTCTGTGTTGACGCAATACCGTATCTTGAAGTTTGTCGCTCTCAATTGTAAAGAAACAAAGATGCTACTCAAACCGATCAAGAACTTGCCTACATTGAATAAAGACATAGAGATATCTACCTGCACCATGGCCACCCCGGTGATCGAGGTGATCCACCTTCTCGCCCACAAATCGGTGTCTTCCATTCCAATAGTCGATGAAACCGGAAAACTTATCAACGTGTACGAGGCCATCGATGTGCTTGCGTTGGTCAAAAACGGAGGCATGTACACCGACTTGGACCTCACGGTTGGTGATGCTCTCTTGAAACGCCCAGAAGACTTTGAAGGTGTTCACACTTGTACCGTGAACGACAGACTCAGCACCATAATGGATACCATCCGAAAATCAAGATTGCACCGACTCTTTGTCGTTGACGACGAGGGTAAGTTGGTTTCGGTGGTTTCCCTAAGTGACATTCTCAGGTATCTCCTTTTCGAGGAAGAGTAGAACAGACTTGATGAGTTATAGACTTCGTAGGTTTCCTCTGTAATTACGCAATTATGCCGTATCTATAGTCTCGCTTAGCCACACCCGTTTCAGTAAGGCAATCCGCTTTTTTATTAGTCAGCTCTCAACTCTCAAGTGAATATTAGAACCATTCACCTAGCAACTTGACATATATATCGTGTGTCCCACTTATAGACACCCACAACAAAAGCCCTTGCAAAGGGCCAACCATAAATCATGGCTTCTGAAAATGAGTTCTCCGCATCACATCATCGAGATTCCATACAATCGGCATCACTGAATACCATTGCAGACGACCGTTCATGGTTTTCGAAGCTTGAAACACCTCAAATTACGTTGAGAGCTACCGTGGTGGGCCTTCTCATCGGCAGCATCGTCCTCATATCAAATTTTCAATTTGGACTTCAAACCGGTTGGGTATCGATGATGTCGTTACCTTCTGCATTGCTAGGTTACGTCTTATTTGCTGTGTCTCCATGGAAGCAAAGCTTCACCGACGTTGAGAATGTCTACATACAAAGTATTGCTGTGGCCACCGGCACGGGGCCTTTGGCATATGGACTAATTGGCATCGTTCCAGCTATTGAGAAATTCCTTAGTGCTGCTGAGACTGGACTAGGAAAAACCATCAAGTTGTCACTTTCCCAGCTCATGGTGTGGTCGTTGGGAATTGCTCTTTTTGGAGTGTTTTTCGCCATTCCTTTAAGAAAGCAGGTGGTGGTCAAAGAAAAATTACCGTTTCCCTCTGGTAGCGCAACCGCTACTCTCATTTCAGTTCTTCACAAAACCACATTGAGAAGCGACGAGGATCTGGTCAGCGAGGAAACAAGCTCAAAAGGCGACTCCACATACGACAACAGCTCCAGATCATTATTCTGGACCTTTGTTGCTTCTTCCACATTCACGGTCGCTTCTTATTTCATTCCCATCTTGAACAATATTCCAATCTTCGGCCCCGTTGCATCTCGTACATATTTGTGGAACTTTAAACCTTCTCCCGCGTATATTGGCCAGGGAATCATCATGGGGCTTCCCACTGTGTCCTACATGCTCTTTGGTGCGATCATGGGCTGGGCTGTATTGGCACCTTTTGCCAAGTATAAAGGCTGGGCCCCAGGTGATGTCGACGATTGGATCGAAGGAGGACAAGGCTGGATTTTGTGGATCAGTTTATCGGTAATGATAAGCGACTCCATCGTCTCTTTTGCGGTCGTTACTTTCAAGTCGATAAGAAGCGGCATCTCTTACATGAACACCATCCGCCGCCAGGACTTGGAAGAGCAGCAGTCTCTTCTTAGTAACGGAGGCTCTATAAGATCTGAGCAAGACGTCGATACCAAATTTCTTGTTAGCTCACGAACTGCTATTATTGGGGTGGTTTTTTCCTCCCTCTTGTGCATCTTGTCTGTTCACCACGTCTTTGGCACAACGGTTCCTGTCTACTCTACAGTAGTGGCCATTATACTTGCATTGTTCTTTTCCATCTTGGGTGTCAGGGCTCTTGGAGAAACCGACTTGAACCCTGTGAGTGGAATTGGGAAACTCTCTCAGTTGATCTTTGCATTTGTGGTTCCAAGGAGCCACCCAGCACGTATACTTATTAATCTCATTGCCGGTGGAATAGCAGAAGCTGGCGCACAACAAGCTGGAGATTTGATGCAAGATTTGAAAACGGGCCACCTTATTGGAGCATCTCCAAGAGCCCAGTTTGTTGCTCAGATTATTGGTACTTTATATTCCGTGGTTTTGAGCAGTATCATGTATGTCATTTACAACAAGGTTTATGAAATCCCAAGTGACACCTACAGAATACCCACTGCAGTTGTATGGGTCGATTGTGCGAGACTAGTAACTGGCGAGGGCTTACCTCCCATGGCATTTGAGTTCTCGATTTTTTTCGGGGTGGTTTTTGGAGTGATCTCGTTGTTGAAAAATTTGTATCCCAGAAAGCACAAGTTCCAGAAAGTCTTGGTTTACTTACCAAATGGTGTGGCAGTTGGGGTTGGAATCTATAACTCACCCAACTTTACTTTGGCCAGATTTTTGGGGGGGCTTTTAGCTTACTGGTGGATCCAGAAGCATGGCAAACAAAACAAGATTGCGATGATTATATTTAGTAGTGGCTTAATCCTCGGGGAAGGATTATTCAGTGGTTTCACCATGCTATTCACTAGCTTGGGAGTGCCTCATTTTTAGCATCTTATAGACGAATGCATTATGTACATTAATTTTACATATTTCTTTCCTTATCAGCGGAAATTCTTTGGTTTATCAAGTAGATAGCAGTTTGAATCAGATTGATGGATCCCGTCAACGTCAATTTCCGAATACTGGTTAGCCCTCTCCCTCTGCCTAGCATGATAGTTTGGTGTTGGTCAGGCTCGATTTTCACATAGCTGCACCCACTGGACTCTCTTATCTGTTTTATGTTGTTTCCTCCTTTTCCTATAACAGAGCCAATGTTGGTGTTGGCCACGAAAACATCCTCGCTGAACTTGTCGGTTCCGGTACCAGCAGGAACAGGTGCACTGGTAATCACATCTCCAATCATAGTATTTCCATGTTCATCAGTGTACAGTTGTGTAGGAACCGGGGTAGTGATTTGGTTGTGGGATGGAGCAGATGGCTGGAACTGCCTCTGATAATTATGCTGGAAAGGAGCACCACCTTGCATTGGATCGCTTCCTATCATCCCTGTGTTACCAAAAGTATTGGTGGGAAGTATTCCCATTGTGTTGTTCATGGGTTGGTTATTTCCTGGGGTGTAGTATACGATCTTGTGCTTCTTGAGAATATCCTTGTGTTCAATAATCACCTGGGATATGTAGTAGATTGCAATATGAATGGCATCTCCCACGCCCAATATGGATAAAACACGATCAGTAGAGTTGGGCAATGGCTGTTCAGCAGCTTTAAGTTTCGCAGCCGAATTCTCTTCAATTTCACGAAACTTACTACCGCCTTTTCCAATGATGTAACCTACCATCGGGTGCGGTATGAGCACCTTGAGGTTATACTGGCGGCTCATTATCGACGCTGGTTCGTCTTCCGGCTCCTCCAAGATAGCTCTTGTGATCAAGCCAAACGCCTTTGCAACATTCTCTGCCGGTCCCTTGACCAGAATGATTCGTTCTTGAACATCCTTGATATTCTCACTCACCTGGATCCGGGCGTTGGCCTTTTCACGGAGATGGTTAATCATATCTCCTCGTTTTCCAATGACAAAACTCGCCTCTTTCACTGGGCAATACATGCGAAATGAAACATAAGTAGGGTCCAGTTCACGCTCAGGCTGGTGATTGGTCATAGGCCTCGAAGTGTAATCAAGATGATTAGCGAAAGGTACAGGATCATAAGCTTGAGAGGTTCCATAGCTGGTGGTAATCGGTTGACTTGCACCAGAATTAGTAATTGGATTGATAGCAGGAGCGGAGGTACCGTAAGCATTTAACAAAGAACCAAGTTGTCCTAGAGCCAGAGATCTACTGTATGGACTTTGGCGAGGCGGTGAAGCAGGAGGAGGTGAAGGCTGAGGATAACTTTCAGTTGATGGCTGAGCAGAGTGAGATGGCACTGAAATACTGGGGCTGACATCCGTCAGCTTCTCAGTGGGTTTTGGAGAATCTTCCTTAGGTGGCTCTACCTGGTAATCATCATCACTTTCAGACGGGTTGAGAGGTTCTGGTTTATTCAGAGAAGGTTTGTTAGTTTCGTCTTCAGTTGAATCGGCACCCAAAACAGGACTAGGAGGCCCTTCAAGCTCCGGCAGCTTGTGTGGGGTATCCTCAAGTGCTACACGCTTGATGGAAGGTTCCTCTTCTTCTTGTTCGTCGATTTTACGTTTCAACGTGTTGTCAGACATGGTTTGCAAGTTGTTGACGGACTCATCGAAAATTATTACAATTGGTGTTCGGATGCGTATATACAGATGCAACGAATATGATTGCAAAAAGATGCTAAGTGTTATTAAGTTTCCATTGGCGCTGGCGTTCGGCTTCTCGTGCCTCCACGTAGTGCTTATCTCGTTTGCTTTCAACCCGACCAAGAAAGTCTTGCTTGTCCAAGTAGCCGGCCTTGTTATGAAGTTTAAGATCGTCTTTGATCTTGCGTTTATCAACAAAACTGGCCCAGTCAAGCCTGGACTTCTCCAATGTGGACAATTTCAGCTTCTTGCCCTGGGAACTCAAAAACTTGTCGATCAAGGACGGCCGCTTCAATTTAATACGCAATTCGGTGGGCTCATCGGTCCCCGGTATTTGTCTTAAAACAGGAACAAATGCCCGAGGAACCTTATTACCAGATTCGTCTATTTGCGTCAGAAAGCTGGTCGAGTTCAAATAGGCTTTTGCCTCGGCAGAGTTGGCATCCACCAACTTTGATTCCGTCACAACTTTGCCAGCAAATGTGTATGACGTTTGTATTTTGATTTTTTCACTGTCGTCTCCGTGGGATTCTTCGGCCGATGGTTCAAGCGCCGCTTTATCTTCCGCGGCTAGCTTTTCAGGATCCTCGACGGTACTTCGCCACTCCAAATTGACTTCGGCCTTGGCCCTTCCCAGCCTCAACTCTTCAAAGAGATTGTCTACATCGAAGTTTATGCCTTCTTTATGCCGTTTGAGAGAAGTCTCCTGGTGCTTGTCGGCACTGTAGCCATGATCACGCTGGCGTCGCGTTCTCACAGAAGACACAGTAGCCTGGATGTTCGAGTAATCGGGGACTTTTTCAACTTCCTCGTCGCCGCTTTCGTCATCTTCAGCCTCATCAGCCTTTTTCGAAGGATCGTAATCGTCGTCTTCTTCCTCGTCATATTCTTCATCCACGTCCTCCTTGGGCTCTTCTTTGGAACCTACAACTTCTGGTTCCTTTTCAGGCTTTTTTGTGGCGGGCTTTTGACCCTGCTTCTTCTTAGTCGGAGCCATAAAGAGTTACTCGCGATACTCGCGACTGCCGCTTTAGCACTCTACTTCAGACCCAGACACCAGCTGGCCAAGACCGGGACTCGAGGTCCCATTGTGGTCGTCTCGGACTATACTTTTGTTTTCGGAGTTTTGTAACTAAGCCCACTTTCCGTTTTGCTCCACCACCTCTCTGCAGCATGCTTGAAATACAATTGGGCAGCGATATACGGCGCTGCTTTATGCAGTACAGCCTTAAGGTGCACGGCCCTTCACAGTGGGCTTTAAATGCGAGGCAAACCACAATTTCCCCCACCAGATGTCTGAAATTTTCTTAGCCGATTCCGGGGCTCCGGTGGTGCTCTTGTCTGCAAAGAAGCACTTTGATGCTCTTCCAACCGACAAAGAAAAAAAATATGCCCATTACCTTTCGAGAGCTGCCCACTATGGAACCAGAGTCATTTTGCGGTCGGTGTCCCCTGAAAGCGAAGACATATACGACTTAATCTTGGCCATCCACAAGGCCCTTGAGTCGCCAACATCCAACGAGGAGTACATTGAGCGCTGGGGAGCCAAGCTCGAACACCAGCTGTTCGACACCACCGATGCTGTCACCAAGTACCTCGAATACGCATCCCAATTCTTGTCCAACTTAGGTAATTACAAGTCGTTTGGAGACAAAAAGTTTGTTCCCAGGATCCCGGAGGCTCAATTGGATACGCTCATTGCTCAATTGAAAGACACAAACGCTAGTTCATTGTACGAGAGAATCAAGGAGCCATTGTACGACAGTAACGAAAAGAAAGGCTTATTGGGATGGCCAGCTCAGGGCCACATGTCTGGATACTACCCAGGATCGAACGAAGGTAGGGGTCCAGAAAAAACCATCACCAAAGAGGAGGTGGAATTGGTGAATGCTGCCTTGGCTTCCCATGGCATTATGCCGGAGAACACCAGAGTGGAAAAATATGACGATAAGAAATTCTTGGTCCACGTTGCTAGTGCTGTCGACGAAAACACCACGTCGTATTACCCCAAAGAGCCTATCACCTATGAATCGGCCACAATCACTATTTCTTTTGGTGACCATAAGAACGAGTTCAAGAAAATCGTCGAATCTTTGGAAGAAGCATCGAAATATGTGGCTAATGACACCCAGGCCAAGATGCTCAGCTACTACATCGAGTCGTTTAAGACCGGATCCATGAACGCCCACAAGGAATCGCAAGTTCAATGGGTGAAGGATTTGAAACCTTTGGTGGAAAGTAATATAGGATTCATCGAGACTTACCGTGATCCTTCAGGAGTCAGAGGTGAATGGGAAGGTTTAATTGCAATGGTGAACCAGGACAGAACGGCCAAATTTTCTACTTTGGTGGAAAACGCCACTACTCTTATCAAGCACCTTCCTTGGGATCCATTTTTCGAAAAGGATAAGTTTACCCCACCCGATTTTACTTCGTTGGAAGTGTTGACGTTTGCTGGCTCGGGTGTACCCGCTGGTATCAATATTCCAAACTACGACGATGTACGGTTGAACGTTGGCTTTAAGAATGTGTCGCTCGGTAATGTCTTGTCTGCTAATCCAAAGAAACCAAAGAAGGAAGAAGTTATCACTTTCTTGAGCCCAGACCTTCAGCAGAAATTCCGCAAATGGAGGGACGATGCGTTCGAAGTTCAGGTTGGATTGCATGAACTTTTGGGACATGGTACCGGTAAGTTATTGCAGGAAACGGAACCCGGAAAGTTCAATTTTGACAAGAGCAACAAATTGGTTTCTTCGTATTACGGGCCAAATGATACGTGGGGATCTTTGTTTGGCACTGTGGCAGGTTCGTTCGAGGAGTGTCGTGCTGAGCTTGTGGCTCTCTATCTTATTTTGAAAGAGCCCTCTGAAGTTTTCGACATCTTTGGAATCAAAGACCCCAAAGATCAAGAAGATGTGATTCTTATTGCAACCGTACTTATGTGTCGTGCTGGTTTACTTGGTCTTGAATTCTGGGACCCCGCTACCAAGAAATGGGGACAGCCACACATGCAAGCTAGATTTGGTATTTTCAAGAGTTTGCACAAGGCGGGTGTCTGCGAGCTCAAGTACAAGCAGGAGAACTATGATGATCTTGAAATCACTTTCGACACTTCCAAATTATCTACTACGGCTATTGAGACCTTGGGCGATTACTTGCGCAACCTTCATGTTCTCAAATCTACAGGTAATGTCAAAGAGGGACAGAGGTACTACAATGAACAGACAGAAGTGACTCCCGAGTACAGCAAGTTTAGAGATGTTGTCCTTGCCAAGAAGCTTCCTAGGAAGCAATTGATTCAAGGCAACACCGTTGTTACTGAGTCGGGAAGTGTAGAGGTGAAAGAATACGAAGAATCCGAAGTGGGACTTATTCTTAGTTTTGTTGAAAGAGGCGTTTAGTTTATCGGCTCCTACACTTATTAATAAATCATTACCATCTATGACTCGCTACACCATTACACCCGATCTTTATCTGCGCTCGAGAATTACGTCAACTTTCCACACTAGTGCCAGTATATCAGTTTCATATGAGCCTTTTACTTTGTAGGGCAGGATCCTACGGGTCTGCTATACGATCCAGCCTGTCACTTATATCTTTCCCTGGAGGAATTTCCAGGCGATGTTTTAGCCGTATTTCGACACCAACGCCGATTTCCATTTTCCCAGCAAAGATGTCCATTCCAGTGGGCGTCTTCCACAAAGAACTAGCAGGAACGGCACTTGGCTCTCTTAGGCACAAGAGAGGGTTCTCGACTTCGTTTATTGCGTTTGAGGTACACAATGAAAAACACAACGATTTGATGGAATCGCTCAAAAATTCAAACTCACTACTGAAGCGGTTGGAGCTAAATTCCATACGGAAACGAGATATCAAAGAGGAAGAAAGGCAGAACCAAAGAAAGCAAAAGCAGAGTTTCAAGCAAAACTTCCGCACCATAGGAAGAATATTGAAACTAGGACGGCCTGATTTGAAGCTTTTCTTGCTTGCATTACTGTTCATTCTTTTTGCAGTACTCTACCCCACGGCGCTCGTGAAGCTTGTAGGAGAGGCCATCGATGCCTTCAACAACAAAACGCTCGATGAAGACGGAGATCTTCTCATTTGGGGATATAAGTACTCTACAATTTTCACGGTCATGGTGCCCTTCATGGTGGTACTGGCTACTTGCTTCTGGGCACGTATCTGGGTGTTGAAAGTGTTGGGAGAGAGGTTGGTAGCAAGGTTGAGACTTCGAGTAATGAAGCACTTGTTGCGTCATGATGCCGCCTTTTACGATCAAGAAAAGCACAAGGTGGGAGATTTAATTTCCAGGCTTTCGAGCGATGCCTATGTGGTGTCGAGATCCATAACCAGCAATCTACCCGACGGGATGAAAAATATCTTATTTGGAATCATCAGTTCTTATATGATGTATCAGATCAATCCCCTTTTGTTTGGAGTTATGCTTTTGATATCTCCCCCAATTACCATAGGTTCTGTTTGGTATGGTGAAAGAATTCGCCAACTTTCAACTAGATTGCAAAATGCAACTGCAGGCTTGACGAAAGTTAGCGAGGAGACCCTCAATGCAGTGAAACTCGTGCAAGCTTTCAGTAGCGAACCAAAAGAACTTTCAAAGTACTCTGACCAAGTGCGTAATGTGATCAAGATTGCACGAAAGGAAGCTCTAGCACAGTCCAACTACCTGGTATCAATCTACAGTTTATATCACACCGGGTACTTATCCTGCATTGCGTTGGGTATGTACTTGATTTTGCAGGGCAAAATGTCCACTGGTGATGTCGTTGCTTTCACGATGTACCTGGAGTTTTTCAATATGGCCCTTTACAGTCTAACGACTACTTACATGGAGTTGATGAAAGGTGCTGGTGCTGGAGTCAAGCTTTTCAATTTGATTGATTACCATGACGATGTGAATCCAGTCAAGGGAGAACGGGTTCCTGCAAACTTGGGGAAGGATATCGAGTTTCGTGATGTTGTTTTCAGTTATCCTACGAGACAACACAACAAGATTTTCCGGGGATGTTCTTTCTATGTTCCCGCAGCATCAAGTACCTGCTTCGTAGCACCTTCTGGATGCGGGAAATCGACAATAGCACTTTTGCTCTTGCGAGCTTACAACATTGAAAGCGGGCAGATAATTATTGGAGGTAAAGACATAAAAGAGTTTCAGATTCGTGATTTGAGAAGATCGGTCATTGCAATTGTTCAGCAAGAACCAGTACTTTTATCGGGAAGCATTCTCGAAAATATTGTCTACGGGTTGACTCCAGCCCAAATAAATCAACTCACCATGGACGATGTGATAGAAGTTGCAAAACAAGCCAACTGTCATGACTTTATCACAGCACTTCCAGATGGGTACGATACGTTAATTGGCTCGAGAGGTGCTTCTCTTTCCGGAGGACAAAAGCAGCGAGTGGCCATTGCCAGAGCGTTGATTAAAAAGCCTGCAATTCTTATATTGGACGAGGCTACTTCTGCGCTCGATTCCAAGCTGGAAAGTCTCATCAACAACACGCTCAAGAACTTGACATCAGAGGGGAAAATGACAATCATATCTATTGCCCATAGACTCTCTACCATTTCTAAATCCGAAAACGTCGTCGTACTTGGTAAGAAAGGAAAGGTGGTCGAACAAGGAAGGTTTGTGGAACTTTTTAGTGATCCCAACTCGGAGCTTTCGAAGCTTTTAGATGAGTCAAGTTCACAGAAGAAAGAGGACGACGAAAGAAATGCAGAGCAAGAGCGCCTTGACAAGGAAGCCAAAGAAATTGAAATGCGCCAGCGTATACAACGGGGAGAGTTCGAGTTGGTGAGATCTTTGATAGCTGACTTGCCCGAGTCTTCCAAGGTAGAGCTCGTGAAGCAGATTGAACAAGAATTAGCGGAAGAAGAGGAATCTTATGAAGAGGAGGAGCTGACATCTCAAGCGCCATAACTTGTATATATCATCACATAGAGACAGCAAACATATTCCCACTCCAAGACTGCCAGTTGATTTTCATAGTTGGTCTCAGTTTCTAAAACTTCACTTCTAAAACTCCACTTTCTCAAACTTCATTTTCTACACCATCTTTCCTAACTTTTTATTGAATAGTATCTATTTTGATGGATCCCCAAGTCATAGCATCCCATTTACTCGCCCAAAGGCTTTGGTTCAGTGGCAACACCTTTTTCGAATTTCATAACCTTGACCTCAGTCTGGCCTCTTCTCTCAGCAACAGCCTTGAACTCTGGTTTCAAAGAGTTTCTGACGGCTCTGGCAGCAATAGCCATGGCCTTGTTCAATGAGATACCAGCTTGTTTGTAGGCGGACATAATTGGTAACACCTAGTTTTGTATGAAGTAAGTCGATCGGGTTTGCTCGCACACTTTGTAATTGGTGCTGAAATTTACGCATGCACACTGTGCTCGTACTGAAAAGTGCTCGCACGGTTGCAAATTGTCAAGCCAGCTGTTATACAATCATTCGAATTCCACGTTAAATTATATACGTTGCTCGGTCGAGCCATAAATTAGTATTCTAGATTCCGCTTCTACTTTCTTTTCGAGTTGATCCAGTTTATGAAATCAAAGAACATGGAGGCTTGAATTTTGTTCTTAGGTTGAACGGCCCAATTCTTCATGGTTGTGCAATACATGTCAATAACCATCTGAATGTTGGCTTCATCAACGGTAGTTAATGCCTTGGCAATTAAGAGCCCCGCTTGGTTACAAGCAAGAGTTTGTGCCTGAGTTTTGCTCTTGGTTGCAATATCATGAACCTTGTTCAAGTTTTCAATCAAGTAAGTCTCAACCTGTTTAGGGTCTGTGCTAATGGAATCAAAATTAGTGATCTTGCACTTGTTGAACTTACTCTTCATCAATTTGTGAGCCTTAGCACTTATCGCCTTGTCCATGGTCAATCCTATCAAAACCACGAGTGGCTCTATCATGGTGAGAATCAATGCCGAATCAGGCTGTTTACGGACAAATAATTCGAGCAAGTCTAATGCCCGATTTTTGAAAAATGTCATCTGTTCTTTCGCTTCGACGACTTCAGCTTTCCGCTTATTGCCGGTCACCACGTTATCAAGTGCATCTTTCCGCTCCTTGAAGATTTTTGATAATTGGTCGTCCATTTCCATCATTTGCTCGTCGTCCATCGAATCAGATTCTCCATCAGATCCATCAGAATCGTCAGAAAGATCAGAGAATTTAACCTCTCCACTGGACTCGGTCAGAATACCGAGCGCAGCAGCAAGTTTCTTGTTGGTGGTCTTGTCAACCTCGGTAATCTCTGTGTTATCTTCTTGCCCGTCGCTCTCAGAATCCGACTCTGCATCGTCCTCGTCCTCACTGTCTTCCTCGTCATCACCAGCCGTTTCCTCTTCTTCATTCTCGTACTCTTCTTCCCCTTCAAACAATTGTTGCTGCCCTTCTTTGTTTTCTTTAGCTGTAAGAATGTCATACAAGAGCTTCATACTTGATGAGTCCGCAAGTATTTTTCCATTTTCATCAGGAGTACAAAGGAAAGTATCCCAGATCATCATTGAGAGCTTTTTAAGCAAAGAAGATCTTCTGGAAACGAATGAAAGCACAATTTCAGTCAAAATTATGGCTGAAGATGAGTCTCCGCTTGAGCTTTCAATCTTATCATAGCACACTAACAAGTCCTCGAATGTGGAAACTGCCTCTGTATCTCCCATGTACAATTGAATGTACACCATGGAAAACATGAGCTCAAGACATGAGTTTTGTGCACTCTTTTCTAGTTGATTAACCTCCTTGATCTTCTCATAGCACGAATCAGCAACGGTTGCAAGCTCGCCTTCAAGTTCTGATAAGATTTGGTAGCTGTTGGACGTTTCAAGTTTGCGTATGTATTCCACACATAAAAGAGGCCAACTACCTTTTTTGCGAGGAACACTGATCAACTCGGCAAGAATGGAATTAACCCTTTCTTGGGATGTTTTGTGAACAGCTTCGCTTGCGGTTGTCTTACCTTCCTTCTCGAAAAATGCATTCTTCACAAGTTGTTTGAGAATGTCTTCTGCGAATTGATGGTGAGAGGCAATAGTGTGTTTTGTACTCCTGATGAGAAGCAAGAACTTGTCCAAGACCCATTTTTGCTTGCTTTCGGAACGCTTGAGCAACTCAGGTTCTTGGGTTTGCATGGCGCCCTCAAACTGGGCATTCAATGTAGTTCTTACTTCCGATGCAAAATAGCTCACTGCCTGTGCATCGCTATTAGCTGAAACAGATGTGATTATGGAGTCAACGGTTTTGGTTTTGGTAACCAAGTCAAAGTTCCAACAACCCCCCTTAGACTCGTTCAAAAGCGAAGATAAAATCAATGGGGCTTTGAACAAATCTTTAGACACATCAGTGATATGGTCAAGCAGGCGACTGGCCATTTTATGCAATAATCTGTTGGAATGAGCTGACTGATTTATCAAGCATCGCATGAAGTTGGGTGAGAATAAGTTGGGTAGCTGCTCGGCGTTGACTTCACCCACAAACTTACAGAAGATTTGAAAGCCCCAGTACTTTCTCTCGGGCGAAGACTTATCGGAGAAAAACGCCTCATCAACGACGACGGTCCAAAACTCGTTTAAGGTAATGCGGTTCGTCAGCGTACTTGTATGTTCATCAACTTTGCGTTTCTTAAAAGACTTGGATGAGGTTTTTGATCGCTTTTTATCGTTGCCAAGGGTTTCGGTTTCCAGAGTCACATCTATGAGGTTCTTCAAAACCAAATCCCACACGAAAGGTAACCGCTGGGTCCAGCTGCTCTTCTGCTGAACCTTTTGCTGGCCCTTACTTTCGTCCCCATTGTCAGCAGCAGGGTCCCCCACTTCTTTTAGGGTCCTGGCTAATACAGGTAAGTTTCCTTTGGACAATGGGTCGCCGTTCTTCCAAGTTGAAGAATTGGTAACTTGTTGAGAAACAGAGCGAAGATCCTGTGGAATCGACAAGTAGACTGCAATGCCCTCAGAAGTAAAAGTAAGTCCCAAGTCGGTCAATTGACGGAGAATGTGGTGTACTATTTGGGCTCCTAGCTGGTCAGTCACCAGCAACTGCTTGATAAATGAACAGAGAGTAAATATAGCAGTCTCACGTAACCATGGTTTTTTGGTGGACAATTCCATCAAAAGAGCAACAAATGTTTGTTGTTCTTCAACGACAGCATTCTCGCCGGTAAGACAGCCCGAGTTGAGAAGCGCCTGAAGACCAAATAGTCTTCCGAAAAGAATTGCACGTTCGTCTTTGCCTTTCATCGACGACTTTACTTGTGTCGCATCGACGATTCTGTCGTAGAAACTTGAAGTAGTTATGATTGTCGATTGAGACTGAATAAGCTCCCTCAAGAGCTCAGCTAGCGCCATGGAAAAGCCAAAGCGTGCGCTTTGTCTGGTGGTGGATAGACCTTTAATAAGCCGCTCTAATGCATACTTCCATTCACCTTCGTCGTTGACTTTTGTGAGTTCCGATATCAAGCCAGAGGCAGCACTGATACGTTCTTGCGGCACTTCCGAGGCCAAGCGATAGTAATGATCCCTCAGGACGGTCGACTCCGCGGGCATTAGATTTGTTCAATTTGGGTTGGGTCAAAGTTTAAATTTCCAGTCGCGATGATCTTCGGCGTCGCCGCACGATGTACCATAAGTTGAATTAGAGTCTATACAGATTATAAAAAATGGAACAGCCCCAAGACACGAAAGCATAGTCGTGCCAGCAGGTCATGATTCCGTAGTGTAAGATAGCAAAAAAAAGGTCATTAGTCATGTTGAATGACAATCAGTCTGTTGAAACTGATTGCTTAAGCGTAGGTTTGCTTGGGGAAGGGGAACGAGGGACCAATCTCCTGGATAGACAAGGCGGCCGCCCACTGTCCGATATCGATAGACTTGTCCAAGTCCTTTCCTTGAACCAAACCGGCCATGAAACCAGCAGCAAATGCGTCTCCAGCACCATTGGTGTCCGTGACTTTCTCAGCAGCCAATTCTCTGACAGGGTAGGTCTTGACGGAGGTTTCACCGGTGGTGTGGTCGTGGGTAGCAACAACAGTTGGCTCCAAACCGTGGGTCAAAATGACGGTTCTGGGTCTCTTGGTGTTGGTCTTGGGCAATTGAGCAACGTGCTTAGCGATGGCCTCCAAGTCGCTTGCCTTATCAGCCAAGTCGTGGGACTCAGCGTAAGCAGCAGCTTCGGATTCGTTGGCGATAACGTAGTCCACGTATGGGAGCGAGTTGTCCAATGGCTCCTTGAAGAACTGAGGAATGAAAGGAGCGGAAAAGTTGATAGCGAAAACCTTGTTGGTCTCAGCGGCATGCTTTCCCAACAACTCAATGGCAGGTGGGCTCACCGTCAAGTGGAAACCACCCACGTAGAAGAATTTTGCGTTCTCGACGAGCTTCCAGTTTTCTGGTTTCTGGAGATGAGTCTCCTTGAAATGGTTGGCGGCACCCAAGTCAGTGGCCAACGATCTGTGTGGGCCGGTAATGAGAGCAGCACACTTTCCGGTAGCAACATCGTCTTGAACCTGGTACTCGGTTCTCAAACCATACTTGGCATTGGCCTCAATGAGCTTGTCAGCGTAGACATCGCGTCCAACAGAACCAAAGTACACCACCGAGTTGGGCTCCAAAATGTACTGGGCACCACGAGCGGTGTTCTGAGCAGCGCCTCCAGCGACAGTTTTCAAGTTGTCCATCTTGAGCACCTCGTCGAAAATAGGCATGTGCTTTTCTTCGACAAGAATAGCATCGTCAGCTTTCAAGTCGTACTTCTGCAAGTACTCCGGAGTGACATCTGACTGCAAGTCCAACAAGGGGTTACCTAAACACACGAGGGGGAACGACATGGTAATGATGAACGAACAAAAGACTTGAGATTTTCCACAGGCACGTGGTGTACTGGGTGAGATCGAGCCACGAGGCAGCCCCGGCTTAAATGTGCAATTGGGCTGTTGTGGAGTCGTATTAGACCGCCCTACCTTTCATGTGTCTTCATTTTTCTGATCCGTCTGTTCCCTTGTGAATATGTAAGAGATAGACCTGCTCTTCTTGAATCAGGCTTCCTCGGGCTCGGCTCGGGCCTGCCTCCAAACACCTGCCCAACATCTTAGCACCCTGGGGTAAGAGGATCTGAGATTTATCCATATATGGAATGTTGAGTTTTCTTCCTGTTTTCACCAACGATTGGCTCCTTGACTACAGACCGTTCCCAGACAAGCCTCGCAATGTCTTCGAGGAGCATTGGCATGAGGTCGTTTTATCGCTCTTGTTCTACGGTACCATTCATTTGTTATCTCCAGTTGTGATGTCACGGTGGATGGGGTCTCATTATACCACGCTTCCCAAGCGAACCAGAATCAACTTTGATGTCCATGTTGTTTCTATGGTTCAATGCTTTATATCTATTGGCGGACTTGCACCCATGTGGAACCATTCCCATTGGCAGAACCGTCTTAGCGATCCCAAGAGCTCAATCGAGGGATCCACCCCATATGGGAGCTTTGTCGCTGCCATTACCGTCGGGTACTTTGTGTGGGACGTAATTGTGTGTATGGTGTACTACCTGCTCTTTGGTCTTGGGTTCTTGGTCCATGGAATTGCTGCGCTTTATGTGTTTTCATTTTGCATGAGACCTTATGCCCAGCCATGGATCCCTGCTTTTTTGTTGTTTGAGCTCAGTACGCCGTTTGTGAACATCAATTGGTTTGCCTCGAAGCTCCCCGCCGGCGTCATTGGCTCCAAGACATTCCTCATCAATGGCCTTTGCTTGTTGTTCACGTTCTTCACCGTGAGAATCTTGTGGGGATTCTATGCCGTGACCATCGTTGCCCGCGACATGTTTGCCGTGTGGAACGATAATCCCAAGTTCTTGCCGGTGACGATCTTGGGATTGAATATCGCCTTGGATGTGCTCAATGTCTTTTGGTTCCAGAAGATGATCAAAATAGCCGCCAAGAAGGCACGCGGAAACACCAGCACTCGTGCTGCGGCCAAGGAAACAGCCCAGAAGATTGAATAGACGCTTAATGACCAGGGCCAATTGTTTAGAAACTCATATCTACATTCTACAAGTCCAGTAGCATACCTCACATACCGCTACACCGTTTCGCAGCCGCAGCATCGGCGCTCAAGTCGGTCGTGCCGCGCACAAACGCTGTTTTCTGGAACGGTGTTGATAGCGATCATCATTGTTTTTGGTGGTAGTACTCGCTTCGTGAATACATCTGATCAGCACTTCTAAAACCCATCAGGCTACGTTCTCGTTCTTAGACAACAGCGTGATACATCTGGTGTAACTGACAAGTGCTCAGAACTAATATATTTACTTGATCGCAATTTCAAGTTCCTTAACCCACAACCAAGTGGCGAATTCTTCTGATATTGGAGTGATAATTGTTGAACCATGAATAACGAATACGACTATCTTTTCAAGTTGTTGTTGATTGGAGACTCTGGAGTCGGAAAGTCTTGTTTGCTCTTGAGATTTGCCGATGATACCTACACCCCTGACTACATTTCCACCATTGGAGTTGACTTTAAGATCAGAACCATCGAGTTGGATGGCAAAACAATCAAGTTGCAAATCTGGGATACCGCGGGGCAGGAAAGATTCAGAACCATCACTTCGTCTTACTACCGTGGAGCCCATGGTATCATCATCGTGTACGATGTCACCGATCAAGAATCTTTCAATAACGTCAAGCAATGGCTTCAGGAAATCGACCGTTACGCCACCGGCGGTGTGATGAAGTTGTTGGTTGGTAACAAAGCAGATTTATCCGACAAGAAGATTGTGGAGTTTACCGCTGCCAAGGAGTTTGCCGATGCGTTGGACATCCCGTTCTTGGAGACATCGGCATTGTCGTCAACCAATGTCGAGCAGGCATTCTACACCATGGCAAGACAAATCAAAGCTCAAATGACCAACAATGCATCGAGCGGTGCTGCTGGAGGAGCCAATGCAGGTAAGTCCAACGTCAACTTGAGGGGCCAATCATTGACCTCGAACCAATCAAACAGCTGTTGTTAGTAGCTACATTTAATAAATGTTATATTAGACAGCGGGGCTACCTAGTTCAACTGTAGCCAGCTACTACACAGCTACTCCACAACTACTCCACTACTTTGTGCAGCTTTCTACAGCTTTAGTACTTTTTTCTTTCTTTCTTTCTTTCGTCTATACTAGCGGATAACGTGGGCTATGTACTGGGCATATGTAGCTCCGTCGTCCTTGCCGACAACCAAGCGGCCCCTACCAATCAATGTCTCACTAGTGACCCACTTCTCATCTGGCTTGGCACCTTCAGATAACTCAAAAATGAAGCTGGCTCCGATGTAAACGTCTTCAAACGGAGCATGTTCCTTGGTCAGAGTCTCCAAAACAGCAACGATCTTTTCTGATAACTTCATAATTCCATCGTATCTCATGGTGAATCCTGTACCTTCACTGGTCTCACCATAGAGTCTACAATCAAGCTTTCCAGCACCAACAGACTTGTCAAAGGTGATGTAGTCGTGGCCAATGATGCTCTTGGCCTCGAATTTCAACCCCAATGCATTGTCAATGGGACGAATGGTTCCGTTAACAAGCGGCAAGACAATACTGTTCTTCTCGAGAGATTGCTGCTTGAGAACACTCTGAGCATTCGACGACTTGACAGTAAACTCAAACACAGGCACCAACTTGGGTGCCTCGGGATAAGAGCTGGGGTAGATAGAAGGGTCAATTGCGGACATAATTGAGTTGCAAATTACAAATGCAGTTGGGGATCTGGCCCCTTATATAGCGGATCATCCGGGGAATGTTGGGTGACGCATGTAATCAGCCAATATGCAAAAACATGTAAAAGCGGAAGTAAGGATATCAAAAAAGACTTGTGTGGCGTGTACAAAGCTCTTCTGACCTCGAACTACCACAACTTGATCCGTTAAAGATATCTGACGGGAGGTGTCGCTTATGTAAGCAGCGGTGGTCAACTCGCACCGTCCAAACCACAGTGGCGACGTAGTATGGTCGAGGTCGAAATGAATGGCACGACGCCCAGCGTACGTGACGAATTGATCACGGAAATAGAAAGCTCGTTTGGCTTGCTCCACAAAGCAGCGGCCAATTTCGACAACCGTTATATATCTCGAGTGTTTCGTGACTTGGGTCCGTTAAGAAGAAAGTTGGCCAAAAACGGCGACGCTTTGGCCACGGTTATCGACCGGTTGTACCCCCATAACAGTTCCAGCAGAGCGTACTTGCTCGAGGCCACCGGAAAAGCCGATGAGTCTATGGACGAAGAAACTAAGTCGGCGGTGAAACCAGAGGTTGATTTGTACATCCACTTGTTGGTCCAGGTATATCTTCTTGACAACAATCGACTCGACGAGCTTGACAAGTTCAACGATAAGGTGATCTATCTCCTTGAGAGCTACAACCGTAGGTCGCTTGACTTCATTCAGGCCAAGATTTGGTTCTACATCTCCCGCACCAAAGAGCTAATCGACGATCTTCATTCCATCCGGCCCGCCTTGTTGTCGGCATTGCGTTCTGCAACGTTGCGCCACGATAACGAGACGGCGGCTTCGACAATAACCCTTCTTCTTCGCAACTATCTGTTGTGTCATGAGGTCAATCAAGCCATGAATTTGGTGGAAAAGACCGAGTTCCCTGAGAATGCCGGAAGCTCTCTCGTGGCAAGATACTACTATTACCTTGCACGGATCAATGCTATTCAATTGGACTACTCCTCGGCCAGCGAATACGTGATTGCTGCTACCAGAAAAGCTCCTCAAACGCAGCTGGCTGTTGGCTTCTTACAAGCAGCTACCAAGCTCAGCATCATCATAGAATTATTAATGGGTGACATACCGGAACTCCACATTTTCAGAAAGCAGTCAGATAGTCTCGAACCTTACTTTATGTTGACCAAGGCAGTGAGGTTGGGAGACTTGAAGTTGTTCGAGGATGTGCTTAAAAAGTACGAACAAGCGTTCAAAAAGGATGACAACTTCACCTTGGTTTCTCGTTTGCGCCAAAATGTCATCAAAACCGGTATCAGAATCATCTCCTTGTCCTACTCCAAGATCTCCTTGAAGGATATATGCATCAAATTGCTCTTAGATTCGGAGGAGCTGGCCGAATATATCGTGGCCAAGGCCATTCGTGATGGAGTTATCGAGGCCAGTATAAATCATGAGCACGGGTATATGAAGAGCAAGGAATTGTTGGACGTGTACTCGACAAAGTTGCCTCAAGATGATTTCGATCAAAGAATCAAATTCTGTTTGAGTTTGCACAATGATAGTGTCAAGTCGATGCGGTATCCATCGGCGGACAACCGCTCTGATATCAACAAACACAATTTGGCCGCCAAGGAAGACGAGATGGACCTCCTCAAGGCCATTGAAGAAGGAGATCTCGATGACTTCATGGACTAGCGAATAAAATTATCCTTTTTGAAATTTGTAGATTAGCCGCGCAGTAGATTAAGGTCCCCACAGAATTTCTCGCGAAAATATCAAGAATCATTATGGTTCAACTCGAGCTAGATCCCAAAATCTTGGGCGAAAACCATGGCGACCAGTTTATACAAGATGAGTAAGTACCCTTCCAGATCGTTAATTTATCTCCAACTAACATCAAGAGATAAACTTTCAGTGGCAGAGTTGATTCCTCGTATATTACAAGAACGCAGCTCCTTTCTTTACATCAGCGAAGAGTCATTGGAAAATGAAATTGAGAACAGTAATACGGAAGAATCCCCGTCCCAAGAACCAGAAAACGTGTTTGCCGAGCCCGACGAAATAGACAGCTACGAATTGTTCCAAAAAAATAAGGTAGAGTTGGCTCAACAACTCAACTCGGCCCTCAATGAAACCTCACTCTCGCTTGACTTTGTGTCCCTTTTGTTGTCATCAGTGAAAGTGAACCTCGGGAAGTCTACCATGTCTCCTCATCTTACCCAGAACGTTCCTCCTGGTTCTTTAAATGCTGATAGATTGTCCAAATATGATGATCCCAACGACATGCAGAGTAAAGTAGCAAATTTAGGCAATGGTTGGAAAGGAGAGTCGATCGAGAAGATTACTGCCTCGTTCAGGAATGCTAGCATGAAACTTAACGAGCAGGTGATCAAAGAAAAAACCTATTGGGAGCTGTTGATTAACGTATTGGATCACGATGAGGTGCTTTACAAGACCAGAGACCCTCTTGACAACTCTCGAGCAATCGGTGTCAAGTATGGCTATTCTGCGTCTGGCTCCAGCTACCGCGACGAAGGTAATGCCATCTTACGAAAAGATCCCGGTTCCGGTGCTATTTCCTTCGTACCAATTTCTCGAGGGAGAGCAGGCACCAAAATCTGCAAGTATATCAAGATTCGAATCCTCACCAAGGTAGATGACGACTACTTATTGACGGGACAATCGTTGTTCGACAAAAAATTTGCAGGAAAGAACTCAAGTATCATCATAAACGACATCGAGAAGGCGAGGTACTTTGTGTTTCAGGAAGATCTCTTTTATCATTTGACCCGCGAAGCCAAGGGTTTAATCAACTACAATATTCTGATCATCTCCAACAAAATCATTATAGAAGTGGACAATGAACTCATTGAAATCGAATCGGTGGTTTTTGATGAGAACGACGAAGAGGAATTGAATAATCTTTATCAAAACACTAACCAATTGTCATCGTCCAACAATAGAAGAGCGGAAGCCATTTTGATATTCATGAACCTCATGCTCTGCTGTTTCTACAAATACAACCTTTCGCTTAAACAAAAAGTGCCTACAGCAGTCACCAAATGGAAGCAACAGAACTCTCATCCGCTCATTTTGCGGCCGTTATTAGGACATATTCGTCACGAGCTCAACGTCAACTCGTTGCGTAGCGTTTTGAAGAACCATATCGGCGCATTTAAGCAAGATTTGGAACTGGAACTTGAAGTGAAACAGTACTCGAATTTGCAAGCGCAAGAACAGAACAAAAATATTGAAAATCCATTTCAAAAGGCAATTGAGGCTCCATGTACCACATTCAAGCTTCGGTGTAAGAGGAGGGATGGGCGTGTATTAGAAACCGTCATTGATGTTACCTCTACTGAGATATTTGTCAACTTGGTGTTGAATCTCAATGTTACAAAATATGACAGCAGCGCAGACTGCAAACAGCACGATAATGGAGCCAATGTTCTTCAGAACACCTTCTACGATCTTAATGAAGTGGACGAATGCTTAAACTGGACGATCATGAACTTCAAAAATCAAGATTCGACGATCACATCGGCTGATGGTTGAAATTGGTCGCCATGTTTCTCCACAAAATGCTTCAATCTATAAAACTTTTCATCGCGCAAATTGTTGTAAATCAAAAAGTTGAGCCAAACTTCAAAGAACGAGTACACAAACACCGCATTGTTGCCAAATGTCAAACTCTTGGAAATATAGGCATAGGCCGCAAGGAAAAAGAAAATTGTCAATCTCGTAGGAACAATGGTTTCAAAGTATTCAACATTTTCCGCCAACAACGGAATCAAGTCTCCAACTGCTTGCAACCCGAACATGAGACTTATGACGCCATAAAGTACCGAATCACCGTCGGTCTCGATTACCGGAAGTATCATAGGAAGTTCCATGGCCTGACCAAGTAACAATAGGAAATGACTTCCCAAAAGCGCTCCCGGGTTCACGGCGGCATAATAGCATATGGTAATCAAAAATAAAACTCTAGCATATAAAACCGTCTTGGAAGTGAAGAACTGCATGTCTTATACTTCCTCGCATGAGACTACAGTTTCCTCATCAAAGACGGTCGCGCGGTTGTCTGCAGGAAACTGAAATTTGAAATGGCTGCGGTTGCAAATGTTACGCCGATAGCTATGGCGTGATGGGTTTTGTTTAAATAGGTGCAAAAGCCCGAGGTTTTGCCAATGCGCTTGCTTGGAGTGTGGACCACTTTTTTGCTCACTTTCATCACTTGTATGGGGTTGGAGTACCCTTCCGATGCAGTCGTTCGACACTACTCCATGACACTTACCCATGCATATCATAATCCCGATGGAAGGTTTAAAGGTGGCTATTTGATCAACGGGCAGTCTCCGGGGCCCACAATTGAGGGAGATGAGGGAGACTGGATAGAGCTCACAGTAGAAAATCTTTTGCCTGTGGGAATATCTATCCACTTCCATGGAGTGTTGCAGAAAGGTACCCCATGGTCTGATGGAGTACCGGGGGTGACTCAGTATGCTATTCTCAGTGGAGACACTTACAAGTATGTTTTCCAGTTGCGGGACCAGTATGGGGCCTCTTGGTACCATGCTCATTACCGTGGGTATGCTTCGGATGGGATATATGGTGCCATAAATATCCGTGCATCCAAAGAACGACAACGTCCATATAGGATGATAACCAATGATACGAAAACTCTCGAGCTTTGGGAAAGCTTGGAAAAATCGCCTCAAAATGTGATAGGCGATGATTCGTTCAGATTGACTATGGATGATATTATGGCTCGAATGCAGCATTTTGGAATTGACCCTGTCTGTATCCAAAGTATCACTATCAATGGGAAAGGACGGATATACTGCCATGAGTACTCCAAGTTTGCGTCGATGGCAAAGAAGAAGAAAGTCTCGAGTATTCCTGCTTTTGATTCAATGGGTTGCATTCCAGATTTGGAGGCTAATGGGTACCACGACTTGACAGTGGATAATTTCGACCTTGAAGCACCAGGCTTCTCTCTCCCTTGCCAGCCCACCAATAGTGACAGATATGTCCTTTTCACCAACAACTCTCCTTGGCAAATGCTTAACGTATTGAATGCCGGCGGCCAGTACACAAAATCGTTTTCCATCGATGGTCATCACATGTATGTCATAGCAGTTGACGGGGTTTTCATCAACCCAATGCTTGTCGAGCAGCTAGTTCTCCCGGTGGGCTCTAGATTCACCGTCTTGATAGAAACACGGGAAGGTGAGCCAGGAGCAGTCTACGGAATTAGGTTCTCTGCTTACGGTACTCCGCAGATCATTGAAGGTATCGGTTTATTGGTATATGGCTCTCCCAAACTGACCTCTTCGAAGGAAATGGCCAGATATCAAGCTCGAACGGACTTTGATGGTCACCGGTTCCAAGACTTAGACGGGAAGCTTCTTGAGGAAAATGCACGAAGTATAGCACCGCGGTTGACAGTTCCATTTGCTGCCGACGACAGGGTTCAGAACAAGGGTGCTGCAGATCATACCTTCAGGTTTTATCTCCATCGTACTGGAGTGGTGCAATTTACCATGTTCAAAGACGGATCCAGAATTCCGGGCCATTTAGACATACAAGAGCCCATCTTGCACCGACATGCAAAAGGTACGTTGGGAGGCAAAAAAGAGCCTTATTGGATCACTGGTGTGGGTTACAACAGCACGGTGGATTTCATTATTGAAAACCATCGTTTCATGCCTCATCCTTTTCACGTCCATGGACATCATTTGCATCAAATAAGCTTCAGCAACACTGAGCCCTTTCCTTTCGATTCTGTTAAGGATGCTCTCAAGAAAAAGTATGAAAATCTCAATATGGAGACAGCTCCCCGTTTTGATGTTGCGTGGGTCCCTCCTGGTGGCCATGTTGTAGTAAGAATTACTGCCGATAATCCAGGAATGTGGTTGATGCATTGTCATAACCTTGGCCATCTCATGGCCGGCATGGGTGCGATCTTGTTCGAAGCCACAGATAAGATACCAGAGCTACCCGAGTACGTTTTGAACCAATTGCACCCAACAAGGAAGGATGCGCCGAGAATTGGAATTAGTGAAATGATAGACAACCCGCACGATGGTTATTTGAGCGATTGACACAAACGAGATTTTTTTGTCACAGAAACATCGTGTCGAAAAAACGAGTAAATATCCACTACATGATAGGGATTCTGGCGATATACGTCTACATGATGGGTTTCATTGCATGCGTATTGTTCATAGCTTTTAGTAAGTAGAGTTTGAATCTCAATAAAAATTTTGCAGCCATTAACAAAGGTTTATTTTTTTTGCCTTTCATGATATTGGTGATTATTTCGGTTACAATATGGTATCTCTGCAATCTTATACGCCATGAGGGTATAAGACTTAACTATGCTCCCAAGTTGTTGTGGGAAAATGCATCCCGACCCATATCGAGTTTACTACAAGAGGGCTACAGAGTTGTCTCACCCATTAGACATTATTCGGCAAGCTGGAACTGGAGCGATTTTGTAACTGCTCCCTTGGATGGGACCTTTAACGATGAAGATTGAAGGCACAACAGGAACACTTTTTTTAAAAATAAAGACACAAACGTGGATTACGAATTAGCGGCCTCTGCGGCTGTCGCATGCAGCCTAAGCCCCTTCAAAGACGAAGAGAGATTTACATACGTTTTATTCAACTTTCAGTCTTCCAGTCTTCCAGTCTCTGACATATTTGACAGCAATGATTGAACCAAAAGTTGACGTATTTTTTGACGTTTTTCTTGGCATGATTGTTGAGCCGTGTCGGCTAGTTTCCGCCGATTTGGTCGGTGTGGCTTATGCCTCGCAGAGGTGGGCGAATGGCCTACGCATATCTGTGTTACAACACGACTTTTGATATCGCTGCCCGCTCAGTAGACGAGATAGCCTTGTTCGGAACCAAACTCTTTGATTCTTATTCCGTAGACCCGTTATGTAAATTCGCTTAGTTGTCGTAAATTTCACGAGAACGATTGTTGCAAAAAATATTCATTGCATAGTTTCAACTTGTTGCAAAACTTTTATGCACCACTAAGGTAAGCGAGACCACCAGGGTGCTTTCGATGATGATTTAATAGCATATAAATAAATCATTACTCTTGGCCATTGAAACCGAAATCAAAATGGTAAACGCAGCCGATGTCACTCTTGGAGATGATAACTTTTCTGATGCGTTCAAGGTGTGCTACATTACCGGAGTTGAAGGTGGAGGCAATGAGTACTCAAAGTACTTGGGAGCACGTATCTCATCTGTGTTTGTGATTCTTTTTGTTTCCACATTCTTCACGATTTTCCCATTGCTTGCAACCAGATTCAAAAAGTTGAGAATTCCGCTCTATGGTTACTTGTTTGCACGGTACTTTGGTACTGGGGTTATCATTGCTACAGCGTATGTCCATTTGATGGACCCAGCCTATGGCGAGATTGGACCTAATACTTGTGTGGGAATGACTGGTAATTGGGCCCTGTATTCATGGCCTCCGGCTATTATGCTTGCGTCTATCTTTTTCATTTTCATCGTCGATGTCGTATCCGCCGTTTGGGTAGAGAGAAAGTAAGGCGTTACCGATCTGCACGACGTGGATGTGGAGGATATTATTGTTGCAAAAAACGATGCTCCAGCAGCAGGAGCCGTCGATCAGGCCCAGGAGACAACGAGCCAGGATATGGAGAAGCAAAAAGAAGATGTCGATATTGGATGTGAATCCATTGCCAACACTGAGGCAGAAATCAGCTTCAAAATGCAGTTCACTGCTTTCCTTATTTTGGAGTTTGGCGTGATTTTCCACTCAGTTATGATTGGTCTCAATCTTGGAGCCGTGGATGCGGGTGAGTTCAAAACATTATACATTGTTTTGGTGTTCCACCAGTCGTTTGAGGGACTTGGAATTGGTGCCCGACTCTCTGCTATCCCATTCCCTGCCGATAAACCCAAATGGATTCCTTGGGTGTGTTGCATCGCTTACGGTTTGGTTACCCCTGTATGTGTGGCCATAGGTTTGGGAGTCAGAAAAACCTATTATTCCAACTCGTACAACGCCAATATTATCCAGGGCGTCTTGGACTCGATCTCTGCCGGGATTTTGATGTATACTGGTTTGGTGGAATTGTTAGCTCGAGACTTTCTCTTTGACCCTCATAGAACCAAGGACCTTAAAAGATTGACGTTCATGGTTGTGGTGACATTGATCGGTGCCGGAATTATGGCATTGCTCGGTAAGTGGGCTTAATTGGTTTTGGACAACTGTTTAATTAAATAGAGACGAAGGCTCCGTTGTCGTTTGCAGCCGCAGATTCTCAAAAAAGTAGATTAATTGGCAATAATATTATTGGTGAAAATTCAGCTCAATTACAAAGTTGGTGCTATAGTAGGCGAGTGTAGACATTGTTAACACTTTCGATTACATATCTTCACGCACTGGTGGTCTTCTCCGCCGTATTTCTTCGCCGTGGATTCATGATTCGCACCCATTTGCGCTGGTGCATTGATGCGACTTCCAGCCACGTCAATTCGCTGCAACCACGAAGCACTGCAATGAAGTTGGCATTTTTACTTGGTGCCGTGGCCCAATTGGCCATGGGTGTGATGTCCTATTCGATCCAGTCGGGGCTTGCGAGAGTGAACGAGGATATTATTGAGTTCGGAGAGGCAGAAATTCAGCTGATCAGACTGCTTACGTTGGAAAATATGAAAGATAAACTTGACGTAGAACTAAAATTGGATTATAAAGATGTGGCGAAAAAGCCCCACCAGTTTGTGATTACTCTTGGTGACGACAATGGCCACGACTTGCTGTTCGTTCCCAACTATTTGTCTGCCTACGATGTGTACAAGTTGAGTATTCCGGTGAATAAAATACCGCTCAGTTTGAGAGTCAAAGACAAGCTTTTCTTGAAAACAATTGTTGCAAGCAGTGGGCCAAAGAAGCATGGCGAGAACTTGCGCCGTAATTTGGCAGAAGTGAGATTTGGAGACGATATAAAACTTACTGCCCAGCTGGCGTACGCACCTGCCGAGCGGTTTGGCTTAAAGCCAGAAATACACCACCAATTTGCATCGGAAGCACCCACTGTGAACCCGATCATCCCTATAGTGTTCAGTGCTGGAGCCGCCGTGCTACTTTTGGTGTTGCTAGTGTCGTGGGTGTCTCTTCTTGGGGACGATTTACTTGGTAACTTCACCAAATTGAGCGGAGCTCAGGTGTTGAACCACGCGGTATTCTTGGCGTCTTTGGTTGGATTCGTGGCGGTGTTCTACCGGTATTACTTGGGCACTTCCATCTTCGCCACCTTGTTCAATGCGTTCTTATTGACACCCCCCTCCATCTTCTTCGGGTCGCGGTCGTTGAGAGACTTGGCGGTGTTCCGCAAACTCGAAGTGTCGTAGACATACATGCATGAGTCAAATACTATTATACAATTACTCTTCAATAAAGCTATTCGTGATTTTGCGAAAGTTCCAAAACCACCATTTACCTTCCGGACTGGTAATGCCTCGATCCATCGAATTGGCAGCGACTATTTTCCCCCGTATCAATCCCATGGGCAACACCGAATAAGACCTCGAGTCCAAAGAGTGGCACAAGTTGTCGCCGGTGACCCATACGTGGCCATCGGGCACCCTTATATACTTATTGAAACCATTGTGCGCAGCGCTCTGCCCGGCACTATTCGTCAATTCTGACGACGACGAAGGGTCGACCAAAATGACATCTCCAGGCATTCCGGTGATTCGCTTGCATACCCGGTGGTCCGGGTCGCTGGGTTTCGTGGCCACAACACAATCTCCAATATCTATATTGCGGCCCGTTTTATATTTCTTCAAAACGTGAACATAATCGGCATGCGATTGAAGTGTAGGAAGCATGGATTCTCCCCTTGTTTCTGTGAATTCGTAGACGTATTCGTGAATAAGGTGGGCCACGCAGCCCGCACGTAGCGTCCAGGACAAGGTGGAGCCAAGAAACTTGACCGAGTCGTGAACCATAGGCGGTAGAGTGCGGAGATGAATTGGTGAGAATGGTGAGAACTGAAAAATGTGAGACACCAATAATATGGCTAAAATGCTTGACAATAATAAAACGGGGCTGCACCTACACCAGTATATCTGTCTCTTCCGGCCTACAAGCTTGTTCACTTCAATGTATTTTCATTACCTAGTATACAAATCCCAAGATCTTTCCGGAAACATGCTTTCTTCTAGCCTCTTCGTGGTCCATGATACCAGCAGAAGTGGTCAAGATAACCAAACCAAATTGTCTAGCGGGCAACAAGTTGTCGGTCCATCTTTCGATATCTCCGATTTTCACGTTGAATCTTGGCGAAATCACACCACACTTGTTCAATCTACCGGTGAGTTGAACAACGATCTTTCCTGATCTGTGGTCATCAATGTATTCGAATTCACCAATGTAACCTGAAGTTAGTCAAAAAAAAACTTAAAAAGATAATTACGGTGATGTTTGGCACCCACCTGTGAGTAAAGCATAAAACCTTTGCTCGAGTAGATGGGCTCCAGTTTGATTTTCCGAACACTTAAAAGACAGAAAGGGACTGAGCACCGATCAATCCATCCAGTTATCAGTTCGGTCACCTCTGAAATTACTTACCGTGCTTTTGCATAACACTCAAAAACTTGATGATCACCTTCGACGAAGGACGAATCAACACCTGGCGCTTACCAGTCTTTTCGGCGTTATTGATGGCATTCAAAGCGTCTGCTAAAACGGATGTTCTGGTCATTTTTTATGGATCTGTCGGTTAGTATCGGCACATGAGTGTCCAAGCAAATGCTGGGATTCATGAGCCACCTCTGCCACAAGGTATTAGCCACTCCGAAATGTTCCCATTCCAATGATTTCTATGCAAAATCACCTGAATAACAACACCGAAGGAAACCAATTCTTATGGCATGCACTGACAACTAGCGAGTCTACTTACTAGTTATTAGAGTGATTGGAACAAGTGAGAAAAATTTTTCGTTGAAAAATTTAGTGAGCTTCGCTCGTATGCAGGGAGCTAATCTCATTTATGTACCGGAAGCCTAAGCTACACTCTTGATGCAATGGTTACACCAGACCCACCCCATATTTCGAGGGATCGATGGTCTGGGCAGGAATTGTCGGTACTGCTCTTCCAGGAAGTGAAACCAATTTGCGTAGAATTGTCTCTGAAGGCGGTACTTCCACCAGAAGAACTCAAGCTGATCTCGCCACAGATTTCCAGGTTACTAAAGCAACTTGTAGCGACACTTCAACACCACTATGATCTCCACAATGAAACGGCCTTGTATATACTTACTCCCAAAATTGCCGATTATGTTTTTTTTCCCATTTCATGTCTATTGAAGAGCCCAGATGGTCTCGATAAGTCGATCACCACCTTCATTTTACAAGCTATTCGGTTCCTAATTGACCACTGCTGGGCCACTGGCGACATGGATGTAATGGCTGACCAGATGTTTCCCTTGGTCTTGTTTCTCGTACAAGCTAACAAGCTTGGTACCGGCTCGTTTGAATCCCAAAAAACTGTCATAGATTGCATTTCCTCGTTGATGAGACATTCCCTGATGGTATACTTCAACGATAATCCCAGACGCCTACCGTGGCTTGGTGCGGGTATTACGCTCTACCTCGATATTATGGAGTCCGTTGGTAAGGTGAAGGGCCATGATGAAACCGCACTAGTTAATGAGATCCTTGCAAGCCTTCGATATGTCTTATCGAGAAAGATGAGTGGTCCTCAAACGTCTGAAGTGTTCCCTGGAGTATCTTCCCGTGTGATAAAATTTGCTACGTCCACTTCTGGTCTACACGTTGACGTCTACATTAATATTCTCAAGCTCCTTCAGGCCATAATTATCTCTGTGCTAAATGACGAAGCGCTAGGTGCTACCCTTGTCGAAGAAGACGAAACCAACATAGAGGCAATCAAGCTGCGGTTCAATGCCCCTGAAACAAAAAATGTTCCTATCACCTTCACAAGTGAGTCGAAATTACCCAAAGGATGGCACAAGGCTACGTCTGAGCAATTGCTCCTTTTGCTCACTGTCTTCTTCAAAGATTTGCTCAAAAATCCCAACAAGAGCAAGATGATATACACTCATATTTCTTTTGCCGATACCTTGCATACTTTTTTCGTTTCAATTATGGAGAATTGTTTCCTTTCTTTATTTGAAGGGTGTGTTCCACTCTTCTTGGACTCATTGGTGTTATTAATATCTCATAGCCCTACTAATGGGCGCACCCTGAAGATTAAGCTGGTTGTGAGCGATTTAGTTCATGGTGTAGCTATGTCTGACCATCACAAAATCCAACTATTCCAAGACTTGGTGCAAAACAAATTGGAGGACTTGGTGTTGCACAAGATGCCTACTATACTCCTATCGACCGATGAATCACGAATCTTGGACTATTTGTGCTCTGTTGAAGTACACTTTCAGCTTCTTATTTCTCTTCCGCATGATATACATTCCAATAATCACAGCGAGTTTGGAGCCAAGATCTTGCTTAACTTGAGGGATAATCTCTGCAAATCATACTCCTTCAGCCGAATACAAAACCAGTCTTCAACCTCATTCAAGCCGTCATCCTTCAATAGTGCTCCTGAACACACTCTCGACGGTATTGATCTTGGTCCTAATATCAATACACGGAGCATCGTCAGAAAGGATAAAGCTTCAAATACTGAACAGTTCAAGCCGTCGCAAAACATGCTTTCTTTGTCACACAATTGGCTGCAATATAAGAATACCATCGTGACTAATGAGGCTACAAGTACTCAACTATTTCTGGGGGTCTTTACGCTCGAAGTAGAGAGTCAGATAGCACTTCTTGTTCAATCAGTTGTGAGCGGTAATACCTGGACGCTGACTGAGCTCATTCAACTCACAGAAACTTTACTATCACAGCCACACCGTGGCTCAAATCAGCTGCCTACTTATCAGAGGCTAACTAATGGAATATCATTATGGATTGCAAAGCTTATACTACAGGTGCAACAAACACAAACTAATGTTCCGCTCAATGATTTTCTCAACTTGGAAGATGATGATTCAGATACAAGTAGTGATGATCTCTTGTATTTGATCATGTCCAATTCGCAGGAGATTATAGAATCTGCCTCGCACGAGCTTGAAACCCCAGAAGAAATATCACCCGAAAGTCGGCAATTGGTCAATGTCACTGAGAGAAGTATTGCTGTGGCTATTGACACAGTTGCTGAGTTGAGTGCACACTTCACTATTGGGGAGTTTCAAGAAATGTTTCTCATGGACAACCTTTACACACTCTTTGAGGGTGTAGCTACACAATCAGAGATAGTTCGCTCAAGTTCACTTCACGCCTTGAGTGAGATTGTCAAGAATTATTACCATGGTTCGATTGAGAATCTTGTCAAGGATAACCTGGATTATATTGTTGACTCCTTGAGCTTGAGGCTATCTCTGGCAAACACGTTCACATTGACCATGCCTTCGATTCTATTGATTATTATCAAAGTGACTGGTAAACAACTTTTGCTTCAAAATCAGCTTTCTGATATCTTGACGCAAATGTTCATTATTATTGACTCGTATCATGGATATTCAGCCTTGGTCGAATGTTTCTTTATCATATTTGATGAGTTGATCTCTCAGGTGGCTGTCGACTATATCAACGCCAATGTTCTCGAAGAAAGCTCGAAATCGCCATTTGCGCCTTGTGGAATGCAGCTGATAGACGAACTATTAAATCTATTGGCAGATTCTGGTCGTGTGGTGGACCCCTTTGCCAAGTATGATTCGGAACGGGAGTACTTTAAGCGGAAAGAAGGTGTCCCTTTTGCCGAACAGCTAGAGGACTCGGACGATGAAGAAGAAGAGGAACCAGAAACCAACGATGACGAAGAAAGCTATTCGTCTCCAATTCCGAGAAACATCTACTTCACTCTACAGAAGATCTATGTTTACGGCTTTAGACTATTGACCAGCCCATCTGTGGCCTTGAAACGTCAGATCTTGGCGACTTTGCGAACGACTTACCCACTCCTTGCTACAGAGTATTCATTGGTTATGCCTCTTGTTGCCGAGCAATGGCCTACATTGATATCTGTTGCCAGTGGACAGTTTGAAGAAAGCAGTGTTCACAATAGAACGCTCACGACATCGGCGTTGGAGTTGGCCATCGCCATGGTATGTGAAGATGAAAAGCATAGTGAACGTTTTTTGGCATCACGCTTCATCGAACTGTGGACTTACTTGAAGAAAGTGGTCTCGAGTGACCGGCATTTATTCACTCCGGCGATACGCAAATTGGTTGTGAAGTATCTATTACAAGGTTTAGTTACCTATGGGAAAACCGTTCCCGATTCTGTCTCATATACCATGCTTGAAGCGTGCGTCAAATTAGGCTTGCCTGAGGACCAAGTTCTCACCAGAGATATGGAGAATATTTTGTGGGTTATCAACCATCAATAAACAGCATTTTACTCATTGTCGTCTGCCATAAGGTTTTGTATGACCGCCTTCTTGACAGGTGCTGGGCTTGGGGCGCCAAACGTCAAGGTCTGTTGGCCCTTCGGCAACGATGGCACAGGAGTATTGTTATCTTGTTCTTTCGTAGATTCGTCGGCAAAAATATCGGGCTGGTCTGTATTTACATTGATTTTCTGTTGCTGTATGAGTTCGCCAATAGGTTGGGATTTGGGCACAGTGTCGCTTAAAAAGTGAAGTGCCTCTTGCATCGACACGGCAGCACTGAAGTCCTTGTATTGCAACTTTTTCCTCTTTTCCATTCGTGCGCTTACAGAAGCCTGCTCCACCAAATATTGCACAAAGAGTTCTGTGGCCAAGCCAGTGGCATAGAGAGCACCAGACGAGGCAGATACGTAGTCTGGGTCCATCTTGAATATCTTTTTAATCTTCGAAATAGGAAGTGAAAGGGAGGAGTCTTCTGGTTCATCTTCCTCCATTGTTTCGTTCTGGCCTTGCCCATTAGTTTTGTCTTTGTTTTCTTGGCCATTAACTCCAGAATCATCGCGCTCCACTTCCATGGGTTCGGGTTCTTCATCTACCACTTCATTTTCTCTATTTTCGGCGCCCAAAAAGTCTTCAGGATTGGGCGTGGCAGTGGCTGACATCACAGGTGGCGTCGTATTCGGAGTGTCGTGCAACTCTGGCTGTGAACTGGGAGCACTCATGGATATGATAGTTGAAATACGCGTAGAAGTGAGGTGTGCGGGTGCAGAGAGATTAGTGTAAGTGCAGTCAGTGTGTGCTACTAGATTCATATAATGATGCAAAAAGCTTCAAGTCTGGTAATGCGTTAACTATGTACAGAGAGCACTCTCTAAAGCTTTTCCGAGGCTGGTTCTTCGTCATTAGCGGTTTTCTTGATATCAGGGTTTTCGAAAACTTCACGATATTCGTTCTTTTCTACATCTTGGAAGTCGTAGTTTTCGCCATGCTCCACAAAATTGACAATGTTCTGCCATGCCAACTCTGCACTCTTGGGCCCATCGCTATAACCCACCCATTGCTGCAAGAGCTGCGGCGTATTGGGCGACACCAATGGACGTAATTCCGACGTTTGCAAGTCTGGGGGCACCACGTATGTTCGCACCTTAGACCAGTTCATGATATAGGTTCCATTCTTGTTGAGTTTACCATATCCACTGGATCTGGTACCTTTATAGTAATGCTTGTTACCCTGTTTGGTGGTTAATGGATGACGCTTAGATCCACTTTTGGTGAATCCGTACCAGATTTGTCCATCCTTGAACGTCTGCCAGGGTCTTCTCAAGTTGGTCGACGCCGTGGAATGGAAAGACCGCACGAATGTTGGGTTCATTTTGTTCTAGTTCTTCCTGGTCAAGCTTGAGAATTTGAAAATTTTGATGATGTAATTTCTTCGCTTATGTAACCGGCCTATACTTATCCAGCACCAGCTACCCGTGGGTTGGAATTGGAAACGGACAATGGCAATTCCCGAGACCCCAGCTGACACAGGCTATTTTGAACCTCAAGCAGGGTATGTGAACGTCCATTTCAAGACTCACACTTACTCTGACAAGCCAACTCCATTGTCTGCGAAGCAAGGTAGAACCCTGGAGTTTATCAGTTCCCACACTGATAGGGAACATCAGAAAAAATACGGAAAACAGATATTTACGTTTTTGATGAACTTTGTATGCAAGTAGGTGTCATAGTAGATCAATTAATAGAAGCCCTTTAATTCTGTTATGTTTGTAGTCTATAAAGTAGCAATGATCAGTACCAATGCTTCATAATTTGGAATTGTTTATCCGAGTTGAGAGCAATTGCACCACCTTGTGGCTGAATCCGTAGCTGCCTTGGTACCCACCAGCTCCCGCTCCATAGCTATGAATTAACCATTCGTGGTCTGAGTCCTGCTCGATTCGAATACCGCCTTCACGGAATGGCCGCAAACCAACTTGCACCCGAACTACATCTATGTGCGTTGGGTTGTTCTTATAGCTTGTGTCAGTAAGCTGCGGCACTAGTTTCGTGGCTCTTTCGATCAAACGCTTTGTTAATTCTTTATCCTCCACCACAGGACCCGACCCTATATCTTTCCGAAAGCAGCCTCCGATGATTGAGCCTCCTTCTTTTCGAGGAAAAATGTATGGTATTTCATTGGGGTAATCGGGATCAGCACGTTGGAATACTTCTATGTTTTCCAAGCTGTTGCGAGTGACCAATACTTGGCCCAATACGGGGAACAGTTTGCTGGGATCTTTAAAACCTCCCAAACGTGAGACCAATATTCCAGCACAGTTGATGACTGTGTCTGCGTCCTGGCCACTGCTGTGTAACTTTCTGGCCTCCTGAACCGATTTCAATTCTTTGGTTCTCTTTATCACTATTCCTTCCCGCAAGCATTCTCCAACGAGATATTGCAAGTAAATTTGAACGGAAATGACTAACCCGCCATATGCGTAGCCCCAGACCGCGCCCTCTGGTAGCTCAGAGGCGTCCAATTCCCGGTAATTGCTCACCACCGATTTGAACCAAGGACGTAGTTTCAGTAAGTCATTCTGCTCGACTGTGGTTTCGTCAACATAGATGAAATTTTCTTTGCGCCATATTCCAGCAGCTGGTTCTTCGGAGAGCTCAATCAACCGACGGTACCCAATTGCATCCATTTCTTGAAGCTGTTTGTCTTCATCACTGGCAAAGGAATCCCAATTTGCACCAGCAAAAGGAGAGGTATACTCCGTGGTCAAATCACCAGGAAGATTCTTGGCGACGATTGTCACCGATACTCCGGGGAACGTTCTCTTGATTTCCAAAGCATTGGTCAACCCTACAACTCCTGCCCCTATCACTACTATATTATGCATTTAGGAGATCAAGTATTCGGTGCGGAAATTCCTATTTTGGACGGTGGGTGCGTCGTGCGAACTCCGGCTACTTTGACACATTATGCACATTGATGATTTATGTCAATGCAGAATGGGTTATCGGAAGCCGATAGTCCAGGTCCGTGGTATGAGGGACAGAATTTGACTTCAGTTGACAAATTTGCTTCAGGTTGATGCTGTCGCTACTTTTAGTCTATAGGCTCGTGACAACGTTCTCAACGGCCTCTCTCCATACTGCTACCCACGTTACACAGCCTAGATCATGCATGCGTCATCTACGATAACCGTTCTGGTTGACTGCCCCATTGGGATAATTATGTATGGGTGTAAGGGTGCAAACCGGTGAAGGCTGGCTGCTGCGCCGTTTGGCTGCAAAATAACGGAAACATACAGGTCTTGACGAGATGGCCCTATAACGGCCAGCTATTGTGGGTCAATGGTACCTTGCTGGTATGCACTATTGTGCCGATTGTTGAGCCAAGAATCTGCATACATGGGCTGGTTACTGCGGTAACATCGTATTTTTTAGGCTTCCTCATATATAGTAGCCAGTATGTTTTAAATCAGCATTCCAACTTTTAACATTCTTTAAACCTTATTGGTGCTTCATTCTTGTAACACTCTTTTACACAAGTATGAAAGGTTTGGGGTTCACGGCATTGGCCGCTTCCATACTTTTAGCCGGTGCAGCTGCCGAAGAAACCCTCACTGTCACCCACACAAATTATATCACCCCAGCTTGTTTCCAGCAGCACTATAAAACTGCACTCGATGGCAATCCTGAGTCGCTAACCACTGGAATTCCAGTTGTCTTTCGTTATGCAAATGAAGGAGACGATGATCAACCTGAGAAATTCGTCTCCACTGAGTACCTCACCCACACAAAGTGCTCTCAAAAGATATGCTTTACAAGCATGGAAACCAAGCAATACACAAAGACGGTTACTCCCACTGTAAAGACTCAAGAAGCGTCCGCGGCTACCGCCAGTTCAAAATCAAAATCCAAAGCAAGATCCACACTTTATGTCTACGACACTGCCACTGCCAACGACAATATTGACGAGACCGTGACTGGAGCTGGTAAAACCACCACCAAGACAATTTTCAAGGCCACAGAAACCCCAAAGGTGATTTACGAGCCTTCCACTTCGGTCGAGACAATTACACAAACTATGAGAGACCCACTTGTGACTGCTTCTGCAAAGTCCAAGGAGTTGTCCCACACAATTGAAGAAAGCCTGTTCACCGCTGGTGCTACTATTTCTGCTGCTGCCGAGGTTTCTGCTGCTTCCAAGGTTTCTGCTGCTGCCACGGTTTCTGCTGCTGACAAGGTTTATGCTGCTAACTCCCTGTCTAACAGCACCAAAGCTGAGTTCAACAGTTCCCTGGCCAGCACGACCAGCACCATTGACTTGAGAATCTCGAGTACCTTATTAACGGTAGCGCCAACCAACAAGGCTGCGGCCGTGTCCTATGGTAACAGTTCGACGGTTTCCTCAAGCGTTATTCTGGCTTACTCAAACCTGTTGAGCAGCGCAGTTTCGTCTGCCTCGATTGCTAGCTCAGGAGCCTTATTGTCTTCGTCTTCTTCTTCGGGGGCTGCGTCCTCCGCTTCTTCTGCCTTTCCTGCTTCGTCTGCTTCGTCTGCTTCGTCTGCTTCGTCTGCTTCGTCGTCCAGCTCTGCTACAAAGGTTAGTGCAGCGTCCAGCGGTGCATACTCGGGTGACTTGTTTAAAGCAATTGCATTAGATGAGCCACCTTCTATCTTCCCAAGAAAAGAATTACCATTGTCGATTCCACTGGGTGTCTCGAACGACAACGTTCCATATGAAACAAACAAGTTCTTTGTCAATTTGTTCTTGGATGACCAAACCGATATGATTTGGTCGTATCCGTACGGCATGTACTGGAAGAAAACCGACTACTACGGATTTGCAGTTCAACACACAAATAAATCCGACAGGGTTTTTGGTTCCTCGGACACCAATAATGAGGGAGTGGATTCTTACTACTACAATCCGATCCTTGATGGTGAAATGATCTTTTCCGCTACGTCTTTCACCGAAAACGCAAACGAGTTGACTGTGTCCAACATGACGAGTATGTCTGCCTTGGTGCAATTGTCTGAAGACGGAGACGTTTCCTCAAATTACGTTGACATACCTGTTGTACAGGGCATGGGATTTGTCTCTGCCGTCTATTATGGAGATCTTGTGCCGGAATTGAACTCTATGATTGGGTTTGACGAAGTGACTCAAGAGACTTCCAGCACCTTGAACTCCAATGTGCTCAAGTATAGAGTGACGTTGTTCAATGGCGTCGAATGGTTGGCATATGTTACTCTTCCAAAGGGAAGCTCAAGTGACTTTGAATTATCTGCCAAGTCGTCCTACTCAATTGAAGGTTCCAAGGCTGTTGATGGACTTTTATTGCAATTCGCAGTGGCTCCATCTTCTTCGAGTGATGAAAAATATTACGACCAGGCAGCTGGTCAGTATGCTGTGTCCGCCAGTGTTGAGGGCCAAGTATCGCTGGGCACTTCTGCGGACTACTCTTTCAAATATGAGACAAAAGGAAGCTCCAGTTCCGGAAAAACCATCGTTTTCGCCTTGCCCCATCACTTGGACAGTCTTACCGCAGACACCAAGCTGGCTTCCACGGGCATCGAGCTCACTTCCACCACCAAGGGTGATATGACTGGGTTCTTGACAAACGAATTGAGCTTCAGCGAAACGTTCACGTCGTCCCAGGTGCTGTTCCTTCCATGGACCAGCCAGATGAATTCGACGCTTTCATACACCAAAGACCAGCTTCAGTTGTTAGCCAAGACCGCCAACAGCGAGCTCTCGGTGGATATCAATAGCACGGTGAATTCTCTTGATTCCACCTACTCGTCAGGAAAGGTGTTGGACAAGTACGCATACATTCTTCTCGTTGTAAGCGATATCATTGGCGACGAAGACGTTGCGAAAGATGCTCTTGCCCAGCTCAAAGATGCTGTTGAAGTCTTCACCTCCAACAACCAGTACTATCCTTTCATGTACGATACCAAGTTTGGAGGAGTAACTTCAACAGCTGCTCAGAATGGTGATACTGGGGCCGACTATGGTGCACCATATTACAACGACCACCACTTCCATTATGGATATTTTGTCCACGCAGCCGCCGTTATTGGATATGTCGACAAGAAATACGGTGGAACTTGGGCCGAAGATAACAAAGAATGGGTCAACTCGTTGGTAAGAGATGTTGCGAACCCATCAGAGGACGACAAATATTTCCCCGTTTCCAGAATGTTTGACTGGTTCGCAGGCCACTCGTGGGCGTCAGGATTGTTTGCTTCCGGCGACGGACGCAATGAGGAGTCTTCTTCGGAAGATTATAATTTTGCCTATGGTATGAAAATGTGGGGTAATGTCATTGGAGATGGTGCGATGGAGGCTCGTGGAGATTTGATGATCTCGATCATGAGCAGGGCCATGAACAAATACTTCTACTACACCGACGACAACACCGTGGAGCCCAAGGAGATCATTGCCAACAAGGTTTCTGGAATCCTTTTCGACAACAAGATTGCTTATACAACCTACTTTGGAACACCAGCAGACCACCCAGAATACGTCCATGGGATCCACATGCTTCCAATTACCCCAGTATCATCGATAATCAGAGGTCCTACGTTTGTTGAACAGGAGTGGGATGAGCAAATATCCACATTTATCGATAACGTCGACAGTGGCTGGACGGGAATCTTGAAGCTCAACCAAGCATTGTATGATCCCGAATCGTCATACACGTTCTTTTCATCTTCTGATTGGTCCTCCAACTACTTGGACGACGGGCAGAGTAGAACGTGGAGTTTGGCGTTCTCAGGTGGTGTATCCAACCTGGTTTAGTGTATAGTAATTATGTAACTTTATGGATTATGTCTCGAGATATTTCAGTGCGAATTGTTCGCGACGGTTTATTCTCACCATGTTCTCCTTTGCCAAACGATTGGTAGACCGGCTTGATGGCGCCCAGGGCCAGAACCAAACCGACTCCTACTTCAAGAATGGGTTCCTGATCAACAACAAAGGATATGGGCTTCGGGTGTTGAAGGTAACCCCCCATTCCATCGCACATCAGCATGGGCTCGAATCGTGGTTTGACTATATAATACGAATTAACGGCCATGAACTTCCTATGATGTATCCGTCGCTTTCCAACTATTCCTACAGCATCAATGATGACGGGCTGATAAACTACGGAGGACAAACCACCTCAGAGCAAGCGGGAATGATAAACACCGATTTGCTTGTCCAAGAGTTATCGGCCATCTCCAAGAACGAACATGCGGCAAAAGAGATCACTTTGGACGTGTGGAGTGCCAAGGGAGGCATTATTCGTCAAGTGCGCTTGCCATTGAACAAACCAGACGAATCGGGCGCAAACGACGAAACCAGTGTAGACTCGTCAAAACTATTCCATGGTCTATTTGCCGAAATTGGGGTCGTTCTTCTGCCACAGCACTTGAACACCGCGACCTATGTGTGGCGTATTCTCCAGACTCATATGGGGTCGCCGGCCTTCCAGGCTCAATTGGTGCCGTACTCCGACTATATCATAGGCTGCGACGCTGCGTCGCCGGATGAGCCCCAGGGCCAAGGCCTTTTGACCAGTGGCGGCGAAGCGTTGTTGTCCAGGGTTGTTTTGAACTACTACAATCAACATTACCTGAAAACAAACGACGATTTTGTGCCAATTACCTTATATGTCTACAATCACGACTACGATATCCTCCGGCCTGTGACTGTCAACTTGTCTCGCTCGTGGGGTACCGGCCATAATAAGGGAGTACTTGGCTGTGATGTTGGCTACGGGCTACTTCACAGAATTCCCGAGGTCATAGGCAAGTTCGGAAACCACGAAATTGTCGACGATGTGCTCTTCGAAAACAAGGAGGAAATTGCTTACAATTTGAATCCACAGGCACCACCCACGCCTGCTGCTGCTCCGCCCGCTCCTGGACCTGACGCGTTCGTGCCTTTGAGTGCTGGGGCTGCTCCACCACCTCCCAGAGGCGCCGGTAAAAAGAAGAAGCATGTTGCTCCTGCGGGCGGCTTGGGTGATCTTCAAGATTACATGAACGAGGAACTAGCTAAGTCAAAAGAACAGGATGTCACCGCCGGGTCCCCAACCAAGGACTCGGTGCCTCCCCCACCACCAATAAGTAACTAATTGACGAAAGTTGTGTGTGTTTGTAGAAGTGGAAAAAAAAATTGCCCACTGTCGGAATCGAACCGACGATCGCTCCATTACGAGTGGAGCGCCTTACCACTTGGCCAAGCGGGCTTTTCGGTGTATATAAGCCACAGGCTAACTACATGCGCCGTAGAGTGTCAGCAACTACAAGAACTACGCCATTCAGCTCCATTTTTAACCAACCGGTATATCTTTGTTTTCGTCATTGTTTCACTGGAGGCTGCCATTGGATTTCTGGGAACCTCACATACCCTCAAAATGGCACTCTTTTGTACACTTGGTATGTTCATAATAGACGAGAACCGGTATCCTGCTTCCTCCAATCGTTCTAACGAGTACGATATTATAGGTGGAGCCGGTCTGTACGCATTGATTGGAGCGCGCATTGTAGCGGGAGAAAAGCGAAGCAAGTCGGTGTGCGCGATCATAGATAAGGGATCGGACTTTCCGCAACAAGTTGAGCGAGAATTGCAAGCATGGAACACCGGAACAATATTTCGGGAGGATAAAACAAGATTGACTTCCCGTGGTGCCAATACCTACGACGAGCAGGGAATACGTCATTTTGAGTATCTCACCGCAAAAAAGAGAATAGAAGCCAGCGATATTTTGGCTAACGAATATCTTTTGCACTCCAAATGTTTCCACTTGATTTGTTCGGTGGACAGATGCAAGGAATTGGTGGAGAAAATTGAGGCCAGTACCACTGGAAACCCTGTAT
Organism: Meyerozyma carpophila; assembly: GCA_030573695.1. NCBI lineage: Eukaryota > Fungi > Ascomycota > Pichiomycetes > Serinales > Debaryomycetaceae > Meyerozyma > Meyerozyma carpophila. The sequence goes on along the minus strand of JAJMDS010000004.1, from coordinate 404,765 downwards.
TCATCTACGAGCCATTGCCAGACGATTGCGTTTCTGAAAACTTTGACAAGTTGCTGCAACTATTGCCCCAGATAGACGTCTTCACACCGAATTTGAACGAGGCATGCCTGCTTGTGGGAGAGCCAGAATTGCCCGAAACCGACAAAGGTTTGGGCCAAATTGCATCCAAGTTTTCTCGCTTTCTCACCAAGCGTAAATCTGGCCTTGTCTTACGGTGTGGTCCATTAGGGTGCTATATGGCTGCTGAGGGAACCAGCCGGTTGTATCCCGCTTACCACCAGGACCAGAGCAAAGTTATAGATGTCACAGGCGGAGGAAACCTGTTTTGCGGTGGATTTGCAGTGGCCTATGTGCTCACAGAAAATTGGCAGACTGCTGCGATCTGTGGAAATATCGTCAGCGGCTGTATTATAGAACGACTTGGCATGCCGGAAAAGGGACTGGAGAATGGTGGAGAGACTTGGAACGGCACTTCTTTTGAAGAGCGGTGGAGAATATATGGCGAAAAAAACCCGGGTTTGAATCTCGGTGATCTTCCTAGTAGCCAGTAGAAAGCGAGAATACAACTGAGGAGGATGCTGATGATTACCGAAACTTATGAGGTTGCTTGGCTTCCGTGTAGATTCGTGGACATCAATTGAACAATAATATTTTGAGCTGTGAGCTGAAGAGCAAATCTATTTGAGACAGAAGAGAAAATTCGGCGGTTTACATCAGTCATGAAGTACATTCTACTAGTTATCTTTCTGTATAGTGGCATCTGGAGAAGGCCCAGGAGTGGATTCGGACTTGGCTTCGTCCTCGACTCCAGCTTCTGTATGCGAGTCATCGGCATCTTCCTCGTTTGCCGTGTGTGTGTCATCAAATGAGTCTTCTGCCTTCGTAACAGGCACGTTATCTTCGTGGTACAAGCGGCGCAAGATCTCACGCCTATCGGTCCAGCTTCTGAGTTTCTTTCCATAGATGTAAAGTGGTATGCCAAAGAGACTCACAAATAGCTGGACCATACCGTAAGCAATAAAGATATTTTTACCGCCTCTTGCACTGTATGCTGCGTTGTTGAAGATGGAGAAGATAAATCCTAGAAAATTCTTTAAAAAGTTGAACGAGACCAAGGCCTCAGCAGCAAACATCTTGTATGAGTCGACCGTGAATGTGATGGCTGTTGTCGATGCCATCGAACTCCCGAAAGAGAGACATCCAAAGAATATGACGGGGCCTGCCCACATATCCTCGGCTTGCGCCGACCAGCCGTAACCAATAAGGCCAAATGAGATGAAAAAAGTGGCTGGGATCATCATAATGAGTCTAAACTCAGGTTCATAAATGCCATGATTCTTGGAAATCAAGTATCTCGAGAGCCTGTCGCTAACGAGTCCCGTGCACATAGAGCCCAAAATACCGCCGATGAAGGGGGATATGTAAAAGAGCCCGATTGTTTGTTGGGTGTATCCGTAAGCCTCGCCATGGAAAATCTCGGCGATGGTCTCGGAGATGACAATCAACCACACAACCGCCAAAGAATACACGAAAGATCCAAAGAGTACCGATGGGTACGAGTAGAGGAAAAATGGCCGTAATGCCACCATCCACCAGCTGTCGATGGTATGGCGCCCGTCAAGAATGGCTAGGGTTTTCCAGTACGGCTTTGGGGCTGCCGGGGTCGGTTCTTGTATGGGAGGCTCGGTGATGGCCACGGGGGCTTCTAGGTGGGCAGAAGGTGCTATGCGGGAGGTGTTGACCACAGAAGATGATAAGCTTTCCACTTCCAAAACGTTATCTGTGGTTGCCCTGTGGAGGGCAAATGCATTTGGACGGCGTTCAGGAGGATTGTAATTGGCCACATTATGAGCTGCTTCAGTTTCTTCTAATGAACGCTTGTTGGGAGTCGGGGACCTTTCCCAAAAAGTCTCTGGGACAAAGAAGAATGTCAAGAGAAGGTTCATGCCGAGAAACATTGCAAGGATCCAGAAGAGCCAGTGGCGGTCCAACAGCTGGAACACAAGACCGGACAATAACGGAATGATATTTTTTCCTCCGAGCATAAGCATGGTATAGATCCCCACTCGGTAGGCTCTCTCGTGAGCAAAGTAGATTTCGGCGATGGTGGCACTAGGAAGAGACTCTGTTGGTGAAGCACCGAAACCAGTGATGATTCTACCGGCCATGAGAGCCCCAAACGACTTGGCAGCTCCGGCCACGATCGAGCCCACGAAAAAGATCAAGATTCCCATCAAGTATACGAACCGTTTTCCATACAAGATCGCAGTGGGACTGGCAAAGACCGACCCTGTTCCAAGTGCCAACATGAAGGCACCAACGAGGTACGCTACCGTCGTTAGAGGCTTGTCAAATTCAAGATGGAGCGAGTTCATACCAGCTGCAAGCAACGGCGACTGGCCGCCTCCAAGAAAAGTCTGGAACCCCACGATCAACAAGCACAAATCTCGCTTCCACATTGGCCAGTTTAAAGGATCATTGGGGTTATCCTGGGGTTGCGGATGCAAGATAATCCCGGTGACGGACCGTTTGAGTGCGACAGAGTCTTGGTCGTTCAGGACTCCGGAAACGGTATCGTTGTCCATCATGACGATGGAGCCAGTGACCTGGCGTGCACGAGGCTGCTTGATCCCTAGACGAGACATGGCTAAGGATGGGAGCGCAGTGTATTTATATAAGAATCACGAAACAACACGAAATGTTCTCCGCATAACATGGAGTGCACGGAGGTGCGGCGCGCTTGGCATCGGTAACAGAGAGAGACAAAAAGAGCACAAAATAGAGGGAAGCAAAAATATGAGCAAAAATATGAACAAAAATATGAACAAAAAGAAATGTGCAATAAGCATTGTGCAATGACCCATGCACAATGACCCATGAGGATTGAGAACCAGCAGAGATCAGCGGAATATTTATTTGTTATTTGTGCATCGCTCTCCACTACTTATTGTTTCGCAGCCATTAGTGCAGGTCGCGTCGAGGAACGATAATTCCATGTCGGTGAGTGAGACATTGAGTCACTTTGCTCGTCCATTTCTCACTACTTTTTCGCTTCTCTCCTCTCTCGAGCTTTTCTTTCTATAATCTCCCCTTAACCGATCCAGCCCATTTCTCCCGGCTCTATCTCACCCGGGTATGTACAACGGCCAATTTGCAAATTTATGTAATTATGTATAATTAGTAACTTTACTCATTGCTCGGCCCCACCATGCACGCGTAAGCTCATACATTTCCCCAATTGCATAAATGCCCCCAATTCCCAAAACACATCTCCTTCCTCTCCTCTACTCTTTTCCGCACCCGCATTACTTTTCCATAAATGGCTGGTAGGCAACAAATCGTCAGAGACTGCACACAGCACCACGCGTCAAGCTGTGAATTTCTAATTTGTTCAAGGTCCGACAATTTGCTCAGTGGTGGACTCTGTTAAAGATGACTACGGAATCTCCGCTGGTGTATATTGCAACGTATTCCAACGTAAGTATCATCTGGTGTACTCGGCTAACTTCCGGAACCACCATATTCGCCCAAAATCAATTTTTCCAACTTCGGCAATGCCTCGTGAAAATCCTCGTTTTATAATTACCGGCTCACCACTCGTGGCCTTGGACTTGTATGGCAAGAAACCACCGGCACAGAATACCGCTGCTAGTCCGCTCGTTGGACACTGTTTTTGATCCTTGTATATTTATTATTGATGGTGGTTTCGTGCTCTAAACCCTCTCATGGCGCGAGACATCCCGCGTCACATACCACATTTTGCACCCAGTTACTAACTCAGACCGATGTTTACGAATGCTGCATCAACGACTCGCCCATAATGCGAAGGGTCAAAGACAATTGGGTCAACGCCACGCAGATTTTGAAGTGTTGTAACTTTCCCAAGGCCAAGCGAACGAAAATTTTGGAAAAGGGGGTCCAACAAGGGCTCCACGAGAAGATCCAGGGTGGATACGGAAGGTTCCAAGGCACGTGGATTCCATTGGAGGACGCCCAACAGTTGGCTGCCAACTATGGCCTCTCTCCAGAAATGGCCCCGGTGCTATATCTTGACCTCGACATGAATACGGTTCTCCCAAAGAAGGCACGCCAACTCAACAAGGATGGCACTCCCGTAAAGCGCAAGTACGTGAAACGAAGCAAGCCGGGCGACACTCCTTCCAAGAAACCTCGAAACGACATGGACCCGTCGATGAACCAGGAGGCTTATCGTATGCAACTAATGGCAGCGGCTCAGCCCGGACCTGGCCCCACCCCGGCACCACTTCCGCAAACTGGAATGCCCTATCAGAATTACCAAAATGACTTTATCGGTGGTATGGTACCTCCAGCGGTGTCTCAATCGTCAATTCAAAGTGAGTACCAGAATTACCAACTCCAATTTCAACGAATGCAACAACAACAGCAATCTCATCAACAACCAGCGCTTCCCCAGCAGGCTTCCTTCTACCCACCACAACAACCTATGTTGAACTATCAACACACCAAAGCCTCACTGTCGCAGTCTACAAATGAAACAAACTGGTCCTACGATGAACACAAGGACTCAGACACTTCGGAATCATCCAATGATGGCATCAAAGGGAAAGCTACAGAATCGTACGCTTCCCAGATACTAAGATTTTTCACCGAAGAAAATGCACCTGTACCATTTTTCATCCATAATCCACCCTACGATTTTAACATCAATGAAGCGATAGATGACGAGGGACATACTGCACTTCACTGGGCTGCTTCTATTGGAAATTACCACATGACCCACCTCCTTATTTCCAAGGGTGCTAATCCATTGGAAGTTAACAACTTTGGACTTAATCCATTGTCAAAGTTGATCCTGTTTAATAACTGTTATGAGATGAAGAACTTTCCAAAGATGTTGGATGAATTGGAACTATGCTTAATCAACACAGACAGCAATGGAAGGACTCCCATTCATTATTTATGTCAATTCTCTTCCATGGAATCAAAGTATGAGAGCTTTCGCTATTACTTGAGTGTGATGGTGGCCAAATTGACCAGCATACTGCGTGCAGATGCTAACTCAGTTAATTTGTTGAAAAACGTTCTTGACCATCAAGATGTGAATAGAGATACCTGCTTGCATTTGGCTGCAAGGGCAGGGTCGGCAAAGCTTGTGAAAAAGCTTCTTAGCCATGGGGCAAGAGATGATTTACCAAACGTTCAGAACGAGACCGCCAAGCACTTGATAATGAAGCTCAACCTCTTGGGCGACAGTGCGAGTCAACTGCTCTTGGTAACTCCAATGCAACCTCTGTACACTGCGATTCATACACCCGATACGCAGCGTACAACCTTACAGGAAGAGGGAGACGACGACAAGATCAAGCTTGACGACAACAAGGAGAACATATTCATGGATGAAACCATGAAGTCTTCGTTCGAAGCCATGTCAACACCCACGCCAGATAAGAATGGACTTCACGCTCCCACTAGACCATTGACGATAATATCTGAGCGTACCGTAGAAAGCACACCAATCAAGGGAGAAGACCAGAAACTTTCATTAGGAGCTGCCATAACCCAGACCTATTCACCCCACCCTCCCAAGTTGGACAAAGATGGGAAAGTTGTCGAAGATCATGGCAGCAAGAAGTTGTCCATGCAAGACCTTTCTTCCATGGTGAACGGGATGCTCAACTCCCTTTCAGATTCATTTAGCCTGCAATTGGCCAAGCTCAAACAGCAGCAACTTTCGCTTGAAGCCACCATCGCTGAGAAGAGAGAGATCAATGAAAAGTCAGAGCAATGGTTGAACTCGTTGTTCCAGATCTATTTCGACCAAGTGGAATCCAATGAACAGGGCAAGCAACTTACTGACGAAAAAATCAAGGAGTACGAGGAGACTATAGGTATTAAAGAACAATCTTTGCACCGAACGTTGGAGAAGAAGGATGCGTACCGGTTGGCCAATATGGTGGAAATCCATGAGAGCCAGATAGACGAAGAAGCGTCACCGGACGACAGCCAGAAGTTTGAACTTGCTACCAGGCTCACCAAGCTTCAGTACCAAAGGTCACGACTACTCGCCGATACTGTAGCAGCGATTAAGAATTACGGGATTGATTCGAAGCTCTACAAGTATAAGAAATTGATCAGTTTGAGCAGTAATTTGAAGGTCGAAGATATCGACGGACTTATTGACGGCATAGAAGAGTCCTTGATGGAAGCTTCTTAGCAATGCAAATAGATGGTATAACGAATCGAGCCAGTTCTCAGTATATGCAGTTTGAGTTGTAGTTCGCGAAATTAATTCGCAGTCGAATTTCGCACGAAAATACAATTGACTTCAATGATATCCAACAGAATAGACTTGGGTCCAGAGGAGCCCAAGGAAACACTAGTCAACTTTCCCCAGTCCATAATGAGCGGGGTGACCAAAGAAGGAGGCTTGGTTTCTCTCACATTCAAGTCGATCAAAACAGCCGATTTGGTGGAGAATTTGGACATGATGCGCCAATCGTTAATACGGCCCACTGACGAATTTTTGCCCACAAGAATAACCAGCGACAAATTTGACCCCGAGCAGATAAAACTGAGAATCAACCGGGCGGCACAACCCATCGAATACGTTCTGGAAACCAACGAAATATCATCCTTGCATCAAAAATTACACAATAACGACGCCGAAATGGGGGAAATATTGGCTAGAAAAGTCGAAAATAATAGCTCCAAAAGGCTTGTGGTGGCAGAGACCAAGATACTGTCGGTGAGTTACAACATCGACGTTGATGTTGCCCCAAACCAGTGATATCATTAGCATTCAGCTATTTAATGTGTATAATATGTATAAGGTTACTACATTTCCATGTCGCCTGCAACGTCGTCGTCGCTAGACAAACTGCCCACATCGCTAAGCTCGTCGTCGTCGTCATCATCGTGAGCAACCTTGCCGTTGCCGTTGACGTTACCATTGCCCTTCTCTAAAGGGTAGTTTTCGTCCTCGTCATTGACTATGTTCTGGGCATACTGCTGCACGTACTGCTTCACGGTCGAGTTGTACTTGGCCTCGTCCTTGTTCATGAGCGTCGACGCCTCGGTGTTCAACGGGTCGCTGGGGTTGGCGTAGCGGAGCAAGTGGGGCAAGAAGTTTTCAAAGATATTGACAAGGCCAAACATCGGCGACCATGTTTGGTTGATGACGTCAAGACACACCGACCCCGAGCTCTCGTCGATATTGGGGTGGAAAATCTTATTGGTGAACCCAATCGATGGTGATTTGAGAGGATATTGATCGGGAAGCTCCACACGAACCTTCCATTTTCCGCCAGCATAAGGGGTATCTGAGGGTCCATTGAATATGACGTGGAACTGCTGAAGAGAGTCGTCCACGAGAGCAACGTCGTGGCCACTCATCATAAGGTCCATAACGTCCTTTTCTATACGTCTCTTGGGAGAACTCATGGTGCTAATGAAGGTCCTAGACCTATGATTTGATATGGGTGATTTGTTGAGTGGGAACTTGTTCGCAAATGGTGGCGAACTGGCAACTAAAACGGAGGGGTGTGGTATAAAAATATGTCAGGAAATGCAATATGTGATAAAGAGGAAATAATAGTGGTCACAAGGGGTCACCCCAGTGTGGCTGGGTGCAGGACGCCGGTTATCGGATGCGAGGTCGCAGCAAACGGTTGCAACCTTTCAGTTCACAATATTTATATTACAAGTACACTATATGGATTAAATTAGTCAAAGCCCCTGGATTCCGGCTGCTTGTCCTTCTTGACGATCTCAATGATCCACTCACATGTGAAAATCGCCTTCCCGTTTTCAATAAACGTAGAACTGGCCGGGTACTTTCCTCGGACCAATGCTCCGCTTGGAAGCGTATGGGGTTCAAACGTCACTTCATGGTAGGGATTGTCGTCGGTGTTGGGCACGATGTTGTCGCCAATGGGCAATTTTCTGGTATCAAAGGGAATTCCATGTTTTTTCACCACCTGGTGGTACCCAAGCAGACGAATTGGTCTCTTGGCTCGATAGCGAACTGTCAAGGTATAGGTACTTTTCTCTGGCAAAACAAAGTGGAGCCGTTGCGGCATGTCAGGCATATCTTGCGAGTACTGGAGAGGCTGGTCGTGGCCGTCGACGGCAATGGTCATCGCGCACAACTCCAAGTGTTCGTTCTGAAACTCAGCGATTAGCTCTTCTCTGGTTTTCGTCATTCAAATTTAAATTCTATACGGCTACATTATACCAATGGCTATTTATACGGCTTCGGAGACATGTGAATTTGCCCGGCCATCGATGGCCCAACTCCGAGATGCATCGGCCATTTTCACATGCACTTTTTCCGAGTCGCACAATACGCAATAGCCGCGTAACCTATAATTGCCACCAGCAAGTTCCATGTAGTGGTGATATTTGCTCATGCCACCTTCTCTGCTCCGCTCAATTTCACTGCTGCACCGTATTTTTGAAGTTTGGTCAAAAGCTGGTCGCCCTGCTTGATAAGCAAGTGATATTGGTTGTTCTTATTGTCGGGCCTGTTCGTCTCGATGATGCCGTTGACCTTGTCGATGGTACAATTGAGCTTTTTCGTGGGAATGAACCGACAGAGATCCTGATCCAAAAAGTCCTCGCTGATATTGAAACTTTGCGCCATTGACTTGATAGACAACGACTTGTAGCTCTCGAGTAATTGGCCATAAGCTTTACACCTCAACTCTCGCAAAAAGTACTGGGCGTGTTGATGCAAGTATTTGTTCCCCACGAGTAACCTGTCGTGGGTCTCTAACAAATATTGAAAGAAGCACCCGTATTGACAAGTATACAATGAGTTGGTAACGCTGACAATGGGGTCCAACAAGTCTTGCGCATTGGAGTAGATAGACAATAGTTCTGGCAGATCAATGATCTTTTCCTTGAGGTCGACTCTGTCCAAGGACAACACTCCACAAACTATGGCATACTGAGCAACCTGTTCATAAGAGCACAATTCTGTAGATGTGAATGTGGCCAACGAATCTATCAAAAGTTTAGCCGCTTCCGCAAACTTACGCGTGGCCATCAAGTAGATACCATTGTATGTCTTGTACCGATTCCGGCGCTCCCAGTCTCCTCCTTTGTCGATATGCGTCTTGACTTGGTCCAAGTACTTGCCAACCAGGGCATAGTCGTTGAAGAAGAATTCTATTCTAACAACCGAGAGTAAAATGTCGATTTTGGATCCGCTGCTCTGGGGGAGTTCCAACGCCTTTTTATACGTTTCCACGGCTTTGGTGCGGTCGACAATTTTGGCATAGTATTGGGCAAGTTCCAAGTTACATGCCAAAGCATCTAATTCAGTTTCGTCTTCTCCTTCTGCTTCCTTGATTTTCTGCGTAAAGCCTGCTATTTCCTTCTCGTTCGCAGTCTCCATTTCCTTGTGCAAGGCTTCGTCATATGGAAAATCTGCCAAAGTTTCCTTCAAGTGGCGATAATACGGAGCCATCGAGTTGGCTTTAATTTCCGTGATCAAACGATCGATGATATCTTTGGAGGAACCATTGTGGGTTCCCAGCTGCAACAAGTACTGGTCTTCCGACAAAGTATAGTCTGGGATCTTTTCAAGGCCCGAATCAATTTCCATGGTGATGTAGTTTGTGGCGACGACGACGAGTTCACTCAAGCGAGCGCCTGCACACCGCACTCCGGAAGCGGATACATTTGGCCACCGCACTAAATTGTGCATGTTGCGGCATTGTGGCCGAGTGGTTAAGGCGATGCACTCGAATCATTTGAGTTATGCATTGGGATTTCCCGCGCAGGTTCGAATCCTGCTGATGTCGTTATTTTTTTTTTATAAACCCACACAAGTTGAATCGGAACCGGGCATTCTTAGTTGAGTAGTAATTCCCTCCCATTGACTTGGCATGTAGCTCGTAAATCTCCAAACACGGGGCCTTGATCATTACCCATTCCCCTCATTGAAAAAGGAGTTCGCAGCCGAGGATGCTCCGCCGGTATATAAGGGGAGAGACTGCCCCCACTTTAGTCAAACCATGTCTGCCAAAGAGGAGATTCCGGCTATTTTTCTCGACAAAATTTCGCCCAAAGGATTGGAAGCGATCCAGAAATGCAAGGATTTTGTCGAGCAGTACTGTCTTCCGGCCGATAAAATCTACCTGGAACAGCTCAGCACTGACCCCACAAAAAGATGGAAATCTACCCCACAAATCACTGAAAAATTGAAGAAAAAGGCCCAGGAATTGGGACTTTGGAACATGTTCTTGTCGAAACACTACGCTGAGGGTGCAGGCTACACCAATTTGGAATATGGGCTCATGGCCGGCTATTTAGGACGGTCGTTGGTGGCCCCAGAAGCAACCAATACCAATGCACCCGACACCGGCAACATGGAATTGCTTGCCAAATACGGCACCCAGTACCACAAGGAACGCTGGCTTAAACCCTTGTTGAACGGGGACATTCGGTCGGCTTTTTTGATGACAGAAAAGGGCACGTCTTCGTCCAATGCGTTGAACATTTCTGTATCGGCCAAGAAGAATGCCAATGGAAATTGGGTGTTGAATGGAATTAAATGGTTCGCCTCTGGAGCAGGAGACCCACGGTGTGCTGTTTGGTTGGTAATGTGCAAAACAGCCGAAACTAAGGCCGTTTACCAAAACCACTCGGTTCTCGTTATCGATGCCAAGAAGGCATTGGCCACAGGAAACGCCAAATTGATCCGGCCGTTGCAAGTTTTCGGGTATGACGATGCTCCTCACGGCCACTTTGAGGTGGAATTCAACAACTACGAGATCTCATCTGAAGACATGCCCCATTCCGTGTTGGCTTCTGAAGGCAGAGGATTCGAGCTCATTCAGTCGAGACTTGGCCCTGGCCGTATTCACCACTGTATGAGACTGATTGGTACTGGAGAACAAGCATTGTTGCGTGTGAGCCACCGTGCTAATAACAGGCTCATTTTCGGTACCCTTATGGCGAAAAGAGAATCGTTCATCACTGCGTTTGCCCAGCACAAGATCAACCTTCAGAAATGTAGATTGCTCGTTTTGAACGCTGCCCACAAGATTGACATCAGCAATGCCAAACAGGCACAACAGGAGATCGCTATGGCCAAGATCGAGACTCCAAGAACCGTGGGTAGAGTTCTTGACTGGGGTATCCAAATGTTTGGAGCCGAGGGAGTTTCGCAGGACACCGAATTGGCCCGTCTGTATGCTCTCAACCGAACACTCCAGATTGCCGATGGCCCTGACGAGGCCCATTTGAACCAATTGGGGTTGAAAGAGGCCAAGAAGTTTGGTGTTGCAAGTGAATTCTTTGCGCAACAAGAAGTGTATCGCAAACGCTTAGCTAACCTCTAGAGAGAAATGTATTAGGATATATATCAGTACAAGTCGGATTTGACAAAGTCATTGATGAGGCCCTTGGCAAGGAGGGTTTTGGATTTGGCCGCTTCGCTTTTGATTTTAGCTGCCTGGCGAGCTTTTAATTCTGTTTCTGCTTCTGGGAAGGGGATTCTTTGCAATTTTTCTAAATGGTCATCTTCGGTGTCAATATCCAACTCGCCCATCATAACAACGTTTTCTCCTCGGATCATAAACACCCCTCGGTAGGTTTCGGAGAATCTTTGTGGGACCAGATTGTCGTCATTTTCGTCGTTCAAGTATATTCTTTCAACTGCGTCTTGAAGCACAAGATTGGCAAATTGGTCAAACGTCCTCAATATGCCGAATAATTTACGGCCATCTCTCATAAGCACGAATATCTTTCTGTCTACCGATCCAACTATGGCAGCGGCTGTGGTAAAAGCGTAGGATTCGAGGTAAAGGTCCTCGACATTGGGACCTGGTTCTGCCATTTTTTATGGGTGAAAAGGGCACAGGATGGCACGGGGAATGAAGTTAAGGGGAGAAAAGGGCCAGATTACGGGTTCTGTTACTCTATCTTTTGATATGCGTAGCTTGTGGTTGCGACGACGAGCCGTGAAAGTTAGTTGATAATCGTGGTGCGGACACGACCCGAAATATGAGCCTGGAAAGTTGAAGAGTTGCAGAGTTTGGGGAAGAGTGAAGAGCGGCGAAGAAGGGTTGTTGCAGTTGCTATGCGTTGATGAAGCAACGACACGTGTACTGGCACTGTAACTGGAACTTCTTTTGTAAATCGTCATCTGAGCCAAAAAAATCATGAGGCCATTCCAGATCTGCTCAATGAAACCAAAGGTTTCAATATCTTGTCGTTCAAACCAGAACTGCGGCTAAGGCACGGCCAGTGTCTACGGCTCACAATTGTGTTACTCCATCGTTTCCACTGGTAAGTCTTTTGTGCAGTACCCGATGAGTTAAGCCAGAAAAAATCACCTCCACTTCATGTCGTTCTACGCCTACAAAGACGTTATAGAAGAGGGGGATCTTGTTCTCGCCTTCATAAGCAGAGGGAACATAAAGCCCATCAATGTCACGAAAGGACAAACGCTAAATACCCGATATGGACAATATGACCACGATCGTATGATAGGCATGAAGTATGGCGAGCAGATGGCAGGAGCCAAGGGCCATGGATTTATACATCTTTTGCATCCCACCCCCGAATTGTGGACGTTGTCGCTTCCGCATCGTACTCAGATTGTTTATACCCATGACTCTTCGTACATAACCCAAAGATTGGGGGTGACCAGTGGAACCAGAGTCATCGAAGCTGGTACTGGATCGGCGTCTTTTACCCATTCTTTTGCGAGAACCGTGGGGCTCGAGGGCCGCGTATTCACATACGAGTTCCACGAGCCTCGTTATGTCGAGGCAAAGGCCGAAATAGAGAGCCATGGTCTTGATAGTAACACCCATATTACCCATCGAGACGTTTGTAATGATGGTTTCGAAGTGGAAAACATACCGCCCAGGTTCAATTCGGGCGACGGAATCGCTGGGGATGTGGTGTTTCTCGATTTACCATCGCCATGGGACGCAATTCCGCATTTGCCCAAAGTCATCTCGCAAAAATCTCGCGTGGGAATCTGCTGTTTCTCGCCGTGCATGGAGCAAGTCACCAAGACAGTGGAGGCCCTCAAGGAAAACGGGTGGATCAGCATCGAGATGGTGGAAGTTGCTGGTCGCAGATGGGAAGCCCGCAAAGAGATGGTGCGAGACATTGACGATGTGCTCAAACGAATAAGAGATATACAAGGCAGAAAGAACCAGGGCATTGAAAAGAGAAGAGCCGCCAAGGTCCAGGACTCCCGCAAACGAGAATTTTCCGAGGTGGAGTCGCCGCAAGAATCGCCGGAACCTTCGTTCCAGAACCTCACACCAGGATACAATCCGTTTGGCCGGGGCCAACGAGTTAAAGAGGGAGATGACAAATTCACATGGAGAAACGTCACCAGGATAGAGGTGGACGTCAAAAGTCATACTTCGTATCTTACATTTGCCTATAAAATGCCTTCACCATAGAGCGTACTGCACAGAATCCAGGAGGTGTAAAGTTTCGGGAGACAATTTCTAGTCAGCGACTTTGCTTGGGAAGGATACGAGCTAGTATATAATCAGAGCATAATTAGTATTCATCATCCAGCCATACACACACCTGTACCATGAGCTCCCCAATTGGTAAGTTTGACCCTCCAATTCCAACACTCTTTTGCTTTTCGCTAACACAGTTCTCGATCAGGGTACCGGGTTCGTCAAAATTGGCCGTGCCGGAACGAACTTTCCTGACCACACGTTCCCTTCAATTGTCGGTAGACCGATCTTGAGAGCGGAGGAGAGAAACGTGTTGGTTCCCTCCGATGTAGAAATCAAAGATATCATGTGTGGCAGTGAAGCCAGCGACGTCCGATCATTATTACAGATCAGTTATCCCATGGAAAATGGTATCATCAAGAACTGGGAGGATATGGAGCATTTGTGGGACTACGCCTTCTACGAGAGGATGAAAATCTCCACTGAAGGACAAAAAATTTTGTTGACAGAACCTCCCATGAATCCATTGAAAAATAGAGAAACCATGTGTGATGTTATGTTTGAGAAATACCAGTTTGGAGGTGTCTATGTTGCCATTCAGGCGGTGTTGGCGTTGTATGCACAAGGATTGAGTTCTGGTGTCGTGGTTGACTCCGGAGATGGTGTTACTCATATCGTGCCAGTGTACGAATCGGTGGTATTGAACCATTTGACAAGGAGATTAGACGTTGCTGGAAGAGACGTGACTCGTAACTTGATCAACTTGTTGTTACGCCGAGGCTATGCATTCAACAGAACTGCCGACTTTGAAACCGTGAGACAAATAAAAGAAAAGTTGTGCTACGTTTCCTACGACTTGAATTTGGATACAAAGTTGGCTCAAGAAACCACCACCTTGGTGGAGTCATACGAATTACCCGATGGCAGAGTCATCAAGGTGGGCTCGGAAAGATTTGAGGCACCTGAGTGTTTGTTCCAACCTCATTTGGTCGATGTAGAACTGCCTGGTGTTGGTGAGACACTTTTCAACACAATTCAAGCCGCTGATCTCGACGTCAGAGCGTCTCTCTTCAAGGCTATTGTGTTGTCGGGAGGCTCCTCTATGTACCCCGGATTGCCCTCAAGGTTGGAAAAGGAATTAAAACAATTGTGGTTGACAAGAGTGTTGAACAACGATGCTTCGCGGTTGGACAAATTCAAAGTAAGAATCGAAGATCCCCCAAGAAGAAGACATATGGTGTTCATTGGTGGTGCCGTGTTGGCCAATATCATGGCCGACAAAGACCACATGTGGATTTCAAAGCAAGAATGGGAAGAACAGGGCCCAAAAGTATTGGAAAAATTGGGCCCTCGCTAAGAGTTAGATGTAAAAGTATGATGTTCTGTATATTGTAGTTACCCATAGTTCAAGTCCTCTATTCCCTTCAACACAGTATCAACTAGCCGATCATACAAGTCCGACGTAATCGATCCAGTTCCATTGTTTCGACTGTTATATCCAAAGTTGACTGCCAGATGCACAAGATCACGAACGAATGCTTCACTCACTATCTTGGGCTTCAAGAAGTCACTCTCCAAACAGTCTTCAACGGTGTATCTCTCATTGGGGTCTCGTGCTAAACATTTCTGTAATAACTCCACAGCACTTTTGGGAACCGGCACATTTCCCAACCCTTTGGAAGGGTAGGAAATTTTGATTTGAGGATTCATGATAGCCATAAACCTCTGGTTACCCGAGTAGCCACCATAAGGAGGCATACCGTATATCATTTGGTACATGATGCATCCACAGGACCATACATCCGATGGCTTCCCAACTCTCCAAGTGTTCTTGTTTTTCAACATATTATTATCAGCATTCATAAGACCGGGAGTCACATGGCCAATGCCTATAAGAGTTTCTGGAGCCATATAGTTTGGAGTACCAATCTGGGACTCACGATAAATATTGGCAGTATGATCAGGAACGGCATTCGCGATACCAAAATCAATAATCTTCAAAACCCCTTTGATGAAGAGAAAGTTGGCTGGCTTCAAGTCACTGTGAACTATGCCAGCATCATGCACAGATTTCACGCATTTGAGCATTTCAATGGCGTGGAATTTTACAAAGTTGAGGTCTAGTGGATGCGTTGCTGCTAGCCTGTTTTGGAAAACATGAGCCAAATCAATTTCACCGCATTCCATCACCAAATAAATTGACCCGTCGCCAATAACATGGTCGACCAATTGAACCACCCTTTCGGTGCCTTTCAACTTTGTCAATAGATCTATTTCTCCTTTGAAACCTTTCACGCATACATCATCGAATTGGTCGAACGTAACTTTTTTGATGGCATAAAGTCGCTGATTGGTCATTGACTTGACCTTGTACACTTTTGATGTACCCCCGCGACCCATCAACTCGAGCTTTTCATATTGGATTCCATTGATTGCAATATATTTTCTCTTTTTGCCGTCATCCGACGGAGGAACAGCACTAAATGCACCGGGCCTCACTGTTTTTGGTTTCCGAAAGCTTTCAGCTTCGTGTGGTATGTTCAATACGTTTGAAGGAATATGCTGAAGTGGACGTCTTATATCACGCGGCTGAACTTCTGGCCTATCAAAATTTTCCTTGTCCTTTATACTTGATGAATTAGGTGGTGTTCTATGCTGAGAGCTTTCGTTCGAGCTTGCCATTTCAAGATCTTCGTTTCGAGATCTCTTGGACATTCTGTCGAGTTCGTTAAGTCGTTTTTGTTCGTCGATCCGCAGCCTAAGTTCCAGCTCCTTCTCCTTCCAGAGCTCGACGTCATTGCCATGTTGTTGCAGATCGGAAAAAACTGAGATGCCCGTCTCGAGCATGCTATTTTTTGAGTGCCAGGGCGTTGGCGTGGATGCAATATTTTCTTCGTTATTTGATTCGGGGACTTTTGGAGCTCTCATTGGCGGCCCAAGCAGTCGTCCAAAATGCCGCGACCCTCGTATACGCTTTGAGAGCCGGGGCTGTTTGAATATCTCTCCCGGAGTGGTGGTGGCAGTATGAGTGGTCAGGCCATTATGTCGAGGTTCTGATTCATCCATTGAATTGGCCTGTTCGTCTGTGATGGAATTGTGGGTATTTGAAAGTTCTTGCCTCCGGAATCGTGGAGAATGTGTTGGGAATGAGTTGCCGGGACTTGTTCGTGATGGGGCCGACGGGGTATCATGGCCAAGTGGAAGGGCGGACGAACCACGATCGCCGAAATGAACCGAAAGTTTGTTCTTCAATCCTTTCAGTTGAGGAAAATCCAATTCGTAAACACCGGTCACCTGGGATCCCGGCATCGGTTTAGTACGTTCGTTCAATAACGAAATGCTATATGAGCTGAGTGCAGGTGGTACAAAAGTGGCATCGTCTTCAAAGAACGGGAATTTATTGTCTTTTATAACCACTTTTCGAGGTCGGGGTGTTATATCGTCCGACGGCATTTCATAGGGAATGATGTGGGATTGGGGTTATGAGATCTCAGTGAGTGTATCCAGTACGCTTCTCGAGGTAAATGTACGTGCTTGTAAACAAACCGTAGTACAGACGAAATACGCGATTCGTACTGCATATACACCACTTTGAGTGCGAAAAAAAAACAATTGCTCCACGGCAGGTTCGAACTGTCGACCTTCAGATGACACAGTTAGAAACTATGAGACTGACGCTCTGCCAACTGAGCTAGTGAAGCCAATTGTTGGTACAGAAGGAGGAATGAAGGACTAAGTCAGAATCAACGTACACACACTCTGGAGCTCCAATGACTAAGAGGTACTGTTGTTCACTCGATATCGCCGATTAATTAGCATTCTAGCATAAGCAAGGAACTGTCTTGCTTAAGTATTCTGAACAGTACTATCCTCTTAAAGCGGCTCACGCTTATAGGAAGGAAAGCGGTACTCTTAGTCGTATTGAAATTTCCGAGAGAGTGAAGAAAAAATAGTTATTTTTAGCTTGTCGACAAGCTATTTCCGTCTCCGTCTCTGCTCAGCCTGTCCAAATATCGAAAGTTTTGCTTTATATTTCGTGACCACTTCGAGCAGTTGATCTCGTCCACTTTCTATTCTTGCAGGTTGCGCAATTGTTACCATTTTCATCGAACAATCTAAAAATAACTCTTCAATGCGGCACCAACTATGATGCTCTGTGGTTCGAGATTTGATCGCCGGCCGCATACAATTCTATGCAGAAGATAGTTTTACGGGAGTACCTGCAGCCTTCAACATGTGGGCCGCGTTTGACTTAATAATCGGGGTTCTATTTTTAGCATACAGAAAGAAGTAGGAATGTAGGTGATTTGCAGCCATTTGTTGCAAAACAGAGCTGGTACCAATACGGTTTCGCCACTCGATAGATCTAGACCTTGATTTTTTTCAATTGACTATTTTTATCTTCGTAGCCTAAATAGTGCAGTATTACGAAACTCCGGTATCTCCGGTATCTCCAGTATCACTACTCCGGTATTGCAACCGGCGGCTATAGTTATTTTCATAATACCCCAGACAGTGTTTCGTAAAGGTAAAGTCTACAGCCAGAACTTGAGTTAAAGCATGATAGATACCATAAGTGTTACCATTTTCCACAGGATGGCAAGGTAGAGAGAGTACATTAACAACTTCTACCAAAATCTGTAAGTCCTTCACCTGCCTCTCCTATTGCTTGATATATACGTGGCGCAGTATAATACCT
Source organism: Meyerozyma carpophila (assembly GCA_030573695.1). NCBI lineage: Eukaryota > Fungi > Ascomycota > Pichiomycetes > Serinales > Debaryomycetaceae > Meyerozyma > Meyerozyma carpophila. The sequence continues at coordinate 386,642 of JAJMDS010000004.1, read as the reverse complement.
AGATTATTAATTGTTCTGATGCTATATAAACGAATTAGGAACCACCTAAAAACCTCAGTATGTCTTCATATATAGTAACTTCGATTCCTAGTTGGACTCCTAGATCAATTCCCACTCGCACGGTGCTCACTTCGGTAGCAGTCACCCACTCTTCGGCGTTGGCAAAGTCTCTATCGTCTGCAACTGCTCAATTGGCCACAGAGACACTCACGCAAAACATCCAGAGTCTTACATGGGTGGTAAGAGGTGCCCAAGCTTCTTTGACGGTGATTAGTGCTGAAAATGTTTTGGCAACAGCGACAGACTCTTCAGTACAAGCAAGGGCAACCCAGGCTATCTTCGACGCTACTTTGAACTTGAAAGAGCTCGTAGACGAGGAAAATTTATATGGGTATCACCTCAATGTTGGTGGAAATTACTTCTTTCTTGTCGTGTATGGAATCATCGCCGTTTACTTTTTATTGATGTGTACCATCTCACGATACCACTGGTTCAACATCACGTTCTTTATAGGTTACGGACTTGAGTTCGTGGGCTTCTTAGGACGAGTCAAAGCTATTCATGATGTAACCAGTACGAGCTGGTACATCGTGCAGTTCTTGTGCTTGACTATAGCACCAACTTTTATCATGGCGGGAATCTACTTCTTCTTGGCTCAGTTGACTGTGGTATACGGCCGCCAATTCTCGACGTTACGGCCCATGTGGTACTCATATCTCTTCATTTCATGCGACATTTTATCTCTCTTGATCCAAGCAGCGGGTGCTAGTATAGCTGCCGACACCTCTAACTCGCAAAAGATGGAAAATATCGGACTATACGTCGCTATAGGAGGTGTTTCATTTCAGCTTTTTGCCATGACCATTTTCATACTTTTTTGGTTCAATTTTTTCAGAAAAGTCTACTTTGCAAACAGCGGTGATACGGCCACCATGAATGCAACATTCAAGAACTACCTCAGGATGCTTTGGTCTACCGACAAGGCCTATAGCTTCCAAAAAGATGTGAGGGAACCGTCTTACACTTCGAAGTTTGCCGATATCAGAAGTAGGAAACTTATGAGATACTTCCCACTATATGTGTCGTTTTCTTTGGTTCTAGTCTACCTCAGGTGCGTGTACCGGATAGTGGAATTTTCTGTTGGGTTTTCTGGCTTCATCTTGAACCATGAAGCATTTTTGATGGTCTTCGATGCAATGATGATATCGCTTGCAGGCTGCATTTACGTGTGTTTCCATCCAGTGTGGGTTTTCGGAAGGCACAATATTCTCAAGCGAAAGCACATCAGTAAACGCAAGGATGAAGAGGAACCAAAAAGTGAGGATGAACTGATAAATGTTTTCGCAGACCCTACTTGAGATATGAACTTATGAGCAAGCAGTCTTTCTTATGTCTCTTTTAAACCATCATATTCCTCTAAGGTCAATTGTGCAATTGCTAGAACCCTCCTGTCATGTCTCTAATTTTATCCACCTCCTCTTGTAATGCCCGAAGGTCGTGGAGAATATCCGAGGTACTATTACTCTCAGTTTCCTGTTTGTAAAACGGCGGATTCGGCTGGTCTCCATTGATAGACACTTTAGGCGGCAAAGCGGGAGGTTGAGGTGAAGAAACCGAAGGAGATGCTCTTCGACGAGAAGGCGGCGGAGGCGGAGGTAATTGTCTTCCATTTTGCGATCTGTTTTTTAATGGTGATATCTGATCTTCACCGGTATTCCAGTTGGGAATTGGCGAGGAAAATGATCGATTTCGCCTAGCTGGAACGGGAGGAGGAGGAAGTGCACGCTCTGTTGATGTACCCAATTGAGCATTGCGAAGGGTATTGTCTATGGTGTTTCCAGTCATCTGATCAGTAAACGACTGCAATGAAACACGAGGAGCCGGGTCTTGTTTTTCAGTGGGATCAGGCGAGAAAAGCTGTGCCATTTGCTCAGGATTGGTCACCTGAGGATGGACATGCTGTTCTTCTTGGTTGCCATTGAGGCCATAGAGCTTTGCCATTTGAGCTGGTCCCGTCATATTAGGCTGGAGAAGCTGTGGCGTATGTCTTGATGGTGACGGGCTGAGCATATGGGCCATTTGCGCTGGTCCCGTCATGTTGGGCCTTAGCAAATTCTCCGAATGGCGATGCGGATGAATGGTAGATGGCACTCCATCTATGGATGCTGTGTCTACAGAATTGAGGTTCTGGAAATGGTTTATCTGGGGTTCCATGTCTCTCAATATCTGAGCCTCTTCCTCGTCTGTCTTTTTGGAGCTGAGGTTGTTCAACAATTGGTTCATTGGGAGAGAGTAGTCAAGGGGCTGGGGCAGGGGAGAGTGGCCCGGAGTCATCTGCGCCGAGTCATGGACATCGGTTACAATCTGGTCAGAAAACTTTACCGATTTTCGTTTTTTCGACGGCGTTTTTCGAGTATCGGGCCGCTCACCAGTGAGAATGAATTGGGTAAAGCTATCCAAGTCTAGCGGCTTATCCTGGTCCTGAGAAGATGGTGCCGTTACCCTGGTGTCCTCCTCTTCGTCGTTCTGGCGTTTCTTGGACAAAATGGAAGGCGGTGTAGGTACGGAAGATGGAAGGGTAATGAGCTTTCTGGAGGGCTCGGCCCCATTCAAGGTATGGGCAATGACCCTAAGCAATGCGAAAAACTCCCCGATGTTGATGGAGTATAGTATTTTATGGAATATGCGGTTGATATGGTTCTTTATCTCGACACTGATCTTGAAGTTGGCTAGAAAATTGTACACATCGTTCATACTAATGGTTCGAGTATTTGTTCGAGCAAGTATATCACTATACCACCTCATGTAGGTCTTGGACTCTTGCAAGGTGAGATCATGGGCCTGAAGTGAGAGCGGAATGCTGTGTTCTCCGGCGGAATCGTCCTCTTCATTGACTGTTCTTGAGTACGGAAGGTGGTCTGCCAGAGCAGTTGAGAGCGATTGGACTCTTGGCAGCGGCTGCTGGAGCAGAGGATTCGACCCGAATGACACCGGAGGGGCCGGAGAAGTCGAATCTGACGCCGGGGGAACATTCAACCAATTGAATCCTTCCATGGAAACAGTGTGATTTTTGGATGAAATTGAGGATGATGGAAAGTAAACTGGAGAGTTTTGTCCACTTTCTTGGTTTTCTACTGGGCGTGTACAATGCTGGGGACCACCTAGGGCTTGTTTATGTTGGGCGAATGTGGTTTGGTGGCAGTCGGTCGACGGTGTATGATCTCTCCTTCAACTGTCAATCTCAGCCGGCGCGCGCAGTTCCAAACCGATAGGAACGGCTACGACGATGAAGTTCCAATTGCGGAAGGGTAAGTCCAGCAGTGGGAAACCGGGCGGAGGAAATGCCCAGGCTGGAAAGAGCAGCGGTGGCTTTGCAAAAGAGGCTTTTTCCATCGACAGTGGGTCGGAAAGTGAGGACGAATTCACAGCGAGGATCGAGAGGAAACGACAAAAAGTAGAGGATAAGGTAGCCCAGGAAAGCCAGGATTGGGATTCGGTTACAGAGAGAGAGATCACAAAAGATTCTGGGTCTGAAGAGCCTCAGAAGTCTCAAGGCTCTAAATATATGGAAGGTATTCTCAATGCGAAGAAACAGCGAGAGAGAGACGAAGCTGAAAACCGCCAAAAATTGCTTGAAAAACAACTCAATCGTAATTCGGACATGGTGGTGTTCGAGAGTATCAAGTACAGGGAACACATGCTCGCTGGCACTGCCCCGATAAAGCACAGAGAGCGAACCGATACTTATGGGTCTCAGTCGCACAGCGATGGAATTTTACCAGTTTCTGAGCCCACTTCACAAGCTGCCCAGCTGCAATTGCTTGACATGGTCAAAGAAATGATCAAGTCCAAGGTTTCCCCGGAAGAACTACAGGCGTACAAAAAACGGTACTTTCAACGAATAGGGCAAAAAAGTTGAGTTCATCATCATTCACATAAATTAATTAAGGTATTCCGGTGTGTCGTCGGGTGCCATTGCTTCCTGGATGGCCACTGTATTTGCAATATTGCGGCTGTTCAAACCTGATCCTGTGTGGTTGGGAGTAGACTTGGCCCAATCTGGGTCCTCTTCGTCAATTCGAGGTGGTGCGGTTCCAGTGCCGTCACTGACGTTTGTTCCAGCCATGCGTTCAATTTCCTGGGCAGAAGGCATGAAAATGACTCTTGAGCCTGGAGACTTGGCCATGTTTTGCATGGCGTCCAAATACCTGATTTGCATGGCTGGTTTCGAAGCCAAAATATCAGCGGCCTTTCTCATCAATTTGGCACTTTCCACTTCAGCCTTGGCATTGATAATCTTACCCTCACCGATACGTTTGGCTTCGGCGGCCATGGACAACGACGCTTGCACCTTGGGAGGCAATTGCAAGTCCTTGATCAAAATAGACTCGATATTGACACCCCAGTCGAATGCGGTTTTGGCGATTATCAGCTCGATGCTATCGGCGATTTCCTCACGTTTTTCCACCACATCCTGCAACACACGGCAACCAATTACGTCTCTCAACGTGGTCTGAGTTCTTTCCACAATGGCCTCGTGGATGTTGGAGATGGAAAAGATGGCTTTCTGTGGATCAATGATGTTGTAGTACACCACTGAAGTGACGATCACACTGACATTATCCCTCGTAAAACAGCTTTGGGCAGGAATCTCCCTAATATTAACCTTGACATTGACCCTGACCAAAGATTCAGACCAGGTGTTGACGTACGAAAGTCCTGGTTCCACCGTACGAGACAATGCACCAAATCTCTGCACAAGGCCAACTTCACCCTGGTCCACCTTCTTGTAGGGGTTTTCACATAAGAAACAGAAGATACCACAGGTACCAAACATGGAACCAAGGGAAGTAATGAACTTTTGGTAAGAGTTTGGTTTAGGTGTGGGGTATTCTTTGGCGAAATTTTTCACCACCATCTCTGGTTTAAGGCTAGGTTCATTGCGGACAGGCTTGTACAGTTTATCAAATGAATCCAACGAGGGTTCCAATTGGGCTTGACTATGCGATTCTTCCATCATTGTAGCTTAAAAATAGACGGGCTAAGAGGGATTGGCCCACTTTATATACAGAAAACGCCAAGCCAACAATAACCCGCATGACGGTATATACGACGGGCGCATGCACGGCTGCACGGCAGTCATTACCAATCGCGATAACGAGCTGTACGAGGCTGACGCATAAAGCCTAACTGCGGTCATGTTTATGCACCTCACCAACGATAAAGCCTTAGCCGCATCGGACTGTGGGGCTCAGTTGGCCGATCGTGCATTCGAGGCACCACCTGAATGACGTCACATGACGAGATCTCAGGAACACCAATAGTCCACATCGGTTCACCATGGGGCCCGGCGCCGACCCCGCATAATCAATTGACTGCCATAATTCGTAAAGCTCAGTTCGATCTCAGCTGCATCTCAGCTGCGCCTTGGATGCGTCCCGTCCGACCTGAATTGACCCATGCTCGCATTGGTGTTATGGGTTCATTGCTCGCACGTGCAAAATTTCATAGGTCGAATCCTATCCAACAGTTTGCAATTGGCTACCAACATCAACATGGGTTACTTCATTCCGTCCAATAAACTTGGCAACTTGAAGTTGTACAAATACTCGTCGGAAGATCACTCGATCATCTCGAAATATGTCCTCAAAAAATGGTGGAACCATTTCGTCAAGATTTTCCCCATGTCGATGGCTCCCAATGTCATCACGTTGCTCGGGCTTATGTTTGTTATCGTCAATCTTTTTGCCGTGTTCTACTACTCGCCTTACTTGGACCAATCGCAGCCCAGATGGTGCTACTTTTTTTATGCTTTTGGCTTGTTCATGTACCAAACTTTTGATGGTTGCGACGGTTGCCATGCCCGTAATACTGGCCAAAGTGGTCCATTGGGCGAATTGTTCGACCATTCCATCGACGCCATCAACACCACTTTGGGGTCCATTGTGTTTGCCTCCGTGTTCAAAATGGGCTATGGAAAATTGACATTATTGACTCAATTTGCATCTGTCTGCAACTTTTACGCTTCCACCTGGGAAGAGTACCACACCCACACCTTGTTTCTCTCGTCTTTCAGCGGCCCCGTCGAGGGCATATTGATGATCTGTGCCGTATACATCATCACGGGGGTTTTGGGACCCGATATTTGGGACCTTCAGCTCTTGAACCTTGACTTGTCGTCGTTGAACATTGGCGTCCAACAAGTCACCATAGACGGCAAAACCGCTTGTGCAGTGCTTGGCTTGGGATCTCTCTACTTCAACATTGCTTCGGCAATGCACAACGTCCATAAAAAGTTCCTGGAAAAGAACAAGGACAACGAGGAAAAAGTGCAAACTAAAACCATGGAAGCTTTCCACGGATTATACCCATTCTTTGGCTACTACTTGAGTATCATGTTGTTGACCTGGGTGTACCCGGACTTCTTGTATACCCACGCCATGCCATTGATGTTGTCCATTGGCCTCACCATTGCGTTCTCGGTTGGCCGTATCATTTTGGCTCATTTAACCTTACAAAAGTTCCCCATGATCCAGCTCCCCATGTTTTTGCCAGTGGCCCAATTGTTTTTGACATCGTTCCTTGTGAACATCTACAACTATGACCAGGACGACGTGTTGCTTTGCGTCAGCTGGCTCGGGTTCGGCGTCACCTTGGGAGTCCACGGCATGTTCATCAACGAGATCATCTACGAGATCACCACCTACTTGGACATCTACGCCTTGTCCATCAAGCACAAGCGTGCGTGAACACTAGAATTCTTAGATCTGTTTTTTCTTAGCTACTACTTATGTACAAGCGTCATCATCAATCTTAAGCGGTCGCAACCTTCTTCTCGTCACCAAACGCAGACTCAGAACCAGGAGCCAACACATCCTGCGCAGACTGCTGCAATGACATTTCCTTCTCCATCTCTTGCAACTGGGTCTCAGCCAAGATGGCCAACGATAATGGAACTCCCAATAATAATGCCGATGAGGTCAATCCCCACAACAAGTTTCCTGATCTGTGAAGCGCGGAAATAACGTAGCTCTTGGCCACCTCGCTGGCATTCAAGATTTGTGTTCTGTTTTGAGGAGGAATAATGTCTTTCAAAGCCACCAATCTGTCGACCAAAGTCTCATTTTCGAGGTCGAAATCGTCTTCGATGTCAGAGTCGGAATCGCTGATTTCCGAGTCGCTGCCGGCCGAGTGAGCAAACGTCTGCTTCTCGGACGCGGTGAAATCGTTTGCGGTAGCGTCGTCAACTTGTGTCAATTTAACCATTCTCACTGGGTGTTAACGGGCAACTCTTGCTGTTCGGTGAGGTTACTAAAATTTGATGAAAGGCGCACGACTCTACTGCAGGTGGGAAAGTTGCAAAATGGCTGCAATGGTTACTATACATAAGTGTCGTCAATTTCAATGTCAAGCAGTGGAACCTTTGAGAAGTCGTACCCCAACTCCTCCATCTGCTTGGGGTAGTGGCGCATGTTGAAAAATTGCAAAAGTCCCCGAAGCGCTATTTCTTGTTCGTAAGCAGTGTTGAAGTCGCTCTCCAAGTCTTTTCCACTGAGCCAGTCGTCTTTGAGACTTAGGTCACATTTGAGGTATATAATCGAGATTACATCCATGTTGGATGCTTTCCATTTTCTTCCTTGATACGGAACCAATTTCTTGAGAATGTTGAGTATGGACGAATTTATGCCGTCATTTTCGTAGTTGGTAACTATAGCCTTTAGTACATCGGTTGGCTTCAATTCGTTGAGAACAAACACTCGTTGGCTCATATTGTCGATGAGAATCTCGTCGGCAATTTTCAACAAGTTGTCGATAGCTGCGCATGCGTTGTAGTTGAAAGTTTCCACTGTTCGTTCATTGGTGTTCTTGTCAAAGGGGATGTCACCCAACGGCACCTGATTGATGAATAGATACTGGCGATTGTTTACTTGTTTCTCAAGACAAACGTTAAAGAAATTGAACTCGGGAAGGTCGATTTGGGGATTCAAAAGCCGGTTCTGATAAACCCATATAGCCCCCGGTCGGTCAGTTTCCAGCTTTCGATTCTGAATATTGTTGTTGTCGAAGCAATTGTTCAAAAACTCAAACAACGCTTCAAAGTATTGCTGGTCGTACAACACAGATGTCAAGTGATGGCACTTTAAAATATGGCTCGCTTTGAGCCAAGATAAAAGAATATCAACTATGTCACTGATCGTTTTCAATGTGATTTCCTTCACGGCGATGATTTCCACCTCTTTCTGGATGTACATTTTCAACTTTTCAGGAGAGATGTCGTCGTAGTGTGCATCACCAGAGGTGGACTTGTTGAGCTCGAACTCGGCATAAGTCAACGGGTAGTCTATTTTGCTCACCTTGATGATTTCCACTAGAAGCAGAATAAAATCATAAAAATCGGCCAAGTTTTTTTCATAAAAGTCCTCGATGCGTAACAAAGAGTTGATTTCTTTGGTGTTTTCTGGGTACTTATCCAAAAGAGCAGGAGAGTACCTATATTTGTCTTCTGTTGTGGTGGTTGACTCTTCTGCAAAACCTCGCTCTTGCTTCATGAACCGCTGTCTCTCGTCCCAAAATTGCTGGCTGACCAAGTCTTCTCTAACAGCACTGCTGAAGATGTTGTATGCTTCATCTACAGCTTTTGGAGTGGCAGACTGGCCATCTGTCGGGTAGATAAACGGCATTCCTTGGTTGATTTGGTACAGCTTTCTGATCTTTTCTCCACCCGACATGAACTCTGAGGCGACCGATGGAGGAGTTGGTGTGGGAGTTGCAATGTGCACGGTTTGGGCAGGGAGCTGGGTCTGTGCCGTATGAGCTCTGTTTGGGCGTGGGTTCTCCAAAAGGTTAGATAAGGAGTTGGAGAAGGTATTCGCGGCCATGAAGAAGCCGTAATGATTTTCTATTGTGGGTTTCTTTCCCGTTTGCAGCAATGGATACAGTGGATATTTGTCCATCAAATTCTCTCGAATTGTGAAATACTGCAATGGCGAGCAAGTAAGTGCTTTGGAGTCTGGATCCACGTCAATTCCATGGATTTGGTTTAGGAATGAGGTTGTCGAGGCTAGGTGAGACTGGGTGCCGAATTGGAGGAGCATAAGGTCTTTGATTACTTTCAAGTAATTTCTCGTACGGTGCTGATGCCGACCTTGCTGGGAGACGAAGGAAAATAAATGGGACAAGATGCCGTGTTTGTGCATGGTTGTAGACATTTCTCTTGAGTATTTGGTAGCAGAATGCAAACTCGTTATTATGAGAAGGTATAGTATTGTAATCACCACGAACAAGGTATAATCATCAACTTTTGTTTCAGCAGCAATTCTCCTGACAGGAACTACAATAATCTCTGACATACCAAGATCGTGCAAATTTAGAACGTTCTTTTTCATGGATTCAGTTTGTTCGGAGATCGAAGCGCACTCGCGGTATTCGCCCAAGGCGAAATACAAGAGCGTCCTCCAAGTTTCCACACTTCCGATTGCTGAATCGGCCTTTAGTTCGTTACCAAGATTTTTAATGAGCTGCTGGAGCTCTTTTTGTGCCAATTTCTCTTTCTTTAACAGTTTTAGCTGCAATACATCGTAGTCGTGAGACACGAACCACTCAGATACCTGGGTTTCAAACTGTTCCAATTCCACCTTTTTGTAGGGCAAGTTGTTCTTTACGGTAACGGGAGGTTCTCTTCTTCCATTACTACTCTCCATCTCATCTGTGCCATCGTCGGCACCGTGAAACATGGCATTCTGATTCGCAATTTGCTCGGCACGAGCATTGAGTTTTTTCTGGAAAGCTTCATCTAGTGATTCCGCATTCAAGTGGATGCGTGTGTTAGCATCGGGATGGTCTATGAGCTGATCTTCCAATTGGTCTATCAGAACAGTGTCATTTTGCATCTTAGGCACATAGCTACAAGAAGGACAGATGCGCAAACCCACAAGAGTGCGGGACTGCACAGAGCCGGTGACAGCTGAATGAGGCAGAGATGAAAAACACCGTTTGGATGGGAGAAAAGCAGCTCTAATATCTACAGCATGCTGCAAGCATCAGCAGCAGCAACACCAAGAAGCCAATGTCCTTGCATATCTATACTTTTCATTGTTTGGGGTTGCCAGGCGTGTATGCAGTATATGCGGTCCCAGATCGAAGCGAAAATTGTCTTGCCGTACGAACGTTTTCCTACAACTTCCCTACACTTCATGACTGTATATCCATGAACAAAATTGAACAGGCATCAAACTTAAAAGTCAAGATCACTACTTTGTTGGACCAGACCACCACAGGCACCATCTATGCTACTGCCAGCAATCAACAGGTGATCGCCCTCAAAGTCAAGTCGACGAAAAGTGGCGAGCAAAGCTTCAAATTCATTAATACTGCATTCATAAAGTCTATCCAGGTGCTACCACCCTTTCCTTCCAAAAAGAACGGGTTTAATGCCCTGAAGGGTCAGCCAATTCTCTATCATCTCCCTATTGAAAAATTAGAACAATCGCTCAAAAAAGCATTAGAAGAAGTGCCAATTCTGCCACCACATGACGTGCCACGCCAGGAACGTAAGCCCGTTGCATCCAAGGTTTTCCGCCACTTGGCAGATGCGTTTGGCAAGAGTAATGTGAAATGGGATAACGACAAAATCGTCGTCAATGACAGAATCAGAGTATCTCGCCCGTTCACTCTTGGCAAGAACAACGTTGTCTCTCTTGTTCCCAACGCTAAGGATGACCTTACTAAAGTTCAGACCGTCATAAGGGAATTCTGGCTTACGCTCGACAATGAGAAGAAAGGCGGATAATAACTACGCATTGCATTTGCATTTCTCCAACCACAGCTACCTAATAAGTCACAATAAACCACTTTTAAGTTACTCTATCACTGTGTAGTAGCTTCATCGCTCTCTCCACGTTATCTCCAACGTGTCAAAGAGTTGTGAACCTCGAAAGTGGGTTCCCAAGTAGCCATCGAAGGAGTCCCACTTGAGAGAATACAGCTGGTTTGGTTCAAAATGCGGACAGAACCAGGTATAACAAGCTTCGGTGATAGTTAGTCGCAAGTCCAAAGTAGAAGAAACTTGGAGATGCGGTACATTTATGGTGGTAGTCGAGCCGTTCGTTCGAGATACATGGCACTTGAATAATTCCACCATTCCCTCCACTCCTTCGCAACCCGTTTTTCGAAACCGGTAAGTCTCAAGTTTTATGTCGAGGGGAATTCTTGCAGCTTTCACCATAATCGTTTCAATAGTTAGTGGTTGTTGGCTTAATGGCATCAAAATGTCATCAGTATTCTGCCGCTCTAAGAGAAAGCTATACCAGTAGCGCAAGTATCTTCGTTGTGACAAAATTGAAACACCATCTCCAAAATAGAGGTTCATGCGACGGGAAGTGAAAATATCATTGGCTTCTTGTGGGTGCAAAAGCCCGTCCTCAATGCTCTTATACATGATATAAGCACAAGCAATGGTCCCAGACCGGCCCTTTCCTGCTTTGCAATGTAGCACAGCTACATTTCGTGGGTCAGATTCCAAGTAGTTGTCGATACTTGCAACAAGCTTTATCATGATATTGAATGGGGGTGGTTGGTGATCAGGAAATGGGACATATTCGACTCTATTTTCAAAATCTTTCATTGGGTAGCCAGGACCTTCGCCTCGAAAGTTCCATATACGCCAGTGATTTTGTCCATTGGAGACATGTTTGTGGTTCAAAAAGTCACGTAAGTCAGTGGTAGTATATCGATACCATGATTTTCGATAAGAGTTTACGGGACCTGAACAGACAATTAATTGTGGGGTAATGTAGGATAAGTCCAACTTCAAGTCGAGTTGTGGAACACTATAAGTCCTCGTGGAGACAGTTGCTGCTTCTCGAAGTAACCACGACATTTAGAACAGGTGTAGGAACATGGTACAGATAGAGGAAAGTGCGAAATGGGTGCGAAATTTGTGCAAAACTAGCTACGATTCGAAGCGACATCGAGTACGAGACAAACACATATAGTCAAATTCCGTTCGGGAACTCTACCAACAAATATATACAACGGCCAAGTACACCCCGTAAAAGGTAGCATTGCATAACAAAGCCCTTAGCTTTGCTGCTGCATCATTGCCTGTTTCATGACTTCTTCGATCTTGAGAGCCAATACAGGGTCTTGCTTGATACGTCTTTGCATTTTGGTAGCCTCGGCAAAAGACGTGGCCTGGACTTTCTCTTCGATGGATCTGGCGAGTTTCGACGACTCTTCGAACAATACAATGGCTTCGTCAACATCTTCCTTTTGTAACTTGATCTGAGCCAAGGTAATTCTTGCGAGCTCCGACTTTGGATCCAAGGCACATGCCGTTGTGAGCAACTCTTCAGCTTCGTCGATTCTCTCCATGGACTCCCTTGAAATCAAACTGGCCTTGTTGATCAATGGGAGGGCACCAACAGAGTAGGTTGGTAATGCTTCTTGTAATCTGGCCGAGATTTCAAACTGTTTGCATGCCAAGTCGATTTCTCCACGATCAGCCAAAATCTCACCAAAGTAGTTGGGAACCTCAGGAGAAGTAGTGAACTTCAACTTGGCCTGGGTGAATTTCTCCTCAGCTTCCTTCACAGCACCGTTCTTATAAGTAATACAAGCCAATTGAATGTGAGCATACACGTTGTTTGGGTTCAACTCCATGGCCTTGGTGAAATTGTCCTTGGCCTTTTCCAAGTCACCAGTGAGGTAGTACAACTGGCCCAATTGATAGAATACATCGGGGCTCTTAGGATCCATGGCGGCAGCGGTGGAGAAGTCTTGAAGGGCTTCACCAAACGATGCCTTGTCAGCACTGATCAAAGCTCTGAACACGTAGGTTCTTGCTCTGGGCTGCAACTCGATGGCCTTTGCAATATCGGCAGCGGCGGCAGTTGGCTCGTTCTTCAAGAACTTCATAGCAGCAGAGTATTCCAAAGCTATGGCGGCCTTGGCAGCGTTCTCAGAGTTGGCATTCAACTCATCAACTTTATAAGCCTCCACAGCTTGGTTCACCAAAGTGTCAGCCGCTTCGTAGCCCTCGATGGTGTTGGCGTTCAAGTTGGAGATGGTGTCGTACAAGAACTTGTCGGCACCAGTAGACTCCTCGCTGATACCCTCGGGGTTGGTTTCAGGTGCAAAAGCTCCAAAGAACGACGAGATGGTGGAGGCAGAAGGCAATTCAGGAACCCTGTGCTTCAAGTCTTCTTCCACAATCTTGACGGCGTGTTTCTTCAACACTCTTTCCAAAACTTCCTCGACAGACTTGTTACTGAACCCGCCGTAGATGGTCAAAGCAGTCAAATCAAACATGGCCTCGGTGTAGTTTTCCAAGATTTCGTACGATGTGGCTCTTCTCAACACACACTTGGTGTAGTCTGGTTTCAATTTGATCGCTTCGGTGGTATCCTTGATGACATTTTCGTGGTCCTGAAGAGCGGCGTAACAAGCCGATCTGTTGGAGTAGAATACCGGGTCGTTCTTCAATTGCAAAGCAGCCGTGTAGTAGGCAATTCCGTTCTCGTAGTTCTTGCTCTTGAACTCGGTATTACCATCCTCCTTCAACGCCATAGCCCAGGCTTCGCGGTCCTTGGCCGAGAGGTTGCTAATGTCATTTTCGCTGATGTTGGGCAAGCCAGTTTTCGAGTCTACAGGGTAAATTTTGCTGGACCCGGCCGATGGGGTTGTGGTGCTCGAGCCATTGGAAGCTCCTGGCGATGGTTTTCCCTTCTTTTTTGATTTCTTCTTCTTCTTCTTTTTGTCTTCATCCTGCGAATCGGCGTGCTGGGTGTAATAGTAGTATGCACCAACAGCCGAAACACCAGCCAACGTTGTTACAGCTATAGCTGTTCTGTTTCTTACGAAAAAGCTTTCGGAAGCCATTATTGATGTAGCTGAAACCGCGTCCGCAACTTTAGGTTGTTCCTGTCGGTTCGCCTCTTGAATCAATTTTTCAACAGGGTGGTAGCAGCACGACTGTTTTGTGAGAGGCCGGGGAAAGTTGCACGTACCGGAATGGGTGCAAATAGGTGAGGTTTCATATCGTACGATGGTACGGTGTAGGAAGATAGGCGGGGTATTATTTATCTACATGTATGCATAGTGATACTGTTATACGAGATTTACGGTCATATAGTTTATGCATAGGTATGTCTTGTATGTCTTGTGCGTCTATGCGTCGGTATTGACATAGTATTGTTCATCTTGCTGGTACTGTCTCCTAGGTGTCCCGCCACTAGTGCTCTGGTTCATAACGTCATCGTAGGTTGGAAGTGGAGCACTCACAGACGAGTTTTGTTCGTACATTGGAGATGGGTCTTGTGGGGTCTGCTGCGATGCCGTCTGTGATGCCATTTGTGACTTGTCTGGCAAAGGTGGGGCTTCGGGACGTCTTGGTGTCTTTGGTGGAAGCGGTTCGCTTTCTGGACGCAGGGAATTTGCCATGCCTATTCCGCTCAACACCTTCATATTGGTGCATTGAAGATCCACATACCGCACCTTAGCGGCTACCTCTTGTTCGTTTCCAGGGTCCACCATTCTTTCGCTGGAAAAGCCAGCCACTACCAGCATGTCGTATTGGCGGGAGATATTGCAAGTTGTGAAAGAAGGTGAAAGTCGATCTGGCAAGATACAATTTTCGTAATACCTGGCGGGGATCTCGATCTCATATAGTTCTCGAGGACCATAGTTGGATGTCGTGGAAGACGATTTTTGTCTTGTAGCATTAGAAAAATCAAACTTGGCGTTGTGGAGAGCATTGTTGGCGATTGGGATCTTCTCGTCGTGACGAGAACGGTGTATTGTTTTCGAGTGGCCGTCAGACTCAAGCACAGAAATCGTGGTGATTGAGCGCAACTCCACCACAAGCCGCTGCATGAATATCACTCCGAGACCATTGGATTCTTCTGGGCGTCCGAATTTGGCGTTGTTAAAGTTATTTGGGTTGACAGACGTGACCAAGAATAGCTTGAACGAAGGCTTTTTTGTAGGAATCAAAAACGCAGGATGACGGAAGCGCACTTCAAAAGCAAACGGCACGTCCATCGAGTTAGCCGGGCGACTTGTCAGCGACGTGGTCCTGCCACTAGTCCCAGGGTCTAATAGTCTCGTGAAAAAGCCTCTTGGACGTGGATTGGGCGGCAATTGCTTGTCGCTGGGAATCACCACTCCATTCACGGAAGGAACCTTGTTTTTAAACACGATGTCTTTCCTCACGAAAACCTCCCTGTTGTCTTCGCGATGCTGGTTCAGACCCAAGACTTGGTTGTTCTCGTCCAAATCCAACGGAAGAAAGATGAACGGGTCGGTAGCCCGCAAGTTCATTTTGAGCAACGACGCTCGCTTGCATGTCACTTTGACAAAATACTTGATACTGGCAAAGTCACCAATGCCACTCAACGAAGGTGGAAGCTGGCCCACTATATGGTAGTCTGTTTGGTCCTTCTGTGGTTCCTGTGGACTTTGGGCTCCAGTAGCATTATTAATGTACAGGGTAGCAATGTTCCTAATGGTGTCTCTGTTAAAGTTGCCATTGTTGATGGAGAAGTCGAACCGTTGCGGATTGAACAGCACGGCGTTGGTGATGCCCAGAAGCTTCACACACGAGTTGTTGAGCGGGATCTTGAACTCAAAAGGATACTTATAGTTTCCAGGAGTCAAGGTGAACTCCTTGGCGTTGGAAACTTGTCGGACATTATCTGGCGGAAACACAACCATTGTATCATAAAGCACCTTGTGCTCGTCTTGTAGGCGCTTATCGCGCTCATTTCTATCTTTTCGGTCTCTTTTGTTCTTTCTTTCTCTCTTGGCTGATACTTTTGGAACCAAGAGCTCGGTTTTCGAGACACCTTCAAGTTTCACCAGAATGTTATTGACAGCAATTGACGAGGTCACAGCCAAGGTGACGGTGCCGCGGATCGTGTCATAGTTCGTGAACGTTCCCCCGGTAGATTGGCGGTCGATATCAACCCTGATATCATAGCCCATGATGTGATCTGTGGAGTGTACATAAGTGATGAAACTCCGGTTTGGCGGTGTGCCGTACACCCCCTGCACACAACCCGCCCCCAGCGCAAACGGCGATGAAATGTTAAAGTCCACTTTTAGACTGTTCCCCCGAACTCAATTCAGAACTTTCACCACCACAAGAATTATGTCTGCTCTCCAAACCACCCAGATCGAGATTTTGCAGGAAGGCGATGGCAAGACTTATGCCAAGCCTGGAGACTTGGTCACCATCCACTACACTGGAACCTTGGAAAACGGTAAAAAATTCGATTCTTCCCGTGACAGAGGAAAGCCATTTCAATGCACCATTGGCGTTGGCCAGGTGATTGTTGGATGGGACACTGGAATTCCCAAGTTGTCTGTTGGAACCCGTGCCAAATTGACCATTCCTAGCCACGAGGCTTACGGACCAAGAGGTGTGGGTCCAATTCCAGCCAACTCCACCTTGCTTTTTGATGTGGAATTGTTGAAGGTGAACTAAGTGGGTTGGTAGATAATGCGTGGTAATGATGATTGTGAATTAAATTGTCAATTGTGACGTTGACGAGCAATGTCATTATCTGTTCTGTTATGTACGCTTTCAATAAGAAGTCCCGCTTTGTTTTATCCATTTTAGACTCTTATTCACCACTCTGGCTTTTCTCGTGACTGCTAACGTAGGCAAAAACACCTTGAAATGTACATCATAAACCTTGAATCGAGGCAAGTCGACCGTCTCGCTCTCATTGCTGCACCGGCAGTGATACACCATCGTATGGCGGTTGAATGGTAGCACGGGAAACGCTGGCAATTCTAGTGGTAGCGTATTGCGAGCATCAGAAACGTCCCAGCTTGTCCCATCGGTTGTCTCATTTGGTGCCAACAGGGTAGTGAAGGTGAAGATTCTCGGGGTGGGGTTCTCCAAAATGTACTTGAGTTTCACACTCTGAGCGTCTTCTTCTTCAACTTCTAACAACACTCGTGGGTCAGAAAGAGGAAGAGCAATTTCCCATTCTTCGCTTTCAAACACATTTGTTCTCTGATGCTGGCCCGGCCGTCTCCATTCAATCACCACTGAAGTGCTCACCAGCACGTTCCGATGAGATCCACTCTTGCTTCGACTGGTAAAGAGTTGAGACATCGTAGCGCCGTTCTTCTCGGTATCTCCTACTTTTTCGATGTTCACCTCCTGGTTTTTGGTCCGAATGTTGAAGGTAGTCTTGACTATTTCGGGAAGCTGGCCATCAAAGCAGTCTTCCACAGGTGCCAACCGCAAGCTTCCCTGCCAAAGACGAGTGACAATTGGCATTGACGTGGGCAGCGCTTCCTCCCCATCCAGAACTACGAATGGACAAGGCATGTCACTGATACCTTCATCTCTGTAGCGAGGAAATACGCTGAAACCACATCGTAATGGCTTGTTGATAATAGGATACACAAACAGTGCTGTGTCGTAAACGGCAATTTCTGCGTCTTCTTCTTCGGAAGTGACTTCTGCCTGTAAATCTTGTACCCAGGTTTGCATTGAAATGTTCAATCGGTACGATTTGGAGTCGAGACTGGGCCCATTGGGACGAGTGTGTAAGGCGATATTTAGCTTGTGCTCTTCGGAACCATTTTTGCCCGAAAGGCTATCCAATGACAAATACTCATCGTCTTTCAAATCATCCCAATTCACCTGGGTGGTGATGAACTCCTTTTCGCCGTCTAGTCCTCCTATTATGTCGACTTTTGCAGACAACTGTACTTTGCCGTAGCCGATTTTGTTCTCGCCTATCAATTCGTGAGCAATGTTGAATGGAATAGTGACTCTTTCTCCAAAGACAATGCTCTTGATATTTGTCGGTTGGGTGCTTACACTCACTTTGGGCTTCAATGGAGTGACTCTTGCCATGTATGGAGGATCATGGTGAAGTCTTATAGGGATTCGCTTGGCAACTTTGCTATCGTCCTCGTTTACATAAACCCAATCATGGTGCCATCTTTCGGGCAGCAGCTGAGGAGCATCGATTGTTATCAGCTTGTCTTGGACGATCTTCACTGAACCACTTTCATTAGATATCTCCAATTGAACATCAACGGAACTGACAATGTACGTACCCGCACGCTGACAGGGCTGAAATACCTGGATAACTTTTGGCATGTTCGTATTGTTGACAGTCAAATCCGCCTGTCCCTGTAAAGTTCCGTCCCCATCCTTTAACTCTGGTTTCATGGGACAGACGCCCGCAGTGCTGCCAGGAGCATGTGTAAGGACAACTTTCTTCAAGTTTCCTTTTCCTTGGCCGTCTATCTTTTGGTAATTTACAGAAAGGGAGTTGATGGTCAACGATAATTTTTCGTCAACACTCAAAATATCCTTTAGTTTTGCAATGTCAAAAAGTGGTTTGATTGAGATTTGAGTTCCTAATGGCTCAAGCACGCCTAATGATCTCGAGTTCAGATCTTTGAAACACAAAATACCCACGTTTATCACTTCATAGTCTTTAGCGAGCTCAATACTGTTCATGGGGATCTTCTTAGTATGAAACGAAGGCTTTGAAACGCTATTCATGCTAGCTGCTCGAATAGCGGTAGCAACCAACTTTTCCGTATTGTTCCTCGATTCGTATTCTTTCATGAGCTTTGAAACTAATGCTGAATCAAGACTTGACCAATTCGCATTGCGGTCACTATATGAGAAGCACGATTCATAATATTGCACTGCCTTGTCGCCCTTGGGTAAAAGCTTCTCGAATGTCTGAGCGAGTTCCCAGTCGAGATATTGAATAAAACCAGTACTTGGTTTCTTATTAAGTGCGCCAGATATTGCTTCTGAATCATTCTTAAACGAATTCGAGGCTTGTTCAAGAAGTTCGGCTCGATGGATGGAATCGTCATTTAGCAAGCTCGCTGCTTTCATGAAAATAAGCCCCGGGTGTGAGTATACATCGTAGTAGTCTCCGTCGAAAAACTGAAATCCTCCAAAGAACGGCATTGTGGGGAGCTTATTTTTCGTTTTCTTTGCTTGCTTAGCGTCGTTTTGGTTCAAAATCGAAGGTGGTACCGTAGACATTAATTCTGCTAGCCATTCATACTGAGTTGAGAGCCATTTTTGGCGGCTCGAACCCAAGACGTCGGTGACATTGACGACATGAGCGGTGTGTTTTTTGAGCGCTACAATGGGTTTTTCAACAGAGAGATAGCCACGCACAATATGAAAGGCAACTGTATCTATGAGGTTTTGAAACTGAAGCATGAGTTCCTTATCGTGGTCGGAAAGCTCACTTATAATGCTGGTGGGAAAGTTTTCATCGAGAAGTTCGATTAGGTTTTGATATGCGGTTTCGAAAGTAGAGAGTGTGGGTTCCATATTGTGAGGGCTAATGAATTCGTTAATGATGGCCTCCTTGATGAGGTTCCGGGTCTCGAGAAATCTGGGTGTTAACGTTATCTTTGTGTCGATCTCGGTAGCTTCTGCGAGAGTATAGTACTTCTTATGACGTTGCTTGATTCGATGCTGTATATCGGAGTAAAAAGACGAGGCAGTCGTCTTGATGGTGCTGGTTATCGTTGCGACTATAGTTTCTGAATCTTTGTGCAAATTAGCCGAGTCTTCAAGCTGGTACAAATCGGTTTTCGAAATGTTCGCTTCCACACGAATGGAGTTCAACCTATCGTCTTCGATATTTTTGCCAACAACAATCACCACAAGACGAATGCGTGAAGGAGTATACACTGCTTTCATATCCTTCAAACGTTGTTCAAGGTCGTTGTTGTCCTCGATAATACAAACGACTGCAAACGGATGCTTTTCATAGTACTTTCGGAACCAGTTTTGGGAAAGAATTCCGTTGGGAAAAAGGTCAGATTTGGGATTAAACGGCGAGAATATCAGGTGACCGTCGCTTTCGGTCACAAATTCGTCATATACGCCTTGCTGGTGATAATACTTGATTATATACTTGAGACTCAGCAATCGGTTTTTCAAGATGGAATTGTCCCACACACATGAGCCCAAGTCGTACTGAGAAAATGCGTCGTTTAAGGTGTCCACCACTGTGCTGCTCGCGGTGGAATGTACCACAATCAATGGCGAAGCTTGGCGGAAGAAAACCAGATCGTAATTATCCATACTCTGCACGCGGGTAGAAACGGTATTCACCTCAACTATGTAGGTGTGGGTGCACTGGTGCCCAGATTACCATAATCTTCGCGAGATATGAGTGAAAAACCTTAGATATGTCAGATCCGATCAATGCCAACCCCACGGTTATTGACACGTCCCAGTTGCCCACACGGCTCGGAAAGGGCTCCCAGGAGCTCAAGCCGTGTGACAAACTAGTACTGAAGATTTTGAACTTGTCGTTGTTGAAACCAAGCGATGAGTCAGCACGTAGCAATGACCAAGTACCTGATTTAATGTCTGATGTGGAGTCAGAATCTACAGAAGACGAGTTGGAAGGTCCCAGCAACGAGGGTATAGACTCTCAGGAGATTTTCGACTTGATTTCGACGATTTCGGACCCAGAGCACCCTTTGACACTTGCACAACTCGCCGTGGTCAACCTTGAAGATATACAAGTTTCCGATATTCCTGGAGCCATTTCTGAGGTTTTGGTGAAGATCACACCTACAATCACACATTGCTCGCTTGCCACCTTGATTGGCTTGGGGATAAGAGTTCGTTTAGAACGCAGTTTACCACCTCGGTTTCGCATCAAAATCTTGATTAAAGAAGGCACCCATCAGTCTGAAAACCAAGTGAACAAGCAACTTAATGATAAGGAGCGAGTGGCTGCGGCGTGTGAAAATGAGCAGTTGTTGGGGGTGATTCTGCAGATGCTTAGCACTTGTAAGTGAGACAAAAACTACGCTCGAACGCCGGTTATTTGAGAGTGGTATAAATACATATAGTACAGAATTAACATTAACATTTTCTTGACATTTCACGGGCTTTCGACACGGAACATGAAGTGGTTAAGTGGTAGATGTCAACAACCACCATTCGTAACACATACATCTTGACGAACTCGAGAAATCGTATGATCGCTCCAATGTTGGCGGTTCTTTCCGACAAGATGAGATAGTTCTCCACTAGTTCTTTTGTGCGCAACAACTGGGAGTAGTATTCATACTTGTCACGCTGGTTCTCCTGGCGCTGCGCCGGCGACAACGCCACGGGCGAAGGCTGTTGGTACAGGTATACCCGATTTTCATCGATGGGTGTGGAGGGAAGAGTGGTGCTTGTTCTGCGTCTCGAGACATTGGAATGCGACGTCATGGTGGTACTGACGCTATTTCTGTTGCTGGCGACGCTGCTGTTCCTGTTTGTGGCCAGGTACAGGCTGCGGGAGCTGTTGGTGAAGCTATTGGGCGACGATATTACCGAAGAAAACGAGCTGTACAGATCTCGCGTTTTCTTGATTTTGTTGTACAACTTTGATTTCTGAAGGAACCCTTGTTTCTTCACGAGCTCGGGCTCGTCTGGAGACGACGGCAGGTGCTGGCCGTTGCCATTGAGGGTTGGTTCGTTCGTGTTTCCCAAAAACATCAGAAACCGCTTGCGCAGACCGGTACCGGGACTACGCTTAATATTGGAGTTGCGCACCGAATTCTGCGACGATTGGTTGGACCTGGTTCGTATCACCGGCGACGAACCCAACGTCGACTCTTCGCCAAATTCGTTGTCTTCGTCTTCTTCCTGGAGCGACATGGGCTGCGATGTATATATGGGTTCGGTGTCGATGGACTGGGGTAGTTCCAAAAAACTGTAGGCAGAGATGATCTTCTCGTAGTATGTCAACACCCCGTCGTCAGCAAACAACGAGTCGTCGCTGCTGGAAGTTGCCCGCAAGTATTCATTTTCAAGCATATTGTTGATATCTTCAAGAATGGGTGTCTTCGCTTTCACGTCTTTTATGGTGACATCGTCTCGAAGCCAGGCATCCGGCGCAATGGCTATGTCTGGGAGAATCTCCGTAACGTTTCTTCGAGACTCAGCCTCATCTTTGGACCGTTTAGTGGGTTTTTGACTGTCTAATATCTTCATCTTATCCGGCAAGTTGAGAGCTCTGGATAAGAATAATGGTATGTGTTCATAGTTTCTCGCCTCAAAAGGAATGCCGAGAGACAACGCGTCGAACCGCATCGCGACCTCGGACTCCACCATGGTCATAATTATTTGGAATTAGTTTCTGTTGTAGTTATATTGACGCTGCGGCTGAACAATGCGCTTGCCAGCGACACAAACCTGTGGTAAGACGCCTAAGGTCACGTGCCCTGTCATGTGAAAAAATGGCAGTAGTGCTGGTATGTGTGAGATGAACAGAGAACAATTCACTACAGAACAGTTTACTACATAGCCATTTATCTTATAATTCATCTTTCGATTCACTTCGTCATTTTGCACTAATATCATACTGCACTTTCCATTCCTGCATATTGCGCCGTGCAGAGCGGTCGAATTTAATTGCTAGCCGCGATAACCACAACATACTGCCATAAAGGAGCCGTTACGAATTACGAAAAAGTACACGAAACGTACTAAAAGTACAAAAAAGAACAAGACCTCACATAGACCGCTTCTCTAAAATACACTTGGCAAATGTTCCAATCGGGCCGACCCAAGTTCAGCTTGGACCTCACCATAAAGGAGCTCTCCAATATTCCTCAGATAAAAGGCTCCTGTTATGTGGATATTCAAATCCGGGAGAGCCCGGGAATGAAGTCTTTTCCCACGTTCAAACACAAGACTTTACACCATATAAACCCAGGGACCGATGGCGAGTCCAAATCCCCATCGCAGCCTGAAGAATCGCAAACTTCAGTTTCGTCAAATCTGATTTCCGTTCATACTGCAAACAAACATATCCATAACTTCAAGTGTGCATTTAACTACAATCTCCGATGCAACTTGCGGTTCCCGTTCAACAAAAAAGAAAATTTGGTTGGAAACAAATACCTCATGATGAAAGTATACTACGTGGATGATTCTCATGATTCGAATATTGGCCACCACGCTACCGAGTTAGGCCGTTTGGAATTGAACTTATCGGAGTATTTGAACTTTGATCAAGCCACAACCTCAAAGTACTTGCTTCAAAATTCCAAAGTGAACTCAATCATGACGTTGGTGGTGTTCCTTGATGAACTTCCTGCCGACTACGACTTCCACACCCAGCTCCAAATCACCGACAATGCATCTTCCGCCACTTCTAGCCGAACATCCACTCAGGTGAACCGTGGAGCAACGAAAAAGAAGCTGTTTAATGTACCGCAGTTTGAAAAGAATAAGGTTTTCGGTGGTTTCAATGGAGTATTGGGCAGTCAAACAAATGGCAAAGCCTCTGCTAGGTCAAGTGCTCTGGAGACGTCGTCGGTTAATAGTGACAGCGATGAAAAACCGGAACGGAGCTGTCGAAGAAAATCGGGAAATCGTGGTGGTGAGCTGCATAAAGAAACACGGTCGAAGAATGAGGAATCTCAGGTAACCGACAAGGGAACATTCATGATGGACCCGACTATCAGTAACCTTTACAAGAAGATTTTGGAATCCACTTGGGATCCCGAGCTCCATAAACTTTTACAATTTGACCCCGAAATGTGTATCGAGGATATCTTCAAAAACGGCGGGAACGGCTGGAACCAGTACTTGTCGCAGAACTTTGGCACATGGGAGGGTGACGAGCATGAGGGCGATGAGGACTATTATACCGTGAACGGGTTGATTGACGAACCCAAGTACAGAGATGATCTAAAAAGCTGGAATGTCGACGTGAACAAGGTGCTTTCCAAGTAGTTGATAGCCAGTATATGACGAGTGACGAAAACATTGTAAGATTTACAAATTCTTACATGCTATAGCGTTTTATGGCATTAATATATTACAAACCGTCCTATAATTTTCCCCCATTGGATGTAGAATGCTGTTGTTGGTTGTTGTGGCGACGATTGTGCTGGTTGTTATATCCGCCGTTTCGGTTAGGGCCGTGGCCTCTTCTATTGGAATTGAAGTTGGAGCCGCCGCCTCTTCTCTTTTGGGTTCTGTTACGTTGTTCCATGTTGATGAGATTTTGTTCCTTGGCATGGTCCATGATTTCATCTGGCATTCTCATGTATTTAATGTGCATGCCCTTGATATAGATTTCTGGAAGTTTCAAGAATTCCTCACCATTGGCGGACGACTGAATGACATCTTTCAACGTCAAATTCATCCAAGAATCGCAGTTCAAAAGAACACCATTTAACGTTTCGCCGTTCTTTAGTTCAACCAATATGGGCAGGTTTTTCGCCGCTGTTAACAAATACAAAGGTAACTGGGTTAGTTTTGAGGCTTCAGCAGGGCAGAATTACGAGCAACTTACCATAGCTGCGATGATGAATTCAAGGACCGTCGAGTTAGTTCACCTCAATCGCCGGTTGCGGCACGACACTTTTGAGCAGTTGCGCAGACAAAATTCTGGAGTCGAAATTGTTGCTCACACTTTATCTCTCATTTTATTACTATGTTATATACCAAAAACACTTAGGCATCTTCGACGTCAGTCGGGGGCACGGAATTTCCTCTCAATGTCAACGGATAGTGATCATTTTCATCTTCATCGTCATCTTGCTCGTAGCCGCCCAATTTGAACCCAATGTAGTCCTCAGAATCAAAGTGCTGCGCAGCCTCTTGCAAAGATCCCAAATCGCCCGGGGTCATGATACCCACCTTGCCTCGTGGCGAGCCTGGAACAGACAATGGTCTGGTGAGCTTGAGGTTTTCGGTGTTGTTGAATGGGTTGGCTCCGTTCTTGAACTTGTCGGGATATGCTCTCTTCAACGACAATTGTCTCGCCTTGATATATTCCAACCCCATACGCTTCCAGTCCAACAAGTCGGACAACCGCTCGGTACGGTTCCGCTGGTTGATTCTCTGCCGTCTTGTCTTCATGGAAAAGTCGTACATACAATCGGCCAATTGGTTGATCGATTCATCCACCGACTTCATTCTTCTGTCGACGATGTAAATTCCGTAGTCGGAGGTGTTTTCGATTAAATCTTCCATATAGCACCCGAATCCTGACAAGTTGGTGGTGATGGAAGGAACTCCCATGACCGTACATTCGGCTGGAGTGTAGCCCCATGGTTCATAGTACGATGGGAACACACCCAAGTGGCATCCTCTGACAAATTCGTCATAGTCCAACGACAAAATAGGGTTGTTTGCGTTCAAAAATTCTGGATGAAAGATGATTTTCACTCTGTCTTCCGGTTTGTTGAACAACTGTACTCTTCTAATGTGGTTCAAAACGGGGTCCGAAGCATCGTCAGCCATATTATGGGTGACAATTGGAGGGAGCCCGTCTCTCTTCAAAGCAAAAATACGTCTTTTCAACAAAACCCGGTCAGCCGGCTTAATCAATTCGTCAATTGAGGGCACCTCCTTTCCTTGTGTAGTAGCGATCGAATTGTCGTTGGGGAATCTCGCACAGTGCTCGAACAATCTCTCGCCAACTTTCTTTTGAACTTCTTCAATTGTGCTTTCCAACTGCTTGATTACAGCCTGGCCCTTCAACGTCTCCACCGTGTACGAGTGAGACTTTCCAGGCATGATGATGAAGGCAACAACCGTGGTTTTCGACCCAGACTCTTTCAAGCGATGGTTCAATCTGGCCAATGCCTCAATGAAAAAATCGCAACCTTTGTTTCTAAACTCGTATCTTCCAGCAATGAAAAAGTACAAGGTATTGTCCAAATCAAAGTCGTAGTTGCCGTAAAAGTGGCCCTTGACAAACTCGTTGATTTTGGCCTTTTTGAGGGCATGCAAGTTCTGGAACTCGTGCACCGCCTGGAACTTGACCACATTCAACCCATTGGGAAGAACCCCATCTGGCTTTCTCTTCAACAAATGCTCCGACTCGTAGGCGGTGATGTGCGATACTGTGGTGAACACATCAGCCGAGTGGGTTGCTGCTCTTTCAATACAGTAACGGTGGTAAATGCCTCGTTTTCCCGCTTCGGCGTCGACGTCAAAGTTGGCCAAATTGTTGTAGAAATCGGTGGAACCAGCACACAAGTACCGGCCCAAGAGAGTAGCATGGGTGGTGAAGATGGTGGTGACGTCAATTCTTCTCTTTCTGCACAACGGCAACGCCACGCCTGCCAACCATTCGTGACAGTGGCAGATAACCGCCCGCTCCTGGTCGTGATAAACCAACTCTCCCAAAAACCACGCAACCAAGTATCCCAACAAGATGGCGTCGTTGCTCTCCAGGTCATGGTCCGGGGTGGGGATTCCCGCAAGGTTCCACAAGTCCGACTTCCATTCGTTGAGATGATGGCCGGCCGAATGAATATCGAAAAGAAGCACCCGGGGAGCACCTTCGATCAACCACCGGCCATAGAGCCACTTGATGCCTCGCTCGCTCATGGAGTCGAGAGCCGCCTTGATTTTGGCGTCTTTCACCGGCAATTCTTCGACTTCAATTTGCGCCGAACTGTAGTTCAATGGTCCAATTAATGTGTATCTTTCTCGATATTCTGCCACGGTGATGGGAGCTTTCGACTTGAGCACCGAGTAAATGCCTCCCACCTTGTGGGCGACCTCGGTGGCCACCTCGAAAAGAAGATGGCTGCTGATATCTCTGGTCATTTTGTGGAAAAATCGTGGTAGAAATTACGGTTGCGAAGGGGATTTTCTTCACGAGTCAATGACGGTTCAGAAACAGCAAAACGTATCGCAACTAAGTTCTGGTGCACGGAAGTGGGATGTGGCACAAATTTCAGCGGAAAAAGCCCTTCTTGTTACAGATTTATAGCCGTCCCGTCCAGTGGTCACCAGTAAGTGGGGGGTCCGCCAGCAATATGGGGAGAGTTCGGGCAGTATGCAGGAATGACACAAAGATTGTTTCGGGGCGCCCCAGTGCCGCATGCGGGCACAAAGCTGACGGCACATCGGACTTTCGGAGATTTTGAAGCATGCCACTTGTGGCCTGTTTTATCGTGTTTTCTCGTGGCGGGTTTCTCGGCCGACAAAAACGGGAACATGAACCCGCTGGACGGTGGTTCATCCCCGGCCATCTTCCCTGCATGGGGATTATGTGGGGAAGCATGCGGGGACATTTTTCGCCAGCTCCCCTCCGCTATCTTCAGTGGGGTAAATAGTGACGTGCGGAAGAATCGATGGGGGCTTAAAATGGTCTGGCATTGCAATTGAGCGATGAGAATGGATTGGAGGTCAGTTTGGCAATGCATAAATGCTGTCCGAATTGCACACCATTCCCGCTGTCACTTTTTCAATTTCCACTATCATTTTTCATTGTCCACGACCAATTCACTCTCTTTTTCACATTTTCACTTTTTGCAGCCGCCCATCTCAGATACGATTATATGTATTTGGTATATGCTAATTTTCGTCGCTGTCATCCAGTCCCTCTTCTTCATCCTTAAATACTCCGTTCATCTTCTTTTCCGGTACGATCCACCCTTCCTCATCCGATTCCTCCTCTCCATTCATGTCGTCGTCGTCGTCGTCGTCGTCTTCCTCTTCACTTTCTCCCTCTTCCATCGATCCATTCTCAGTCTCTTCAATGGCCTGGGCAGATTGCAAGTACGACGCCAAGTGACCGTTTCTCTTGGATGTGTCAACGACATCTTTGGCAATTCTGTTGAGAAACCGCTGTAAAAGCCGTATCGAGCTGGCAAATTGATGCTTGTTGCTCGAAAGGTACTTTCCGTGGCTCGTCAAAAGACACTGGATCCACTTGACATTGAACTCCAAGTGAGGCGACTCCATTGCTATGCTGCCAATAAAGTTGAGAATCCGGTCCAAGTAGACAACGGGTAAATCTTCGCTCACCAACTGAATATCTTTGACCGGAACAGACTCGTACACTCGTTGGATGAGGTAGTGTTCGTTAAGTCTGAACGCCATAACTAACGCAGTGAGGTATTCCTTTTCGCCAAGCGACTCTATGGTTGCTTCCGGGGTGATATCGACATCCAAATCGAAAGGATCAAAGATCAACGAGTCGTCAACCGAATACACCAAGAGTCCCTCGGTAGAAGAAGCGGTAAATGCTGAAGCAGTGGGTGAAAAAGAAACCGAAGTGACCCGTATTTGCGGCCTGACGTTTCTGGCACTGGGATCTCCGCGGTGAGACCCAGGAAGACTGGTGTCAATACGGTCCTCCAAATCACTATTTTCACCATCACGATCAATCAAATCGATAGCACCAGCTTCCGTCATTCGCTTACTGTTCAACTGCTGGAGGGTTCCGTTGAACTGCATGTTCTGAGAAACCGTGAATCTCTTCAAGAGTACCTCGTTGGAAATATCGTAGAGACACAAGGAGTTGTTGTTTCCACCTGCAACCAAACTGAGCCCGTCGAAGGAATAATCAATGGTACTGAAATATGTTGCACGGGCGGAGTTTTTGGCTTCGAATCTGTCCTCCAAATGTCTTCCCTTCAAAATATCTTTTCTGGCGTCGATCAAGTGCAACTGCTTGGCGTCCTCGATATCAAAAATGGTGATATGACCATCCAAGGTGGTTACGGCAACTTCTTTGGAGTCGGGACGCATGCATATCCCCAACACATCCGATTGAACTTCTATGGGTTCAACACTCTGGGTGCGTCCAAATATACTCCAGATACGTACAGTTCTGTCCCATGATGCCGATGCCAAAACAGAGTTTTCGCTGCCGAAAGCAAGGCACGAAACAGGTCCTTCGTGGCCAGAAAGCGAATCGAGCAATTGAGCCGTTTGCACAGACCACACGAAAATCTCAAATGTATCTTGCGATCCAGCAACCACTACTTCTCCACTTGGATCCACTGCCAAGCAATTGAACTGTACTCTCTCGGTGGCTGTGAACGTTCTGAAATTACGGAACCTTATTAAATCCCAAGCCCTTACCGTCCCGTCAAGCGAAGAAGAAAAAAGAACCTGCCCCTTTTTGGCAAAGTTTAGCCCTGTGACTGCTGCTGTGTGTTCCTGTAACGTCACCAAGCAGAATCCCGAAACAACGTCCCATACTTTTATTTTACCATCGTCGGAGGCAGATACAACACGAGAGCCATCGGGCGAGTAGCACACACAATTTGTGGAGTCAAAGTGGCCTTGCTGTTTGAGAATATATGACTCGGATTGCCATTCATACACAAGAAGCTGGCCTAAGGTTGAGGACCCAAAGGCGAGCCATTCGCCTGACTTATTAATATTTACAGTGTTGACGGCGTTCTGGCCCATGCTGAGTTTTTGGATCAAATTAAATTCCGGAAGCTCGTAGATACGAAACTCACCATTGGTGAATCCCACAACCATGATATTGGATTCTGGGTGGAAAGTGGCACATCTGAGGTTGGCATCGGCATAAAAGAATGATTTTGCAGTAATGCGCCAGCTCATAGGTTTGGTCTCTTCGTCCATATTCTCGTCTTCCTCATCTTCGCTCTCTTCGTCAGGCAGCTCTGATGGCCTTTCTGTGTATTCCCATTTGAAAAGGGCACCATCTTTGCTCACTGTGTAGATGATTTCTTGGGTTGCGTTGAAAAATGCCTTGATTACATAGTCCCTGTGGCCAGCCAATGTCATCGCCACATCTTTTTCCTCTGAACGAAGCGAGAAAATTTTCGTAGTCAAGTCCTTGGATGTGGAAACGAAGAACCGGGAGTCATTGGACCAAGTAACCGAGGTAACATCAGCGTAATGGCCGGCGTAAGTACGATGTTTTACAAACGGAGCGAACTGTCGATCTTCGGTGAAATCTGGTGTCTTCCACGTTTGAATAAATCTGCCGGATGCTACGGCAAAGTAATGGCCGTCAGGACTGAATTGCAAGTCTGATACTTTGTCTTTGAAATTAAAGTGATGAAGCACGGTTCTCGCCACGTTATTGACCAAAATGGCCCGTCCATCCTCGTCCACCGAGAAAAGCAACGTCCCGTTCTTATTCAATGCTATGCGGGCGATATTCTTGCGGTGTTCGTAGTCAAAAGTGAATGATTTATTGTTGACCAAATCGAAACATGTGACTCTGTTTCCCACCGGACTGTAGAGCTTGGTGCCATCATCACTGTACACGATATTCCCCTGTCTGTAGACCGTTCCTAGGAGGTTAGAGAATTTGAAGTCAGACTTCATCTCAGTTTATGCAGTGGTAGTCTATTTGCAGATGGAGTTTGAGATGGGCATCTCAAAAAAATTCCAGACATTTTCTCGCGCGCACGAAGTGCGCTAACTTCGCAATATCAACGGTGACAATCAACAGCCATGAGTGGGTTAAGTAGTCGGGTGAAGAGCATGAAGTTCATGCAGCAGGTTGGTCCTGCTGGTCTG
Source organism: Meyerozyma carpophila (assembly GCA_030573695.1). NCBI lineage: Eukaryota > Fungi > Ascomycota > Pichiomycetes > Serinales > Debaryomycetaceae > Meyerozyma > Meyerozyma carpophila. The sequence goes on along the minus strand of JAJMDS010000004.1, from coordinate 356,356 downwards.
AAGGACATTGAGGACTCTCCGCAAAAAAAAGTATCGCTTCTGTCGGAATGGGCCCTACCCCACGCTGCTGAAGTTTTAGAACGTAGCAGACGAAAACCACAGGTTGACACAATTGGGTACGGTTCTATTAGTGCCTTCGAGTCAAACGATGAGGCACCGGTTCCACAGGGTAGAAAGGTCTGGGGGAAGCCGGATGAAAGCATACGCCAAATCGACATTGGACGAATAAAAGATTCGATCATTGATGAAAAAGCTGAAAAGGCTGGAAAATCTGAAAAATCTGGACAAAACGCTGAAGATGTTGACGACGATGCAGACGACGATGCTGGGGATAACTCTGGAAATAATGCCAAGAATGGTGGTGCTCACGGCAAAGCAAAGAAACAGAAAGGTAAACGAAAAGCCTCCTCTGGCCGCAAGTCAAATAAGAAACAAAAGAAGTGATCCATCATTTCTTCTTCTTTTTGTTGACAAAATTGCCCTTTGTCACAACATCCCGGGCGGCTGAATTGATGTGTTTGAACCTGTCTGGACCCAAATGGGTGCCTCCAAACCATCGGCTCACAACGACTATCACATTCCATGCGTCCATCATTGTCAAGAGATGAAGCAAACGTCCTCCGGCTGCGGTTTCTCCATCGTCGTCGCAGTCTTGAAACTGGATACCATCATCTCGCTTGATTCTCCAGCTGGTGATGTTGTGGGCTGCTCGGGCGATTTTTCGATCAGTAAGAAGTACATCAAGGTACTCCTCGGCCTCCTGAACAGAGTTCACTTGACGAGCAAACGCTATGAATGTGGATCCACGATCTGAGATAGTGTCTGAGACCAACCAACCTTCTCGTGGATCGCGCTGAGGAATGCTTGGGATGCTCTTGGTTGAGTTTTCAAAAGACATAGACTCGTTTTCTTCCTTGGGATCGTTCTTGACATCTGGCGAGTTGGGTTCTGGGATTGGAGAAGCGGCAGGCTGATACCTTGCAAGTACCACCTCCAATTCGTTTATAACATCAAATAGACATACCATTCCCGGAACGAATACAGTAGAAATGACCTTGATTATACTCTCCTCCAAGTAGTGGACATCGGTATATCTGCGGTTGTCGTGGCTAACCACACCTACTAGTGATGGTATTGTATCGGGATACTCATCAGGAAAGGCCAATTGGATTTCCAACTTGGGATGGTCAGGAATTGTCAATGCATATATCTGTGGACATTTGAGTGTTATAGAGTCGGGATATATAGCCTGTATGGCGTCGACCTCATCATATAATTCTTGTAGTGTCATAGTGAAAAATAGTGTCTCACTACTTTTTGTACTTCGAAGAATTTCGCAGCTCGTTAGATTTCGCTCCATTTATGCTGTCTGACGAGCTCAAGCAACTTGGTAATACAGCATTCGCTAATAAGGAGTTCAAAAAGGCAGCCAAGATCTATCGCGATGCCATCAAATTAGACCCCGCAAACCCGATTTTATACTCAAATCGTGCCATCTGTTTCATCAAACTTCAAGACTGGGAAAGAGCCCTTCGAGATTGCTCGCACGGCTTGACATTGGAACCTGAACTTAAGACCAAGGTAAAACTTCTCTTCAGAAAGGGACTTGTGTTGAAATCTACGTTACAAATGAGCCAAGCAAAGCGCTGTTTTGAGCAAGTTCTCGAATTAGATGCCAAAAATGAAAGCGCACTGAACGAATTGAATACGATGGATACAAAAAAGCACAAATCCAACACTATAGATGTGCCAATTTCCACCGTTGATGAGCTCCCTCCACCATTCAAGCAACTAGTAACTCGTGAAGCTAGTGAAACTGAGACTAAACCAAAGCAGGATGAAGCGTTGGATGCTAAAATAGATCATAGCGAAGAATTAAAGCAGGTTTCCGAAGAGCTCTTTTCAAAGTCAAAGAAGCCAAAGGAATCAGTAACAGACTCAAAGAAATTTGCCGACCTTCCTTCCATGTTGCCATTGAATGCCTTGAAGAGCTTCAGTGGCGAACGACTTGCTAAAGGCTATGTTTATGTGCTAAGCATCCCCATACCCAACTACGAGGACATATTTGCAACTGGCATAGATCCTGAGTTCTTGGACTTCTTTATAAAAGCATCAATCTATGCGGCGCAACATCATCTCGACAACTGGGAACAAAAGGTGTCTGAAAGGCTTGCCTGTTTCTCAAGAATGAAAAAATTTAGCTTGTCAATGATGATGTGCTCCCCATCCTCAATCCGGCAACTACTAGGACTTGTCCCAGATAACTCAGAATTGCATCGTATACTCAGTAATGCCTAGTTGTACCTTTCCGTAGCCCTTTGCGGCTGTCTATAACTTGATATGGCTGGAGAAGAGGCTCTAAAATTTCAGGGACCCATTCCTCCAAGTCAATTTCTAGGTAGCCTACCACCGAAGGCACTGAAGAAATTGCTGCAAAGATTAAAGTACTCATTCCAAAAAGAATAATCAGCAATTTGATATGAAATTTCCTCCAGTTTCTCTGGGCTCTTGAAAGGAGGCGGGGTCTCAACTGATCGCTTGGTCTCAACCAGAATAGCATAAAGGTATGCCACACATCTATGAATGGGATCATTAATATTGGCAATTGGGCATAGAGAATACCATGACCAAGAATTATGTCGGCGACAAAATAGCAGTTTTCCATGGTTTTGGTGATTAACTCTCTAAAAGGTTGGGTGAGAATTAGCCAACCTAATTTGGCATTGATCCACTTGCCTGTCCACCACGCTTTATTAGCACGGCCATGTGGTAACTCCTTGCTCAACAACATGGTGATTATTCTGAAAATCACCTTCTGAACTTGTGACATGCATATCACTCCAATGAGAGTCGTTGGACCGTCCCAATTTTGCGCAAACCAGAAAGCTTCGAAACAAACCACATATATCAATATGCTCATAATGTGTGTCAATCCTGAAGCAAGCTTGGCATACAGTGGAATGATCGCAGTGCAGAGAGGGCCAAAGATCAAAGAGATCGGAAAACCCGCAAGCAAGATAGCGAAATTGGCAGCTATGGGAGTGATACTGAAAACTGTCAATCTCAAGAATGCATGAGATGGTTGTGCTCCTCTGATTTCAAATTGAGCATTTGCAGAGAGATAGGCTGTGCCAATCAAGAACAATTGCATCATATCAAAGAGAATTTTCGTCATTAAGAGGTTTTTTTTCGACGGCCTTGCTCTGGCCCTGTCTCGTGCCAGCTCTCCTTGCACATATCTTTTGACACCGGTTATTGTGCTTCGACTTTGTTTCGTAAACCAATACCACGAGTGCTCGGCATCGCCCCCATTATAGTTAAACATCCAGCCAAGGTATTTCTGGTAATCGATATAGAACTCTATCCAGGCAAACTGATGAGGGTTGTACAATGAGGGACATATGAGTAGGGCGGTTGCGATAAACCAGAAGTAGGTGATAATGGGAGTCCACATTGTGAGCGTGCTGTACAATACCAGCAAGATTAGCGTGGTTCCAAAGTATAAGCTGGTCAGCGCATATCTTGCGTATAGACTAGCAAAAGGTGCTCTTGTCGTCGCAAACCCACGGCCTGTTGACATATATCTGGCTCCACCATATGAGATATCACCGACCAAAGAACTGGCATACGTCTGATTAACAAACACTTCAAATAGTGGTGAAAATGACGCTATGTGTTTACTGATGCGTTTGACCGCTTTGACAAACCCTCTCTCGGTTAATTCCTGTACTGCAAGAGGAATGAACGCAACAAAGCTCATGAGAATGATTGACCAAACCTTACTTTCTATCCACCGGACGACAGGTTGAAGGTTTTTACATCCACGAGGAACAAGTGGGTCTGTAATGGGTCGATTTGGATCGTAATCACAAAACTTGACCTGTCTTGAGTACGCCGCAAAGCTGGCTGCAAATGTTGTGAAGAGCAGAATGGAAAGCATAATGAACACATTGTTCAAATGGAACCCCGGATGGGCATAGTAAAATGATAGGAATCTGTCAAGCGGTAAAGTACCTCCTAAGTAGAAGTACTCCCTGGAAAGCATTTGCTCTGCCATTCCCGTACCAATTTTTGTGGTGAAACTGAGAATAGAGCTAAAGCCCAAGTCTCTACCCTTTCCACATTGCATATACTCGCAATGCTTGATTCTTCCGCCTCGTGCAATCGCGTTAATTCCAGCATAGATATCCTCATTGAGATGAAGACCACGCTGTGCTTTTGACACCCCACCTCTTGTCGTCATGAATATAGTATTGAGAAAGTCGGGGTGTCCGTAATGAAGCTTGCCTTCTATTTGCGCAAGGGTTCGAGCGAATAAGGTCCCAAAAGTTTGTTCTTTCCCGGCAGCTATGTCCCCAAGAATTCCAATATTTTCGGAGAAGATGTACTCTCTGGTTCCAATGATTGCAACAGGATGCACATCATTTTGAAAATCGAAAATGTCATTTGGCGGCGTCATTTCTTCAAATTCGGCCAAGACACTTCTGATTTTCAAGCATTCCTCAATATAGTTGTCCTGGTTTGCATCCACTAGTTGGATATATTCACCTCTGGTGAAGATGATTGCATGGTTTTGGTTGTCAGATTTCCCGTCACCAAGAATAGGATTTCCAGGTAGTCTAATCCTGAACTTCGGTTTGCGCTCACCATTGGCTAAGATTGGGCATGTTCCATCAATTAGTGCCGAGAAGTATGTTTTCTCGCCATCTTCCGAATCAAGACTCTCTTCGAGATAAGCTATTTGCAATTCAGGGTATATTCTGAGGAGAAGTTCTTTATTATCTCTTTCTTCTTTGTTGAAAGTTTGCAACTTTTGCATCGATACCACCAATCGAAATTTGCGTAAGGCCATGGCACAAGCGGCTTCAATTTTCAGAAGCTCATCGGCATACAGGCTGTCATCACTTTCCAAGTCAAATAATAATTTGATTGCCCTTGAATAGTTCATGAACCCGTTAATCGTACGGTATAATGTTTGGGTTCGGAGAGAGGCCCAAATTCGAGTACGAAGTATGTATTCTGGTGAGGCAATCTTGAATCCAACGGAATCATATGGAAGGTCTCTCTCCATTTTATCCACTGAATTCTCTGAAGACTCCGAATCATATTCTTCAGCTAACATTTTAGTATCACGCACAAAGGATTCCCATTCACGTGGGTGTAACAGCTTAAGGTATTCTAGCATTGTTACGTGGGAGTACATATCCAGTTCCTTTATGATTTCTTTGAGTGACAAGATCGTTTTCTCCTCGAAATGAGGAACAAGACAACAAAATGACGGGATGGATTCGATATTGTTAGCAGGGCGCATTGGCGTGGACAATGATTGTGCAAAGAAAGTTATTCTTCGTTCTGCTTCCGAATGTCCATCAAACATGAAGGCTTGAGAAGCACCATCTTCTTGTGAGTCAAAAAATTGTGGGGTTCTCATCTCATTTGGAGCATCAGGATACGATTTGTAGATCAAGGCTCGAACCTGTTCGATCGATATCAAGTGCTCTCGGTACATTGCAATTACGATCGAGTTCCATATTTGTGATACTGCGTGTTTGTTTGAATTCTTTCCTAAACTCGACGTCGACAATATGTTAGAGTGAATTCTTTTGGGAAGTCGAGAAAAGATGTTCTTCCAAGGCGTCCATATGGACACCCCAACTTGAAATGAGCGGCAGATGGAGAAGACGCAGTTCCATATGATGTACCACAAATATGTGTCGATGAAGAAAAGGACCAAGTCAACTGAATACACTATGGCCAATAGAAGTTTGGAGTGATTTTCACATAATACCGTTCCAAGAATACTATCACCAGCGCATATAGCAGGCGCCATGGTGCTAAGCACCCGCACAGGATCTTTGGTTGTTAACGCAATATAGAAATAAGACTCGATGAATTTCGACCCAAAAATTGCGATCCATATTCCATAAGATGCCAATTGGTTATTTCCTTCTAGGTTGTGGTAGTTTCCTGTTATTGTCTCCCGGGCTTGATTGCTGGCAAGCAAAAAGAGTTTTGACGAGGGAACGAATGAAAGATATAACGATGTCAAGACAGATAGTAGGAACTGGGCAACCGAGACGGCCAACCCATTGGGCGTTTGTATGTTCAACGGGTAATAGTACAAGACGAACAAGGTAGGGAATAAGTTGCAAAAGAACATCACAAGTAGAAATATAATGCGTATCAAGATCTTGTACGTTCCAGGCCATTTCCAGGAAATCATCCGAAGCTCTATGGCAGACGATGTAATGCAGATCAAGGACGCCAAACTACCAGCCAAAGACATGACAGCCAATCTTGCCTGAGTCGTTGGCTGATTATCGAGACTTTGCTGATAATTGCGCACATATAATGTGGGGCTGTTGTAAGTGGTGTAATACCAGAAAACGGTAAGGTGGATAATCCAGATTCTGGTAAAGTTGGCCCATGCATGCCCCCACGAACGACGTTCCAGGAATATCTTGTAGAATGCCTTTTTCCAGATGATCTCGTTGAAGCGAAGATACCGCTCTTGGGCGGTCAATTTCATAAGCTTGATCTTCTTTGGTACAGTGATGCGGTCGAGGCCACTTCTGTACCAAAACAATTGGTTCATATCATCGTATCCAATTTTATCTTTGTGATCTCTATCACTGGTGTAAATGATGGTACCTTTCCTTTCCACTGACTGGTCGAAGTAGACTTCATAGATAGGTCTTATAACGTGGTCAAGGAAGTCGTTTTCAATTATGGCGGTTTCCAGCTCTAAAGAGTAATAGAAATCATTACAGCACTTGAAAATAAAACAGAGACACTCTGGCATGAGTCTCACGATGTTCGCTTCGCCCCAGCAAAGAAGGTACAAAGCCACTTGTATCACACAGTCGATTGCAGGTAAAGTAGCCATAGTGGAACCCCAAGATGTCAAAGCCGCTTTTTGCGAGATTTTGCGTCCGGCGGCAGGTTCCGGGTCGTTGTACATTCCCGTGGCAAAGTACCATTTACGGAAGTTGGCCTTTGGTCCTCCGATGTAATCAGCATGGAGGGTGCGAAGCGCCTTGTCGCAGTCCATTCTGGACGCTCTGGAATCTAGGAGCTTGAGGTAGAAGTCTAGCATGTTACGGCAGTTATCCTTTTGGAACCGGAACGTTTTGGTCAACTTGAAGAAGACTCCTTCAATTTCCTCAATCGTCACTGGACGGTGAGGTTGCGAGTTCCACGCCACATGGCTATCACTTTTGTGCATCAGCGATAGAACATTACACGTTCCGAGGTCCTCTACTCTTGACGTGTGGCCCGTTTTTCTTGAAGCGTGAAAATGTGAACTTTTAGAGCCACTGAAAGGGGTATCGGCTCCACCATAATCATGTTCAAAACGGCTCAAAGAAGTTGGGATTTTGGTATCCATACCAGCCGACTGAAATCCCAACTCGAGGTTGCCCAAGTCTGCTTGGCTGGAGTTGTTGGGCTTCAGATCGGACATGAGAAAAAAGGCTTCTTGTATTGGTAAAGAAAATAGCAGTAGAAAAATTCACAGATACATATCGTGGTGCGCGACATCTTTGCAGCCATTAATGTCGCAACAACGGTGCAACGATTGAAAAATTGCGAGCCTGAAAAACTACTCTTGCACCTGAATTCCCATTGCAATTCTGTTGGGGGTTCTTCCTTTGAAGAAAAGGCTTCTCCTGGGCATTCCGTTGTGCAAGGAGTCGGAAAGGAGCCGGTCTCTGATGTCAGAGCTTTCCACGCCTTCGCTAAGAAGATTGGCAATGAGACCAGTGATAATCGGAGCCGCCATGGATGAGCCGGAAAGGGATTGAGAAACAGAGAAGTCTGAGGCACTCAAGCTTTTCACGTTGGTTCCGCTGGCGAAAATGTCGACACATGGACCCCAATTGGAAAAATCAGCCATTGCGCCGGAAGTATCGTTTATGGCCCCGACGGTGATGGCCGCTCGAGAACTGGCGGGACTCATATTGCAGGCATTTATGTTTGAGTTTCCGGCTGCTGCTACCACAGGAATTCCCATGTCCACTAGTGCCGTAATGGCGTCGTTAAGTACGGAATTTCTCACGGCTCCGAGAGACAAATTGATCACCGAGAGCGAACCGTCTTGCTGGTCCATGGCAACGAATTCCAACGACGCAAGAATATTGCTGAGACTTCCCGCTCCATACTTGTCGAGCGCCTTCACCTCAACGATTGTGGCCGCCTTAGACACTCCGTAAGTCTTGGACCCTATGATCCCAGCCACATGTGTTCCATGTCCATTTTGGTCTCCGCTCTGTTCGTTTACCAAATTTGTTCCTCTTATGGCTCTGCCCTCGAGCTCCGGATGCTCAATGGTGATGCCCGAGTCTATCACATACGCCTTGACTCCGTCTCCGTTGGCTTCGTCGTCGTAATAGTAGCTAAAGTCAGACTCCTCCAAATTGACGTGCGAAAGTTTGGCCAAGTGCCGAGGTGCTTCTTTTTGGCCGATGATTTCAAACGCCTGAACTTGCAAATCTGGGGTGACTTCCGCCACAACAGGACACTTTTTGAGCCGCTGCAACACCAAAAGTGGGAATTGACCCGAAAAAGCTAAAAAATGCCCAATTTTGTAAGACCGCTCAATAAACGGGAACGCTCGCTGGTCTTCGGGATACTGTATATCGGTGTCCTTAAAGTGTTCCATAGTCTTGGAATGCTTCAACGATACAAGATACCCTTGCGAGACCACGTAGTTTAGAAGAGTTAATAAAAAAAAGCTGGGAATTAACATTTAGATTAAATGTCAAAAGTGCTCTGCGTTTGTGACAACATAACAAAATCAAATTTGCACCCAAAATCGTATTTGTGTTTCTGGCATTTAATGGCACAAATGTGTCTACTAGATCAATGTCATCTACATTCTTGCTCTCTGATAATGATTCTGTTAATTTTATACTAGTCTATTTAAAAGACTTGAGGAACTTCTCCTTCTCCAGCTCGGAAAGCGAAGATACCAAATCCTTGACAATGGAAAGGGTTCCACTGCAGTCCTCCTTCAACGCAGTAGCGAGCTTTTGTCTTGCAGCCTCGTGCTTCAACTCACCAATTTTCTCCTTGAGCTTGTCGTGGTTGTGTTCGATCCACTCAGCAACCTCTTTATCGTCTTCGTAGTCAACGGTAGGCATCCAACTCTTGAGTCTGGCAACTTTCTCCAATTTGTTGTTAGATTTGAGTTGCTCTTCGATCATTTCAAGCACGTACTCCTCGTTCAATCTACGACGCAAACGCCAGAAGAAGAAACGACGAGCGTTACGCCATTCCAATTCCTTTCTAATCACACCCTTGGCCAACATACGACCAGATCTGTCGTGCAAATCGGCGAATTGCACCGAAATTTGAGCATAGATAGGAAGCAAAGCTTTCTCACGAGCAACAATCTTGGCCGAAATCTGCGCATGTTCTTCAGCAGAAATACTCTCGTCGCTGAGCTTCTTCTTCAACTCAGCATAAGTAGGGTCTAACCGCGTCATGGTGGCCAACAACTTGTCTCTTCTGTACTTGATACCAACAATACCTTCTGGCTCCAACACACCGGCTCTCGAGTCAACATCGGCGTACATTTCCATCTTGTCAGCATTGATGGTAGGATCAACAACCACCCATGAACCACCTCTCAATTCACCGTTAGGTGGAATGTAGGTGAAGATTGGTTGCTTGAAGTCAACCAAAGCATCAACAATGTAGGAACCAAATTTAAGAACCTCGTTGTACATATCACGTTGACCTCCTGAGAAACCTCTCCAATTAGCCAAGATCATCAAAGGAAGGTTTTCACCATTGTTGAAGTCATTGATAGCTTGGGCGGTCTTGAAGGCAGAGTTTGGATACCAAACTTGACCAGCTTCCTGGATCATTTGCTCGGTAGAGTCGGGGTTGGCTGGGTCAGCGGGAATCAAGTTCTCAATAGATCTCGTCTCAACACCGATGACACCAATTGGAATACCTCCAAGACGTGCTCTTCCAACGACAACGGTCTTGGCCCATCCCGACAAGGTCTCTTGGAAAGAACCCTTATCGAACAAACCAGATTCAAACTCTCCGTTGTCGAATTGACGACCCTCAATGAGCCAGCGAACATCGTATGGATCTCCCTTTGTAGGATAGAACTCAACATCTCTGTCCCAGGAGTCACTTGATTCCAAAATTGGGATTGGGTGGCCGCTCTTTGCGGGAACATAAGAAAGCCATTGCATGATCTTCTCAACACCTGCCAAATCATCGGAAGCCGTCAAGTGAGAAACACCATTCTTGTACATGATTTGAGTACCTCCAAGCTGTAAGTTGGAAGAGTAAACCTCACGACCAAGCAACTTGTTAATAGCAGGGGCACCAGTCAAGATGATTGGTTGACCCTCGATCTGGATAGCTCTCTGACCCAATCTCACCAAGTAAGCACCAATACCAACCGATCTGCAAGTGACTAAAGTAATAGTGAAGATATCCTTGTAGGCACGCGAAGTACTTCCGGCAATCAAACCGGAACCCTTCAAACACTCAACACCCAAACCATCTTCTTCTCCGACAATAGACTTGAGGACGTGTCTCTCTTCACCATTTTCGACGATTCTTTCAGTGACCACACTCGAAGACTTACCAGCGGCATCCATAGCAGCCTTGTCCTCGCTCGACAAGTACAAGTATCTGAAACCCTTTGCTTGGTTCAGCTCGTCGTTCCACGCCGCTTTGAAAAGAGGAATCAATTCTTCAGCAACACCAATTCTAGCTCCCGAATTAGCTGAAAGATAGATTCTAGGAATGCGCAACTTTCTCGCATACTCAGTACACTTGTTGAAGTAAACGTCCTCCTCTGGGCCAAAAGATCCAATCTTGTGGGTGATATCGTTGGCAATGATGATGAATTGACGACCTCTTGGATATTCGGGTGTCTTAGCGGTCACTTTGAAACCAACCATACCAATTTTATTCGAACCGGGTTCACGATCAACAGGAGTCAACTCGCCATTGTCATCAGCAATCAATTCCAATGAAGTAAAGACATCTTTTGGTACCTTTGCCTTGGCATGCAACTTCCATTGAGAGAGGGTAGCTTGGCGGAACAACTCAGGGAAATCGTAAACGTATGTCGTACCCATGTTGTGTGCCTTGTAACGCTTTGGTTGCAAGGATTCCTTCACTGGGTAAGGAGTTGAAATAGGTCTCAAATGCATGGAACCAGGATGGCCAATAGACTTGAACACCCATTCGCCCTTGGTGTTCTTCACCTCCATGTACAACTCGGACTTCACAACATAACCTGAAACGTTGTTGATGATGGCACGAAGAGGGAACGAAGTATTAGTGTTTGGATCAGTACAGACAATTCTGATTTCTGCACCAGTAATTCTCAATCTCCATAATCTTCTACCAAATCTTTCCAAGAATGAGCCGAATGCGGCCTCGACTTCCTCTGGTAAAACATTGAAAACAGCGGAGAAGTTGATGAAAATGTGGTTGAGATCCGAATTGGACGTATCAATGACTTCTAAAGCGTCCAAGATATCAGACATCAAGCGATTGGACTCAGAAATCAAGTACTCGCTGATGGAGATATCGTCATGAATGATACCGGTTCTAATAATACCACGAGTGAAAAATCTCTTATCAGAAGGAGCATTCTTACCAACACCCTCATACACATGAATGTTTCTGTTGTCGGTGAAAATTGGCTTGATGTTGAAGTTCGTCAAGCGTCCCAATTCCAATTGGAAAGCAAGAGCTGGCTCGATATGACGAATAACCTTGTTTTCCTCGTAGTCTGGGGCAGTGAAAGTGTAGTACTTTGGATAGTTTCCAATGTCGTCGGCAAAAACAAAAGTGATTCTTCTGATTTTGGCGGTTCTCAAGTCATCTTTGTACTCATCGAGGATCTCTCTGATTCTACCCAAAATTTCATCTTCGGAGATGTAGCCATCAATGCTGTTGATCACAATATTGAAGACATTTGAGTAAGACTGCTCAGAATCGTTGGAAGAACGCAAGTGAATCTCATCAGATGGCACCAATTGCTCTAAAGCGGCAGTAAGCATGTCGTCAACATCATCAAGATGCTTGCATGGAACCAAAATACCAGTTCTGCCGTGCTTTTCTTTGTCGTCGGAGACGTAAGATAAGTCTGAGACTGACATGGTTCTGTTCATTGAACTAGAATCATCACTCTTGACGTTCTGAATAGCATTGAGGTTCGAAGAATCGAGACTGGGCAACGAAAACTTCCAGGTGATGATAGGCAATTTATCGTGGAAGTGGTAAGAGATTTTACCCAACGAGTAGGCTCTATAAGAACGTCTCACGTAAACTTCTGCAGCAGCAATGGCAACCCACTCGTCTTCATTGATCAAAAACTGAAGCAAAACGTCAAACACGGTGTGTTTGGAATCCACAACTTCTTGAATGACATCAAGCTTTGGCTTGATGTGCAGAGCATAGATCTCTCCGTATGAAGTTTGAAGAACCGAAGAGCGCAAAATATGTTCCAATTGATCGGATCTTTCCTTGATGGAAGGCAAAGAACACTGGATCAAAATCTCTCTTGCTTTCAAGGTTACCTTGGCGGTGTTTCTGGTATCCAATTCAACCAAGTTCTTCAAAGCCTTACGAATGCTTTCACCCACTTTTGATCCTTCAAGCAAAACAGGTTGATAGGCATCCAAAATGGCGAGAATTAAGTTGTTCTTTGAGCTCACTTTAGAGTGAGATAAAGCGATATCAGTAACCTTTTGCAAGTCGCTCTTGTTCTCATCACGAAGTCTCAAAATCACATCTTCTTCCCTAACATTGTGAAAGGAGAAAAGAGACTCAACGGCATAGTACTCGTTGATCAAGCCTGCAAAGTAAGAAAATTCGTGCTCAAGCAAACCGGCAGAGTAGCGGGTAGCGACGTTAACCAAAGGAGCAACAACATCACGAAGTAAAGATCCAGATTCCTGGTTTGCCAATTCCTTCTGCATGAGCTTCAAAAGCTGCTTAGCTGGGAAGTCTGCTCCTCTGGAATGAGTTCTCTCAATGAGTTGTTCCATTGCCTCGTCCAATTTTGGTGGTAATCTGGAATGCAACGCAGAGGCTTGTTGTGCCCACTCACCATATGGCAACTGCTTATCTTTCAACACCTCTCTAATGTTCTTGAGCGTCGAGTTCATAATGACTTGGTTGTCGAAACCAGCCAAGATGTTACTCAAAATGTTCGAATAGAACTGGAACTTGTGAACTGGCTTGGAGCCTTGCACAATGGCATCTCCCAAGTCCGGAAGAGTGCCCTCAAAAGGACGAGCATGCTTGACCTTTGAAGGGTCGTCCAAAGACAAAATGGCCAAGATATCTCCAGCATTCACAGTAGATCCTGGTTGTTTGATCAATTGAACAACACCGTCCTCTTGGGCAATCAAAGGCATGCACATCTTCATGACTTCCACTTCAGCATAAGCCTGACCGGCAACAACATGATCACCACTTTCAACCAAGTACTTGACTAACTTACCTGGCGATGGGGTTCTCAATTGAGTTGGATCATTCTCGACTTCCAACAAGCAAGTTTTACTGTCCACAGAGAGTCTGGTTGCGGCAGCCTCCTCCTTCCAGTAAACAGAGTGTGACTTACCACCAATAGCACACAACAATCCACCATCAGATAAAGAACGAATACCAACGACTCCTCTTGTACCATTGAGGAACAAAGTGTACGAATCCTTGGATGACTTGGTGGCTGTGAACTTGTAACGTTGACCTTCATAGATGAACTCAATTGGGAAGATAGTTCTCAACAAATTCTTATTAGGAATCTGACCCTTTTCAAGGCTCAGAATGTATTCCCGCTTATCTTCTTCGGTTTGTATATGAGCTTTAGTAACAGCACCACACACAACAGCCACGATAGGGTCTGGTCTTTCAGCGGTCAATTTCTTGGAAATCAACTCGTCTAACCATCCAGTAGTGATGGTGTTATCCTCGAAATCGGGGGTTTCCAACAACTTAATCAAGTACTCAACGGTGGTTCTGAAATCACCACGAATGGACAACTCCTTCAAGGCAACCACCATGTGCTTTCTCGAGGCTTGACGGTTCTCTCCAAATGCGAAGATATGGCCGAATTGGGAATCAGAAAAGGAATGAATGGAAGATTGATTACCGACGGAGAAATAACCCCACACATTTGAAGAAGATCTGAAGTTCAAATCGTGCAAGTTACCTCCAGAAGGTTTGAATCCCTCACCTGGATCTTCAGAAGTGATACGACAAGCAGTGGTATGACCCTTAGGTACTGGGCGTCTTTGGCTTACCAAAGATCCTTCAGTCTTGAATTCAAAGTCAATCTCAGTGGAAGTATGAGGATCGACACCATAGAGAGTTCTGATATCTCTGATACGATGCATTGGGATACCCATGGCAATTTGCAATTGAGCAGCTGGCAAGTTCACACCCGTCACCATTTCAGTGGTTGGATGTTCAACCTGTAAACGTGGGTTCAATTCTAAAAAGTAGAATTTATCCTCAGAGTGAGAATACAAGTACTCCACTGTACCAGCGGAAACATATCCCACCAATTTACCCAATCTAACGGCAGCATTTTCCATGGAACCAAAAGTGTCCCTGTCAGCGACCGTGACTGGGGCCTCTTCAATGATCTTCTGATGTCTTCTTTGAACGGAACAATCTCTTCCGAACAAGGAGATATTGGTACCATATTGATCGGCCAACAATTGAACTTCCAAGTGTCTGGCATCACCAGCCAACTTCATAATGAAGATGGGAGAACCAGGTATCTCATTAGCTGCTTGCTTGTAAAGGGTAATAAAGTCGGCTTCACGGTCAACCTTACGAATACCTTTACCACCTCCACCTTCGGAGGCCTTGATCATGACGGGGAATCCAATTTGTTTGGCTTTCACCAAACCGTCTTCTGGCAGGCTACAGCAACCTTTTTCGTAAACTTCAGGAGAAACAGATACCAAATTGGTCTTGGGGTCAATTACAACGTCATCGACTCCAGTACCGGACCATGGTATACAAGGGACCTTGGCGTGCTGTGCGACAATGGTGGAGGAGATTTTATCACCCAAAGAACGCATTGCCAGTCCTGGGGGACCAATAAATAAGATCTTTTTTGGTGAAGCTGCCAATTTCTCCGGCAACAAGGGGTTTTCTGAAGCATGACCCCAACCTGCCCACACGGCGTGAACGTTGGTGGTTTCGGCAATCTCGACAATGAGATCAACATTAGCATAATTATTGTTGTTGGTTCCACCTGGCACCTCGACAAACTGGTCGGCCATTCTGATGTACTCGGCGTTGGCAGCCAAGTCCTCTGGGGTAGCCATCACGGTGAATTGGATGGCACGTTCGTCACCAAAGGTCTCGTAGGCCCATTTCCGGACAGACCTTATTTCTTTCACGGCAGCGATACCGTTATTTGCAATCAAAACGCGGGAGATCACGGTGTGACCTTGGCTATTACGCACAAACTCGGTGACTTTTCCTGGCTCGGCAACATCAACTGAGTTTAACCCTCTGAAATGGTTAGGCAAGTCCTTGTGAAGAGACGAAAAATCTTGGGATGTCTCTGAAGCGGTGGACATTATGGACCTTGTTTGCGATAATATTCTGGGGAAATTTCGTTTGGTAAAGTAGCGACTAGAACGAGAACGGGAAATATAGTCTCGAATATAGTTGGAACGGTTATGTAAAAAGTGTCCTCTACGGATCGAGTATTTGGGATTCGAATTGAGAAAAGTCAAATAAGTCTTCCTGGCACGACTAGTTGTTCTGGTGTTAGTATGGTTACATGCAATTAATGTACGCATACACTTAACCACCTCTTACCCAAAAAGTTTAAACGTTTTTGGGCCGGCTGTATGCAGTCCATCTCCGTCCGATTCCGACGATGTGGTCAAAATCGATCGATTGTGGTACAACCGCAGGTCGGGAGGTCAATTTCTGGCGCAGGTGGGCGACGCAAGAGGCTCTTATAAGCTACCAATTGGCGGCAAAATAGCCGCAACCCGCCCTCGTCACCTGGTTGGAATTTGAAACTTCCGACCTTGTCGCATCAACGGTGCAGCATACCATGACCAGGTGCATGGCATTGGCGCGTGTCTAGACGATTAAATAGTGGCGAAAATACATACTTTGACCAATAATTCTGTAGAAATCTCGTTTCGAAATATATGTCTCCTGACTCCCGATTATTATAAAAAGAGTAACGTCCCCCAACAAACCGTTGATGTTGGCCCAAAATGCTTGGGTAAATCAGTACGATGGCTGACGTCAGCGCTGCAACGCGGTGTTAGGCAGTAACCTCCTAGCGACAATGTGGCACATTAGTTGCTACATTGGTATACGATAAGGATATTTAAGGTTCTAAGATCCAAATGGGCAGTCTTGGTAGAAAATCTTGATAAGATTGTTGGTTTTCTTGGAAAAAGTGAAATGGGAGAAGTAAATTAGAAGCCTACAAGATTTTAGGTTCCCATAACGCACCGGTCCTCAATTGACTACATTGAGACATCTGGGTGTTATAATGTCAAATTTGACCGCGTTCCATCGCATTCCTTACTCGACGTCTTTTCGTTAGTTGTTGGGACTTTGATCCTCGGTTGTGTGCAGTACGGCAGGGCGTTTTTGTGCCACTTGTGGAACCTCGATTTTGTGATGTTTGCTTATGTCATCGGGCGCCGATCCACTTCGGTGTTAAGACGTATGGTGTGCCGTTCACAAGAATATTATTTTGGTGCTGTCAATTAAGATCCCTGCATCAGGGACCCTTGACTGCACATGTGGATTATCAAAGGGAGGACATTGCTCGAATAGTTTCCTTTGTCGTGGCTTCCTCTTGTATTTCTCATAAGGTAATCCACCTAAATTGAAATCCGTAGCAACAGAAGTGCATGGGCGCCTGACAGTTTCGGCAATATTCCTGTGTTTCCCCACACAGAGCCATAATTCTTATGCATCCCGCGGATTGTTCTCGCTAGTTATATGCAATGCCGCATATGGTTCGGGTTAGCACTGGGGAGTACGAGGGCGTAGGAACTGCGAGAAGAGGGGTTTCGGTTCCAATATCGATAGACTACTGGTTGCATTACCGTGCCTACCAAGAGCTTTCTCGCGCAAGTGATTTGTTTCTACTTCATGATTCTTTTTCAGTTTATGTTTGTTGTTGACAGTGCCGCACAAAGTTGCGCGCCCTGCGGTTTGACATCATGGCGGGGGACAGGTTGCAGCAGCCCCACCCCCACATATATAATAGAGCGTTTTTGTCTCAGGAGTCCGAAAAATCATGTCGCTGGCGTCGAGCTCGAAAGAAATCCCGCCTGGAAAGGAAGAGGACAGTGTGTTGCGAAATAATGATGAAGTACCCTCATTTTTGGGATTGAGAGGCAGCAAATTGCATAATGCCGTCGCAGGAATGTGTGGTGTTGGTTTCTTGTTGTTCGGTTACGATCAGGGTGTGATGTCCAGTTTGTTAACGTTGGGCGCTTTCAAAGACACTTTTGAGGTCTACAGAACTGGAGAACCCATCGTGCAAAGTTTCATTATTGCCATCTACGAAATCGGCTGTATGGTTGGTGCTCTCTCAACTCTCTATTTAGGAGACAAATTTGGCAGAGTCAGATTGGTGTTTGCTGGTGCCCTAATTATGTTGGTCGGTGGTGCTCTCCAAGGTTGTGCCTATACTGTTGCACACTTGATTGTTGCAAGAGTCGTATCTGGTATCGGAAATGGTTTGATTACCAGTACAGTTCCGGTATGGCAAGCTGAAATCGCCAAGCCTGAAAAGCGTGGTAAACTCATTGCCCTTCAAGGTGCTCAAATTACTTTGGGAATTGCCATCTCGTACTGGATTGATTTTGCATTTTACTTTACAGACCCCAGTCCTGCTGCATGGCGGGTTCCTGTGTCGCTCCAATGTGTTTTCCCGTTGATCATTCTCCCTTTTGTCTTAAAATTACCTGAGTCTCCCCGGTGGTTGATTCGAGTGAGAAGAGAAGAAGAAGGTAGGCGAGTATTTGCGGCTTTATTGGAACGACCAATAGATGATTACTTGGTAAACCAGCATATCAACGAAGTGGAGGAGTCGTTAGCTGCAGAACGTGCGCTTGGTGGGGAGACTTTCCTGATGAAAAGGCTCTTTACCCAAGGTGAAAAGAGAAACTTCCACAGACTTTGCTTGGCTGGCTGGGCTCAACTCATGCAACAGATTTCCGGTATCAATTTAATCACCTACTATGCTGGTACCATTTTTGAGACATATATCGGAATTGATCCTCTTCCATCCCGTATTTTGGCGGCGTGTAATGGTACTGAGTACTTTTTGGCGTCGTTGATTCCATTGTGGACAATTGAAAGGTTTGGCAGACGACCACTTTTGTTGATTGGTACTGCCGGCCAATGTCTTAGTATGGTGGTATTGACTATCACGACAAAAGTTTCAGATAATCAAGGCAAGTCTCAACCCCCCGCCATAGCAGCCGCGGTATTTCTTTTCGTTTTTAACTCCTTTTTCGCCATTGGTATGTTGAGTATCACTTGGTTGTACTCTCCCGAAGTTAATTCCATTGAGATTAGAGCCCCTGCTGCTGCTATCTCCACTGCGTGCAACTGGATTTCCAATTTTGCAATTGTATTGATTACAATTCCAGCTTTCGACAACATCAACAGTTACACCTATCTCATTTTCGGAATGATCAACTTTCTCATGGTGCCTGTGATTTACTTCTTGTTCCCAGAGACAGCAGGAAGAAGTTTGGAGGAAATGGATCTTATTTTCAAGCAAACCCCAGTTTGGAAACCATGGCAGGCTGTCAAGATTGCACGGGAAATGCCGTTTATACATGCCGGAGCTATGGAAGATATTGAAGAAAAGAGATTGGCGGAATTCGAACATAGAGAACACGCCGGGTTGTTCGAGGACAACTCAAGCGGTGAGAAGATGCCACTGAAATGATACTCCATAAATTCAATCTAAATAAGCAGGTCTCGTCCTCAAGAGAGAACCGAACCCGTTTTTTCGACATGCGGTCCATGTTGATATTATAGTTATCCTTCAAATGAATTCTGATTTTGCTCTCCTCCATCACCTGCTGTTGTCTCCATTGCTGTTGCATCTTGTAAGCTTTGAAGACGTAGAGGCGATGAACATAATTGAGGAGATGGGTGTTGGTTTTAGCCAAGGGAAGCGTGGGCTCCTTTGGTGGAGGGAGCTCAAAGTTGAAAGCCGAGTATACGGCTCTGGCGCCAAAGTCAGCAAATTGCGGAGGAGGACTATACTCTGGAAAAACAATCGTATGGTCTTTCATGGCCGATTTGTGAGGATACTTCATGGGAATAGTAACTTTTGTTCTGCTCTCAGGTGAGGCTTTCAAGGCAAGACTGCATTGTCTGTTGATTCGTTCTTCAATTTCGTCCCACGAAATCGACAAACTGGTATCGTAATCTTCGTCTATGACGGAAATCAATGACATAGCACTGGACAAAACAGCATAACTACGGTTATTTATAATATAAACGATGGAAAGTGGTAATTTGCAGCCGATCAGATTAAGTAATAGTTGGAGTTGCGAAAATTCGCAAAGTTGCAAATTTTGAGGACGAAGTAAAGGGAGAGAGAAAGGAAGGTGAAAGGAGGATGAAGGAGGAAAGAGAAGGCCCGGATTAGAGCAGCAACAAGGAATCAAACATGCGTCGATTGAAAAGTTGGTAACTTTATGTAAATTGCAGAACTAAAATTAGCAAATTAGCCAAAATGAACGGAAATCAGCAAAACGATCCAAAGCGAGCCATTTCACTGAATTGAGCTATCCGCTGGGTGGCTCACTATTTGCGAGCTCCCCCATGCTACCCCCATGCTACATACTTCTCTCCAAGAGGTTGCATCTGGGGTGCCTGCACACAGGCGCGCCGGGTAACGGTGAAAATTGTCACCGAAATTTCGGTCTACGGCAAAACCACCACTGTTAAACTACGAGTAATTAAATGTCTTGGTTGTTTGGTGGCAAGCAGGACCAAAAGTCCGACACGGCGGCCTCCAATACCCTTGGGTTTGACCCCGCTCAAGTCTCCGATGTTTCGTCAATTATACAGACTCCGGGAGTTCTCAACACCGCACAATTGCATCCTTTAGCTGGGTTAGATAAGGGCATAGAGTACTTGGATCTTGAAGAAGAACAGTTGACCACGGTGCAGGGAGCACAGGGACTCATTCCCTCGAGAAACTGGACCGACGACTTGTGTTACGGTACCGGAGCAGTGTATCTTCTTGGATTGGGAATTGGAGGAGCATACGGAATGCAAGAAGGATTGAGAAACCTCCCCCCACAGGCCACCCCGCGGTTGCAACTCAACACGGTTTTAAATCACATCACCAAGAGAGGACCATTTTTGGGTAATAGTGCTGGAGTGTTGGCGTTAACATATAATTTGATCGATTCGTCATTGGACGCCTTGAGAGAGAAACACGACGATGTCAATTCCATTGCCGCTGGAGCTTTGGCCGGTGCGCTTTTCCGGAGCAGTGCTGGACTCAAGCCAATGGGTTATTCCACCGCATTGATGGCAGGAGCTGCGGGCGCATGGTGTGGACTCAAACGTCTCTTGGCATAAATAAAACAGACTAAAACTGGAACGGTTATGTCGTGTGATCCGTCCGCTGCTGTACATATTGGGTCATGATAATGAATGTTATACAATACCATAGAGCTGTAGTGTGCTATTGTCTATAAGTTAGGATTCTCTATTGAGATCTGAGATTACTCCACCGCTACGGTTTTCGCTTTCTTGGGCACACACGAAGGCTCTTCGAGCGTGTGTTTGCGTGGTGGCTCAATTGGCTCAATTGGCTCCAACACATCTTTCTGAAGGTATTTGGTCAAAATCTTGTTTCCTGCGTCTCCAACCGACTCCGCGACTGAGAGCAAATCTTGGTTATTTTTCATTTGGCAAAACTTTTGGTAAAACGGAGACTTCCCCGGCACTTGGTTCAACAAGACGTACTTGGTATTACTTGGATGATTGTCAAAATCAGTTGCAATTTGAATAAATTCCTTCACAACCTCACCCCAAGGTTTTGGAGATATCAGAAATACCGTTGGATTTGCCTCGGCACTTTCCGCTATCATGGCTCCAATCTGTGTCCCGTACCGGGCTTGAAGCTCGTAAAACTCCTGACGATTTCGAATAGCTCCATTTAGAATAAAACTAACATTATTGGCATGAACTGTGTCGATGATCTGCGGTAAAAAAGTCCGAATTGGTGGCTGCCGGTTTCTCATGGGTTTCGTGCGGCAATGCAAAGTTAGGTTAGCAACTCCGGTCTTGCATATGCGGTCGATAAGTTTAATGCTGGGTTCCGGATCAGCTGCATCCAAGAGTCTGATTTTGACACTTATCGGTATGCGATACACATTTCCTATTTTTTCAACGAGGTTTTTCAAAATCAGCACCAACACGTCCGGGTTCGTCAAGAGCTCGGCTCCCATTCCTGAATGGGTCGAGAAGTTTTTGGGACATCCGCAATTGAGATCGATGCCATCCACATCGCGGGCTACCACTTTGGCAGCTTCTACCGCGAGCTCAGGGCTGGCCGAGCCGATCTGGAAGATGAGTCTCCCTCGCTCGCTGGCCGGGTGAGTCCTAAACACAACTTTATTGTTCGAATCGATGAAATCTGTAGTTGCCAATTTGACATTTTCCACTCGCTTACATTGAATAATTTTTTTATCGACGATTTCCGGACTCCACACCAAATCCGCGCCGTATCTAAGCGCCATCAACCTTGTAGGAAGCTCTCCACTGCGCACCATCGGTGCCAACACGAGCTTTCCCGCATATGTCACCATGGAAAATGTGTCAAGATTGTTTTAAGGCTTCGATTGCATTGCCTTGCATGCACACAAAAGAAAGACGACGCACGGGGACGGGTGACTAACATCACGTGCATCTCATCCCGCTGCATTATGCACACGACCCTGTCAATTTTGCATGACACCGAGGTGGTGATACTGGGGGCCGGAATTGATCGGGTTTCACAAACTACACAAAGCGACAATACACACACCAGTCCTTAGCAACCATTCATTGCCATTGATTGCGCACAGTAATTTCTCACGGCAATCAAGAAAAAAGTGGAGAAACATCCAGCCACCATTTCTGCAGTTCCAATATTGCGCAGGATGACGCGTAAATTTCATCATTCCTGACTGACATCGATTGCACCACCAGATGTGCAACTCCTGGCTGGAATTACCATGTTAGAATACCAATTGCCTATCGCAGGCCATTGGAGCGTGCAATTGCGTCTGGGAAGCCTCTTTTTGCCTCTTCAAATACTTTCCGTATTCGGCATTTATCTGTTTCCGGAACCCCAGTTCGATTATCAAGGCTGATAGGCCTGTCTGCAGGACTTACATATGTTCTTCAGCCCGCCTATGCGATGAGATGGTGGAGTTAACCGCAATTGAGTTGATTTGAAACGCTGAAAAATGAACAGCGCATTCTGGGGCTGCAATTGGCCGCCGTGGCAAAATTTGGGCCATTTTCCTAAGGTATTCCCGGGCCCCGATGACCATCGGCCTATACGATGAGGACCTGTATAAAAAGAAATAAAATTTTTGCAACCGTACAAAAAAAAAAGAAATTGCAGTCATCTAAAATTGCAGAAATATTTACATTACTTTTACATTTAAAACTTTACTAATCCTACTTTTTAAGCATTTACTATTTACCACTTGCAATAGAACACCAGATCCATTCCATTACTATTGCCAATTGTCTCATTTGATTAGTAGACGTTTCCAACTTTGCTTATCAATTGTTATCTTTTGCGATTTCTTTGTTTTGTTTCTTTATCAATTATCGAAACTAAGAAGTAGCAAACTTACCAGTACAACTAGAGTTGATCAAATACGAACCAGGGAACTCAATTGACCCTTTTGACGACAAAACTTGAACCAGACTTGCGAATTCTGCTTACGGCCACTCAGCGTGTGAGCATTAGTCATATCACCAATTACAATAACAACGTCTAGAATTCTAGAATTGAGTGCTAGAACCAAGAGTAACATGAGTACTCTTTTCCATCCAATGTCACGTACCGTGAATCTGAGAGGCGCATCCGGTTGTCTTACGCCTCATCAAGCTGAACTCAAGCAAAACTTCAACAGAAAGTCGGAAACTTTGTCAACGCCTTCCGATTCCAATCTGGCCACCACCACAACCATTTTATCTCCCCCTTTGTCACCATACCAACGCTCCAACGATACCATTGACGACCATAACAATTATTTAAATGAAGAGCTGACAAAGAAATCTTACGTTCCTTCTACCCAGCCATTCAAGGTAGAAAACTACAAGGAATACAAGATGGTGGTAAACCCATGGTCCAATCTCGACCGCCACTACAAGAGCCGCCATCTTGACTTTTTGGAGCAGTACTCCACGATGTCTGCGCGCGAGATGGTTCTGTCTTCCTCACGTCTTGTTGAAGCGAGAAGAAGAAGGAGACGGGCACCGCTCGCATTCGGCGGATCCGACAGCGACTCGGAGTCCGGTTTGGACCGTGTCAGAACCCGTAGAGTCGCCAAGGAGTCGTCTGTAACTTCTTCAGATAAGGATGATTTGTCGTCGTTTCCACCTTCCACTCCAAGGCGCAAGAAGCCAAGAAAGGAAGCCAGCTATGCCGGGTCTCCTTTGGCTTTGCAGCAAGCTGCGTTGATTGACGAAAACATCCCCGATTACTCCCCAAGTCTAGAGACGTTATCCAAGGCCAACAACAGAAGCTTGAAAGTTGAATGGAAGGGCCAGCCAATGGACTTAAGAGGCGACCCCAACGTGGACAAGTTACATCCAGCCGAGGTGGTGCTTGCTTCCACATTGAGGTTACCTTGCAATGTCTACTTGGACTCGAAACGAAGACTCTTCTACGAAAAGGTGCTGAGAATGAGAGGAGGCATGCAATTTAGAAGAACCGACGCCCAGAAGGCTTGTCGCATCGACGTCAACAAGGCCAGTAGACTCTTTGCGGCATTCGAAAAGGTGGGTTGGTTAGACGACAG
Organism: Meyerozyma carpophila; assembly: GCA_030573695.1. NCBI lineage: Eukaryota > Fungi > Ascomycota > Pichiomycetes > Serinales > Debaryomycetaceae > Meyerozyma > Meyerozyma carpophila. Next base: position 332,300 of record JAJMDS010000004.1, on the reverse strand, counting down.
CTTGTTTGTGAAGTACCTTTAGAACTTTACAGCAGCTACGATGGTGTCTTGGACACAATATTTATGGGTCGGTCATATACGGATACGGATGGCGTTTGATTCTTTTGGCACACGTCTTGGCATAGATGTGTATTATGTTTTATAAGGTTTAATTTACGTTGGGATAGTTGGTGTAGAACCGTCGGTTGGGCCAGAGTAACCACGTGAGACTGCCAAAATGCCGCACGACCTGCAGACAGACGGCGGCTGTTGGATTGCAACCAATGCTGTTGAAACCGGCGCCATAGCCCCCACGCTCACGGAAAACCCTCACCTAATCGAGATAACCACCTCCATGTGTTCTTATCAGTTTCGGTGCCGAAATATTGTGTTTAACCAGCCATGGATCTGAGGCTGGTATGGGCTATCTGCAGTACATCCAGCAACCAAAGCGGAGAAGTTACCTGGGCCGAAATTATCAGTAGTAGAGAACATTCGTTTATCAGATAGAGGAGCTCCCAACACATTTCTTGATATTTTTTGAAGCGAGAGAGTAGGGAAGACGAAGCGTGTCATCCCAGTACAAACACGAGCCAAGAAGTGAGCTTTTCCAAGAGGATTAGTTGAGACTCATTTGGCCCACGAGGAGGCAGACAAATATCGACGAAAAACCGAGCTATTTTTCCGTTTTAAAGCCACAGAGTACAAGACAGAAGGTAGAGCAGCTGGACTGGGCAACAGAACCTTTTTTCGTTGGCTCCAAAAACCACCTTTTCCAGACTATACTGCAACTGAAAAGTCCACCTTTGGTCCATTTTCCAGCCACATTCGCTACATTTGATACCCGGTATCTCGCCTTGCATTTCTCATGAACCAGGACACTTTCGTTCAAAAAACCTACACAGCAGGTACGATTCCGCCGCAACGGCATGCGGTGACATACCCAACATACCCCAGTGCCAGTGGAGGTTCTCAGTATCCGGCTTCGATGGACCAGCCTATCATGGTCAGTAATCCGGTAATCAAGTCGCCAGACGGGTTTCTAGCATCGCAAATGAACGGGTTTCATCTCCAGTCGCCAGCAACCGACAGTAATCCCATGTTCCCTTCATTCACATACCACCCAAATCCGCCTATGGCGTCGTTCCAGCGGCCGGTCAAAGTGCCTGTGAGTCCCACCTCCAACACAGTGCCCAAAAACCTCGCGCAACATCCGCCTTTTTATACCTCTCCATCTATGAATTCCACGGTTTTCAACGCCAATGTGTTGCCTCAGACACCAGCACCTTCGATGATTCCGGCAGCTGCGGGCCAGCTTGGACAGGCGCACTCGTCTCCTAATGAACCTCCCCATGTTTCTGGGCAAATTGCGGGCTACTATGCCACAACTTCCGAAAAGGCCCCCAGCCACAATGGAACCATTTCTCAAGAAAGCGCCAAAACCGAAACTTCTCCCAGTCTTTTGAACGAGATCAGCCCGGAGGACATCTTTGCAACGCTGACAGAGCCCGAGGAGGGAGATTTCCCCGACACAACCAACGTGACCATCGACGACATCTTGAAGGAAGACCCGTTTGTCGACCTCAAGCACGAGACCACCGACAACGAGGCCAGCTTCATGTCGTGCTTTTTGGACTTGGACGAGCTTTCGGGCGACGACATCCCAGTCAAGACCGAGGAGCTCAGCGGGCTCGGCATTTACAGTATTGGCAACCCCCAGAGCGACGACGGTGCAAAACCTGGCAAACGAACCGGAGACATTTTGGGGGCGGAACAAACGAAGCCCGCGTCCCACGCCGCCAGGTCGGAAAAGGCGTCCAAGGAAAGGACGTTGAAAAAGTCCAAGTCGTTCAGCGGCAACGCAACCATGGTTACCAAAGCGGGATCGGGCACCGGATCTCCTCACACTCCGTCCACGAGACTGCGTCCGAAATTCTCGTTTAGTGAGTGCTCGGGCGAGTTCGCCGTGCAGAGCCTGTACTCGTTTGTGTTGGAAAACCTGGCCATGGCAGGCAACAAGCCGTCTACATCGAGAAGACCCGAGAGACCGATAATGAAGCGTGCGGTCACTTATGCGCTCGACTCTTCTCCTACAAAATCCAGCGACGTTCCGCCGCCTCTCCTCGAAAGCATGGAGTCGGGATGTCTACAGTTCCAGGTTGACTTGGGCAAGAACATGTAATATATCTGTATTGAATATCAGCTCAGCAGCAATGCTCAAAATATATAATGCTCAAGCATATAATGAATATTTTCTTCAACGCATATACGTCCCTATGCTACACCAGACTCTTCTCTACAAGTCCTTGGCTCTGGGAACATACTCCTCTCCACTCAACACTGGTGCCTTTCTGAACCGTCTGGACCAAGACATTTGTCCTTCTTTCTCGTAAGCAAAGTACACCAAAGCCGCAGGCACAGCGCCCATGAAGACGGCACTGAACAAAGCCGACCGTGGCTTGAAACGGAAATGGTGACCAAGAAGCTCCTTGGCCGTGTTAAAGCGCTGGAACGCAGGATCTGGTCTGAGGGTGCCTGCCATAGTTAAAGACGAACTGAGTTTGCGAAAACGAGTCCTCATTGGCGGGCTGTCTGCAGGAACGAACCAGAGGTGAATAGTATACATTAGCTAGAATACACAGATCAGTTGCCAATTGGCAACTGACATTTGGGCAATTGGCTTCTTCGGTAGTTTACATTCCGCTCGACATTGCCGCTCGCAAATTTCGGGGGTTTATTTTTCAATGCTTTCTCGTATCGCATTCACAATGTCGGCGTCGGTGCTGGAAATGGCAAGGTCGGCTTTGGCCGGGGCGGTGTCGCCAGTGCTCGGGAGCCCCACCCGCTCCAAGAGCTTGGACGACTTCGTCTGGATATATCGATCTCGCGACGAGAGCGGGAACTCGGCCATCTGGATGTCGCCTGAGAACAACTCATGGAGATGATGGGCCTGGCGAATCAAGTCGTCCACCTGGGTGATCAAAAAGTGAAACGTCTGGTCCACGGGAGATATGGACTTGAGGGCGGTTTTGGCCTCGGGAGACAAGACGTCGTTGTTGGGGCCTGCTTCCAACGCCAGTATACATGCTTGGAACTTGCGAAGTAGTGCTACGATTTTCTTGGCTTTGACCACTTGCACGCGGATGATCTTGCGCACAGTGAGTTCCTGGTTGATCTTTTTGATGAGGTTTTGGATCCGCTCGTCAGCAGCGGCGGCCTCGGTGTCGTCGGACACCACGGCGACATCGCTATGATGTTTAAGTCGGACGTAGCCCTGTTCCACAAGCGCCCGGGGTATGGTGAATATGTTTCGTAGAGCGTAGAGCTCGAACTTGTCAAAGTTCTTGTCGGCATTGCTTTCCAACAACGTTTCCAATTTCGCAGTTCCAATCTGGATTTCTTCAGCGATGACTTTCTTGTCACCTCCACCAAACTTCTCTGCTCTTTCCAGAAGAAACGTGTCCATGGCGGCCACACATTTGTACATGATCTCGTTGACGGCGTTAATCACGTCGTCTATCACCACGGTGGCGGGAAACCCAAGATGCTCTGTGACGAGGGCATTGACCCGGTAATCCATGTTGAACGCTAACGGGGAAAAATGGCGCTTTCAGGCTGAAAGTGAAGGAGGATAGTCCCGTGGCGTGGGGGTGTCACTGTGTGTGTTTGTATGTCTCCAAGTGAGCTGTGTGTCGTGCGGTGGATAGTTGCAATGAATCAACACACAAGCATGAAGCGATAAAACAAAAGTTCGCGCGGCTCGAAGAGAGCAGCGAGAAGGAGGGCAGCGAAAGGAAAGCGAAAAAAACGGACAAATAGTCGAGGCAAACCAAGGCTCTCGCCTCAATTGCTCTTGCAGTGTGTTCTAGAACCGACACCGCTTCGACTACCCTCGTATTCTTCGATTTTTCACCGTGTTTCCACATATCTCGCCCTAGACGCCATCTTTTGACAAATCCAAGTCCATATTCTTGTTCTCCGACACCACTTTCCCCACTGAAGTCAGCGTATTTCCCCCCGCTCGCCTTCGCCCGTCCCGCTCGCCCTCCCCTCTGGCTCGCCGTCTCTTGACATCTCTACCATTTTCGCGACCGCCTCGCAATTCGTTGCGTTCTTCTCCACCAGTGCGCTGATTATTCTGGGATGGCCCAACCGCAGCCCCCTCCAGCGGCGTCTGCTCACGAAACATACACGTTCACAAGCTTGGATGCCAAAATAGCCCAGTACAAATATGCCATCTACAAGACAAAACTGGTGATTACACGGATATCCGCCCTTCAAGACAACCCAGATTTGTTGCTTCTACACTATATAATACCGCTTTGCGGTTCGTTATTCGCCATAAGCGACCAATTGTATGCTACAAGGCTCCAGAAGCTAGCAAACTACCAGCCGTTCAAACCCGGTCCGCTCAGCTTGTCTTCTTCCGTGACCCATATTCCATACGATAGCCAGGACCAAACGCCAGATTCACTCCAGAAAGTTCCAAGCGTTGCCGAGGCCCAGAGATGCTTGAAGACACTCAGCGTGTTGTGCCACAGTGCTCTTCAGGGCTACCAGAAGCGATTACAACAGGCTTTGTTGGACCCTAGTGGACAGGCATCTTCGGATTACAGCGACAAGGCAGTCGCCAAAGTTTTGAGCAATGTGGCCGATCTTGATCTCGCGTTGCCGCCCGAGTTGGTGGTGTACTCCCAGGCGGCCATCTCCGAAAACTCCGAAGCTACGTTGATGGACATTGACATCCGCACCTTGGTCGAGTCTGCCAAACTAGTCAAGGAAAACTTGAACAGAATAAAACCCGAAGTGCTCAAACTCAAGGGAATAGCCGCCGCCCACCAGCAGTTGCGCGAGAGGACATTGCGGTCGTTCGAAGACTGGCAGCGCAGCTTACATGTCCTCATGGTCCTCGCAACCAGACTCAACGAATTGTACTCCATTCTCCGTAAGATCGGAAGACAAGCATACCTCACCAACTACCAGCATTTGTACGACCAGCGGTTATTGTTTCAGTCGAGAAACCCCGCATACTTTCGACAGCATGTTCTCAAGGACATTGATTTGCATCTCAACTCTCCCAAGAAAAACGGGTCCCTAATAGCAACCTTGACCAGACTCCTTCGCCAGAGCTCGCTGCACCCGGTGGACGCCAAGACGGTCGCAGACTTTGCTGGCTACGTGAACCAGGGCCTTATGATCGTGGACAAGCTTTGCAATGCCATCGAAGACTTCTCGTTGCACTGGATCGCAGCCGAATTGAGATTCAGAAAAGTGCACAATCTACCCGTCAGGGCGTTGCTTGACATCTACAACACTTTCAAGGGTGTCCCCGAGCCGCCAACAACCACGCAAACAACGACCCAAACAACGAAACCACCTCCCAAACAGCCAGATTCCAAGCTAAACGACTCGCTTGCCTCGTTGAATCTCGGCACCGAGCAGAAAACTCGATCTTCCAGGTCGTCTTCGGTCTCGAGCACCTCCAGTATTACCAGCAATACTGCCCGTAATGTCCCTGGAAACCGGGCCTCCATGGTTCTGCCTTTGAAGACCTCGACTCCTCCAAAGCCACGGCCATCTTCTGCCATTTTCCTAAACTCCAACTCGTCCATCCCCACCATCTCCACCACCAAACCCGAAACCGAAGCCAAAACAACCACGCCCACCGGCCGCCGCAGGTCGAATTCTCAGCCAATTCGAAGTCCCATTTCTGAAGATCATAAGGGTCTGCCCACAGTCAAATCCCCTTCGGGATCCATCCAGTCTCCCGTGGGATCCCTCAGGCGTTCACTGTCACTCACCAAGCGCAACCCCAAGCCCCAAGCCGACCCGTCCGTGACAGCTCCTATAGCTGAAGAACCCGAGCCCCAGCTCACAGCTACGCAAAGACTCCAGGCACATTTGCGGCAGGCTGCGAAAACCGGGGCCTTGATGACCCAGGAGAAAGAGATCTTGAGCTCGGTTGTGTTCGACCCAAACGATCCTTCCAGCGTGAATCTTGGCCGCAAATCTGCTAGCAAAGACACCGATCTTTCTGCCTCAGCGGCTAGTGCCGCTTCCAAATTGCACCCTGCTCCGTCGCCGTCTCCGACTCCTCCCACGCTCTCCAAGAGAGACCAGGTCACGAGGCAGAACACCAGGAAGAACAGCGTCAAGACACTGCATGTTTTCAGCGACACCGCATCGTCGGTGGAAATTGAAACCAGAACCACCTCATCAGAGTCGTCAGTTCTGTCATCGGGCAATTCAAGCGTGGTGAAAAAAGTGCGTTTTACAGGCGTGCCCGAGTACTCCGAGGCAGAAGATGCGCCGTCAAAGTACCTGCACCGGTTGTTGAAGAACTTTGCTGTGTTCAAGACCCCATCGCCTACTGCGGCCTCGTTTCGCAAACGAGACCAATTGCTCCGAGAAGAGAGCCAATCTTTCAAAACTCATGTTAAACGACCCGAGTGAGCAGCATACGTACTAATGCCCCATCTAGATAATGCATGCGCTCAGCCTAGTGGATCCCAGTAGCCAACTAATTGTAGCACCATCGCGGTGGTTTTGTGTAACGATCAACCTCATCTCAAAATTTTTTGAGACGAGCGATAACGAAATATGGCTGTGGAAACGAAAAAACGGGCATCCCACGAGGACAGTATACCGGCCAAAAGGGCCAAGCCGGCCAACCCCGTCAACAAAGACGGTGTTTCAGAGTGTTTCAAGAAATTTTCAACCGAATTGTACGTTTCGTTAGCACCATGTTTCATCAACGATCCCATCAACGGTATCAAAGCTCAGCATTTAGACCCATTGGTGATGACATATTTCCCCAAAGCCAAGGGCGTGGTGATAGCATACTCCAACCTCAAGCTTTCCCCCGAGAACAAGACCACAGACACAGACGACAACCCCATATATGTTTCCACCGTCTCCAACTCTTCACCATTTACGTATTTATGGGTCACCGTTGACCTTCTTATATGGCAGCCCAATGCTGGAGACATAATAGAGGGCTATAGCTACATGCAGACGGCATCTCATATTGGTTTGCTTGTCCATGATACGTTCAACGCTACCATCAAGAAGTTCAACATTCCTGCGGAATGGCGGTTTGTGCCCAGCCAAGTAGACGAGTACGCCGAAACCGAACAGGAGACTGGAAAGTTCAAGTCGTTTGGCTACTGGGTCGATGAAAACGACGTAAAAATTGAGGGAAAGATCAAATTCACCGTGAAGTCTGTCCATGCCTCTGGCCGAGTAGTTTCGTTAGCAGGCACCTTGATAAAGCCTGGGTCGGAAAGAGATGCCCAGCCCGTAATCAGAGAGCGTCGCTCGTCCAACAGCGGAGTCAATGGCAGCACCGGCAAACACAAAAAATTTGACGAAGAAGACGTCCCCACAGTAACAGAAATCCCCGAACCGGAATCGGAGTCAGTCGAGTCTGCCATTCCCACATACATCAATTCGGAAGAGGAAGCTGAAGACGGAGCCATTGTAAATAATTCTGACTCCGAAGAGTCCGAGTCTGACTAGACTCCGTCTGACCAGCCAATGCATCACATATAAAATACTATATACATGTGGTCTGTTATATATGATCATTTTAGAGGTTTATCGTCATTAATCATCCGCCACAACACATCTTTCTCCTGAGGAGTAGGTCTATCATATTTTGTTCTTCTCTTTGCTCTCCACCAATGATGCCAATTATACCTGCGACCACCTTGTCGCCTGTTGTCCCTTTTCCCCATCATTGGCAATTTTTGTACGCCTCTTAGCTTTCTAAAGTTGATAGCAGTGATAATCACACCCTGAATTATAGAGAAAACCACCACTGCTGCAAACCCAAGGTTAGAGTCTTCGATGTAGTTTTTCAAGTTCATGCCGTAGAAAGCAGGAAGCAAAGTGGCCACGGTGAAGCCCAAGGTGTAGATGGATACCTTCAATTCGAACAACATGAGCGAGTTTCTGTTGGAATCGAGAATGATGTTGACGATTTCCTCGGTGACTTTGATATCGTTTAAAAGTGATCCAGCCTGCTGGACAAGCTCATCACAATGATTGTAATAGGCTTCAAGTAACATTTCAAGGTCGGAATAGTCCGTAGGGTTGTCTACGGTTGGGTCGTATCGCTTGGGATGGGTCATGTACATCGCAGCCAAATCTTCGTCGTTATCGAGAAGATCGTCCAACACATCTCGAATTAAAAGGGTCCGCTGGTGGAAGCTCGACAATCGTTTCAGTCGAATCAAGAGTTCCTGAAGTTTGGTTCTGTCGACATCTTCTTCTAGCTCGGCTAAAATTCTATTACAGATGGAAGCATGGCTCTTCATCTCTGTCTCCAAATACGTAGTCGCGCTGATGAGTATTCCTTCCAACACCCTGAACTCAAACGGGGTGTTTCCCAGCGGCAACCTCAATACCATTTCCAAGTCGTACATGAAAAGACCTAGTTTTTTAGCAATTTCTGGTGTCGAAGTATCAAAAATCATCACTTGGTCTTTTTTTATGAGGGCTTTGATGTGGAGCAAGTTGACAATTATGGAGGCTGGCGACCTGATGATGAACAGGGGGATGATATCCAACGATGTCGTTTCGATATTCCTCAAGTCTCGAGGAAATAAATTGTTTTCCTTGAGAAATTGCATCTTGGGGTAGTTCTTAGAAACCTCCACGATATTGCCCTTGCTGTCAAACTTGGTGCACGACACGAATAGGTCGTTGGGAGTCACTGGTTTGAGTTTCCTTGCGATATCAGCTTTATCGGCGCCTTGCGGAGGCCTTTTGCTTTCAAAGATTTCTTCTAGGCGATGGTTTCGAGTTTTAGTCGACATTGAACGAACCGCCCGAAGACCGCCAGAGGCCCAACACTTGAATTGTGGCTTGCATGACAGTCGGAGCAGCCGTTGGAGGACTGTACAATACATGCGGCCTATATCAGCTATTTTTCAGGCGAAGGTAGTTGGCGATGTGAGAAATTATCGCGAAATCAAAACGAGAAATAGAGTGTGATAAAAGCTTATAAAATTGTAGTAGTAGTGGCTGAGAGATTAAGCTGAGGGTTTGAGCTGGGTTTGAGCTGAGTTAAAGCTGAGAGCTTAAGAACACAGCTTAGGCAGTGCGGGCCAAAACTGGGTGAGGAACAGAGCGCTAACAGCTAAGGAGCCTTTTTCATTGCTCTAACGTAAATATTATCTAGTTGAAAAACTTTCTTGTCTTGGAAGGACCAAACAACTCCAATCTGATTCCAGGCAAAGCCTCTTCCGACAACAACTTCAATCTCTCTTCCAACGTATTGTCCACCTCGATTTTACCAGACGCATTGGTGAGAACAACTCCACCCGCAATGTCCTTACTCAAGAAATCAGATTCGCTGACCTCGACATCGACGTTTTCAAACTTGGACTTCTCCTTGAACCCCTTGACAGCATCCTCAGCAGCCTCCTTGGCCAATTGGACGTCGGCCTCTCTGACCTTGACTATCACCTTTTCCTCCAACAATGCCAACAAACCCTCCTCGATCAATTTGGCCAAAATGGGCTTGTACTCGCCCTTCTTTGACGAAATAGACTTCAATTTCTCCTTGGCAGCGTCGAATATATCGTTCAAGACCTCCTCTTTGGTGGCCAAAGCCCGCAACCGAGTCTTGTTGCCAATGGTGGACTTGGTGATTTGTTGAGCCAATGATGCCTTCTTGACCTTCTGCTCGTAGTTACTGTCGATGGCGGCGGTTTCGGACCTCACAATCGACGCTTTTTCAATTTCGTACTCTTCGTCGGCTTTCAATTTTATCTCCTTGGCCTTCTCCTGGGCCTCCTTTTCAATGAACGCCTTCATTTTGCGGAGCTCCGCATTTACCTACTGTTAGTGACACATGCCAAGTACGCAAATCCATGTATAAACTTACCTGATCGTCGGTTAATGACATGGCTGGTGGTGATGGTGGGTGAGCGCTCCTTATCGTCGACTCGCGGCCACCACTGGGAGGTGGTGCACTGGATGGGTTCTGGGGGTCTACCGATGGACTCTACGAGGTGCAAAGCATCAACTTTTGAATAAATATATACTAGACCAACTTGTCGAGGAAGGTTCTGGCCAACTCGACTCCCAAGAAGGTGGCCGCGTTGGCTGGGAAAGACCTGGCCAAAGCAGGCCCCACACCGGGGAAGAACGCCTTGACTCCTCCACGCTTGTAAATATTCTTGGTGGTCTGAACGATGGAAACACTGGTGTTCGACGATTGCTGGGTCGACTTGATGGTGTCAATTGGGAACACACCGAGCCACATGGACACACCGGCGCATCCACCAGCCATGGTGATGGCGAAAATCGACATGTCTTCGCCGGGGGTCGACAATCTCTCCTTCAAGTATTCGTAGGTAGCAAAGTAGAGTGCCGACCCGGGTCCGTCTCTGGCCAATGTTGCAGCCGAGCCTTTAAAAATGGACCGGATACCACCCGTCTTGTACATTTCGGCAATAACAGAACCCATTGACGACTTTTTGGCGCTGTCTTGAATCTGCATCATCACCTTGACTCTTTCAAACGGAGCAGCAACCAAGGTTGTAGGAATCGCCGAGATGAAACCAGCGGTACTTATGTCCTTAATAGTGAATTCTGCGGCAGTCTTACCGGTGGCAGATCCAACAATTCGTTTACCCACATCGTAACCCCAGAAGGACACAGCAAACATGGGAGTCACTCCTAATAAAGGAGGCAAAACTCCTCTGTAGAATCCGGTGGGTCCATCTTTGACCAACGTCTGCTTGATACATTGTATGGACGAGTCGTACAATCCGGTCTGAAGACGGACTTTCACCAAATCAAACGGGTGTCCAGTCAAAACGGCACTGTTGTTAGTCGATGAAAAACCCCCATAAAAGTCATGTTGGCTTCACTTACCATATACCACCGAATCCACCAGCAGCAAACGATTTCACATTGTCCACCAAGGCACTGTCAACTTCTTCCATAATGTAATTTTTTTCACAGGCTGTGGTCGCAGGAGATTTACCCGTACTTTATATTTTCGCGAACCTCGGACTAAAAGCCGTTGGCCTGTGCGCTCATGCACAAACAATAAATATGCGGTTACGGGGGTATTGGTGGCCAATTGACGAGCACCAGCCTACGAGACAATTCCGTTCAACACACAACGTCCATTTCCACCCAGGTTTTTTGTATTATGGTGATCGTGGGTATTCCGGGGTAGTGTGGGGTTGTCGGGTGCGCCAGTGCGGGTACTCAGTGCGCGTGCCGAGGAAGGCCCCACCCTGTACAGCAACAGCACACATACGAGGATCTAAAGTTCCTGACACCAGTTTACCGGCTATGCAGTGCATTTACGATCCTGTGCGTCAAGCGGTCCGTCGGTGCGTGGGGCGGTGGTCCGAGTTACAAACTCCGGCCCAATAACCGTAGCTCATTATCGCTCTTCAAATCCCGGACAAACGCATCTCTCTGCGGCTTGAATTGTCCAAGGTACAACTCGGTATATATCTTGTGGGTGAGAATTTGTAGCGATTCCTCGTTGCGTTCCAAGTCATCGTCGAGCTCCATTACATCCTCTGATCCGGGCGCCTCTTGAATCAACCCTTTTTCGAGGCTTACAATTCCAACATAGTTTACCAAAAGAACCGCATATTGGTCCCAGCTGTTGGCGTACTGGAACATCATCTCCAAAAACAGGTATATCTGGGCAATGAAACTGCGGCCCGAAATCTTGCCAATTTCATCACCATCCAACAATTTCGACCTGACAATGCTCAGCAAGTAGGACGTATGGATATCCACTAGCTCGTCTAAATTGTACTCATGCACGTCGAGCTCAGTATGTACCCCGGATCTCACGCCCGCGCCAACTTGCTGCTTTTGGAACTCCGAGATATGGTTGCGAAATTTGGTGCTTAACACCGGCATTCCGGCCTCCCATCCGGATCCCTTGCGTGATTTGAAAAACTTTTGTAGCAATTGCCGCTGGAAACTGTCCTCGACGACATCATAGGAAAGATAGTAGGTTATCGCTTCCAAGAGCCCTAGCATTTCATGGCGCACAACATTGACAATGTTGAATGTCTTGATAATCCAATAGGTGCGCCGGTCTCTCAGATTCATCAGAAACTCTGCTCTCTTCATCTGCTGCTTGATCTGCGAGAATCTGCGGTTGACCATTTTCAAATCATTACGCCGTAAGTTACAACTCTCGATGAATCCAGCATTGAGAATTGACGTGAAGTGCCGCACTTTCCAAAGAAAGTTGAATACCTTGAGGTAATTTGTGATTCCTCCATTCGAGCTTAAAATGCTATTGATGGGCAAATCTGTTACCTTGTATTCCAAAGTGAAAACCTCCCATCCAATTGTGCCGTGACTCAACTCGAGGATTCTTGCGTCTAAGCGGGACTGGTACCGAAAGTCGAGATTTTTGACAGATGACGACTTGATAGAGTCAACTAGGAGCCGCGCTAATTGTCCCGAGGTTAGTGATATGGATGGCTCGTCGAATATATCACTGCCATTAGCAATGATTCTTTCTATGAAATCGCTGGCCTCCATCAATAGAAACTTTTTGTAGTTGAGAAGGTGGACAAACAACTCGAATTTGTAGAATATGACGTACGTCATGTAATTCAAAAGCTCCAGGTACATTTGATTGACCAATTGCGACAATTGGTGGGCAGTCATGGATGTGAGACCTTTATATGAATGAATAGCGCCCGTGTGATGGCCTGTAAACGAGCTCGTCCATTCGAGTTCCTTACAGTACTTTGACAAGAATATGATCATCTTACCAATTTGAAATATGCGATACCCAATATTCTTATTTATGGCGGTAAGAAACACGGGGATTCTTGAAGGTGAAAACTGGATGATGTCGTTGATATTATCAGCCTGGGGGTCGAATGAGATGAAGAATTCGTTCAGGTTGTCCACAAGCGAGCCCTTGAGTAGCCAGTGCTCTATCATATCGTAGTATGGTACGGACATCATCGAGAAGAGCCGACTAGACATTTGTTGGACTTCGATGTCGCCTAGTTTTGTGAGGTTATACACTATGGTGAGCAATTGGTCTCCTTGTATGTCCAATCTATCAGACAAGTGAAATAGCACTCTTAGGGAGATCACCTTTGGGTGAATTTCTTTGAGCACGCCTATTATCGACGAAGGGTTTTTTTGGAAGATGATGTTAACAGCTCCAGAGTATGAGTTTAACTCTGAGTTTAGAAAGCTGAGGAACAGCCTCTTTATAAGCGACAGGTCCATGGAACGAGATTCGGTTCTTTTCTTCAACTCACGGAATAAGAGAGCCAGCTCTAGAACCTGGTTGAGTAACGACGCATGGCTGTTATTGAGTTTTGGAGGCAACAGCACCGAGTTATCTTTGAATACAAACAATTTGGAATCCACGCCAAGAAGTGTGTATGGAAGGAATTGAAGAATTGTCTCGTCAGAAAGTGTCTTGTAGTAGGGTTGTATTAGTGCGCCCAAAGTCCCGCTCGGGGCATTGGAATGCAATGGAGAAGACCGTAGGTTCGACATTCCGGCTCCTATATCGAATGGCAGTGGAGGAGGGGCCATTTCTTGGCGAGATTTTGGAAGTGGGCTCGTCTCGTGTCGCAGATTGTTGATGATATTTCTCAAGTAATCCACGATACTATCCACAGAAGTCATACGGTCTATTTCGTGTAGCAATGTATCGAACTTGCTGCTATCCCAGCCTTTTTGAGCGAAAAGACTTCGTATTTGTGAGGAAACTTCCAACTCCAAGTCTCTTCTTCGCAGTAAAGAGGCATCTATAAATGCCGAAAAAAACTCGCTCAAAGTCCGTATAAAGTCTAGGCCAGCCTCCGGGGGAAGGAGTATATGTAGCACCCTACTGATGTAGATCAGTAACAAGTCTGAGGACATTGGGTTGGAGAGGTTGTTGTTGTTAGTCGCGACGCGATGCTTCGCGATCTGTACAGGAGCGACAGTTGCAAGGCGATGGTGAGAAGTATGGAGGTCCAAGGTAGAGAAGTACTAGGTAGAGGAGGTACTTAAGAGGCAATTTGGGGCTTACTAGGTAAAGAGTAGAATGCCTGTAGAATGCCTGTTGAAAATTGAAATAACAGTTGATAGACACCACTAAGTAGTGCGCTCTGGTCGGTTCTTTTTTTGAACTGGCATATATTAAGCTACGCTAACCCAAAGATAGCATCGAACAAATGAAAGACAAGAAGCGGTAAATCCAATTGAGGTGTCATGTTTACACCATGATACCAGAGCTCACACCAATAGGGCTGATCACAGGCTCAAACACATTGGGGTTCAAGTCCTTGTCGGTCAAGTTCAATTGTTCGTCTGTCCAAATATGGCTGCTTGCGCCAGCATCCTTTTCACCAACCCCACACAAGCCACCTTGAGCTTCCCAGTCACCGATACGGGACAATTGCAACTCAGAGAAAACAGAGTCAAGTGCACCGATCAAGTCATTGGAGATCTCAGGGCCGTGGCCAGGCGTGGGGGTGATTCTCAACCGTTCCTGACCAATTGGCACCGTGGGGAAGTTGATGCTTTGGACATAAATGTTATGCTTTTCCAATAATAAGTCCGATGCTTTCTTGGCATCAGCAGCATTGCCAACCAACACCGGCACGATGTGCGAAGGGTTTGGAATCACAGGGACTCCGAGAGCGTTCAAGTTGTCCTTGACGTATCTGGTGTTCTTTTGTTGGGCGATACGGTCCATCAACGTAGATCTTTGGTACCGAATAGCTTCACTGGATCCGGCCATAATGGCTGGAGGTAAACTGGTGGTGAAAATAAACCCTGGCGCATAAGATCTGAACCAGTCGATCATGTTGGCTTTACCGGTAACATAGCCTCCTACCGTGCCGTAAGCCTTACCTAAGGTACCAGTTACCATGTCGATTCTGTTCATCACAGTGGAGGTGACTGGTTGTTCAATTCCCGCTTTCAAGTGGGCATCGAAATTCAAGTGCTCGGCCACGCCAGCACCGTGAGGACCGTACATACCCACGGCATGGACTTCGTCCAAAAATGTCAACGCGCCATACTTGTCAGCCAAGTCACAAATGGCCTCAATTGGCGCAATGGAACCACACATCGAGTACACCGATTCAAACGCAATCAACTTGGGAGTGGATTTAGGGTACATGGCCAATTTCTCCTCCAAGTCCTGCAAGCTGTTATGTTTGAAAATATGCTTCTTGGCTCTGGAGTTTCTGATACCTTGGATCATCGAAGCATGGTTCAACTCGTCGGAAAAGATCACCAAGTCCTTCAACTTTTGGCCCAACAACGACAACACGGCGTCATTGGCCACAAAGCAAGACGAGAACACCAACGCAGCCTCGTGCTTGTGCAAAGCCGCAAGTTCAGATTCCAACCGGATGGCATGTCGGTTATGGCCGGCGATGTTTCGGGTTCCCCCGGCGCCAGAACCGTACTTTTCCAATACCCGCCTCATCTCGGTCAAGGTTCTCTCGTTCTTACCCATTCCAAGGTAATCATTGGAGCACCAAACCATCACCTTGTCTTCCTCAGCAGTACGATGAGCACGGGGAAACTCATGGGCCAACCGGTTGATGTTGTTGAAGTAACGGTACAGCTTGTCGGACCGTTTCTTGTCCAACTCACTGCCCAAGAACCCTTCATAGTCAAACGCCTCCTCCTTGGAGCCAAGATTGACTTGATGGCCGGCAAGTTGATCTTGCTTGTAGACGTAGGGCGTCGAGATTTTTTGGCCAGCAGAAGCCGCCGATGCCGCTGTGGCACTGACAGGCTTGGAGGCACTGGTGTACGATCTTGTCGCAGCCTCTGGTCTTCCAGAAGTTCCTTCACGGGTTTTTAAGGCGGCGTTCATGAATGGACATTGGCGAGCCTGATTGGCCAAACCGGACTTCTGACTCATCTGACGGAGAGATTGGGCCGAGGCCGACTTTACAAAGGGACACACCTTCAATGAGGCGCGGGTGACAACTTCCATGATCAAGATTCAAATAAAAGTTGGAAATACCGGAGTTAGTTTGTCCTGTGCTTCTGGCGACCTAACAAATTTTCACGCTCGCGGCCCGGTTCCCAATGCGGAAATGGAACCCGCGGGGTTTCAGTCGGGTAATGACACATTGCTGGCAAAAGCCACGGGAACGCTGCAACTTGGCCACGTACATCTCGGAGGCGTGCAGATGCAAATAGACTCCTTTCTCGAGAACAGTCGACTAAATTTGGCACAATCGATTCCTGCCACTTTCTAACAAATCATAGCATAGACATTGCGCCTTACCTAAGCGTGCACCCGCGCTTACCAAGCGCTCCCCGCGCCATGTGACACAACTAGGTCAGTGAATTACAAAGGCCAGACTCAATCAGACTAGAAGCGAATGCCGTTCACCAAATACAGTTGGATACCGACATGAATGCCAAATTGCAGCAAGTTGCAACAAATTGCAGAAAATTGCATTCATATATTCCTGCATATAACTCAGACAATTTGCAACCATTTCACAACTCTTTCACCACATTCTTTCTAGTCAATTCGTGGCCGTTTCAATTCTCGGTACTTGCTATGTCCCACGAAGCTTCCCCATGAACATTGGGTATAAAATATGACCAAATCCTTTTCATATGGACCAAGTGCTTGGCGCCAAGGCCTGCCAAGCCTACCCCAAGGTGGGCCCTGTCAACAAAAAAGGCATCCAGGGGATCGAACAACGTACCCAAATGGCCCTAAGTTGTTACTTGTTGGCGGTAAGGGCACCACAGTCGTACTTTGGCCGTCAAATCTCATTAGTATCACCAGATTGATGCCAAATAAGCTAGTTATCAAGAAATACTTGCATGAAGAACAAGCATTATCTGAATTTCCAAGACTCTGCAACGGTGCAATGATGTTGTTCTCCATGGTTTAAAGTGGCGGAGATATCACTCTGTTCTGCAACCATGTCAAACGAAGAAAAACCCGTACCTGAAGTTGCAGAATTGTCAAGTGTATCAGATGTCAGTTCCATAGATATGAAAGGTCTTGATGCTGGTGACAGTATTCTACACCAGAAGATAAAGCTTATCAATGATGCCATAGACGAAATTGGGTTCACGCCGTACCATCTCAAGATCTTTTGTCTAAGTGGCATGGGCTACGCTACCGATTCGCAACTAATGTATGTGGAGAGCAGTGTTCGAACTTTTGTCAATTATCAGTTTGGTTACACTTATCCTGTCAGCAATCAGTGTCTCTACTTGGGCATGATTTTGGGGGCGTTCTTTTGGGGCTTTGGAGCCGATTTGATAGGAAGAAAGTTGGCTTTCAATCTCTCTCTTTTGCTTTCTGCAATTCTTACAATCCTTGCTGGGGCCATGGGTTCTTTTGCAACCTACAATCTCTTTGTGCTTCTCTCATGCTTTGCAGCAGGCGGAAACTTGGTGTTGGATACTTGTGTGTTCTTGGAGTTTCTTCCAAAGAAGAACCAATGGCTCTTAACTTTCTATGCTTTCTTTTGGGGAATTGGCCAAACTTTGGCAGTTCTTTTCGCCTGGGCTTTCCTTCCAAAGTACTCGTGTGAGTCAGCGGACTATTGTCCTTCTCACATCAACAAAGGGTGGAGATACACCTATTATGTCAATGGAGCGTTTGTGCTAGTAATGGCCCTTCTTCGTATATTTGTCGTCAGATTGAAGGAAACACCAAAGTTTTCGGTTTCGAACAACTGTGATGCTGACGCAATTGAGGTGCTCCAATACATTGCAAAAAAATACAACAGACCGTGCTCTTTGACGTTAGAAGAGCTTGAGAGCTGTGGAGAAGTGACTGCAAATCATGATTTCCGAACTAAGGCCGATTTGTTAAATACCTTCAGATATTCATGGAACCACATCAAGATTTTGTTCAGCAACAAAACCACAGCAAGGTCTACCACGCTTTTGATTATTTCATGGGCGCTTTTGGGTATAGCATATCCTCTTTATTCGGCGTTTTTACCCCAGTATCTTGCTACCAGAGGCGACAATATAAGTGCTCCAGACACTTATGGGGTGTACAGAGATAACGTTATAAGTAATCTTTGCAGCTGCTTTGGACCCATGATAGCTGGACTAATGCTCTACTATATGCCCTGGCTCGGTAGAAGAGGTGTAATGGTATTTGGCGGATTATCAACCATGGCTCTACTTTTCGGCTACACACAAGTCACCAATAGAGCTGGAAATGTGGGATTGAGTTCGGCGGTCTACGTTGCCCTCTACATCTACTACGGATGCTTATATGCGTATACTCCAGAGGTGATGCCGTCGGCGGCTCGTGCGACTGGAAATGCACTTTGCATAGGGTTCACCAGAATCAGCGGAGTAATTGTACCAACCATTGCCTACTTTGCGGGAGTAACGACTGCTGTACCCATTTGGATCTGCGGTGCCGTAGTGGGGATCATTGGATGCATCGCATTGTTCTTCCCGTACGAGCCCAGCAAAATGAGAGTTGTCTGAGAGTTTCTACGAGAGTTCCTGAGTTATTTACTACATTTTCTTATTTCCTTTTCTCGTCAACACCCTGTATTATATTATTTACTCGTCATCTTCCTCTTCTTCGTCAGCGACGGAGTAGAATTGCAATTGGTATTGGTTCTGCTTGACAGAAACAAATCTGATCCAGTCTCTGATCTGGTTCTTCTTCAAGTATCTCTTGGTCAAGTATTTCAAGTACTTACCGGAAAACTTGGTGTTGGAAACAACAACAACCTTGTTACCTTCCTCGGTAACAGAGATGTCGTCACCCAAGTTACCGACAATGTTGTCGACCTTGATGTGCTCAACCAAGTACTTGACGTAACCTTCTTGGTCGAAAACACCGTTCTCAACTGGAGCGCTGGTGTCAACGACAAACTTCTTAGCAGCCTTAGCCTTCTTGTTGGTCTGTCCTGTTAGCCTACCGCACTATTATCGGGTGATAAAGACAGCATAGCCCAGGAACGGGGTGTTGAACTGGAGCAAAAAAAGCCACTTAACAAAGAAAAAAAGCTCATGGTGGTAAAAACAATGCACATTGGCATGAATGCTTGGGTGAAAAATTTATGAAAAATCATCAAAAAAAACCCAAATATTCTGTCTTTGAACCGTTGAGGTATTGTCCTCTCAAACACACCCGTAATAGGGATACTGATCTTCTAAACGCTGATACTTACAATTGGAGCCATTATTATACAAGTAGTGATACTATTGAATTTCTGCGACTGAAAAAATTATCGAGCGACACCGCGATGAATGGTGCACGTGTGTAATTCACGTGCGATAGGGTACACAGCCCTATGAGTATGAGTCGCGACTACTCGACTGCGTCTGCCACTATCAATCACCTTGAGTCATGACTCACGACATATATGTTCGAAACCCCGCAACAATAATCAGACGACAATGATTCGCTGCAAAAGAGGGTTCAAGATTCTGCACTTCTTGCGCAAACCTTTCGCCCAAGAAGCTGCAGGTACCTCGGCAACATTAACACCACTCAATGGTCCAAATTTGGGTGCAAAAATTCCAAATGATTATTCAAATGATTCTGTCCAATCTGAAAGAAAATTCACTGATTCCTCTCAAGCTGCAATTGAGCGAGCAAAGTCCGCCACTAGTCCAATCAAGAGCTGGACTCGGCAACAGATCAAGGAAATCTACGATACCCCACTCATGGAATTAGTTTTCCAAGCGCAAATGCAACACCGTAAGTTTCATGATCCTAGAGAGGTTCAATTGTGTACTCTTTTATCGATCAAAACTGGAGGGTGTAGTGAAGATTGCAAATATTGTGCCCAGTCGTCACGTTACGATACTGGGACAAAGGCGGAAAAGTTAATCACCATTGAAGAAGTGATGAAAGCTGCCACTATTGCCAAGCAAAATGGTTCCACTCGATTTTGCATGGGTGCTGCTTGGAGAGATATGAAAGGAAGAAAGTCGGGTATGCGAAAGATCTCGGAGATGGTGTCGAGAATCAACGATGAGCTTGGGATGGAAACTTGTGTGACATTAGGAATGCTCGATGCTCAGCAGGCTAAGGACTTGGCAGCGTCTGGTTTGACGGCTTACAACCACAATATCGACACTTCTCGAGAGCATTACCCCAATGTTATCTCCACCAGATCGTTCGACGATAGACTAGAAACCATCAAGAATGTTCAGAAAGCAGGCATTCTGGCGTGCACGGGAGGCATTCTTGGCTTGGGCGAAACCCCCGACGACCATGTTGGGTTTCTCCATACCCTTGCAAATATGGACCCTCATCCGGAATCACTTCCAATCAATCGATTGGTTCCAATTGCGGGAACCCCCATGAAAGCAGAAATCGATGCTTTGCCCAAAGACTCGAACAGAAGACTCAAATTGGATCAGGTTGTCAAAACCATTGCGACGGCTAGACTAATTATGCCCCAGGCAATTATTCGATTGGCAGCTGGAAGGTACACCATGAAGGAGCACGAGCAATTCATATGCTTCATGGCAGGCTGCAATGCCATCTTTACTGGTGAAAAGATGCTCACTACCATGTGCAATGGTTGGGATGAAGATATCCAGATGCTTGAAACCTGGGGATTGAAAGCTATGAAGAGTTTCCGCAAGCACACGGCGGTCTAGCGGTCTTCAACAGGCAGCCTCGAGCTCCTATATAGGGCCAGATCAGAGTTCCCAATTTTGGGTAGCTCAAAAGAGGTATCCACGGGAGACGAGCAGCTTTCATGCTCCGAATAATGCACAGGAGAAGAGTGTTCTAGGACCGAGGCTGGTGATGCAATAGGTGGCTCTTCCTGGTTTATAGCGTCTATAGTGTCGTCATTTTCGGAATGTATGCTGTCATCGGCAAAGAGTACATCATCGGTATCCACTTGATGTTCGGGCTCACTGGTGGAACCAAAGAGATCGGGAGCAATTGACAAGACCTCATCAAGTCCTCCACCGGACCAGCCCTTCCTTGCTATTCCTTCGTAGATTTCGAGCTGCGCTCGCACGAACGAGCCTGTTTTCAACACTAGCTGATCCCCACTAAAATGCTCCAATATTGCATTCACTTCATGGTAGTAGTCATGCTTAAGGCGGTCGATTTCGTCCACCTGGTTGGTGAGCTGGACTAAATTTGACTTGTAGGCATTGAGGTTTCTCGTTTTCAGCTTTGATAGCTTTATATTCTCGAGTTCTTTTTGTCGAAGCGTCTTGGTCTTCTCGCGAATCTCTTGCTGGTAATACTCGTGATTGGCCTTGTAATCCAGCTTGACTTTGGTCAATGCTTCCGCAAGCGGAGCCTGGAACGATTCTTTAAGCGTGCGTGCTAGTATCAGCTCATTGGTGCCTATTATATACTGCAAACCAGCTGCATTTACAAGCCCTTCACTGACCTCCTTACGGTAGTTAATTTTCGGGCTTTTCACCGACTCTTCCAATGCCTGGCCAAAATCACTGGCTGCCTCTGCCACAGCGTGGAGCGCCCGGCTATATTTGTCGGCTTTAGCTAACAATTCTTCATAACACTCGACGGTCGACTGGAAGTCTCTTGGCCCTAAAATGTACGGAAGATCCATGACCGACGGCGTAAACGACGTGAAAGTGTTTAGGGATGGCTGGCGAGTCACCTGCCTTCCGCGTACGGATTCTGGGATGGCCAGCAGTCGGGAGCTG
Organism: Meyerozyma carpophila; assembly: GCA_030573695.1. Classification (NCBI taxonomy): domain Eukaryota; kingdom Fungi; phylum Ascomycota; class Pichiomycetes; order Serinales; family Debaryomycetaceae; genus Meyerozyma; species Meyerozyma carpophila. The sequence continues at coordinate 310,682 of JAJMDS010000004.1, read as the reverse complement.
TTTGGAAACGACGAATTCATGTTTGCTGAAGCATTGGATTTTTCCTTGATCTGAGCGTAGAATTCAGCCAAATGAGATGCTGAAGGTCCTGGTGGTCCTAGGGACTCGGGGGTGATCAGGGAGTAGTTATTTGGCAGTCGGAACGAGGAATCGAGCTGCTTCAGTGTTGTGTCGGACATTTATCTGTGAGTTCTGAAAGACGTGAGATTAAAAAGTAAAAAATATGGACGAGTCCGGAGTCGAACCGGAGACCTTTCGCATGCTAAGCGAACGCGCTACCAACTACGCCACACGCCCTGTTATTGAGGAGGGAAACGGTGCGAGGAAATAAGAGAGAAGAGAGAAAGCTACAAAGACGAAGAGGAGTGGTTGCGAAAAGTATTAATTGCAATAAAATCGTGTATGTATTCGTATATCTATTCACCATGTGTAAACATATAGCACACAACTTTAAAGCTGTTACTATAAACACTTCATATATACGAGCGCTTGCAATGTAATACCGGTTTCTCTTTACCTGCTCTCTTCTTTTCTCCCCTAGCTCTTTCTGTTTGCATAGTCAACTGCTGTTGCTGCCGCGAGCACCTTCTCATCTTCAAACTTCTTGCCAACCACCTGAATACACACAGGCAATCCATCAAAGATTTCAGGCTTGTAGGTCTCGTAGACGTCTTTGTCGCTGTCATTCAAAGGTACGTACTTTGGGTCAATGGGGTCGAGTTTTTCGTCCACTTTATTCACAGGTACAACAACGCTAGCGCAGTCAAGAAGGTTGAATGGACAAGAATAGTTGAGTGAGTCATGATTGCCCGGCAAGAAACCCGAATATGGCCAAACAGGACAGATTATCGCATCAATTGGTTTCCCAGAACCAGTTATACTTGCGGTTTCTTCCCAGAATTTATAAAACTCAATTTGACATTCGTATTGCCGGTTGCATAAATCCCACCATTCATTGACATCGATAGGACTTTCTCCTGGTTTAGAGCAAACAAAGGTCTTAACCGCTGGAATCACAGGCTCGCCTGACTCCTTACACATTTCCAAAACTTCACGGCCCTTGTCAGCAGTGAACATATCTACCGTTGTGTCATAGATCTTGTCCACGTTTGGTATCCGAATTTCGACAATTTCATGCCCCTGAGCTTTTAAGCATTTGGCTGTCTCCTCCAAGGCACGCTGAATTGGAGGATGTGGTCGAACCATTCCGTCGAATTTCCATACCCCGTATGTCAATTTCTCCAATTTAGTACTGGAATTGTCAGAGAAGGGAACAGGAGCAACTTTGGGGTCCGACTTCCAGAGTTTCCCATTAAATATGAGTTTGGTGATATATTCGATATCAGCTAGAGACCTCGCCATGGGACCAATGACAGAAGGCATGGATGTTTGCCCACTATACGAGTTTGAAACCCTCAAGTATGAGATTCTATTGCTCGTTGGTCTTAATCCATAGAGTCCTTGGAATGCGCTAGGAATACGAATACTTCCGCCAATGTCGGTTCCAAAGCCCAATGGCGAGGCACCGGCGCCAATAAGGGCACCTTCACCTCCTGAAGAGCCACCAGTGCTCAATTTCACGTTCAAGGCATTATAGCTGTAACCGAAAATGTTGGAGTCAGTTTGTGGGGCCAACATTGCCATAGGAACGGTTGTCTTGACGTAAAAGACAGCACCCTCTTTCTGCAAGTACTCAGCCAACAAACTCATTTCCGTCTTGGGTTTATTGAGCAAGGCAACATACCCAATGGAAGAATCGAGTCCAGGAAGGTCAACTTGGTCCTTGAGAGAAATGGGAATTCCGTGCAATTTTCCTGCCACGGTTCCATTTTTGGCAAAGTACTCATCTAGTTTCTTCGCCGTTTCCAAAGCTTTGTCAAAAAAAATCTCGCTACAGCAGTTCAAGATTTGGTGTGCCAAAGCTGCTCGGTGACAGTAGGCATTGGCAACATTTGCAGCCATTAGTTCACCACTTGCAATTTTGGCTTGAAGCTCAAGCACCGTCAATTCGGTAATGGCAACTTCGTCCTCGGGAAGAATTGAGTCCAAATAAGCCTTGGTGTTGGAAAACCCTGCTTTGATCATATCGTCTTTGATTGTCTCGCTGATCCATTTTGAAGGGATCGAATTTGTCACTGAGGTTCTTTTGAGCTGGGCTGCATCTTCCCAGTTCTTGGTCATGGTGGTGCCGGAATGCATAGACATATCTCGGGTATTTATCTGGAAGATAAGAAAGGTAACCGGCGCATGCTGTCGCAAGGGTTATTCTGGTAGCGGCATTCGGAATGCGGAATTCGGAAAATCGCAGGCGGGGTGCCTGCAACGGCGCCGTAACGGGCGCTTTAGCCTGCTTCCCTGGGGTATTCGGAATGCGGAATTCGGAATTCGGATCTCGGTTTTCGCACATTGCGATAAGATAAGATCTTTTCGAGTCAAGGTCATGAAGCTAGCCGCAACTATATAGTCTCTGGAAGGCTTCCCGCTCAATCTCAAAACACAATGGAGCCAATTCTCAGCCAAGGCTATGGATACGGATTTGCAGTTGGTTTGGGTGCAGCTTTTGCACTTTTGATGGTGGTTATCACTCGGGTACTTGCAAGATACTTGGGCCAGGTGCAAAATTCCGAACGTTTTTCTACGGCGTCAAGAAGCGTCAAGTCAGGATTGATTGCCTCGAGCACTGTTTCTGCGTGGACGTGGCCAGCGACCCTTCTTTCTTCGGGATCGTGGAGTTATGCTCATGGAATCAGTGGTGGGTTTTTGTATGGAGTCGGAGGAACGCTTCAAATAACTTTGTTCTTGTTTTTGGCAATTCAGATCAAGCGGAATGCACCCTCTGCCCACACGGTTTCTGAATGCTTTTATATCAGATTTGGCAAAGGTGGGCACTGGGTTTACTTGGTGTATTGTATGGCTACCAATGTATTGATCTCGGCTCTTTTGCTCTTGGGAGGTTCCCAGGGATTTGCTGCTACCACTGGAATGCACGTTGTTGCTGCCAGTTTCTTGTTGCCTCTCAATGTGGTTGTATATACTGCTTTGGGTGGTTTGAAAGCAACGTTCGTCTCGGACTGGATCCACACCGTGATCATCTATGGAGTCTTGCTCGCTACTTCTTTCACGGTTTATTGCACTTCGTCCCACATTGGGTCTCCGGGAAAGATGTACGAGCTTCTAGTGCAGGCACAGGAAGCTTTTCCCTCGGAAACCGGCCAAAGTTACCTTTCGTTTCATGACAAGTCGATGATCTTTCTTACCTGGTCTGTGGCAGTCGGTGGATTGAGTTCGGTTTTTGGCGACCCAGGGTACTCCCAAAGGGCAATTGCTTCAGAAGCTTCTAGCGTATTTACTGGTTACTTGATGGGGAGTCTCTGCTGGTGGATTATTCCATTCTCTCTTGGACTGTCAGCAGGTTTGGCGTGCCGGGCATTATTGACCAACCCTGCCTCCGTGACTTTCCCCAATGCCTTGTCTGCGTATGAGGTCGATGCTGGCTTGCCGGTGATTTATGGAATGGCTGGAATTTTTGGCAAAAGTGGTGCTGCCGCTGGGTTGGTAATATTGTTCATGTCTGTGACTTCGGCCACTTCTGCCGAGTTGATAGCGTTTTCTTCCGTTACGACCTACGACGTTTACAGAACCTACGTCAAGCCCGATGCTTCTGGAAAGCAATTGGTCAACGCCGCTCATATTTCTGTGGTTAGTTTTGGCATCTTCATGGCTGCGTTGGCGACTGCGCTCAATTACATTGGAGTCACCGTTGGCTGGCTTCTTAGTTTCTTGGGAATCTTGTTGACTCCCGAAGTCAGTGCCGTAACTTATACTCTATTTTGGCCGAAAATGACGAAATTGTCGTTGATCATTGGATGTCCTCTCGCTACCGCAACCGGTATTGCAAGCTGGATTGGTGCTACCTACCACTATGCGGACGGGGTGCTCAATAAAGACACTTTGATGACGACAGAGGCTACCTTCATTGGGAATTTTGTGTCGTTAGCGAGTGGTGCTATCTATATTGCTGTGATATCGTTGTTGAAACCCGATAAGGTTGCGTTTGATATGCGGAATTTGAATGGAGAGCTTACTTTGGCAGACGATGTGGACAAGGAGGAGAAGGAAGCAGTGGTGGTGTCCCAACATACGCAAAAATTATTGAAGAGACATTCATGGCTCAGTTTGCTGGTGAATCTTTTCGTGGTTCTTGGAGTCTACGTTATAATTTGTGTTTCATTGTATGGAATCAAGCGGGATTTGTCCAAGAGCTCTTTCACTGGACTAATTGTCGTAATGTTGATTTGGCTCGTCACTGCTGCCGCTTATATCATTTTCTTTCCATTATGGCAGGGCAGGCGGTCCATGGCTCGCATTGCGAAGCACCTTATTCTGGGAGAAAAATCTGAGGAAACCAAGCCAAACTCAGAGAAAAGCACTGGCGAGGCGACCCTCGATTCCGAGTCCAACGTTTCTATCATTGAGGAACATCATACCAGCAAGCCGAATGTGGTAGCTTAGCTGATAGATGATATATGATTGTGAATGAATAGATATGATTGGACAATACTAGAGCGGATAGAGCGAGTAGAACGGTATAGAAACTTATTGGTCGAATCAAATGGTAGAACGAAACGAATTTTTCGCAGCCAGTTGCGCGCGCCGGAACTCCTATTTCTTATCGCGCTCTCTTGCTGTATGCAACCGATAAAAAAGAGGAGAGCACCCAGGACCTCCCGAGCCTGTCAGAACTGTAGAAAACGCAAGATAAAATGCAAAGGCGAGCCTGTGTGTCAGGAGTGTGCCAAATACGGCGAGATTTGTATTTTCAGAGAAAAATATAGACAATCTTCCAAGCCAAGTGACCTGAATAAAGGTACTCTTGGAGAGTAAGTGCTTTCAAAATTTGACAAATTAGATCCACTAACAAAACCAGCAACAATCCCCTCAGCAAAGGCCCGCTAGAAATCCCCGACTACTTGTCGGGCCAGAACGACACGACAGAAGCGGAATATTTTGGCTCGGCAAGTAACTTTTCATTCGTCAACCAATTGAATCATTTTTTACAACAGCTTGACGGCTCAGATACCAACCATGATAAGGGCCTCGAGAGGTTTGGGGCCAAGCCCATGGTATTGGAAGATTCTTGTAGAAACTCAGATTTCTCCTTGGATTCTATCAGCAACGAAACTATGCATGAACTTTTGGTTGCGTTCCTTGAAACATGGACAATTCCCTGTCCTTTATTTGATGCCCACCAGGTGTTCACATTGGCTTTCGACACTTGGAAAAACCCATATAGCAATGCCAACGACCAGGCCCTTCTTTACTTGATATTGTCACTTGGAGCAGCGACGTCTTACTTTGATCTGGACGAAAGTAGTCCCAATGCCTTTCCTGTGGCCCGAGGACTTTTCAGCTTGGCGCTTAACACCGTACCAAGTATATGTTCCCAGGTGTCGTTCGAGGCAGTTAGAGTGGTATTTTTCATGAGTTTGTGTGCCTGTTCCTTGGGTGACACTGCACTCTCATACCTCTATACCGGTATTGCGGTGAGAATCCTGGTGGCTATTGGTCTTCATAAGAATAGCACAGTCAAAAAAATGCCCCACTCTTTCGACTCAAAGCACCACAGAAGGGTATGGGTGTGTGTTTGGCAGTTTGAAAAGTACTGGAGCTTCTGTGTGGGTCGACCTAGTGGGTTGAGTGAGTACGTTGCAACTCCTCAGGTGAAGGAGGAAGACTTTGAATACGCAGGGTATGGGGACTCCAAGTTGTTCAGGCAAACCTCTGAACATATGAGACTCCGGGTGAGTTTTGCTTCGTCGCTTTCGAAAATTCATGCCGAATTGTATAACACCAAAAACGAGCTTTTGGCTATTTTGAGCAAGGTGGAGCGTTTTTCAATTGAAATTGACCAAGCCTACTTCAACTGCAGAGACAGGCAATTGTTCCAAGCTAACGTCGATGACAGTGTGGAGCAGCTCGAAAGATCAACGGTTATCGAGTGGTTCTGGATAAGAATTTACTACCTTTATTTGAAAGTCATTATCTTTCGACCATTCTTGATTTTCAGTGCCTATCTTGGAAACGCCGCTGCCAATGTTTCGGACTCGATCAGAAACAAAATAAAATCAGGGTCCGATACCTGCGTTGATGTTGCAATCGAACTATCCAACTTTATCATCAAGTTGAATGGTAAGGTTCGTATGGCGCAACCTATAATTTTCATCAGCACCTATCTTGAAAGTGCCTCCACTGTGCTCCTATTCTATATTGTCAGCAACATTAGTGAAATTTCCGAAACTTTGGCAAGAAATATTTGGAATGTGTTGCATGCTACTCGAAACTTTCTTAATGGTTCATATGGAAGTTACCTTGACACCACGAAAATCTTGGCTCGGGATGGTTTGGAATCATTGCACAATCTACTTATAAAGAGAAAGAACGATAAGAATACCACATTTCTCGATAAGATCATGAAACCTGTCGTTATCGGTTCTCCGATGGCCCAAATCAACTCGATCGACTTACAGGACGACACTGGCTTGGAGGCCGTCTGGGCCCAAACCTTGAACTGGATCAGTTATGCCCCGCAAACTTAAATAGAGGAAGCAATCTCATGCAACAAAACCTTCGTTAATGGTATAAAAAAAGGGTATGACTTCTCGGATGCAAAAAGTACAAATAATGGTCCCTGGCGGGATCGAACCGCCGATCTTGGCGTTATTAGCACCACGCCTTAACCAACTGGGCCAAGGGACCGTTTTGTGATTTGTTCAGTGAGCTTGCCTGTCAACATGTAACCTACTTGTGAAGTATATATCAAATAATATTATGCTTTGCCGTCTAGAGGTAACGTTAGTGAACAGTGAGCCCGCAGGTGCGGATTCGCGCCTTTTCCGTGTAAATTTTACAATCACCAGCTTCCTGTCTGCAGTATAAATACAGTATTTTTCTTCTCGATTTCACGTGGAATTTATCGCCTTTTTGCACAGGTAAAGATAGTAATTCGCTAGTGTAGCTAGGAAATCGCTAGGGCAGCTTGTGGTACTGGTGTAAACCCATGTGGAACCTTTGGAATATGTATAAAGGAATATGACTTTTTAGACTAAGTATCAATGGCTGCAAATAACTATTGTGTGCGGCCGAAGTTATTCTGAACCTCATTTGAGGTTGAGCCCTCTTATTATTGCCATAGCTGTTTTCTTACCCACAATTTCAATACCACTTCCGATCGATAGCTCTTTGGCCAAATAGAGGTCCGCGGCATCTGAAATCAAATTGTTGATTTTGGTGTCATCATCTATGACGGTATTGTCTAGAATATCCACTTGCAGCACCAACAAGTCAAGTCCATTACTACCAACAAAGACATAAATTGTTCCCAATATTTCATACTGGTAAAACATGTTGTTGTTAATTGAGTCAGGTAATCTAAACTCCCTGGGAATAAAGCTGGACGGGTTCAGTTCTCTAATTTTGGGTCTGTCTATCTTCACGATCTGATGTTCGTCCTTGCCACTATGATCAAGAATCACTTTAGCTGAGCCAACATATTCATCGAGGAGAGACATTTCGTCTGTAAAGAAAATTAAAATGACAAACGTTTTTACAGGCTATATATAACGCACAAACAGGGATTCTGTGTGTTTGACGGATGTGCGGCACGCGCAATTTGCAATATTATAATGTTTGCAGTGTTTTAGCGCGACGCTGCATGGAAAGGAGCGGGCATGCAACTCTTTGCATCTTTAGCCGGCGCATTCTGCATGTCCTATCTTCGCTTGGCTGCAATTATATGGCGTTTTTTTTCCTCACCTTATCGATAAGGCGATATGTTCCGCGCGAAATGGAGATGAAAAGCACGGTATGTCATCATGCGAAATCTTAATTAATGAAGTTTGGTAGCTTGGTTTTGGCATTGGTAAGTGCGTCACTAGTTGTATGTCTGGAATCCTCTGGTGGTGAGCAACCATCTGGAATGGAACGTTCGGTCCCTAATCTCGATGGCACAGCATGGGCATCTTCTCAATATGGAACCTGGGGGAATAATCTCGATTTGAGTCAAATGGAAAGATTGAATCCTTCAGCATACCTGGTAATCATGGCAAGGATTTCTGCAGAAGAGGCGGGAAGCCGGCCAACAGGTACGAGCTGATGCCGTTGTATGTCTTGAGACCATTTCGAGTGAACATTCAGAGCTGAAAAATGGTGTTTCAGGGGCATTTGTTGCACTGGACTGATATCATGGGCTTTTTGGACTCGTCACTTTATTCAAGTTTATGTACACCGTATGCACTGTTACTTTAAATGTTCATTAGCCTAGCAAATATTATTTCTATGAGAAACATTATTCATGTCCATCCATATTACTGAACCACAATATCAACAACGTTAGTATTAATGTGAATAATAGTCATCGGGCCATTTAATGGTAGAAGCAAGTGAGTAATATCATCTAGATTATTCTTGTCTTGCCCTCAATTGCTTATTTAAATGCAGCTATGGCTCGTTCCAATGCCGCTCTGTTTCGAAGTAACAATGTAGCACAACGATTCAGTGCCTTCTTCTTGGATACGTCAGCGGCAGTGCTGAGTGTTCGGCCCCGAATCGAAAGCTTGGCCTTGAAACTGCCATCTATTTCTTCGACTTGATACTGTGGAATATCATCGGGACCCAAGTTTTTGGTGACAATGGCATATAGCTGATTTCTGGCATCAGCGTCAACCACTTCACTTCCGTCGGAAACCAACGGAAACTGCCGGTCTACAATGTCAAGTTTGTTAAACCGTGCCTCCACTTTTGGAGATTCCAGTCTTCTTGTGGAGCTGATCACCGACACAGAACGATCAGTGTTGGAGCGTAAACGGCCATATTTTTCCAACACCGGCTTGTTGGTAAGAGCGTGCATCGCAGCTCGCAATCCTGCTTCCTTGTGACTTGGCGCTCGTCCAACACCCAATATTTCGCCGTTCATGGTGCAAGCTATTTCAAACTGCTTTTCGCTTCCGTCTCCCTCAACGATCACTTCGTACTGCGGATGTAATGCTGCTGTTCCAATGAGCGAGTACAACTCGGCTTTAGCGTCTTTATTGACCTCCTTGATGCCTTTCATGTCTCTTGCAATCGACCCCAATTTGTCTTTCATGAGCTTCTTGAGCCAAGCTTTAATTTCGGTAATATCGTATTTGCGATCAATAATAAGAGCACCGATGTATGCTTCAAACAAGTCTGCGTAGATCTTCTGTTTGCCGTTGCGCAAATCTTCCTCGTTTATATTACTTTTCAACTTTTTATCAAACCCGTAGGCCAACGAGAATTCCGTCAAAAACGCATTGTTGATGAGCAGCGCCCGGATTCTAGAAAGCTCGCCTTCGGACGCAGTGGGAAATTGCTCAAAGATGATCAAAGTGACCACATTGTTCAAAATGGAGTCTCCCAAAAATTCAAGTCGCTCGTTATGAGAGTTGATGAGCTCGGACATCGCCAAGTACGATTTGCTATTGGTGGTGGATTTGTGCACGAACACCCGCGCAGCTAGCTCTGGATCGCTGATGGCGGGAAGTGGAGGGATGCCTTCGACAGGTATGTCATCATTGTCTGTGGGTACAGCAACACTCTTGGGCCCGTTGGGAGCTTTTGTTTCGCCGGCAACTTTAGAACTATAATTGAGTCGATCGGCAAGTATCGAGTCCACAACGGGTATCTCACCGTCCAAATACATGGATTTTAGCGAAGAAGCCATCCACACTGACTTGTTCAACAACATTTCCTGTTTCGTTTCCTCACCGATGGCATCAGAAACCACCAATTTGTTCAATTGGCCTTGGTCAGGACATTCATCTAGTAATGTTCGTAAGTTCTTCTTGATTATCTGATACGAGTGTTCGATCCGCTGGACATCAGTAATGCCTAACTCGACGGGTTTATCCACCGATTGCTTTTTGGACTTTTGCGTCGAAATTGCTTCGGAAATTCTTTTTGTGGAAGGAGCAACCGAGTACTCTGAAGCACTGGCCCCTCGGTTTAGAGACTCAATAAAGTCATCGTAAGAGGAATCTGGCATGACACATTGGATTAGATGGGATGTTGGAGGGGATGAGTTGCCAGAGATTTGCAATTTTTTTGAACTGGGTCACGTGCGGATATGAGAAGTGCAGAAGAGACTGTGGAGGTGTATTGACAATTGAGCTGGCAAGGAACGAGGTGGGGTTGTGAGAGAAGGAGAAAGGGATGAAGGGCCATGGTAGGATAGTCCAACGTAGAAAAGATTTTCAAAGAAAGATTTTTAAATTTTTTGCAATTTTGCAATCATCGTAATTTTTCCAATTGTAAAAAAAAATACAAAAACAAAAGAGATTTAAAATCTCTCGTTCAAGCAAAAGGACAACTCTCCTAAACTGGCCTTCCTTTGACCTGCTACAGATTCTTCTTTACTCCCATTGACCCTGACCACTTTGACTATTCGCATCCTCCGCTTCCCGCAACCAGCGTGCGCACACCAACTGAAAATTTCCAGATTTCATCCATTTACGCTGCCTACTGTCCACGCCATGTTCGCCTTGCGGAGCCTTCATCGCTTTCCCGCAGCCATAAGGAGCAGTCTGGTGCTTCTACACGCGGTCAAATCCATAAGCTGTGCATCCGGCCTACAAAGCATCAGGTTCAACTCCACATCGACAAAATCGCCGGTTTTCTCTGTCGAGAATCGAGACACCGGAAAGCATATTTGGGCCCGGAAAACGTTCTTGGTCGACTATTACAAGTACTTGAACGACAACAACGAAATTGTGTTATACGTGCATCATAATAACTTGGTTAGAGCCGACAACAAGCGGTTTCGATCCGAATTGAAGAAGGCTGGTGCCCAACTCACCATCATCCGTAACAGTATCTACAGTGTATACTTGAGATCAGAGCATGAAGAAGATCCAGCAGACAGGGAGACTTCTGTGAGAAACAAGGACGTGGTGCACCCGTTGACGCCATTGCTCAATGGTCCTACTGGTATTATAACCATTCCCCAATGTGACCCGCTGGTGGTGTCGCAGACCCTCAAGATTCTCAAGTCTGCTCAAGAAAAAATCATTTTGATCGGAGCCAAGATCGAAAGTAAGGTGTTTGACATCGACCAGATCAACCAGTTCAAGGACTTGCCCAACAAAGACCAATTGCAGGGCCAGCTTGCTGGTTTATTGACCATCCTTGGAGGGGCTGGATTGGTGAGAACTTTGGAGTCTCCCGGTACCGCCCTCTACTTGACCATGGACCAACGCAAACAGGATATGGATCCGGAGTCGAAAGATAGCTTGTAAATAATATAAATCATGTGTACACTAGTGGCTCCGAAGCCCACTCGCTGCGTAGTGCGATGCTCTTCGCATCGCGAAAAACCAACTCCATCAACCATGTCGACAGATAGTGAGTCCAAAAGGCGAGCCTACAGAGAGGAAAAGGAAGGGGCCAGAAAGAAGACGGTGAAGCTTGCCCCAGAGGCAAAGCCAGAGGCCAAACCAGATCTTCCCAGGAAAAGATACTACAGACAGAGAGCACATTCCAATCCATTTTCCGACCACCTGCTTGATTATCCACGCAATCCTGATGCTATGGAGTGGGGAAAATTGTATCCAGCGTATGCCAACACCGACAAACAAGTGGAGATTGCCGATATAGGGTGCGGATACGGCGGGTTGATGATTGGGTTGGCCAAAGAGTATCCTCAGACGATGATTCTTGGAATGGAAATCAGAGTCCAAGTCACCCAGTATGTGGAGGACCGAATAATTGCATTGAGAGAAAACCACGAGAACGATGACGTCAACTATCAAAACATCGCTGTGCTTCGAGGCAACGCTATGAAATTCCTACCAAATTTTTTCCACCGAGGACAGTTGAAAAAGATGTTTTTTTGTTTTCCCGATCCCCACTTCAAGCAGAGAAAGCACAAGGCCAGAATTATCACCACTACGTTGTTGTCGGAGTACGCCTACGTTTTGAGAGAAGAGGGGGTGTTGTACACCATTACCGATGTGGAAGACCTTCATCAATGGATGGTGAAGCATTTGGAAGACCACCCACTTTTCGAGCGATTAGACAAGGAATGGGAAGACAACGACAAGTGTGTGGCCATCATGTACGGGTCTACCGAGGAGGGCCAAAAGGTGGCGAGAAACAAGGGTAGTAAATTCGTTGCATGTTTCAGACGAGTGGCCAACCCGGAGGAATAGATAATATTGAACACGAACATCGGGGCCACATTGGCATATATAAATACTCTCGAGCTGGGTTAGAGCCAGAAAACTACTTAATAAAAAAATGATAAAAAAACACCACGAATTTACAATCTGACCGGCACCTCGACCTTGGAGGTGTCAGCAGCATCGTCAAACTCGTCCAAAACAGAGTCGTCGGCCGAAGAGGGAACTTCTGGGAACTTGGAGGCACCGGTAGTGTGGGCAGAAGTAGGTTCCTTGTAGCCATTGGTTTCGGTTCCAACCGTGGAACCGGCGGTTCTCACGGGAAGCTTGCTGTTGATGAACGATCCAAGAGGTCCGGTTTTCTTCACCAAAGCGTCAAAGTGAGGACCTGCTTTCTTGTGGGCAGTGGCGCTCAACTCCGACGCCTTGTCCTTGGCAAGCTTAGTGTATTGGGTGACAGCAGCATCGATCTCCTTCTTGTTGTGAACGTACACCGCTGGGAGGGTAAACGTCAAAATCACGCCAGCAAACACCAAAGTATAAAGAGAGAACCACGAGGTCACCTTGTAGAGAACGTATGACACACCAGCAGCCTTCAATGTGACTTCAATGTCGTGTGCGTAGATGATCTTTTGGATCTGCTCCTCGAATTTTTCAGAGCATCTGGCCACTTGTGGCAACACTTCACTGTTGAATTGCTTGGCGTACGACTTGGCAGCAGGCTTGTACTTGGTGACGAAGCCCTGGCCAGTGACGAGCTTTCCGGCGTATTCGGCAGCGGCAGCAACTGTAGTTAGTAAACGTTCAAAATGGGCCAATTGGCTCGGTTGAGATGGTCAGATAACCTGAGCACCGCGGTGGTCAATCGAGGACCACCGCTCAGTCTGTGATTGATCCATCCTCGGGCCGCTTAGTTACGGCGCAAAAGTGAAACTTACCTGTCAAACCCAAGTAGGCGACGTGGAAGAAGACGTTGAATAAATTAACGGTTTTAAAAACGATCAAAATCGCCACAATTGAACCGAAAACCTTTCCGGTTCTGGCTGGGTCCTCCCAGGTCAACAAGGCTTTGTTGGGGGTGGGCACGGGGGTAGTTACGGGGGCGGAAGACATTGATGATAAATCGTCAAAAATTAATTTGTGAAATTCTCCTTGAAAATTTCGTCACGAGACCGCATGCCGAGTTGCGGTAGCAGCAACAATTGCTACGCCCGAGCATCGCGATTCAGATAAGGGGTACGGTACTACATGTAGAGACTGCCTGTATGCTGGTAGATTGGTCTGACCTCCTACAACTACACAATGGTTGCAATTGAACGACATGGACATGGCACCACTCTGCTCACTGTGCAGGCTGTCGGTCTGCTGATAACAGCAATTGGTCGCATTCGGATGCATTTGGTGCGCGCACTGTGGCACCGGCTGCAAATGAACTAATCCTCCACAATGGGAACATATTCTTCCTCCATCACCCCGCGCCCCAAGTAGTCTGTAATCAACTTGAACCGGTCTGTAGTTTCTTCCAAGAGCTGCTGGAACTCTTGTTCCTGGTCCTTGGCTTGTAGCTGTTCTTCGCGGAGCGCCGATACCTGATCAAAGTCCTTGAAGCAGAGAGGGCACCGCTGCGACGAATCATTGGCCTGTTTGGACACCGCCATAAACGTATTTTCGTTCAAGCACCGCTGGTGGTACGAGTGCTTGCACTTGAAATGGACCATGGGAAAGTCGAGTTTCAAGTGGCACATGGAGCACTTGTTGTTTTGAAGCAAGAATGGCTGCGACTTCAACTCGTTCAACTTGAGAGTGTTCTTGGTGGACTCACTCTCATACGATTGAATAAGCTTTTCATTATTGGAGATCTCCTGCGACTGCTCGTCAAGATACTCGATGAGATAATCCTTCACGAGTCCTAGAGTGGTGAAGTCTTTGCTGCTGAGGATGCGCACCACCTCTATGGGCGTTGCCAAACGATGCTTTTGAATATTTTGAAGCACATAAGACATGTCTTTTTGCGTGGTTTTGTTGAACACCGTCTTCAGCGACACCATGTATCTTAACATCATCATGAATAGCGCCGGTTTCGCATCTCCATACGTCTTGACAATGCTAAAACACTCATCAATATCACCGACGATTTGTGCGCTTTGAAACAAGCTCTCCTCAAATCCACTTTGCTGCTGAGAAAACTTCTCGCCCTCTTGGAACCCATTGATATGCGAAAGCAAGAGCACAGACAGCCGGTCCAAAAGCTTTGGGTACTGAGCAAGTAGAGCGTTAGCCTTTTTCAGCCACTCACTGGCATTTTGTGGATCTGCCTTGGCCAACGAAAGATACCTCTCAAACAACGTTATCAACAAGTCTTTCTTGTCGTTGGAATTTCCTTGGTACTTGTCAAAAGTATGTATGCATGCCTCCAAAAAGATGACGAATTCGTATGGGTTATTGATAAAACTTGAAAATATCAAGCTTGCCCTCGGAGGCAGATAAGTAGGTTCGCTGGGTTCAGGAAGCTTTTCCACCTTCAGGTCCCCACCTATGTAGTTGAGAAACGCCATGTAACTGCTGACGGTTCCTGTATTCTCGGCCTCGGTCCCTTTTCCATTTTCCGTGTCGACAGTGGGCTCGATCTTTATTGGTTTGTAGCTTCCTGTGAACACATTGATGAGAAGTTCGGTGGTTTCTAGTGGTAGTTGTTCTAGTAGCTGTTTCGAATGCTCAATCAAAATCAACAACAAGTCATCTACTGGAAGCCCTTTCACGAATTTGAGACACTGGTTGGGCTGTTTCAAGTCGTTGAGTTGTATAGCTACAATCAAATTGGGCTGGTCTAGCTTATTTAGCAATTTGATCACCTGAGGATAGAACTGACACTCCTTGAAAAGATTAATGATCAACTGGAAGTTTAGATTTTGGAGACTAGAGCTCTTGGACAAGTCTAAATTTTCAATGAATTTATCGAGCTCATCCACCATCTGAAGCTTGCAATAGCAACAGAGAAGTAGAGTAATGTGGTCGTTATCAGCCAACCCGATTTCAGTTAGACTGGCCAAAAACTGAGTGAGGTTTTTCGTGTTGGAAACGTCTTTGAATTTGATGATAATGCTCATAATGAATTCCTGAACCGTCTCGTCAGATGTGTCGTCCCAGTCGAAAAAGTTGAGGCAGCGAGCGTAGCACTGGATGGACTCCTCAAAACTCCCAGATTCGTATAGATGGTCGCCATGTTGTCTTTCTATCTTCATTAGCATTTTCTTGGAAAGATTCCATTGCACGGCAAGCTTATGAGCTATGGAGAACAATTGTCGCTGGAGGATGATTTCGATCTGCTGGTTTATAGGTTTTTCGTGGAGTTGGTAGAGGAGGCCATTGGAATCAAGGAGATAAATGTCGTCCCACATAGTGAAGACGTGGGTGATGGATGCATTTGGGATGGTGAGACTGAAGGAGATGTGTTTGTTGACCAAGTCAATTATGACCACTCTTGTCAGTTGCAAGTCTTCACCGGAAAGCGACACTATAAGTAAGTAGTTTTTGTGGTACTTGTGGATGGCTTTTTTCGGCATATCCAACAATATGGTTTCTAGCTTTCGAAGGTGCGAATAGTAGCGAATAGAGTCTGGGGTAGCCACGATCATATTTTGAGTTTCGTCGTCAATGGTGCTACAGAGCAAGTCTACGCCAGTCTTCTTGGACAAGATCCTGCTTGGCTGGCCGTAGTTTCTGCCTGTGGTCTGGACGGTGACTATTCGTGAAGTGGTGGTGACATAGATGAGGTCGTACGCCTTATTGAAATGAACTCCCGTGATTGAGTCATGGGAATCGTACACTATTCGCTGCTTGGATCCACGGTCCCGAATGAGATCTCCCCGAACAAGCACCACTTTTCCATTCGTGTATCCTATGGCCAAACATGTGAGGCTGTGATTGAACAGAAAGCAGCTTATAGGGTACGAGTTGACGCCATTGTGGATTGCCACCATGGTATGGTACTTGAAGTGGGTATCCGCCACGCCCGAGTGTACTGCGTCCAAAACCTTGTGCAAGTCCCACAACTTTATGATGGGCGGAGACCCTAGCTTCTCCGCGATGGTCAAGACCAAATCTGAACTCGGCACAGACTTGACGAATGTGATCCTATAGTCCCAGTCGTACGCCTGGAATTCGCCCACGGGCTCCATCTGCTTGTTTATGACCTTTAGAGACGCCAGCTTCACGGCTATCACGAGATAGTTGGAGGTGCCGCAGACGGCCGATAACGACGGATCTGAGTAAAGTTGCTCATTTGACCTGTAGTTGGGATCTCGGATGGGGAGGGTGTCGAAGAGCTGGAATTGACGCCACGCCATGGTTCAGCCCTACGTGGTGGTAGGAAGAAAGGGTGGAGACAATTGAGAGACAAAGACAATTGAGACGAATTGTGAGACGATTAGTTTCGCGAACTCCAACACTTCGCGCGCAGTTTCTACACCAGTCGTGGACGAACGTGGGAGCCCGAACAAAAAAGAAAACCCCAAATTTTCGGCCATGTCCCAGTACGACCCTGTTCTGGACACCTACAAGGAGGCGAGCAAGCCTGCTCCATACGTCGAACAGCCCAAAATAGTGCACAATGAAAATTCATCTCCACTCAACGGACAAGCGCTTCCCCTAAACGGGACCCAATTGCCGTCAAATCTGCCCAGTTTTTCAGAAACACATCCCACGGCGTACGCTCCTCCGTTGGTACGGCCTGCCCAGCAGCGGGAACCTTCCGGGCAGCCGAATACCTTCACACCAACCACGGAGATGGTGATCGAAATGGCCAAAAATAGAGAGCAATTTGTGGCCGGAAGAGACCAAAAGGCTGGTGTTACCGCCGCCGACCATTCGGCTGTAGCCGAGAGCGCAGGGCTGTTTTCCGTGCCAGTTTCGTCACAAAGAGAGACCTCTGAACTGGTGCCTTCTATTCCCTCCTCCGCTAGCACCCGAACCAGTCGGGTTGTCTATAATGTTCCGCCCAAGGCAGACCCTGAACCGCCTCGCAAAAAGGCGAAGAAGAAGCCCACGAACCAAATAGCAACTTCGAAAAGTGCCCGGCACTTGAAAAAGGCCGACGGTGAACCGTTCTGGAGAAAGGACATCCAGTACGACTTCTTGCAAGCTGTGTTCGATGACCAGACAAAGGCATTTACAAACTCGTTCCCACACTGCGAAATCTTGGCATCCTGCAACGAACCCAAGCTCACGTTCTGTGATCTCTACATCCGCACCATTGCCGAGCTGGGCAAGTGCTCCAAGATCTTGCGGGAGAGATTGCTTCGTAACCGGGAAATGGGCAAGTCTGTGGCCAAGGTGTGTCTCTTGGTGAACTCAGGACGACTCAATACCACCATTAATTTTGTCCCTGATATGCGCTCGCTCATGAGAACCTACCACTCGATTCCATCGCTCCAGGCCGATCCTATATACGGAGGTTCCAAGCCATTGCAGGATACTCCTCGTATCAAGTCCATATTGAAGGCAGTGACAGAAGTTGATCCTCCCTTGCGTTCCTTGGATCATGTGCTCCAATATCCACCAGCTAAGAAACCCAATGTGACACCGACACAATTGATATTCTTTATGAGCAACACCTTCAAGCCAATACGGTTCCAACATGACCCCTCAGATCCAGCCGTGGAGCATCCCGCTGTAACCGCATTCTTGGGGGAGGGAAACCGCTTCATGGAGTTCTTCATGAACTCAAAGATACATCCTGCCAACAGAGCAAAGCGGTTCTTATGGCTTATGTATACATACATCGAGACAAGCTTCAGCGAGGAGGAGTTGAAATTGAACCCTTTCCATCCAAGCATCATTAACCCCATTGAGTTATTAGACGACGCCCAAGTTGATGACTTTGACAAAGACACTGACTACGAGATCCAGTACTCTGAAAAAATGTACAGCACAAGACTCAAATGCATTGCGGAAGAAGAACACAATCCACTACCCAAGAGAGGAAACAAGGCCAAAAAGTCCAATGTGGACGATTATGACGAATCCTTCGACGTCCACAGTCCAGACCCACATGGGAATGAGGATTTCGATTACCATCATCCCGCCAAAAAACCTAAGCTTGCGGACTCTACTCCTATATCTAATCATGATCTCTCCTTGGCCGATGATATCGACTACTCACAATACGCCCTTGGTGATGATTTGGCAGACGGCTATGAAGGGCCAGTTCCCGCACATTTACCCCAGATTCCAATCAAAGACTTGTGTGATATATACATGGAATACGCAGATAGCTACCCCAGAGTTCCTCGAAGTTACACTTCCGCAGCTTCACAGCAGAATATAGCTGCCAAATCCGCACCATACATACATCAAGCTCGTGAAGGTTACAAGCTGACAAAGACAAGCTTTGACGAGAGAAAGGCGGCATTGAAGGAATGGATGAGAAAGTATTTCGAGGCGAGAAAAGATAGCGGAAACCGGTTGGTCGGTATAGAATGGGAACGCTTGCGGTACGATGTATTGAGTGGTGTCGAAGGGTTTATGTACCGGCACACGGCAAAGGTGTTAGAAGCTCTTCATAAGAGTATCAATAACCCCAATGAAGAAGTCAAGATTCCCGAAATGGAATTTCTTCCAGTTTACGAGTTTGACAAGATTGGCCAGCAAGCAGAATATTTGTGCAAGGTGCTGTCGTTCTGTCAAGAATTATACCCCAAAATTGTTCCCGCACATGCCACCACCACTCAAATTACGTTTGATTTGGAAAACGAGGTAATGAAGGTAGAGTAGGGCTCATATGACGACGTGAAATGACGTTTTGAATATAGTTTCGAGTGCAGCCACCACGCCGTGCTCCACTGCTAGAGCAGAAAACAACGACGATAAATCCATGGTTGTATAATTGTTTGTAGCGATAAGCTTGAGGTCCGAGCCACAGGCGCCAGTCGTGTAGTCGCTTACGATAATGTTCCAAACAACACTGATGGTGAAGATTGAATTTTCAACTGGCACTTTCAACTCAATACTGTCCACTGTCCGTAGTATGGCGTAGAGTCGAACATCATTGTCGGTCTCGTGTGAGTCCATAAGCGGCTTGAAGCGAGTGTGGGTGATAAACTTGGAGAACTTGCGTACAATTTCGTAGAATGTCTGAACTCTTTTTTGGAGAATACCAGTCAAAGATGCTAGGCAGTGCATTAAAATGCTGAGCTTGCATAGTGCGAGGAAGTCGTGTTCTATCTTTTGGTGTATCGTGGGTGACAAGAGAGATATTGTCATTAGGGCAGACTTGCTGGTGATCTCCATGCTTGAAACTGAGTTCAGAGAGGTGAGGTTTAGTTTGAAAGGAACTTTGAACAAGTAGGGCGATACCAAGGTGAAAACCAATGTCCTGGTGCCGTCGTTGTTTGTAAGCGACTGATGTTGACGAACGTCTAAGAATGGAGCAAAGTGCCGCACCATGGCCAAGCGGTCTTTCCAGTCATCTGAGGGTAGAAAGTTGAAATTGGAGGATGGTATTATGGACAATTCGCCGTGAGACGCGGCTGGAGAAGTTGCTTGGGATCGTTTACGGGTCGTCTTTTTCACTTTTTTCTTAGCGGGCGGCTGCTTTTTAGACCGCAAGTAGTTCACTCGAATGTTGATTTCCTCGACATCCGACTTCAATTCCGACCGCTTGATCAACAACGAGTCGCGGAGCTTCTTGAGACGTAGTCGTTCTTGGTTTTCTTCTAAAAGAGCATTCAACAGTGCCTCGGGGTCTTCGAGATGCGGCTGATCAGGACCAGATCTTGAGTCGTCAGAAGGATTTTGAGGTAGATTTGTTTTGCTTGGTGAGTCTTGCTGCTGTGAATTGGTGGTGTTTGCAAGGTTTATGTCTTCAGCTTTCTTTTTCGGCGAATCGCCTAGAATGTCATCTAGTGATAACAGTGGAAGTCTGCTCATTTTAGTTTTTATGAATTGCCAAGAACTTGAGTCAATTTGTGCGGCATTGAAGAGGCCTTTCCAGTCTCTAGGTAGGATTCAGACGTTGTACGTGGAGTAATAAATAAACTGAATGAGTGAATGAATTTGTTTGTTGATCGATTCGCGTTATCGCACGAAATTCAATATCGATGAGCATAAATAGTACAAGATGGTTTCAGCACCCGAACTAAAAAAAGTAAGTACGCAGGCTGGCGGGTCAAAACACATACTAACGACAGTACTTGGATCGAAAAGTGTCGGTGCATTTGAACGGATCTCGAAACGTAGTGGGAACATTGCGAGGATACGATGTAAGTAGCAACGCTGGAACCACGATAAAAACGTACTAACATTAGGTTTTTTTGAACATAACGCTCGCAGACGCCTTGGACGGCGAAGCAGAGATAGGGACGGTGGTAAGTACTTGCTTTTAGTAGCTTTCGGCATCTTTTTATTGAGCTTTGACTAACACAGGTTATACGAGGAAATTCGATCGTTTCTCTAGAGGTATGTTTTTAACCAGAACTGTACAACGAGGGCAACTAACACAGGCATTAGAACGAGTTTAGTAGAAAAAAATTTATAACGTTTGGCGGTGTAGCACTCTACTCTATTCTTTAAATCTTTTGGTCATTTCCACCCCAGCATCACTATAGCCACATTTTTCATAGAATCCCACATTACGGTGGGCGCAGTCCAAGATCACCTTATAGCACCCAGCTCTCTCGGCAACGTCGGTGAGTCTGGAGATCATGGCTCTGCCCAAATTTTTGCCCTGTTCGTTGCTGGACACTGCGATGTCTTCAATATGGCCCACTTTTCCACACAGGTGCACGAGTTTTCTCTCCAAGAGAAGCATTCCCGTGGCTACAACCACGCCCTGGGCATTGGTGATGACGTGGGGCCGGTAAATGTCGGGCAAACTCAGCCAATGGCTGTATAGTTCGTCGAAGGATTCGGCACTGATTTCCCCCACAGTGGTCAACACTTTGAGGGTCTCTATGTACTGATTGGAAAAGTCGGTTTTCTCAAGGGGCCGAAAGGTGTATCCCTGAGGAATCTCCTGGAGTTTGGAGGGAAGTGCCATGGTCAATTGCAAGGTGGTATCTCGAAGGTGCTCACGTGCGGAATGTCGAAGTGAGACTCGAAGCCATTCTGCAGTAGCGTTTCTGCAGTAACCATTTGCTACCACCAACTTTTCACAATGAAACCATGGTCGTTTTTCTTGTGGTACTTGTGCAGCGTGGCGAGTGCCACCTTCATGGAGGACGCTTTTGTGCAAGACTGGCTCAAACCGCTCGTTGGTTCGGTTGAAAAATTCGACGTTTTATCGCCGCTGTCGGTCGTCGCCTGGACGGATTTGTCCCAGTTGGTGAAGCTAAGCTCGGGGGAAAACAACACCCGTGTTGACTGGCGTGTCGACTTGTCCCACAGGCCAATTGCTGGCTATGAACTCTCGCCCAACGATCAGTTTTTGGTGTCGTACGACTCGAATGGAGATGTTGATCTCTGGGAAATATCAACCGGGTCTCTTGTTCAGCACCATAAGAACGTTGGCACCGTCGAGAAGAACCCGGGATTCCTCTACGAGACGGGCATTGTCACGTTGGGTGGCGGAGATTTGGTGCTCCTTCTTAATGACGGAAACCGTAGATTGATCGCATCGGGCGTCAAAGATTTCAGGTTTTGCCAACAAGCAGATTTGGCTTATATTGCCACAAACCACGGCGACGTGTTCACGGTATCTGCGGATGGGTCAACAATATCGCCTTCGACTGTTGGTGGTCGTCATATCAAGTATCTGGAAATCATCGATATGAAAGACGGCGTAGTGGCTACCACCACCGAGTTCATCAAATTGGATTCAGAGGCTGCCGTTGCACACCAATACCGTGGAAAGCTTGGTTTGTTGTCCAATGGCTACTTTTACACAGCCAATGGTCCTAAACTTGCGATTGTCAAAATCGGAAGTGATGTGCCAGTGTTCTCTCATTCGTTCGAAGAAGATATAAAGAATGTCGAGACAAAGGATACCGTTGCTGATTTTGTTGCAGTGTATACTGATTCCGAGGTCCATGTTGTTGTGCTCAATGACTTGCTAATCACTGGTCTTTCTGATGCCGTCAGCATCCAGACTCACCCTTTGAATAAGGCGGTCAAATCTACAGTTGCATGTAACGAACACATCTGGTATGTCGAGGCTCATTTCCTTTCACCCAATGCCATTCGGTTGGCGTCCTCGTCTCAAGACTATATTGACGACAAAACCGTAGTTCTTGAGCACTACTCAGGAACAAGTTTTCTTCTCGTCGACAAACCACAGAGTGAGGGCTCCAAGATTTTGTTTCATTCTGTTCTTGATGCTGAAGACAACTTTGTCTTGACGAGTTGGCTACTCAGAGTCAAGAGACACTTGTCTGAGTTGGGTGCTTACTTGTCGTCTTTTGCAACCCATTCTCTGTCGTCAGCTGCCGGGGAAACGTTCTCCAGAGAGAGCCAATTTGGATTGGGTAAATTCTTGGTCTTTTTCGACACTCAAAGCAACTCAGTGGTTGCGTTGGAGTCAGATACCGGTAAAGCGTCATGGAGAACAAGACTCCCGCGAGGTTTTGGCGCTTTGATCACCGCAATTGATAGTAATGATGTACTTTACTATGTGTTTGAAAGCGGGGTGGTCACCATTGATTTCAATGGCAATATTTTGAAAGAGGAAACCTTACCTCAAATCAAGTCTGCCTTCAAAGTCAACGGGAACGTCTATGTAAGGTTCACCAACTCGAAAGATGTCAAAGTCTTGGAGCGGTCCAAGGACTCTTCGCAACCAATTGACTATCTTGTTGAAGCTGGTAAGCAGTCTATCACCGGCTTTGAAATCAAAGATGAGCAATTGACGCAAACTTGGTCGCACATACCTAGGGGCCGCATCATCACCTCATTGTCTATGCCTTCGTACCACCAATCCGCTTCGGCTGGAATTGCCAGATCTGACAAGACGATTCTTTACAAGTACTTGAACCGAAACCTTGTGGCCGTGTTGACGCAAGTAAAGAACCAGCTTGTTCTTGAGTTAATTGACGGCATCACTGGCAGCCAAGTTTTCACGCAAAAGCACGAGGTAGCCAACATCGACTACAACACCATAAGTCTCACCATGGCTGACAACTGGATTGTTTACAGCTATTATGTCTCCGAACCTTATTGGGAACAAAGAATCACCGTCGTTGATTTGTTTGACGAAAACCATCCTACGGTAGCCCAGTCGGCGTTTAACTCCACTTCGGTTATCCAAGCCTCAAGCAAGACGTTTATCTACAGCGAGAGAATATCATCGTTGACTTCAACATACTCAAAGCATGGCATAACTTTGAAGTCGATAATTGCTCTCACCGCCAATGGAAGAGCCGTGGAATTGCCCAAATTCATCTTGAACAGCAGGCGGATCGACGACCGTGAAATTAAGCAAACTGATCTTCTTGACGATTTCAGAATGCTGGCATACGAGCCTGTCATTCCAAAAGTTGGCGCTCAAGTGCTCAATCATGTGGACAAGATTTTGGTCACCAAGAATTCCCAGGTCCTTGTCAAGGATACCGAACTTGAGTCCACATCTGTGGTATGCGTTGCCAACGACTTCAACATATTTTGCACCAAGATTCAACCGTCTTTGTCATACGACGTGTTGAGCTCCAAATTTGACAAGTTCAAGTTGTTGGTAACCATGGCTCTCTTACTGGTTGCTTACTTGATCACCAAGCCATTTGTCGCTTCTAAAAAGTTGAATTCGCAGTGGATCGAAGATGATATCTAAATGACTAAATATGTGTAAATTATGTACTTTGCATGCTTGTATTAATGACTAGTTTGAAAGATGGAACACTCGGTGAGCAAGTAATCCATCACTACCTTATCCTTCTCGTTGCTCTCATCCTTTCCGTACTCGTACCAGTTGATGGTCTGCGGTTGGTTATTGTGCTTGTAGTCGTAGATTGACCTGATCATCTCGTATCTCAAAGACGACACCATATAGTTGCTCATCTTGTCGATTATGAAAACTGAATTTCCACCGAGAGAGATGGTGTTTTTGGTACTGACCGCTGCCTCATCATACATCTTGAGAATTCTCAAATGCTTGGAGTTGAATGTGCTCCATTCTTCATCGTTGACTTTCGACAAAAAGTTAAAAGAACGCATGAAGTTTTCTCTGACGACATTATACTCGTTGATGGTATCCAAATACGGAGAGTGGTAAACTCTCATGAGAATCAACGATGCTAATTCAAGACCGAAATTATAGTGAATTGGTATCTGGGCAAAGTTTCCAACATCACCAAACGCAGTATCGTACAAATCAAGTGATTTCTTGCAAGAGATCAAGGCCCGCTTGATAAATGTCTTGTAGTTTCGAAGAGTCACATTTTTCGTGGAGAATGCGTAAACATATAGCTGCAAGCGCAGGTATTCAACACTAAGGCGAGTCAACGTATCGTTTGCCACGTCTGAATGCTGGGTGAGACGGTTTAAAATCACATCAAACATATGTATGTTCATAAGTTTGGTAGCATCGACTTGACTGCCCTTTGCGCTCTCGTGCATTGTTTCGTTCAATTTCAGTTGAATCAAAGAGAGTCGAAGAAGCAAATTTGTGTACTTATCTTCAGGAGAGTTTCCTTCGAACAGGCAGTTGGCCTTGTTTATGACGTAGTCAGTTTCCGTTCCGTTATAGTTGGAGTTGGAGATTCCCAAACTGATCAACCAGTAGTTGGAGTTGATAGCAACGAATTTGTAGATGCGTTCTCGAATTAGATTGTTGAGGTGGGACTCTTCGGAAACGTTGACTTCGGTTTTGTGGCTGAACTCACTTATGAACTCCACCTTGTGAAGGCCGAGCTGCAAAGCTATTCTTTGCATTAATGCGATGAACTTAACGGCGATATCGTCTTCGATCATTTCAGTATCAGACGAGGGTAAGGGCCAAGTCGTAAGAATGAGCAACGACGCAAGGGTGTAGACATGACGTGGGGTGTTATACCAGCACATTTCGACGACTCGGGCTTTGACGTGCTGGCTTAGGTGGTAGAAGTTGGCGTATCTTGACGAATGACGGAAAGAGGTGAGTAGAATGCACCAGAACAAAAGGTCGTTTTCGTTGTACACGGCCATGATATCCTTTTTGAAAAATGATGCTGGGAAGATGGGAAGGAACCGAAGAAAGTGGTTCTCAAAGTTGGCGAAATGAAACTGGGCTTCGGAGAGGCTGATGCTGAATGGTTCACGAGACGAGTCAGAAGACAAGATGAAGTCAGAGTCAGCAGAGAGTCCGCCAGCGGACAGTTTTGGGCTGCTGGGAGTTTCAGGAACGAGAACTTGTTGCATGGCCGCTACGGACGGACCGTCATTTTTCCGCTGGCAGAGGGCTTGGATCAACTTTTGCTTGCGGTCTGTCATGGCACTCAAGGACCTCTTTATGTCGTCGACCTCCTCGCTGAGGTTTTCTATCATCTCATTGCCGCGATCGGGTTTCTTGGTGATCACTTCGAGGGTGCAAAAAGCGTCCTTTTTGGCGCAATGGGAACAGGGTCCTGGATGGGTCAAAACGGCGTCGCAGCGAGTCTTGTGCTGTCTGCAACGAGAGCATGTCTTGAGGACGCGCCCTTGCGAATTGTGGGCCAAAGGCATGAGCCGGAGCTTTTTTCTGGGTGCTAGCATGATGGCCATGGTTGGGTAGAGATTCTTGATTCGAGGTTTTGAGGTTTGGGAACCTGAAGAAGCTTTTAGGAGAATTCGATTTGGTATTGATGTGTTTGGTCACGCTGCACACAGACACACCGGAGAAATCAACAAGTTTTGAAATGTCGGTTGAGCCTTGCACCTCCCCACTCTTATCGGGCCCGATTGTAGTAAGCTGAATAATTTTCGCGCGCCCATTGGCCACACACAAGCCGACCATCGGACCACACTGCGGGAGCGACTGGCGCGCACACATACCCCTGGCCTATGTCCTGGCCTATGTGTGCGCGCCAGTCGCGAGCCGGGCAGAACTGTCAGGGCGAGCATCGCTGTGCGCAGGACCGCGAACTGGCAATCGATAGCGACCTCATCGCACCGATTGTACATGCATTTATTGGCTGCAAAATAGCCCTGACGATGAGCGGAAACCACACCGTGAGTGCTTCTGCGCTACACTTGCTCAACCTAGCGCACGCTACCGCCTCGTCTCCTTTGAACCGACGGTACACCTATCTCTTTCTGAAACATGTGGAAGACCATGAAATCGTGCTTCCCAATGAGTTTGAAAGTCAGCGGTTCTGTTTGAGCTGTGGCCTTAAATATATCCCTGGGGTCAATGTCAAGATACGAGTGGACTACAAGCGAAAGAATGGCCAATGTGCGAACAAATTGGTGTATACTTGTTCGGGGTGCAATGCGAAGCATCGGTTCGATTTGGAAGTGCCCAAGAAAAAAGAGCCAAGTGAGCCGACGGAGCCAACGGCGCCAATTAAATCCAAATCGCGCCAGCGGGCCAAGAAAAGAAAAACCACGTTGTCGAACATGTTGGCGCAAAAGAAACTGGAGACCACCAGGCCGTCGCTCGACTTGATGAAGTTTATGAAGTGACTGATGAAGGTTATGAAGTAGAGACTTAAGTATGAAGCAGAGGTTGGGGCTATGAGTAGAGACTGAAGTCTGAAGTACAGGTTGAAGTTATGAGTAGAGACTGATAGTATCGTTATGCATTCGTATCTCGTTTCTTTGATCTCTCTTTGGCCTCTCTTGATCTCTCTTGATTTCTCTTGATCTCATCTCTTTGTATCCCGTCTACACATCCTCACCCAGCGCCGTCTCCGGTACATGCTGTTCAGGTCGATGGGTGCATCGTACACCCATTTTTCGTCACTGTCGACGCTAACAACATCGTCAATCATACGGTTACTAACCCACTCGGCCGGGTGCAAATCAATCGCCCATTTCGAGTCAAACTTCCACCCAAGCGGCGGATCTATTTCATCGAGATTGGAGCACCTGTTGATGTGGGACATTACCGCGGCCTCGCCGTCACTGTCGCTGTCCAAATCCTCGTCGCTTTCGTCGTTATCTTCATTTTCTGATTCGAAGCCCTCCACTAAGGTACTCAACAAGTGACTGGTTGTCCGCCGGGTCGGGTTATTGATGGTGAATACCTCGTCGGTAAACCCTACCGGTTCCCACATGCTAGTTTTAGCCAGTAATTTTTGCAATTCAAAAATCTCCGCCTCTTTCGTTTCTTGTGTAGGAGCCTCCTGGTGGAAAAGCACCCGGATCAAGTAGGTTTCTATTCGGTTGTTGTTGCTCACCACTGCGATTCTGGTCTGCTCGTCGTATATGAGATTCAAAATGTAATTTTTTACCACCGGGTGAAATGCCAAGGTAGAAAGCCACACAAAGGCGATCATAAACGTCTTGATTGGGAGGTGTTTCCACACGAGACGGATCACTTTGGGTAGCACAATTGCATTGTAAAACGAGACACTCAACAAGACGATGAATACTAGACTGCTGACGGCTTCGTCCTTGAAGTAAAGGTAGTCTTTTGTAAAAAAGACCACGAAATCGTAGACGGCAACGAAATCAAGTTGATGGTTTTGCAAGTCTGTCAAGTTGAGCAAGAATTCCTGGGAGAACTGGGGCACCGGTTTCGGTATGGAGGACGAGCGCAAGGGCTCACCCTCAGCAGGAATGGGGTTTCTTCCGAGAAGTTCCTTGAGTGAGTTGTCTGGCGGATGGCGGATCAAATAGTGAGGTATGAGCACATTTGTGATGAGATACAAGCAAGGAAATGCCAAGAGTAGTTCTGGCCGGAGCACAGTGTGGGTGATGACGAGCAACACCGCCAAGGTGTAGCTTGGCTCTCTCCAGCTAAAGTAGATGGTGACGGCATCGATGCATTGGAATGTGTAGGAAAGACGCAGGGTCAAGAGAGTGGCGTTCGTGGACATGGAATTGATCGAGAGCGACGGACGAGTGCTCTGAACGGCCAATCGTTGCGATATGATTTCCGATGATTCTACGTTCATGGGGATCATCATCTGGATCACTTTTTCCATCAATTTATCGGATAGAAACGAATTGTTGGCTGCGTTTGTTTCCGCCGACTTCAGCGGCTCGGTGCCATCTTGGGAGCCTGCCACGTCATCTGAAGGGTGAGACTTGGATTCGTTCTTGGCGTAGTAGTAGTTCCAGAACGACTGGAAATCCGTATTGGGTTTCTTCTGCAAGCCATCGGGTTCACTTTCTGTCTTTTCCGGGGCCCTGGGCTGTGGCTGAGTGTCGCCAGCAAGCACAGACTCACATAGATGGGTGACCAGATCCATTTGCAAGGACAAGTGTTGCTGCTGTAAACGTGAGACACAAGTTGGACCTGCACGTAGGCTATCTCCTGCATACGGCAGGGGTCTACAAGAGAGATGGGTGGAACCGATTAGTACATATCTACCTCGTGGAACTGTCGCTTCGAGTTCCTGTCTATGTTGATGCACACCAGCAGAAGCGGCTCGCAGTCGCGCTCTTCCTTTTTGATTTTGAGTGCATTGAAGTTTTCGGGTTCCACTTCGGAAAAACTCGAAACCGGCGTAGGCAACTCAAAGTTGAGTTTGGGTTTGCTCAGCCGCTCCGCCAGGCTCTTGCGTTTGAGAGCCGGTCTCTTTTTGTGGGGAGTCGATGGCGGTGTCAAACCCAAGGAGCCGGCGAGTTCCTGTGGTAAAT
Organism: Meyerozyma carpophila; assembly: GCA_030573695.1. Taxonomy (NCBI): domain Eukaryota; kingdom Fungi; phylum Ascomycota; class Pichiomycetes; order Serinales; family Debaryomycetaceae; genus Meyerozyma; species Meyerozyma carpophila. The sequence goes on along the minus strand of JAJMDS010000004.1, from coordinate 281,805 downwards.
GCAGCGGTTCTTCTTTTTTCACTTCTTCTTCCTTTTTCACTTCTTCATCCCTCTTCACTTCACTTGTTTCCTTCACTTCTTCCCTCTTCACCCTCTTCACCCTCTTGTTCTTGAGCCTCTTGGAGTCGAGCTGTTCCTGGGTGAGGAACAAGTCGGGAATCTCATACTTTAACTGGGCAACAAAATCATCACAGTCGCAAAGCACCTCGTAGTCTATTATGTTCTCCCACGTGGTTTTTGCTACCGGTGTCTTGTTCACAAACACCACCTTTCCTCCTTTATCATGGACTGCGCTGGCCAAAGTTTTGACAAGCTTTTTGACCCCATCGACTCGCAACGAAGTACCCATGATTATAAGCATATCCGGCTTTGCCCTCACGTCACAATTGAGTCCTTGTGCTAGTATTTCCGCCTGCGGATGGTTCTCGCCGTAGAGCACGATTGCTGGACGGAGAAGCCCGATATTTCCTGTTAATCTTTTGCCCAGGTAAAGTCGCTCTTGATACTTCATGTAACAATTTTGGCATTCGGGATTTTCGCCCTGGGAAAGCTGCAGTTTGTGGTCCGGCGTCCACTGGGTAGTATGGAAGCAGTGGGTGCACGAAAGGTGGTGGAGATCGCCATGAAGCTGGACCACATCGAGCGATTTCCATGCTTGAAGAAACGTCTTTCCCGACCCAAATTGGTCGGAACGGACTCCCGTTTTGAGCTCGATGTTTCTTTCCAATCCGTCTATGTTCTGGGTGTAGCAACGTAGCAATTTCTTCTTTTCTTTGAGAATTTTGATGAATTTGTGAGTCTCGGTGGGAGTCGCTTTGAGCGTAGACAGGTATAACGACTCCATAAATGTACAGAAAACCGCCAAGGAAAGCTCGCTTCTGAACAACGAGATATCGAACAAATCCTGGCCCTTAACGACTGCCGTGGGGTGTTTTTCTTTAACTAAATTGTACAAGCCTTCCGAAGAACGAAAATCGGGAATGCCCGCATTGCACGAAATACCGGCTCCGGTGATCACGGCCGACTTGCGGGCCTTGAAAATGATCTTCGCTAGCTCGGCGAACTTGATATGGGTCTGCGGATCATTCTCCGCTAGATCTATGGTCTTCATGGTGTAAAAAACCAACGATGAAGTTCGCAAATATTGAGACTATTATATGCCTGCTTTGGGCTACTATGGGTGCAAGGATATAGTAAAATGCGGCAGAGGAAAGAACTGTGCCTCAGTGAGATCTCGTCTAAATTCTGGTATGCTGTGATTGCAGGGCTTTGAAACGTAGTCCGAAACGAATGCCGTAGGTTATAAAAAAACTGTTTGCGAATCGGCGCCAATCTGAAGACACGATTTCTACTAGTTAATGGCTGTTTACACATGCCTCAAATAGGAAAAATGAAATTTAGTCAAAGGTGACGTAATCGCAAATCGCTTTGAACGGGGGAAAAGAGTGCACAGTGGGTGTGTAGTAGCTGGCTGTCACAATCGCATTCGCTCGGCATCTCAAATTACCAGTTAACGGGCGTGTGGTCTAGTGGTATGATTCTCGCTTTGGGTATTTCTACGAAAGAACTTGTGAGAGGCCCTGGGTTCAATTCCCAGCTCGCCCCATTTTTTTTTTTTACCTTTTCTCTTCTTTCGCTTTCTTCTTTCCTCCTCTTTCCTTCTCTTTTCTACTTTTCTGTCTTGTTCTTATTCCTACTCTACCCATTGTCGTCCATTATGCACTTTGACTATTCACGGCCAACTCCATAATTAACCTGGTCGCAAGGTGCAAGAACGGATATGCCGAAAAAGAGCACATCTCATCCACATCTTGCCGCGAGAGTCCATCATCTCCACTATCCTGTAGTCCGCTCTCCCATCCGTCGAAACGAAAGTCAACTAAGTAATTGTTTGGTTCCAACTGGAACAACTGAATTTGCATCTTCATCATATCAGGGATGACACTTGATGCTCCCTCAGATGGTGGGTACTTCCAGCGCACTCGTATCGTCCATAATTCTTCTTCTGTAGGTTTGGCCCACTCGGCACCCAAGTTCTTTAATGCCCGATAGATCTCCCCCATAACGTCAAGGGGATATGAACGAGACCGGATGCCGAAATGCCATCTGGTCTTCAGTTTCTTATTCGACACCGGTGCTATTTTCGCATCGGGGTTGGTTTTGTCCATCATGAAAGCACGATGCATGGATGGAAGCGACGACGGCAAAATTGCAATCGTCGAGTTGGGGAGTGTAGAAAGATCTGGAACAGTTGCAAGCGTCTGGTACGTGAGCGACAGTTGTACTCCGGGAGCGCGGTGCGTGGCCGAGTTCAACATGGCCTTGGGTGGGCTCAGAGACAAGAAGTTGTCCATTTGATCCCCCTTTGTTTTCTTGATATCTTTAACCAACGAGTGGTTTTCTTTCATCAAAAGATATGCATCAAGGATCTCAGAACTGGGCTGCGTACCGGAAGCGTTTGCTCTTTGAATTACTGACAAAATCTCATCGCGATCGTAACCCATGGTTGCCGATAACGCAGCTACAACGTCATCATTCACGTCAATCTTGGCGTGCAGAACATCTGGTGGTAAGATGTACGCCTCCACATCGTGACGGAACCAAGGGTCCTCCATTATCTGATGAATTGTAATACGATTCAATGGGTTAACCACAAGCATTCTTGTCAACAAGTGCTTTGCCCCAGGAGAAAGATAGTTAGGGAGGGTGTACACACCGTTGGAAATCTTTTTGAAAAGCGCCGGGATAAACTCGTCATCGAATGGGAGTCTACCACACAACATCACGTACAATATGACTCCGGACGACCAGACATCGACTTCTGGACCAGCGTATAACTTTCCGGAAATAACTTCCGGTGCCGCATAATTGGGAGATCCACATGAGGTTTTCAAGAAATTACCGTCAGTCATAATGTTTGACAAGCCGAAATCGGCAATCTTAACATTGAGCTGGTCGTCCAACAAGAGATTCTCCGGTTTCAAATCACGATGAACAATCTTGTGTCTATGACAGTATTCCACCGCGGCGATAATCTGCTGGAAAAATCTTCTGGCTTCGTTCTCTGGCATCTTTCCCCGCTGGACAATGTAGTCAAAAAGCTCTTTGCCAGCGTACTCTATAACCATGATAATTTCATCCTTCAGTTTGATCACGTCATACAACTTGATGATATGGGGGTGCCGCAACAACCGCAAGTACAGAATTTCTCTTTCAATACGTCCCTGCATATCTGACTTGGCTAAGGTTTTACGATTTATGATCTTGAGCGCCACTTTTTGGCCGGTACCCGAATGCTGTGCCAACTTGACTTTACCGAACGATCCTTCTCCGAGGGTCTTGAGTACTTCATATCTACCAATACGATTCACTCCTTCCTTGGGTCTGCTTTCGTGTTTGTGGTGATGCAGGTGGTGGTGGTGTTGGTGGTGTTGGCCCTCAGGCTTGCTGGCTGAGTCAACCTCCGACATTATGCTGTTCTTTCAGGCGAGGTACCGAACAACTCGGGGTGAGAGGGCGACCCCGGTGGGGACACGCCGCTTTTTTTACCTCCAGACATCGGTTCTTGTGGCTGCTTGATCTGCTACCAATGGTGCAGTCGCCGTAAATTCAGCTTATGCTCCGGGTTATTTCTACCGCGGCCTGTTCGAGAGGTGCCCAGACGTCTCTCGCTGCGGGAACCTTGTGTTAAACGTGTGGGACTTCTGTCGCGATTGCTATCTCGGCTTTCCTGAATTCCATTTCCTTCCCGAATTCTTCCACTTTTGAGGGAATAGCCATTGCTCGGTTTGGGAGCCATATCGTCCTTGTATTCCGCTCTGCTTCTGTTGTAGTTGGTCTTCTTTTCGTCATTTGCTGCAACTTTTGTGTCATTTTCTGGTGCGCTCTCCGTGTCCATTCCCGTCATTCTTTCCCAAAGCGCTTTGCAGAACCTGCGTCCCTCCTTTGCTCCCAAAAACTCCGCCATCTGGCTGTCAATGTAGTCGATGTCGGGAGAATCGGTGTCGATGAGCTCCACTATGTAATCCATGACGATGTCGTCGTCTGGCAAAAGCCGCTGAAGTTCATGACTAATCCACTTCTTGATTTCCCGGAGGTCTGTTCGACGCGGATCAACCTTTTGTTTGTAAATTTCCGGTCTCGCCATGGATATGCTGCCTCTAAGAGGTTCCAAAATGTGGTTCCAAATGTGGTTGCATCGAAAATGTGCGGCTACTTATAGTGAGCAGGAAAGTGCGTGGGTGTTAGGGTGCAGCAGCAGAGCAGTCAGGTTTTGCAACCACTTTGAATACAAAAGGAGTCATTTTTTTGCAGGAAACCATGTTCTCAATTGACTCGCTCTTGTTACTGAAATTGGGCCCTTTTCCGGACATGGCCCATTCCATTTATGAAACCAAGAAAAATATCTGGTCTTGTCATTTTCGAAGCGAATACCCATTACAAAAATTGACCCAGAACTTGACACAAAATTCACACAAAGCACCAAAATCGCCCAAGCCACAAATGAAGGAAAACGTACAGGCAGAGAAGGTTTCTGGAGCGGGTTTGGACAGAATTCCTCCAAAATCTCGATTTTTCATCATCAAGTCGTTTACGGAAAAAGACGTTACCTCGTCGGTGGAACATGGAGTTTGGACGTCCACCGAGTTGGGCAACAAACGTCTCGATAAAGCGTACAGGGCCACTTCCAAAGATGGCGGAAAAGTGTATCTATTTTTCCTGGTCAATGGGTCTGGAAGATTTTGTGGAATTGCCGAGATGACGGCTGCTGTAGACTTCAAATCCAAATTGAACATTTGGAACGAAACGTCGCGATGGAGCGGGATTTTTCCTATTAGATGGGTGTCCAAAGAGTGTTTGCCCAATCGGCATTTTGTGCTGCTAAAAAACCCATTAAACGAGAATAAACCGATAACTTATTCGAGAGACACCCAAGAAGTGCCACTCAATGTTGGGTTCAAGTTTATTGCCATTTACACAAAGTGCGACGTTGGCTACATCAAACGGAAGGAGTGACTGGCTTCTGGCCACTTTGGTGACTTATTGCCCGATTAACGACCCGATTATCGTTCCCGATCGTACCACGCTCCTGCATGGCGCCTTTTGGTCCAAATTTATCGTGAGATTCTCAGCCATCCACAGGCAATGGATAAGTTGCTCCTTCGGCGTGGCTTTGCCTCCTCTTCTCGTTCACTTCAGAAGACAGCAGACAAGAAAGCTGCCGCTGCTAAAAAATACCATGGTGATAACGTCAAATACGGCTCTCTTTCCAGAGCCCAGAGAGCATTTCTCGACCGGGTGGTACGAGTGGACCAGGCTGGCGAGCTTGGAGCAGACTACATCTACTTTGGCCAGTACACGGTGCTAGCAAGCAAGTATCCGCACTTGAAGCCGGTTCTACAGCACATGTGGGATCAAGAAATCCACCACCATAACACATTCAACAAGTTGCAAACCGAACGCCGAGTACGGCCCTCACTATTTACCCCACTCTGGAAAGCCGGGGCGTTTGGAATAGGTGTATCTACAGCGCTCATAAGTAAGGAAGCTGCAATGGCGTGCACGGTGGCTGTTGAGACGGTTATTGGGCGACACTACAACCAACAATTACGAGTTTTGATGAACCAGTTTAAGGATGTCCCCGTGTATGACAAGGAAACGGGAGAAAGGCTTCAGGAGGAACACTTGCCGCGAGACGTAGCGACGTCGGCTGAATTGAGAGAACTCAAAAGCTTGATCAGCCAGTTTAGAGACGACGAACTCGAGCATTTGGACACCGCCATTGAGCATGATGCCGAAAAGGCGGTGCCGTACCTTTTGTTGACAGAGGTGATCAAGTTGGTTTGTAGAGGAGCCATCTGGACCGCCGAGAGGGTATAATTTCGTGGTACGACGCTACATTGATCCATAGCTGCCCACCTCATCTGAACCACTTCCTACATAATTGAGCGCGGGTTCGATTCGCGCACAAAATAAACAAAGTTATCTCTCACACCCACCTCGCAATCCACATCTATGTCACGACCAAGCTCCATATATAGGGGAGGCACGTTCCAGGCCAGACGCAGCCTCTACCTAGCGCCCCATGATCCCTTCAACTTGCTTGATTTTCGTGAAATTTCCATTTGCTTGCAGAGTTGTGATTTCACTGCCAGTGAGGAATTGGTTTCTCGGCCCACAAGCCAGTATATAAGGACACTTCTCGAACAGATCTTGGACACGTTCATGTGTATATCGTCGGAGAACATCCAGAAAAGCGTCAAAAATGTAATAAGAGAAGATAAAGCTGCCAATAAGTCTCCGGCAAATGGTTCCACGCAAGAAGAAGATGACGAAAACAACGACCCCGACGACGCTGCTAGCACTTTGGCACTCATACTGCTCCACCGGGGAGCCACGGACTTTCTCCGTACTTGTGGGATCAACGACTTTACTTTGATGGACATAATGAGACCAGAGCCTCAACGAATTCGACGGATATTAAGTGCCATAGTCAACTATGCTCGATTTCGGGAGGAAAACTCGGTGGAATGTGAAAAGTTGGTGAGTCTTAGTGAGGCGAATCTAGAAAAAATACGGGCGGCCAAGGCGGAAAATAATAGACTTCAAAACGAGATCTCTACAGTGGAGCAGAAACTCGCCCTGGGAGCAGAAACCGAGGCCAAGAAGGCGAGCTTGAAACAGATCAATGCCTACAATTCCAAGTTGGAGGAGGAGTTGAAAAAACTCAAACGGTTGCAAGAAGAACTCACACTAAGCTATACCCAATACCGCGATGAGAAAAGTCGGTTAATCGAGAAGCTTGAAGACCAACACTACCTCATTTTGGAAGCCAAAAAGGATATTGACAAGCTCAAGTCGTACATGCACACAGACTTTGATATTCTCAACAAGGTCATCGAAGATCTCCGCTCCAATCTCAACGAATACCAGCAAGCCGCCTCCAGCCAAGAACAGCGAAACCGCAATATTAATATCAGCATTGAAGCGTTCCAGATAATCGAGCAGAACATTAAGAATCTCTTCAAGATACTCGAAGAGGTGAGCCACGATCTTGCCCGTCAAAACAGAATTGCAGACGAACTCAGCAAGCATCAAGATATGCTTGAAGAGAAGAAACAAGAGTCTCACGAGTACGGCAGGCAGATTCTGGCGCTCCAGCGAAAGATCAACGTGAACGAGGAAAAGACACAAAAATTGCGGGAGGGGTTCAACCGAGAAACCGAACGCCAACAACAAGAAACGGCGACGCTTCGCCAAGAATATGAAAAACTCTCGCAAGATCGAGCTACAAAAGAACAAGAATTGGAGCGTACGCGCAAGGAAATCAATCGGTACGAACACATGATCAACGCCGAGAAAAACGAGTTCAACATTGAGTACAAAAATGCAGAGGCGGCCGTGGGTCGATTGAATGCGCATGTCAATCTCTACATTTCAGAAATGTCCAAGAAACTCGAGCCAAAAGCTCGCCAGCAAGAGTAAGTTCTTCATTACTTGGAGTCGTTCAGATACGAGCTGCTGCTTATGGTACACGGTGATGGAATCTTACGTGCTTTGGGCTCATTCGTCATGATATGTATATTAGTTTAGATGCGATATCGTTATCGGATCGTTTTTTGGTCAAGCCTCAAAACTTTTTTTGGCTTCCTTCGTAGCCACCTCGTCGTCTTTTGGAATGGTCTTGTTCGTCGTGAATAACGCAGCGATAAAGCCCGCAAGGGCCATGGCCAACGCAAAGTAAAATACATTTTTCAACGCTTTCATGAACTGCTCGATGACAAGCGACCGTGCAGGTGGTGGTAATTTCTTGATAATTTCTGGCGTGGAAATGATTGCCCGGGGTGGAATGTTTCTGATGGAGTCAAATTGTGAGTCGCTGGGCAACCGGTTTCTTAGTTTTTCAATATAAGCACTTCCGGTTGTCTGGAAAATAAGTTGAGCTATGCTGATACCGAGAACTCCTCCAGTGGATTTTACAAAGTTCTGCAAAACGGTAACGGCGATCAAGGAGCCCTCGACAGTATTCGGCGCTTCCACTTGACAGGCTAGCATGGTGGACTGGAACATAACTCCAATTGAGACACCAACAGGTATGAGAAGGCCGATTCTATTTGCGACCGAAGAGTTTTTGTCCAAGACCAAAAGTAGACCGCAGCCTATTGGGCCCAACACCGCTGAAACCATCATGGTGACCTTGATGTAGTGGGTGAATCTCATAAACATGCCGTTGAAAACAGACGAAAGTGCCACAGATATGACCAATGGAAGAAGATCGATGCCGGACTTCCAAGCCGAAGCCCCGAAAACCACCTGAAAGTAAACGGCTAGGTAGGTGATGATGGCCATGAAGAATCCAAAGTTGAACCCGGCCATGAGCACGGCAGCGTCTATCTGGGGAATCACCACAAGTTCCCTGAGAATTATGGGGTTTTTGGACATGCCAAAATTCCAGTAGACAAACGCAAACGTCAAAAGTCCACCTAATACAAAGCAGGAGATCACGGCGCCCGACTTCCAGGGAAACTCAATTCCTCCAAACGTGATGGCCAAGAGAATTAGCACCAATCCACTGCAAAGAAGGAAGGTTCCAAAGTAGTCTATGAGAGCCAATTTGGCCTTGAAATTCGACAGAGGTCTGGGCGGATGGAAACCAACCATAAGCATCACGGCTGCCACGCCGCCAATGGGAAGGTTCACATAGAAGCACCATCTCCACGAAACATGGGTTGCAAAAGCTCCTCCGACAAATGGGCCCACTACGCTTGCGACTGAAAAAGTGACACCAATAAGTGCAAAAACCATGGAGCGCTTGGAGATGGGAATGACTTCTGTCATGATAACCACAACCATGGCCTGAATGGCACCGCCTCCAATTCCCTGGATCACTCGTCCACCTATTAACATGTTCATATTTTGCGAAAGAGCTGAGATCAACGAGCCGATTTCAAACACCAATATTCCCACCATCATGGTTTGTTTTCTCCCGAACGCAACAGATATCTTCCCGTAGGATGCTGCTAGACACGCTGTGGGTAGCAAGTACCCTGAGGTTAACCAACCGATTTTTTCGAATGCTCCAAATTTGTCACCAACTTGCGTGAGAATGGTGGTGACAATCGTCTGGTCCAATGCAACAATAAACAAAGTTATGACACAACTGAGAAGCGTCAAGAGTAGCTTCATGCCTGTCAAGTGGTGGTCTACCGCCTGGGTTCCATCTCCGGCATTGCTTTCGTAGTATTGTTTGCGTTCTGGCTCCGCAAGGTGTGTGAGATGCTCCGCGCCTAATTCGCCAGAATATCCATCGTTCATTTTCTGCTCATCTGTGCCCTCCAGCAGCCCCTCAGAGGAGAGCATTTCCTGCAGTGGCTTCATCTTGCTCCAGTTAGGAATACAAGCGAAGAAAATCAAAAAAGAGAAGGAGCGCAAGTCATCGGAGCCGGTTTCCGATGCAGTCAAAACTGCATGCGCGTTTGACGTAAGTCTGGGGTACAGCCAATACGGAAAAGGGGCCAAATTGCAAATAAAAAGTGTTTTGTATATATGTTACATGAGCTAGGAGGAAGTGAAAATGCACTAGTGACTCAAGAATTCCATAAAGTCCATTTCTTTTTCTTCTTTGGTTGCGGAAGACGTGCTGGTCCGCGATGGTCTACCGTACTTGTAATTGGGCTTGAGTCCGCGATTGTCTTGGCTTTCTAGTTCCTGGTTTTCGTCAATTATGGGCTCGTTGGGGTCAACAGTGCTCATTTGGCGTGACCGATGTGACCTGTCAGAAGATATCAAGCTTCCCCGCCGGTGATATCCACTGTAATTGGCAGGCATCCCCACGGAATTTGAACCCTGGGAGTTTCTTCTGCTGAAATCCAAAGTGAACTTCTCGAGGCTGGCGGGGAAGGGCAGAATTGAGTTTTCGCCTGACTCGTCAAGTAAAATATTGGAGAAATCATGGCCGTCCAATGGAGCTATTGGTGCGGTAGATTTGATTATTTGCGCTGAACGCAGGTTATGCATGGAAGGCCGGCGGAACCGGGCGTGGAGATACCGCTCCTGGAGTTTGGCCATGTGTTCTGGCGTTGGTAATTTGAAAAATGGAAGATGGAGCCGGGCCAAAATCCGGCGCCAGCGAGGATATACGCTGTAATCAATCATACTGGCGCAAAGAGATTGTGAGGTGAGCTTTGCACTCGTAGCGATTGAGCTCGAGCTGTGGGTCAGGAACACGGTTTGGTTCATATTTTGCACATACTCTTTTTCAAAGTTTCTTAAGATGGTGTATTTCCATGGCTGCTCTCGGTAGAAGAAAACCAACGTATCCACAAACCCGTTGAGCGGCTGGAAGAATGCCCCCATGCAATTGAGCCAGTAGATGGGGTGGTGGTGGAATTCGTAGTTGACTTGGGTGGTTTGGAGAATAAATGGAAAAAGCCAAAGAGCCAAGTATGCGAAAGGGTAAACGAAAATCGACTTCATTTGCTTTTCAATGGCCTTTTGGCGTTTGCGGAAGCTCTCCAAGTTGGCTGCGTGGATGTCCGGTTCGTTGGAAAGAGTAGCGCCTTTTTCTTCGTCGGGGGTGATATCGTGAGACGACAGTTTTGGACCATCGGCAGATACATTGGACTGCACCGCAGTTACCGGCTGGGATTCGTCGGGAAGAACAAAGGAAGGGATTAGAGCGTCCTTGACGGCTCTGAAAAAGTATTTGAGCGCCGAGTAAAAAGAAGGTTTTTCGTCGTTGATGGCCGCATGGGTTCCATGTTGCAATCGCAGCCGATGGATGGTAGTGAACACTCCCCCGAGAGTCCGGAATTCTCGTATTACATGAAAGTAGATAAACGCATACGCTCCCATGATGAAAATGAAGATGAAATATCGAGGAACCCAGCTTAAAACGAGCCGATACCACACGGGACGTTGGGGCAAGTAGCACCAGCACACGAACGAATTGTAGCCTCCACCGCCAATATAAGCTAACGAGGCCAAAATTAAAGGAATGAGAAACGAGAGCCCGTACACGTAGAAACGAAACCGGTACAATCCTCCTTCAACTCCATTGGAAGTTTTCACCGATAAAGACGGCTTGAAAATGAGAAGAAATGTGTGGAGAGCAAATGCCAAAATGGCAAAGTCAGCACCCTCTATGGCGGTTGCTGATAGGAACCCCACCACCTGGCAAAATTTGTCGTTGTAGTATGAGTTGAAATGGGTCATGACTCTCGTCGGATACAATAGCAAAATGACGGCTTTGAGGAGGTCGAACATTAAAAGGAATGCAATGAGTTGGTGACGGAATATTAACCTTCGAGGATCGATGGCCAAAAACATATATATGGCTCCCAAGCAAAAGACAATCGAGACCGTTGCCGACGACACTGAGAGTACTCGTTGGACCACCACTTGATGCCGAGTGAATTTATCGATCTGGTCGACGCCCTGCGCTCGAGCTGTCAACGTAAGTGAAGCATCTGCCGCTGCATGGTAAATTTTGTCGACTAGACTTCCGGTCCCACTTCCGGTTAGTAACATGAGTGCGATCGGTAAGGCACCAACAGTTATGGAAGCAGTTCACTGGTGTGGAGGCGGATATGTTTGCGGTAGTAGACACAAGGCTGAATCGAGATAGCCGAAAGAACGGGAGGGGGGCGGGCGGTTATTTTTAAGTGGTTTCGGACTCGCCTGCACTGCGCACTCTTCGCTTTTACGCCCTTCCTGCATGCCTGCAGCAGTGCGTATTCGAGTGCCAAATTGGGTCGCAGCCAGATGACGGAAAGGGGCAATAGACGATGAAACTTGGGTGAACGAGTTACAAGCTGAAAGGTGAGCAGAGTGGTGCCTCGCTGACGTTTTTCTCCGTGGTGACTTGAACGGGTTTCTGCTTGGTATCCCAGAACAGAACTGTCATGCAGCGGAAGGCTGCGGCCGATGCATAAATCGGGCCTAACCGCCGTGACCCGCGCATACGACGATCTTGGCACAAGCCATGAATGCGATAGAAGCGAATTTCGATCTGGTTGTGACAATAGAGAATGGTTCTGTTACACATGCTACGGAGTACTAGTTAATTCCATCATTTTTATTGGCCATTACTGCTATTGGTTACTTTCCCACCCCAGCTGAAAAGTCCGACATGAAACGGCTGAGATCGGTGCAGTACATAGATCTAATTTTACTTTTACAATAAGAACGCAACTGCTGCGGCAATTCCCGCCAAACAGGTTCCGTATGAAGTAGCGCCAGATCCGCTATCCTGGGACGACGATTTGGAAGTTGCTTGGGCACTTGAAGTCGAGTTGCGAGAACCTGCAGCTGCAGTACTGGCCCCGGAACTGGCATCGGTACTGCTCTGGCTAGATTCCGAGCTAGTTTTGGAGCCAGGTTCCGAGCTGTGCGCACTGGTTAAGGAGCCAGAAGCAGCACTAGAAGCTTCGGAAGCACCAGAACTAGCAGCAGTAACTTTACTAGACGCAGCAGAAACTTTGCTAGAAGCATCAGAAACTTTACTAGAAGCAGCAGGAGCCTTGCTTGAAGCACCAGAAGCTGTAGCGGCACCACCAGCAGCGACGGCTGTGGAGGCTCCAGATTCCGAGCCAGCAGAAGCAGAAGCAGAAGCAGAAGCAGAAGCAGAAGCAGAAGCAGAAGCAGAAGCAGAAGCAGAAGCAGAAGCAGAAGCAGAAGCACTTGCGGCACTAGTTTCTGCACTAGTTTCTGCACTAGCTGCACTTGTAGATGAAAGGGCAGCAGCAGTGGCAGAGCCTGCAGTCGACGCTCCACCATTGCTTGAACTGCCCAGTCCGCTCACTTGAAGCACCACCTGGGTTCCTCCGTTACAAGTGAACGTTTGCAAAGTGTAGCCATTGCCGCTAGGACAAGCGTAGAACTTTCTTCTGTCTTCGGCAGCATTGAAGCGAACCTCATTGTCCTCGACACCCCAATCTTTGCTGGCTTCACCATGGTCAGAAACCAACACAATTCCCTTGGGAGTATTGGCCACATATTGGCCATCAACCGTCATGTAACCACTTGGTTCCTGCAAATCGAACACCGCTTCGTTACCCTTGTTGATGGTTATTTGGCCATTGTCATAAGTGACAGGACTATTTATTGAACCACCTTGGGCCACGGCCAGGAAGGTCTGGTCAGCAGAGACACAGGCTGCTAATGCGAGTAAAAGTTGGATTGAGAGCATTGTGTAAAGCAAGGTTTCTTAAGTTCAAAATTCGCGAATTCACAGCTACGGCAGCTGCGCTCTATTTATGTCCGGCCGCTTGTGCCAGTGCGCCGCACACTTGTCAATATTAGGTTCCTGTATCTGGAAAGCTGAGGCGACTTCTTAAAATAGCCATGACCCCACAGCCGCGAAAATGCCCCAGAAAAGCCGCGAAAGCGACATGTGTTTTTGGCTTGTGTGCATGGGCGCGTGGTTCTTTGCTTCTGTTTGTGCCGGCGCTTTCCGCTGAGATTGTCGCCTTATCCCTCTGCTGCAACTGTGCCCTGGCGCCCGAGAACATGAATCTTGCAGTCTCTTACGTCATGGCGCATGATGGCAAGATGGGATGACAGCACGGCTAAATGTGGGGGCCGAGGAACATGACGAGATGCCGGCTAAATGCCCTTTTTGGCAGTATATTGCTACTTACTAAATCTCACTACCAAAGATGATTGTGAAAAACTTTTCGTGCCATTTGAGCTTGACATTGCCGTTGGAGTCAATCAGTCTGGTTTCCGCCAATTGATTGTAAAAATGCTGCTCGTGTGCTTCCACCTCCTTCAATCCTGTTACAAGGTCCACGAGCTTGGGGTCTCTCCATTTCGTTCTTCTTATGATTTTCCACGAAACGAAAATAGCAATATTGATGAAAATGAACAAGTACGAGAACAAAAACGACTTGATATCCCATTCTCCCGGCAAGAAAACTGGGTAAGAACTGACGAAAGTCATCACGAATGCTGACACCCCACCAATGATTCCAAGCCAAGGTTGGTACCAGGTTTTGAACGGGAGAGTGTTTCTGTCAATGCCCTGAGCTTGTAATGCTCTGTAGAAAGAAACATACACCACACAAAGAATGGTAAAGTTCATCAATTGGCACGAGGTGATGATGTTGATAATCCAGTCAAGAACAACCTTGGCCAGCTCGCCCAACTGCAAGAACGAAAGCAATGCCCACATGAGAGAGATGATGACACAGTACATGGGGATACCAGTTTTCGTGGTAGCAGTCAAAAATTTGGGTGCGTAGCCATCAAGAGCCACGCCGTATAATGTTCTTGACGAACAATAAGTATACGAATTACCAGCGGAAAAAGCTGCTGTGACCAACAACCCGTTCATGATATGAGGGAGAACCTTGATTTTCAAGTTGCTCATGGCAATAACGTACGGCGAGCCTCCAGCTCCGGGGGTACTTCCTCCCATGGTGCTCACCAATTGCGGGTCGTTGTAGGGAATTAACACTCCCACACAGAGCGAGCCGCCAATGAAAAAGATGGAGAGTCTGATGAAAACCTGCTTGAAAGCCGACGGTAAGGTTTTGCGAGGATTAATGGTTTCAGAAGCAACCGAGGCGATGTACTCGGGGCCGGCAAACGTAAAACAAGCTTGAATTAAACATGCGAGAAAACCTTCGAACCGACCAAGGTCTCCCGTAGCGATCCACTCATTCATGGGGCCGGGGTTCTTCCAGTAGCGGAACCCAAATGCATCGTGTTCCGGGTTCCCGCCCACCATGGTGATAAAGGTGAATATTATCAAGCCAGTTGCCAAGATAACTTTTCCCAACGAAAGCCAAAATTCGGTTTCGCCGTAGATGGCCACGCCAAAGACGTTGATGAAGAAATACAACACCATCTGGATGGCTAGCGGGATGGCGGCCGAGTAGTCATCGCGCCAAAAGTGGATGATGGAGTTGACCGTCACCACCTCAAACGGAATCTGGGCACAACACAAGAACCAGAAGTTCCACGCGGTGGTGATTTCGAGGGCCTCGTCGCAGCACCGGCCCGCCAACCTGACAAACGGAGAGGTAATCGGCAAATATGTCACCATTTCCGCGGTAGACATGGTGATACAGAGAATGGGAATCGACCACACCACGAACGCCAAGAACAAGTTCAAGGGTCCGCCCTTTGCCAAAGCCTTGCCGATGGCCACGAACAACGCCAGGCCAATTGTGGCACCAATTCCCAACAATTGGACATGTCTGCCTCGCAAAGACCGATGGAGAGCATTGCTCGAGTCGGCCGTAGAACTGGTAATTCCACTGTAAACCGAACTGTCGTCTTTTTCCTTGTCGCCTTGCACCCGTGGCTGGCCACTGGGCACGAGCTGGACAGCGCCGGATTCAGAGGCGTCGCTGGAGGTGGAGGGTTTGGGAATATGGGGCACAAAATTATCGTGAAGAAATGAAACCAATGTCATAATGAATGTATAAACCGAGCATGCAATGCAGAGAGAGCGTGGACTAGAAAGCCAAACTCAAGTAATAATTAAAAAATCAATAATTAACCAATAATAAATCAATAAATTGTAGCGTCTAAATATTTTTAAGAACCGATTTTGCAAGTGAGAAAAAAAAAATTCGAAAAAAAAATCGGGGCGAGCGAAAAAAAATTGTGGGGGAGGGGTTCCCCTAAACCGGAAATCTCCGACAGCAAAAAATACGGGATGCGTGCCTGCGGGCGTGGCTCCAGAACAAGCCCAAATACGCAACTGGAACGCCAAACTTTTACACACAAACTTCGACCCAAAACTCTGTAACGCCTGGGGCGACAGTATGACGTAATCGGACCACCGGCCCCGCTATTGGCGGGCGCTTGGTGGGGCCGAGGCTGCAGAGGGTTACGTAAGACAATACCCGGGTATCTATTTGCACCCAATACGAAATGTCATATATTCAGGCAACTTTTCGTCGCCATTGGTCTTCTAGCAGAACATCATTCCCAACGCAACAGCAACCGCTCCCAAGGTGAATCCAGCAGAGTTGGTGGAAGCGCCATTTTCTTCCGTAACAGACTCGGTGGTGGAGTTGCTGGAACTAGAACCCTTACTTTCTTCGGTAATGTTAGCACAAGCGATTCTCGAGTTGTTCAGAAAGTGTACCACCACCGACCGGCCCCCGATAAAGGCAGGGCTGTCGGAATTTAATGAAAGGTACTCGTCAACGTAGGAGATGTCGTCCGAGGGAGCAGTGAGATTTCCGTGTCTACGAGCCAAATCTCCCACTTCGGTGTCGTCGAGGGTTGTGGCGGACGAGCTGCCGTTGTAGGGGTTCAAGTGCAATTTTGTGCCCATACAGTCGCCATTGGCAGGAACTGGGAGCTCGTGAACATGGTATGGAAATGGACCGCCGGTTTCTGGAAGTCCTTCCAATTTGACAGACACAGAAACGCTTCCGTTGCTGGCACCCACAAACTCAACCTGGCCCTGAAGCTTGTTGTCAAACGTAGCCACGTACTTGGCACCTTCTGGTGAATCGTTGGCTTTTTGCAACTTTGCGAAAGCGGCGGTTGCGAAAAACACACTCGAGACTAATTGGTTCAATTGCACCATGATACCAACGAAATAGGTGCCGCAACGAAATGGGGGCCCCAACTTATATACTACAGCCGGACCGAAGCGGGCCCGGGGACATATTTTTTAGTCCAAAACAGCAATTGAAACAATAAGAAGTTGCAGCAACGTGCATGCGGTGTTGCATAGAGATTTTTCAGATAACTTTAAACGGAAACTCTAGCCACGAGTGCCGGGTAAATCGTCGTTCAAACCCCACTGTCGGTACCTAAACGGACCGTATTGCTGTTACATCGGGAGCGGTACCTGCACGTGTAAAATGACCCCTGAACCTTAAACGTTTTTTTATCTTGTTCGCGGATTGGCTACATTTAACCATCAAGAATGAGTGCGAAAACGACGGCCTTTTATAGACTTGGAGGCTTGTGGTGCTGGGACAAAAATTGCTCAATTGGTGAGAAAATTGCTCGAGTTCGCTTGAAATGGCTCGTATTTGCTTGGAAGGCCGCGGCAGGTCCAACGGATCGTCCTGCCACGAGCCCTGCCCTCTTTTGCGAGTCCGGCTATTAGCCGGTGCAGTGGGTGCATTCAGGCGGATTCTGTCACGCGGTACTGGTGTGCTGGTGTGATGGCCCCATGTGAATCTCAACCAGCTGCAAACGAGCAACAATGTATATCCCACTTTTAGGCAGAATATCGGTATTGGAATGGCCGGTGATTATCATCTCGTTCGTTCTCTCGTGGCTCGAGTATGTCATATCTACCATTACTACCATTCTTCCTCGAGAAGTCATCGATTTTTTCACAGCTGCGGTGTCGTTGCTCTACAAGTTGACACCAAATCCCATCAATTTAATTCTGTCTTCGCAAAACGGCTCGGTCGATGGCCACGTATCGTACAAATACTTCTACAAGCGTGGTCCTCGGGTCCACAAGGGCGAGCATGAGCGAATGGTGGACATTCTCAATGCGGTCGACGTGCAAGAAATGTGCCAAATCCATGGTTATGATGTGGAAAACCGCATAGTTCGCACAAAAGACGATTACTTGTTGACCATCCAGCGGATAACCAAGCCCGGCGAGCCCAGAAGACGGTCGAACGGACGAGTTGTGTACTTCCACCATGGGCTCTTGATGAGCTGCGAAGTGTGGGTTACGATGGTTCAGACCCACCAGAACTTGCCGTTTTTGCTTTACGACTTGGGGTACGATGTGTGGTTGGGGAACAACCGGGGAAACAAGTACTGCCAGAAACATTTGAAATTTCCGATTAAATCGGAGCGGTTCTGGAATTTTTCAATCGACGAGTTTGCCTTGTTTGACATTCCCAATTCCATCGACTACATTCTCCACGAGACCGGTGCAAAGACCCTCACGTATATTGGGTTCTCCCAGGGAACCGCCCAGGCTTTTGCGGCGGTATCCATCAACCCAGACTTGAATAGGAAAGTGGATCAAATCATCGCCATATCTCCTGCCACCACCCCGCACGGCCTCTACTCACGGTTCCTCGATATCCTCCTCAAGTCGTCACCAAACATTGTTTATCTTTTGTTCTCAAGAAAAACGCTCATGCCATCGGTGTTCTTCTGGCAACAAATCATGTATCCGCCATTTTTCGACACCATGATCGACATCTCCAACTACATGTTGTTCAACTGGAGAGCACACAACATCACCAAGCTTCAAAAGCTCTGTTCCTACGCACACTTGTACTCAACCACGTCGGTGAAAACCGTGGTCCATTGGTTCCAGATCATCGGCTCCAAGAAGTTCCACATGTACCGGGACAACGCCTCGACCATCGGCGGCTCCACCTCGATCGGGTATCCGCTCAAAAGCATCAAGATACCGATCCATTTGATATACGGAACCACCGACTCGTTGGTCGATATCGACGTGATGTTGAGCCAGCTTCCCAGCGAAAACACCACGGCACAGCCGGTGGAAAACCACGAGCATTTGGACAACATTTGGGGCCACGATGTCAAGCAAAAGGTGTTCACTCACGTTTTGAACTACCTTGACGAGGCACTCCACGCCGCGCCCCCGCTGCCGCAAGAACGCATCGAGCAGTCGTATTTGAAGGCAATTGGCAGCGGCGACGAGTCTTCTACGCTCTACAATGATCTCAAAGAGGTGGAGTTGAGCTACCGCAAGCCGTCGGCCAGCGGGTCGTTGTTCCTCTAGGGTGGGCCGAAGTGCGCCAATCAATTGCAGCACGAAAAAATGTTGCAACCGCCTTACCTAATCAGGAAACCGAGCCACAGCCGGTTGCTAATGTGGGCGGTCCCATTTTTCACTTTTCCTCTGTATTAATCGTCCCTGTCCTTTGCACATGTAGCCTGTAGACTCACGGCGGTGGTTGCAGCGGTTCCTGCGGTTCCTGCGGGTCCGTGCTGCGGGTCTGTCCTGCGGGCGGTTGGCGGGCGCCGCAGCCTCATGTACGATGGGCGTGCGGCCACCGTTTACGGCAAGATTGTATTCGGTAGCGGCAAACTGCAAATCCTGCTTTGACCACAGTTGCCAGTGATTCGAGGGTAAGTAGGGACCGGAGACGACAAGACTCTCCAGATAAGAGACCAGAGACCTGGGGGGCTTCATTCTGCAAACGAATTTCCAAAACAAGAGATTTCAAAAGAATTCCAAACTCATGGTGAAACAGCCCACTGTGCACGAACACAATACTAACTTAGATGAGCGCTGAGCGAGGACTGTTCGCCCATTACCTGCCACATAGTAAGTACCAGCATCGGCCTCGGTGCCTTTTTTCTCTTTTTTGACAGCTTCTAACCAGATCTTATGACCCGTCTTCACGACTCGCAACCGCCGTCTTTGGGCGGCCCCAACTACCCCTCCGCCAGAAACGATCCCATATTCTCCGAGCTCCAGAAACTCGCCCACCAGCCGCAGCCGGAAACTATCCCGCGGTCGCAGCAATCTTCCATAAACCACTACTCCAGCCAAATACGAATGGTTCTCGACCACTTGATGAGCCCCGACTTTGTCGACGACAGTGCACGAGCCATGTTGGAGAGCCGACTACTCAACCTCACCAGCCACATTCCCGTGCCGTCGGAGGGCCTTCTCCAGGGCCAGATGTTCTATCCGAACGAGCGGCTATCCAAAGTTCTCATCGACAACTATACGTCGTTGGTGTCGTTTGCATCGTCCTACTTTAATCTCTCGCTAGCATCTCACATAACACGGTACTTGGTGGACCTCGTGTATGCCCTCGAGTACTGGGAACTATACCACTTGTTGTATTTTGTCCCCAGCTTGGACTACTTCTTCAAGCTCATAGGCATCGATGTTATCACCACTCCATTTGGGCCCTTGGTGCGGCCTCCCGAAACATACTACTCCGATTCCATGTCTCAGGGCT
Source organism: Meyerozyma carpophila (assembly GCA_030573695.1). Lineage (NCBI taxonomy): Eukaryota > Fungi > Ascomycota > Pichiomycetes > Serinales > Debaryomycetaceae > Meyerozyma > Meyerozyma carpophila. The sequence continues at coordinate 261,907 of JAJMDS010000004.1, read as the reverse complement.
TCCAGTACCCGTTTCCCTACCCCTTCTACAACTATTCCTTCCATTCCTTCGATCCCACCGCTACACAGAAAAAGCAGAGCGCAATCCACATCACTCCGTATATCGATATATCCCTCACCCACGACGAGGAAAAACCCTCTCAGACGAGAGACCGCGCCAAGCTGGATACGCCTCGTGGAGAGCTCGTTCGCAAGCAAATAGCCCGTGGTAACAAACACAGCACGGCCGAGTCCACTGAGTCGAGCGATGATAACCAAGAAGATGAAGAAGATGATGACGATGACGACGACGATGAAGACGACGACGAGTCTATGGACGCCGGCGACGACTACAGAGGCACCTACAACGGAGAACATGGGTTCAGTGACCACATAAACTACGACCAGGCGCTGAACGGAATCATGGTGAAAAACGAAGCGGGCCAGCAGAGCTTTGCCATCATACCTATCGACGGGCGGAACTTTGGCGGCGACAAGAAAACGAAAAACAAGTCTGGCGTGATCCACCAGTGCCATTTGATTGACCCACAAAGCAACCAGACATGTCTCAAAATATTCTACGGCAAAAACGAGCTTTTGCGCCATCAAGAGTTCGTGCATGCCACCAAAAAGAAGATCTACAAGTGCATCTACTGCAGCCAAAACAACAACAAGGTGCAGAGCTATCCCCGGCACGATTCGTTGGCGAGACACATCCGGCGCAAGCACGGGATCACTGGCCGCGATAACAAAATGGCGGTGAACTATGCGAAAGCCAACGTCGAGATTATCGACGAGTCTTTGCCCAGGGCGGATATGGCCGAGCCGGTGCCCGCGGAAGACACACCTCCGTCGAAAGAAGTGGTGGTAGCGTTCGCCGAGCAGCCGTCGTGGAAATTTGTGCCCGACGCCCCGCCGCCAGAACCCACCGCCACGAGTCCATTTTCGAAGTTTCTGGCGCGAGGGAAGTGATGGGTATACGTAGGCACAAACCAGATAGAAAAAAGTATTATCTAGCACAAGATACCATATAGCATTTTCGAACCACCGTACTGCATCTGCCCACCAAGTCCGTCTCAGTTGGCTGCGAAAAAGTCGTGCGCCGTGTTGCAGAAATTCTGAAGTGATCAAATTCATTGCAACTTCCTATACTTGGTTCCCACTTTGATTCGACGAGAGTTTCCGGCGCTAGTAGAATCCCGTGGCTCTTTAGTGGCTATTTCCAGACTATAAGCCCAAAGCTGGCACATTTGAAAAATTTTGCTGTCATTTTCCAGAATTTCCGATTTGTTCCTCCGATCTTCCACGAAGTAGACGACGAATATTTCCCTGAATAAAGACCAAACCTGCTTCTGCCACTAATATCCCTGACCGGCTGCAGATAAACCAAGTGCTCTTTGCTTGAAATCCTTTCCAACGAACACAGAGTCCAACCTCCTTCAAAACCCCAAACATCATGGAGCTTCCTATTCTTCACCGAATGACAGAATCGCTCCCCAAAAGCCAGTCTACGTCGTCGCCGCTTCCCCCGAGCCCCTCGAGGCTGGCGGACTCGGTGCCGCTCATCGAAGTCCTTAAAGAGCAGGGCCAGCTCAACGAGGACGAAATTGTGAAAATACTAAATGTTTGTAATCCTTCCAACATTGAAGAATACAGCGAGCATCTCTTGAAGGTTTGCACTATTCTCTACGAGAACAAGTTAGACAGGGACAACTTTCGCATCCTCGAAGCCAAATTCATCGAACTCACCGACCATGTGCTGCAGTTCATGCAAGAACAAGACTTTATGACCTCCGAATCTCATTTGGTCATTGAAAAGTGTTTCGATATTCTCATACTTATGTCCACCGATGGCAAGTCGTTTGCGTTGGCGTCGCGAGCAATTCGGTTTTTGACGCAAATCATCATGGGCTTGAGCTACTGGCAAATATATAACCTTTTATTGTGGAAGCCGGCCATCTACCAGTTTTTGCTCATCATTCACTTTGACCTCGAAGAGTGCTACAACAACTTTATACGGGACTATAGTGCCTACGTTAAAAAGCAGGAAAATGAGCAGCGAATAGTGACGAGGTCAAGAGCACAGTCACTGACCAGTATGGTGGAAAAGGAAGCGAAGATAAGCGATTATTCCGAAGACGAACAAACGGAAGAGAGCGACAGCGACCAAACCGACGATTTCCCCTTTATCCAAGAAAAGCCAAAGATCAAAAGGCAAAAGAAAGTCAAAAAGGAAGATAAGCCGCAAGCGATTGGGCAATCGTACCTCAAAAGCTCCGGCAATGAAACCGAAACAACAGACAATAAATGGCAAACAAACAAGTCAGCCAACTATGACCCTGAGGTTGTGCATGAGTGCCAACTTCCCGCCCCCGATGAGCCGGGCAAGATGTGCTTGCGTCGGTTTTCACGAAAGTACGAGCTCATCAGACACCAGGAAACGGTCCACAGCAAGAAGAAAAAGTTATTCAAGTGTTACGTTTGCATCAAACAAACTCCAAATGTGCTACCCAGGATATTCACGAGACATGATACTCTTGCCAAGCACATTCGAGTGAACCATAAAATATCCGGCCGTGAAGCAAAGGCCGAAGTTCAATTTTCCAAGAAGCACGCTGAGATTGTCGAGGAAGGCGATGTCACCGTGCAAGTTGGGAGACGGAAAACCAAGGTCGACTACGATTTGAGGGCTCATTTGGAGATGGAGCGCACAAGGCGAGATGGAAGCGACCCCGACTCGATGGCAGAGGGAGGGAAGTTTGACGAGTCCGATGACCCCGAGTCGATCATTGAAGATATAGGCCTGGAAGAGCCGCTTTAGTAGTATGATGTATTTGCTATTTTACATATTCATTGTGAACCCAAAAGTTTCATGGCACCTTCTTCGTAGGCCCGCTGTTCCAAAATCGCTTTTCTGACGTCTTCGTCGACATCATCGTAGACTTCAGCAGGGATATCCCTCAACCCCGTAAGCTTTCTCGAAGCGTCGGGATTGTAGAGTTTAGTGTCCCAGTATATTTGTCCCGAGAGTTCTTTTGTCTTTGTTATACGGTGGACTGTGGGCTGGGTTCCGGACGGGTAGAATGTGAGACCTGTGTAGACGTCCCTAACACCGCCAAATGTTTGACTTCGTTGGCTTAGAAGGCTCGAGTTGTACTCGCGAGTCTTATACGCCATTTGGTACATCCATGTTGGATCGGATTGGTACGCTACCAGAGCCGATCCTGCCAATGGAGGCGTGCCGGAGCCCGGCTGATTTGCTTCTGAGTACGCCGTGGCAGCATTAAGCGAGTACTTGAAGAGTTCTGTTGGATCTGCGTACTCGCCGGCAACGTCTCCGTTGTCAATAGCCTTCTGCTCCCAGAAATCGTCCACGACCTTCTTTCCGTCTTTCAATATACGAGCACCAAACTCTCTAAAAATGGACCGAGCGGTGACCAAGTTGACCGAGCGGCCTTTGTACGAGTTGGGGATGATGTGCCGTTCTATGAGGTCCATTTTTTCGGCATCGGTGCACACCTTTTTGAAGAGATTGTGGTGGGTCTTGAATAAAAGGTAGGAGTCACGGAACCCTACCAACCTTGCCGGCTCGGTGGAAACCATATAGAGTCTTTCACCCTGGCCAAGCACAGTGAAGGTGTTTATACGGTACTGTCTTCCCCCCTTTAGCCTTCCAAATTCGTCGACTTTTTCCACCGCTTTGGGGTCTTCGTCCATCACCACCTCGTCGTCTTTGATATTAATGAGATTCCCGTCGTCGTCATAGAACCCGTCTTGGCCTGCCTGGACGATGGGCTTTCTTCCTCTTCTCTTGAGCTTCTTCATCACTCTTTTGGGCGCTTTAGGAGCCGGACTGGTGCCGGGTTGTGGAGTGTTTTCGTTCTCTTCCTCTTCTTCCTCCTCACCATCGCCTTCTACGTCGACTTCTGGGTCATCCTGGACGTTCTCGTCGTCGGCCAGAAGCTCGTCGTCGTCTTCGTCGTCTTCGTCGTCGTTAACTTTTCTTCTTTTCCGCCGGCTCACCGGCACCTCATCTGGCTCTTCGCTATATTCCTCGTCGTCGTCCTCGTCGATATCCAATCCTGAAAGATTTGGTCTCTGTGTGCGCCTACGGGTTGCCCTGGAAGACTCGGAGGACTCGGGAGAAGCCAGACGTATGCTCCGGCGTGATCGAACCATGGCTACTGTTGTGAAAGATGAAAGTTTCGCGCGCGCAGTCCAATTGTACGTAATCGAAATTCTCGCTAATGAACTGTCGCTCATGAATTATCGCTAATTGTCGCTAATGAATTGTCGCTGATTGTAATTCCTTAGCTCCCGCAAAACGGGACCTGGCGTCCCTCTATATACATATTTATGTGCTGGGCTCGGCACCGGGTTCTGGTTCGTTCTTGAACGCAGCTTTGCCGTCGAGGTACTTGTCAAACGCATCGTTGGTTTCAGGGAACGGACGCTTTCCCAAGAGCCTGATCATATCCTCTCTGGTGATGAACTCCTTCTTGAGAAGCTCTTGTGCCACGAGTTCTACTTCCTTGGACCGCTCCTCAAGCAATTTCTTGCAACTCTCGTAGCATTCCTTCACTATGCGCTGCACTTCCTGGTCGATGAGTTTGTTCGTCTTGTCACTGAAAGGCTTGGTCAAGTCGTCCGACGACCGGGCATCGGCATAGTTGACCATTCCTACCTTTGGCGACATACCAAAACGTAACACCATAGACTGGGCGATGTTGGTAACTTTCTTGAAATCGTCGTGGGCTCCACTGGTTACAGAGTTGAAATGGAGCTCTTCCGACGCTCTTCCTCCAAGCGTCATAATCATCCTGTCATATAGCTGCTTTGTAGACATCAAATACTGATCTGGTGGGAGGTACTGGGCATACCCAAGTGCACCTTGGCCACGGGGAATGATAGAAACTTTCAAAAGCGGGTGGGCGTACTTGAGGTACCAGCCACAAACGGCGTGTCCTGCCTCGTGGTACGCAACGATCCGCTGTTCTTCAGCACTCAAGATCTTGGATTTCTTTTCAATGCCTCCAATAACCCTTTCGATAGCAAGTTCAAAGTGTCTCAACGCAACTGCCTTGGCATTGTACCTGGCACCTATCAACGCCGCTTCGTTACAAACATTGGCAATGTCAGCTCCGGAAAATCCTGGCGTCAATGCGGCAAGTCTTCCTGGTAAATCGTCATCGATATTGTCAACCAACTTGATCTTCTTCAAATGCACTTGGAAAATCTCCTTACGGCCCTGAAGTTCAGGATTGTCGATCGCAATATGTCTGTCAAAACGACCTGGTCTCATCAACGCCTTGTCCAAAATGTCCGCTCTGTTGGTACCAGCAAGCACGACAACATGGTCAGTGCTATCAAAACCGTCCATCTCGACTAACAATTGATTCAATGTTGTTTCACGCTCGTCATTGGCACCACTTGCGTTACCCTTCGAACGCTGTTTTCCAATCGCATCGATTTCATCAACGAAAACAATCGATGGGGCATTTTCCCTGGCGGTTTTAAACAAGTCACGGACACGAGAAGCACCCACACCAACGAACATTTCCACAAATTCAGAACCAGAAACAGAGTAAAATGGAACTCCGGCTTCACCAGCGGTAGCCTTAGCAATCAAGGTCTTACCTGTACCAGGGGGTCCTGAAAGAATAGCACCACGGGGGATTTTGGCACCAAGCTTTTCATACTTTTCTGGGTTTTGTAAGAACTTGACGAATTCAACCACTTCCTCCTTTGCTTCGGACATGCCAGCAACGTCTTTGAATCTGATCTTAACGTCGGTTTCTTGGTTAAACTTCTTTGCTGTTGATTTACCAAAGCCTAAAGGTCCGCCCATGCCACCGGCGGTAGCTTTCTTGGTCATATAGTAAATTGCTCCCAAGAATAAGAGGGTAGGAAGGAAATTTATAACCATCTTGGTCATGTTACCCTCGTTTGCAAACACAACGGGGACTCTCAATGCCTCGGCAATGTTGTACTCGTCCTGAACTGCACGCAAACTACGCTCAAACGACTCAATGGATCCAATGTTAAAGTAGAATTTTCCTTGATGTGGGTACTGGGACTTTCCGTTGTCGTTCAATTCCACGAAAGCGGTTCTATTGTTGACAACGACCAACTTGGAAACAAGGTTCTTCGATAAAAATTTGGCAGAGAACTCCTGGAAAGAGATCTCGTTATCGTGTTCGGCGGTCAATGTGTAGATGAAATAGGTAACGAGTCCACTCAAAACACCGAGCTGGAAAAGTCTCATGGGGGAAGAGTTGAGGTTGATCTCAAATTCAATAGGCTTTTTCTTATCGGAGGATTTGTTCCCTCCTTTTTTGGTATTCTTTTCGGTAAAAAAGAAGCCAGGTTTGTCGTCCGTCGACTTCTTTTCCGAAGAGCCGCTCGCCTTTGACTTGTACAACTTAGAAAACGATTTTTGGATCTCGCCCACTTGCTCACTGAACACCTGGTACTGAGCGTACTCGTAGGGACAGAGAGGGCAGGTATATTTCTCGTCTGTTTCTGCGAAAGGAGTAGATGAAAGCACTCCAAAGACGTTGAACCAGCCGACCACCACATCTTTCTCAAGGTCCAATTCCTCGGCGATCTTCGCAGCCAACTCTTGAGGCTCGTCAGTGGGCTCCATGGAGGTGTATTTTTGGAGGAGTTTGGACACGACAGGATTACCAAACTCCACTTCGTCCAAGAAAACGATGTTATTGGCCAAGGCATAGTATAAGTGGAAGTAGAGCAACACATCGTCCTTGGTAATTGGGGTTTCCTTGGGGTGGTACTCTCTGAACGACAGAATGATGTCCTCGATCAAAGTGTCGGGATTGGCATTGGGAGTTCTTCCGCTCGCAAACGCTTTGCACTCGCGCAAAAACGAGTCCAACATAAAAGCGTACACAACATGATAGTGGTGAACATTTTTCACATCGAGAGGATTTTCTTCGAACCGGATCGTGGGCAAGGGAACGTCGTCCACATCGTCCACGGAGTCCTGAGCATTTGTTACTCTTGTTTCTTGCTGCAAAAGCTCGGCACGCAACCGCAAGCGCTCTATGAAGCCGGCGTCCCGGTATTTGTCCTTTAATTCTTTCAATTTTTTGATTTCGTTGTTGACTCGATCCTCTTTGGATTCGTGTTTGTGGTCCTTTTTCGGTGGATTTTGAACATGAAATGCTCTTTTCAAGCCCACCGCCGTTTCTCTGACTAGAACTCTCCTCGCGTTTAGCGAGAGGGACCCAGAGACCGCCTGGGAGCGGAACGCAAGTAACATGGAGAATACCAGCCGGTGCGACTTCGATGGCGTTGGCGGCGGGTGTGCAGGAATGAGCGATGAAAATGAAATGGAAGTGCGAAGTGCGAAGTACTGTAGAGACAGAGTTGGGTAGAATTGCTTACGCTTTTCTTAGTTTTTCTTTCTTTCTTTCTTCTTCTCTAATTGCTGGAAATTTTAAAATGAGATGTGACCGGTCTGTGGTCACTGAACCGGAAGTCCAGATAGTTGTTCGACAACACCTCGTAGCCCACCACCTCTACCCCAGACTTGGGTTGGTTGCTATTGGCGGGAGCCCAGATAAAGTCTATCACCGACTGGTGGTCGCCGTACTCGAACCCGGTGTATGTGGTTTCGTTTCCAGTCTCGTGGTGCTTGGCAATGACATTGGTGTCTGCCATGTAGTCGGCGACAGTTTCGTAGGCAATGTCAGAAGAAATCGAGTTGAAGTCTCCCAGCAAAAATTGCGGGTAGTTGTTGGGGATCAGTTGTAACCAGCCCACAATCAACTTGGCCGACTCTTGTCTGGATTGCTCGCTCTTGTTGTCCAAATGGGTGTTGAAATAGTTGACTTTGGAGCCGGACTTTTTATGTCTGAAAGTGGTCATGGTGACAATTCTTCTACTTCCGGCATCCCAACCGTAACTGGGCACATCGGGGGTGGGACTGAGCCACTTGTAGGTGCCATTGAGCAAATCCCACTCGAGGGTGTTGTAAATAATCGCAGCATATTCACCTTGTTCCACTCCATCGTCTCTGCCAACACCATAATGAGCCCAGGGAGCTTCGGTGTTGTTCTGGCCATTGAGACCCGCCAACACGTCCACAAGCTGGTTGTGCTTGAGTTCCTGGAGCCCCACCAACGTGGGCAAGTCGTGGATGCGGGAATTGAGTGCCTCGATCACACCGTACTTTCTTTCGTCCCATGGTCTTTCATCGGGAAACCGCTTTTCCGTGTACTCTCTCACATTGTTGGAGTAGATTCTAAACGCCAAATTGTCATCCCTGGTGTCCAAATCGGACCATTGGAGGGGCTGGGCAGCCACGGCGGAGACAAGAATGAGGATTTGGGCAAACAGGAACTTCATTTGATGGCTATCTCAATGGCAATTGGAGTTCTTTTATGTCGCCAGAAAAACGTGGTGATGTCTTTGTTCTTCCCACATGGTCCCTTCACCATGAACTGTCTCTCGTTTGCTAGACGACATGTGCTCAGTGAAGGGGGACTCAGACTCTGCGGAACAACTGGCTGCAAACCTTGCAGCTAAACGTGCGGCACATATATGCACGTGGCTGTCAAAGCAGGTTCCACCAAATCGGAGACAAGGGGATCAATCTGTAGCAGTGGCTTGTGGAGCTCGAGTGCTTGAGGTGGTTTGGAGAGGCGGCGGTGGGAAAGATGTGTTTGACCTAAATGGAAATCCACGAAATCGACGAAAATCGAGGAATCGACGGAATCGACGGAAAACGGACTCGAACCAATAAGTGTGGTTCACTTCATGTCGTAATTGCACTCGATAACCATGGTGGGATGTTTACCTATTGTGATGCCAAATCATTGCCAATTAATCATGGCAAATCATTGTGGGGTGCATCCAAGTGCATCGTGGTGCATTATCTACCAGTCGCACCTGTCAACCTTCACATGAATTGAACCACGTTTTACGTACCCTTTTCGTCGCTTTTCTCGGTGCAGCGGCTAACTCGCCGGCGATGTCTCGAGCCCGGGTCGCATATACGCAACGAATGCAAACCTGCCAACTGAAATTGGACTGGTACTTGCAGAATTGCAACCATTGTCGGGGACATTAGGTTTCCGAAAAAAACCACCGGATCGGCCGTTGTAAGCCAATGGAACCAATTGGTTGTGGATTGACGTTTGGCACTTTTAAGTCAGTTTCCACACATTGTGATGAATCTTGCAGCCACGACAAAATAAAAAATGAAAAGATACTCAAAATCCTTTCAAAATCCTTTCAAAATTCTTCAAAATCTCCTTTCTAAGATATCCTCTCATGGATGTCCTTTCAAAACCCCCAAGAACAATTCCATTGGTCCATTTTCCACCTCGCTACGTCCCATCATATTATACTTAACCATCGGCACCTCGAATCACACCCGTGCACCGGAGTTGCGGCTTAGCTCGGCTCGGACAGAAGTAAAGCCGAGCTAATGCTTTGCCATTGAACATAAACATGTCCAAGAAGCCTGATACTACGATGCCTGACGACGAGCTGGTCCCGATAAAGGGCCTGCCAGAGCCCGAGAGCCCAGAAACCGTTGGTACTGGCGAAGAGATCGAGAGTGATCTGGCCGATGACTATGATGAGAATGTGGTCACCCCGTTGGAAAGTGTTATTTTTTCGCCCGAAGAAAGTGGAGAAGAAAACGACGTGGAAGTGCCGGCACGGACCCGTCCCGAGGTGCCCCGGCACTTGTCGAAAAATGATGCCCAATCGATTGTAGGTGGAGAGTCGATGGATGGGAAGTACCAAACTGAGACACCGCTTGTAGACGTAGACACAGATGTTGATAACACCGATGAAAACGACTTGATGAAACACGACCTGTCGTATTCCCAGTCCGAGCGGGTTTTTTCTTTTGCGTTGCCGTTTGGTGGCCTTGCCAATATAAGGTCTAACATATCCAAGCATCTCTCGTCGTTCAAACTTGATGCCCATCTTCCCAGTTTTTCGTTCAATCTCAACGGCCACGAGCTGCCCACCCCTGACTACGACTTGGCCCGGTTGCACTCGCTCGATACGTTGGCGGAAGCGGAGTATTTCCACAATCAAAAGGGCACCGAAAATGTTCGGTTTCGAGCAGTCAAGCACTCAATTGCCTCAAATATCAACGAATTCTTACCCTTCGGCAAGAAACCCAAGGCGTGGGAGTCCATCTATAACGAGATCGAGGGCAACATTGTCATTCTTGGCGGCTATCGAGGCTCGATACTTCGTGATGCAAAGACTCGCAAACGAGTGTGGATTCCTATAAAAGCAGGATTCAATCTCCGAAGGATAAACCTTCTCCTCGGACCGTCGGAGGAAGACGAGCTCAAGGCTTCCGACCTCATTTACCCCGATGGGGTGTTGAAGAATATTGGACCCATCGATATCTGCAAAAAATTCATAAAAAAGTTGGAAGCCAACCCCAAAACTAATGTCAAAGAATTCAGCTACGACTGGCGCCTCAGCGGCCAGACGGTATCGGCGCAGCTCGAACGCTTCCTAAAGGAGATAAAAGAGAAAACCGGCCAGCCCACAATAGTGGTGGCTCACTCCATGGGCGGGCTTATGGCTCACGGCGTGGTCCAGCGCAATCCTGAACTTTTCCGTGCAATCATATACGTGGGAAGTCCTTCCGAGTGCTTGAATATCTTGGGTCCCATCCGTTTTGGCGACTCGGTTCTCTTGTCGGACAAAATCCTCACTTTCGAGACCAACTTTATGATGCGTTCGAGTTTCTTATTTCTACCCTTATCCGGTCGGGTTTTCACTGACAAGAAGACTGGTGTGCATTATGACCTAGACTACTTTGACCCGAAGACGTGGGTCGAGTATAATTTAAATCCCTTGGTGTCTTCAAAACGAGTGCTTGAGGAGTCTCTCGGGTTCTCACTGCCGCAACAATCTTCACAGTTGTCCATCAACTCCATCGGCAGCATAATCAAAAACTACAGAACACGGTCCTTGAGGCGGTCCAAGTCGCCTACCTCAGACAAACTGGCACAGGCGTCTACTCTTACTGGAGAAACTTTGCGTTCGGCAACGGAATCTCCTGACATCGCACAACCCGACGAAGAACATATGACATATTCGTTCCTGTTTGCTGAAGCATACGACTACTTGGCGAGGACTCTCAAGCAGGCAAAGGAGTACCTTCTCGGGTTGGAATACAACCCCGACTTGGAGCCAAGGTACCCACCCATGGCAGTGGTGTACGGTAACAAAGTTCCTTCAGTACGTCGGTCTATCGTTGACGGAGTCCAGGATATAAAAGACGGCAAGTACTATGAGTTTTATTATGGGCATGGCGACGGCGTGGTTCACCAAAATTTCTTGATGCCCGAGGGTAAGCATTTCCGCAAGTTTGATCCTAGTACTGGCGAGGGTCAGATTGTGGGTAAGTATTCGCTGGATTGTGGCCATGTGAACTTGATGACCGATTTTAAAGCCATGGGCGAAGCGTTGCGAGCGGTGGTGGATGCAGAGTTGATATGGCCCAAGGTGAAGAAAGGCATTGAGCCTCCAAGATAGAACACGCCTTGCTGCTGTAGTGGCACGGCGTGAATGCTGTGGATCAGCACTAAACACATGTAAATAGTTATGCATTAATCATCTTCGCTCTCACCTTCGTAGTAGTTGACAATGAGCCAGAGACTGCAACTGTCACATTGGACAATAAGATTATATCCTCCGGTTCCATCTGGTGACCCGTGTTCGAGATCTGCCTCGGAAACCTGAATTGAGCTGGGAAATTGGCATCTAGGACAATTCTTGTAGTATTTTAGTTCTTCTTCGTTCAATTCGAACTCATCTAGAGAATAACTATCGAGGCCTTCTCCGCTAATATTGAAGCCTGCACGCTGTACCGACTTCAGAAGAGACTCGTCGTAGTTTTTTCGCTGCTCCTCGTCGCTAAGTACTTTGAAGGCAACCTGAATTGAGTTTATATCGTCTTTTAATGCAGTTTCGGAAGAAGAATTTGCAGCAATTTTTCCATTGTTTTTGTCTGGATGAGTGGAAAGGAGCTTGTCCCGGTACGCTTTTTTAATTTCGTGGATGCTGGCATCCTTGTCTACCCCTAGAACTTCATAGAAGCTCCTTGCTAGGCGATGGGCGTCTTCTATATATGACATGCAGCTGGAGATGATTCGGGTCGATATATATGGCACACCCACACACCAGATATTTTGAGCTCATCGCGAAAATCAGTCCCATCGTTCAAGCCCATCTTTCCATGTCGAAGCGCAGTGCTCCCGTAACCGAGCTCCGCGTAGAGTCGTTGCTGAAGGAGCCCAGTGCGGTTGTGGGTTCCTTTTTCAATGGCTTGTCCATTCCAAATAACGCCAAATTCGATTTGTACAAGCATAAACGGTCTGATGAATACGCTATTCATGGTGAAACAGACACCTTAGACTACAACGGAGAGTCTGAGGGAGGATCTAGAATGAACGACTACATCGTGGGGCTCTACGACCCCGTGAAAAAGAACGTCCAGTTGTATAGAGCACCGTTGGTTGTGGGAAGAGTCACTGCTCGGTCCAAGAGATCGTTCAAAGGACCCCGAATTAAGCTGGTGGGCACCAAGAACGTCCAGCAGAGGAATGCTTTGGGTGAAGCGTTTGGTACCAAGAAAGCCAAGGCAGCCATCACCAACTACGAAAAGAACAAAATCGACGCCGACAAACTTCAAGATGTGGAGATGGACATTATCGAAAATGTCAAAGAGAGCACACAGACTCTTCCCACGCACGAGGAGGTTCAGCAGGCTTCCGTGGAGGAGCGTCCCACTCCAAGGGCAAACGTGGAGGCAACATCTGTGGAAGATATCTATCCTATCAGCGGTATTATAAGCGAACGAGAAATGGCCATGATTCGGGTCAATGGGGTATTGGAAGAAGAGGAAATTGGGCGGCGGTTGGAGAGCTTGCCGTACGCCAAGTCCACCTTTGTCAACGACCGGTTGGCCAAGTATATTGCCGCCAACGATATCGAGAAGCTCCAGCTCTTGTACTACGCTGCTTTGCTTTTTGGAGTGCACGAAAATCGCAGGGTCAAAGACAAAGAGACGCTTATGACCAGGCTTCTCAACCGGGTGCCCGAGGGGCTTGTGGACGGAATCTTGGACAAATTTACCATTGCCAGGTCGTCGCAGTTTGGCAAGTCGAAAGCCAGATCTTTCATGATCGATCCTGCGCACGAAGACAAATTGTTGTGCTATCTTTTGGCGTTGATTCTCCACATAGACAGCTTCATGGTGGACCTCACGCCGTTGGCTCACGAATTGAACTTGAAGCCTACCAAACTTTCCAGTCTTTTCAAAGCGTTGGGTGCAACCATCAAGGCCCCTTCGGTCGCCCAGGCACAAGCGCTCAACATATCCAAGAGTGCCGCCGCCAGCCACAAAATAGCCACTTTGAAAGTGCCGTTCAAGCTCCCGGAGATGGTGCGGAGAGGCAAGAGACGCTAGTGAATAGTATAAGTACCAATGCACAACCTGGGATGGATGCAGGACCCGCATCACCAAATTCAAGTGAATAATTTCCAGATTACCAGATTTCCTTTTACTCATGTCTGACGAAGCCAGGGACCTTGAAGGGGCGTTGACCAGGCTTGCCGAGTGCGAGCAGGAGATGGACCAGGCAGAAAAGGACGCCGAGATCTATCGGATCAAGAACACTCAAAAGATATATACCAAGCGAAGCGAGATTATCAAGAAGATTCCCAACTTCTGGTACATTGTTCTCGCAGAAAACGAGGATTTCGCCGAGTACATACGCATAGAGGACCTCAAGTACCTCGAGGCATTGAGCAACATCCATGTCGAGTACGACGTCGACGGAGCCAAGCCCCGCAATTTCACCTTGACGATAGCATTTGAAACCGACAATGAAGATTCCATCAAGAACCAGTCCATTCAGAAACACTTTGAGATTGTCGCCGAGGACGGCGAGGAGAAGCTCGTCTCGGACGCTGTGGACGTGCAATGGCCCGCAAGCTTGGACAGCATCAACCCCCACAAGCTCAAAGCCGCCCATGGGGCGGACATGTCGCTGGACCAGAAAAAGTTGTATAGGCAAGGGATGAAGTCGTTCTTTGCGTTTTTCGCGTGGACGGGCAGAAAACCAGGCAAAGAGTTCCGAAACGGCGAGGAATTGGCTCGGCTCATCGTGGACGATATCTACCCATATGCCGTCAAATACTACACAGAAGCGCTTCGGGGCGACGACGACGACGAGTTCACGTCGGAGGGAGAAGAGTTGGATATCAGCGACTCCGACTCCGACGAGCCTTCCAAGAAAAAAATCAAATCTACATAGCCGTCCCCTCTGTATAGCGGGTGCATTGATGTCCAGCCGGTCTTTTTCTGGTGCGATTTTGTAGTCGGTGAACATGTGGAAAGCGGTCAGAGCCTTGACCACTAGAGCCGCCGCCACGCAGCCGCGTCTTCGGGACGTGGTCATAATTGGCGGAGGGCCCGCCGGGCTTTCGCTTTTGGCTGCTTTGAAGTCCTCCAGGCTCACAAGAGACTTGCAATGCACTTTGGTCGAAGGAGGAAGTCTTGCTTCTGTCCAAGATTTCGCCTCGGATCCGCCTCCCGAGTACACAAACAGAGTGGTGTCGCTCACGCCCAAGACAATTGAGTTCATGCAAGAGAAAATCGGCAACTGGGCGTATATAAATGAGGACAGAGTAAAGGTGTACGACAGCATCGTGGCCTACGACTCGCAAGATAGTGACTCGCGGATATGCTTTGATGCTTCGGCGATAGGCACCGGCACACTCGCAGCCATGTGTGAGAACGTCAACATCCAGGCTTCTCTCTGGGAAAGAATCCAGGAATTGAATTTGACGGGGGACGTTCCTGCTGAGGTTTTGGACAATGTCAAGGTGGAAAAAATCGAGTCGCCGGTAGCACCCAGTGCTTCTGAGGCATTGGACGAGCTGTCCGACTTGTTGGCAGTCGATCCCGCCGACGGCATGAGCGAACTCGACTGGCCAATAATACACCTTTCCAACGGTGAAAGTCTCCAAGCTCGGTTGCTCGTTGGTGCCGACGGCTACAACTCTCCGGCCCGCAAGTTTGCCGGGATCCAGTCGCGCGGGTGGATGTACGACCGGTTTGGCGTGGTGGCTACCATCAAGCTTTGCTATGAAGACTATCGCTCCATCGGCTGGCAGCGGTTTTTGACCACCGGGCCGTTGGCGATTCTTCCCCTCCGCGACGACAATGCCACGATAGTGTGGTCTTCCACCCCGGAGCTCTCGCAGTTGTTGCTCAAGGTGGACCCCGAGATTTTTCCCCATCTTGTGAACGCTGCCATGACTTTGGAGGAAGTTGATCTCAACTACATCTACAAGCTCCTCGAGGTGGACCCCAGCGACAAGTCGGTTTTGGGCGAAATTGAGTGGAGATTGTCGAGAATCAAGCTTCTGGAGTTGGACAGCAAGTACCCACTTCCCGTGCGGGAGCTCGTGGAGGGGTCGCGGGCCCGGTTTCCGCTCAAAATGTCCCACGCCGATACCTATGTGGCACCCCGAGTTGCGCTCATAGGAGACGCTGCCCACACCATCCACCCGCTTGCCGGCCAGGGACTCAACATGGGCCAGACCGATGTGGCCCATCTCGTGGCTGCGTTGGAAAAAGGTGTAAACCGAGGCATGGACATCGGGTCCACGCTTGTGCTCGAAGAATACTTTGCCAATGCCTGGCCCGGGAACCATGTTCTCCTTGGTGTTTGTGACAAGCTCCACAAGATATTCTCGACGGACTTTACGCCGTTGGTGTACTTGCGAGGGTTTGGCATGAAGACCCTCGACACGTTGGGGGTGGTGAAAGACTTGATGATAAAACTGGTTAGCGGCAATTAATGATGTACATAGAAATTGTATGAGACTATGGTCTATAGCTACTGGTACTCTAACGTTCTGGTTCGAAAAACTGGTACTAAATGCGTTCTAAATATTGGTACTGGTTCCATTTCCATACTGGCTCCACCCTGTTAGCTCTATTTTCTTCCTGTCACTATTCTAGTTCATGGCTCTGTACATTCTCATTTTTTTCGCAGCAATTATCAATGCTGCAACTGTACAGACGACCGCTCGGGCGCTGGCTATCATGTACCAGCTTTCAGCGACTGTACTCTTCCTCCACCAAAGAATTGGTTATCACAGACAAGTTCAGTACCCTTAGATCCGAGTACAAGTCGCCTAGGTACCCCATAGTCTTGTGCCATGGTTTTTCAGGATTCGACAAGCTTGCTTTTCCCAAACTAAGAGATGTTTTGAACCAGCAAAAGAAGTTGGAATCGGCCGTGGAGACCACTGTGGACAAGCTCTCGGCGCCATTGGTGCTGCTCGACTACTGGATGGGAATTAGAGAGGCATTGGAGAGAATTGGAAGCACGGTGCTTATAGCCAAAGTTCCAGCTTTTGGCACTATTAAGGAACGGGCCGAGAGCTTGAATGGGTTCATTGAGCGGCAGTGTAAGCAGCTCCGGAAGAAGGAGTCGAAGGCTTCGATATACGATACGGGGAGCGCCGATGCTCGATCTTTCAAGCTGGTGAACGAACGCATCAAAGTCAATTTGGTGGCCCATTCGATGGGCGGTTTGGACTGCCGGTACATGATCTCGAAACTCGAACACCGGCTGTTTGAGGTGGTGTCATTGACTACAATTTCTACTCCACACCACGGCTCGGAATGTGCCGATTTCATCGTGCAACTCGTCAACCAGTTTCCCGCATTGAAGGCCCTCTGTCCCAAATCCATTCCGGAGTTGACGACGTCCCACATGAGGCAGTTCAACAAGGAGGTGCTAGACGACCCCAGTGTTACCTACTTGTCGTATGGTGCCTCGTTTGATCCTCATTGGTTCAACGTCTTCAAAATAACCTCCGATATAATGAAGCCCAGAATCAAGTCTGAGAACCACAAAAATGATGGTCTTGTCAGCGTTGAGAGTGCCAAGTGGGGCCACTACCTAGGAACCCTCGACCAGGTGGACCACCTTGATTTAATCAACTGGACAAACAAAGCCCGGACCATGGTAGACAAAGCCATGTTTGCCCATGATCCCAAATTCAATGCAATTGCGTTGTATCTAGACGTAGCTGATAATTTATATAAACACGGCTTCTAGCCTTCATTGACGGTGATTACCTTGCAAGTCTGGAACTCTTGTATACCCCAAGAGTTGTTGAACCGACCAATTCCACTGTTCTTCACTCCTCCGTGCGGTACGCCTGGTTCGTCGTGAATGGTAGAGCTATTAATGTGCACTGCTCCCGACTCCAACTTGCTTGCTAGTTTGTAGGCCCTGACAGCATTAGAGCTCCAGACTGAAGCCTTGAGCCCGTAACTCGAGTCGTTGACTTCTTCCACAACCTTGGCGATGTCGGTATACTTGTGGATAGAAACTACGGGTGCAAAAGTTTCAGTAGAGTAAAGTTTTGCAGACTTGGAAACATTGCTCAAGATGAGCGGAGCAAAGGGAGCGTTCTCCTCAGTTGAACTCAACTTGGTCAAGCTTCCAAACTCAACTTTTGCTCCGTTTTCGAGCGCATCTTCCACCAAGGCTATCGCACTCGATGTCGCTGGAATCGTACGAAGATAACTTTCAGTGCCAATTATTTCGGCCACTCTACTAGCCTCGGACAAGAATGCGTCGTACTTTTCTTCGTGCACATATATCTTGTCAGTACACATGCAAACTTGTCCGCTATTTGCCCAGGCACTCGGCAAGATGGTGGCCGCGGCCTTTCCTATATCTGCATCGGATTCAACTATGGAGCAGTTTTTCCCTCCCAACTCCAACAAAACCGGTTTCAAATGCTTGCCAGCGACTTGCGCTATCCGACTGCCAACGGCTGTTGAGCCGGTGTAGTTAACTTTTTTAATGTGGTGATCAGAGATAAAGCTTTCCACAAGTTGCGGGGTCTTTTCGGGCTCCAGGTTCACCAACTGAATGGTTTCTTTCGGTACACCAGCTTCCAAAAACGCCGCTGCAACAAAGTAGCCAACAAGGGGAGCTTTCTCGGAAGTCTTGAATATCACAGAGCAACCAGCTGCTAGCGGCGCAGCGATGCTTCTTGTTGCAAGAATCACCGGGGCATTCCATGGCGCCATGGATAAAACTGGTCCAATTGGCTGGTTTACTGCAAGGGCAATATCGGTCAGTGCCGAATTGAGTAGGTTTCCGGGTCGGGCATCGATTTGCTGAGCATAGTCGTTGATCGAATCTGCTGCTAACTTGACATTGAGACCTGCGAAACCTTGCTCGATTCCAACTTGTACCTGGGCGTCAACTATAACGTCCTTGTTCTCCACTAAAATGTCTGATGCTCTCAGCATTATGGCCTTTCGCTGGGCGGTATCCATTAGCGACCATTTTTGGAACCCCAACTTCGATATCTCACACATATTTGCAGTCTCTCCAACATCTATAGTAGACATTGAGTGTATGGGTTTATGATTCTTGGGTCCCAAAACATTGTATAGCTTGCCGTCTGTCTTGGATACACCATTGACTATCAGCGGAACTACGTTTAGCAACTTGAACTTCCTTAGAGACATTACTGTGATTCTTCAAATAAACGAGCTACAGATCCAATCCGCTATATACAGGCAACTTCACCGGCACTTGGCTAAAGAAGGCCCTTGAGAGTATCGTCCACACCCCAGGTTCTCATTTCGTCGGAGCATTCGGCACAGTGCTCAAGAAGCTTTTCCATTCCGGTGCTAAATTCGAGGAGTGACAAATCGTCTTCTTCGGCTGCTGCCTGGTGAACAAGGCTTTCTTGCACATACTGGCAACGACGAACTTCACTTGCAATCCAGTTGCGGTACTCTGAGATCACCAAATCCTTCTCCACTTGGTTGAGAAGCTGCAACTTGACTAGGAGCTCATGGCGCTGTATTCCAACATCCTGAAACGCACTTCTTAAGCTTCGAGCAACCTGCCTGCTGGGCTCGTCGGCATAGTCGTTGTCCCACTTGACGGGATGGTCCGCGTTCAAAATGAAGGACGAGTTCTTGAAAATCTCGTAGCAGTGAGAAGAGGTACTGTTGAGCTCGACTTTTTTCTTTTGAACGAGATCCTGAATGTCTTTGTTGTAAATAGCCCGCTGGAGCATCATGGGTTCTTTTGTGATATACTTGTGGGCAATGGTTCCTGCTCTTCTCACCGTCCAGTACGACAAGGTGGATCTGCCCATGAGAGCTAGGTTGAGAAGAACAGACGATATCAAGAGGAAAGTAAGAAATATGTTCATACGCAAACTCTTGAACAAGTTCCGAACACCCTTGATGAGATGGACAATTATGAACGTGATGATTCCAAAGAACAAGTTGATGGTCCTCTTGATCAGCAGGTCCACCAATTCGCCAAACTTGAATTCAAGCGTAGGAGCCTCTTCGGTAACCACGGAATCGTCAGCGCCGATTTTGATCTTTCCGTAGATTTGAATTGCTCGCAAGGCTTGGCCCTTGGAACCCACTTCCTCAGGAACCTTGGCCAAAAGTTGGTTGAGACGGATAGTTTCAAGCCGCAAGAATCGGTAGCTGAGGAAAGAGATGATCTTGGACGTGATTTGCTTGCCCTCAGAGTCAATCCTGCCGTAGGTGTAGATTTTGCTACTAGAGTTTGGAGCCCCCACGATAACAATTCTTGTGGTAACTTTTAACCTGGAACCAATAGCAAACTTCAAGTATGCCTTCGAATGGACTATGTTGTAGTACTCGTCTTCTGAACTGCCCTCAATAGCCTGTTCGAATCGTAACTCGCCCTTCTTGTGCTCTGCAAGCACCGGGGCATTGAATGTCCGTGTGAGAGTTCCGTCCTCATGCTTGCGCCAAGGTGCTCTGAAATACTTATCCATGGTAGGATATAGAGAGGAAGCACTGAAAAAAGTTGATCGTTCTCCTAAGATTGCATGAAGCAAAGTTTTTGGTGAACAAGGATAAG
This sequence comes from Meyerozyma carpophila, assembly GCA_030573695.1. Classification (NCBI taxonomy): domain Eukaryota; kingdom Fungi; phylum Ascomycota; class Pichiomycetes; order Serinales; family Debaryomycetaceae; genus Meyerozyma; species Meyerozyma carpophila. Next base: position 241,956 of record JAJMDS010000004.1, on the reverse strand, counting down.
ATTTGCGAGAAAAGAGCTGGTAGTTGCCTGTGTAGTCAAGTTTGTACTCGGTCGGATAACTCTTGGAGCCTGCGACCAACTCGGTAGAGTTAAGGTCATCGGAGTTTTGGACATTGAGGCTTGATACAGATCTAGGAACTTGGGTTTTCTGACGAGCCTCAATATCATCTAGTTTCCTTATGATTTCTTCGAATGAGGCCGGTTTTTCACTGGCAAGGTTATTGATGAGGAACGTCAACTTGTCCCTGATAACCACGCCAGAATCGAGGAAAACACGGAACTTGACCAGCCCGTCCTCGGTGTACATTCTCAAGAGATCGTGGTCGTCGTTTTGAGAAACCTCGATGGAATAAAGGCTCCTCAAGTTTCCCTTGAACAAAGAAAGAAATCCAGATTGGTTCACGTAGCAGTATACATGGTACCTCGTGGCGAACACCCTCCCGGCCAAATCCCGAGAGGTGTTGGGGCTCCATACGTTTCGGAATGTGAACAAGCAGAGTTCTCCAGGCTCGATTGCAGACTCCATAAGTGCTCTCATCTGGATATCATAGGGCACAAGACGATGCGGGTACGACGTTGGGTACCGAATTCCAGATTCGGTGTTGTGAGCGTGAGACGGTATACCTAGCGAGTCGTCGGTTTGGTCGGTTTCTCCATTTTCTTCGTGGAACCCTCCTCTGATATAGTAAAGTCCCCAGTTTACGGAGCCCCAGATATTGGCCGTCAAGGCTGTGGGCACAATTGTGGCCGTCGCTAGCGAGTAGGAAACAAGGGCGGAGTTTGTGTTGTGTGTGGTGAAGGGAGTACGGATTTTCCCCACATAGTCGTACACATGTTCTTTGAAATACTTTTCATTTTTGGAAATGTGAGAGGAAAGCTTGCTGGACACCACCGCTTGATGGTCGGAGTTGGTGATGCGCAAATTCGACAACTTCTTGTCGATTTTAGTGTTGACGGTGGAAGCGAATTCCGCCACGATGGGTGGATACCGATTGGAGGCGATATTCATGAGCGAGTTGTCTTCTGAGTTTTCCCTCATGATGCGGTCCCGCTCGTTTTCAAACACCTTGAGCCACGACTTGAGGTCGGAAAGCCGTTCGGCCTGAAACACAATTGTCAAGTCTGCAGTTTTGACCTGGAAGCAAAACCGCCGCTCTTCATTCGGAGTGTACTGGATATTGGCGAGCATGATGCCGATTCTGTCGGAATCCTGGACGTATGTCTGTGACGGACTCAACAAAAGCATTCCCATGACTCCATCCTTGACAAAAACCCACCTTCGAACCCACATGGGTTTTGTGGATTTCCCCACCGTCGTCTTCATGAAAAGATACCCATGTTTCTCCACTGCGGTTTCATCGCAGTCGGCAAGAACACTTCCGTTGATACGAGCCACATTATAGTCTTCGGTATCGGCAGAGGGATATGCTGCTTCCTTAGTGCTTTCCTCCACCTGCTCCCGGGCTCTCACCATGTCGTCTCGGAGCTTGTTGTCGGCCTGTGCGTAGGCCGCCGACCACGCCTGTATCCGCTTGATTCTCTTGTAGCTGTCGGAGAAGTTTGGAAGCACCTTTTCCGACGCTAGCAGGCCAATTCTGCTGTCCCAAACCTTCAGACAAAGCGCAATAAGAACCTCGTCGCAGATTTTGTTGAGAGCATTTAGCGCCAAAACAAGCTCCAAGGACTCGTGCAAATACGCTATGCGTGCTTCGTAGAGATTGTAGGCATCTTCTTTGACCATATGTGGTTCTCTGGTCTTGGTCTGGGCAAGATAGATGTTCAAGTAGCTGTCGAATTTTTCTTGCCTGGCATCGAATTTCACCTTTATTCCCCGGTACCGCTGTATTTGCCTGCTTATCTTGGACGAGAGCTCCTGGATCCAAGACGCTTCAAAGTTCAACGACTCAAACGTGTGTATCCACAAATCTCCCAACGCAGTTGCTGTCGACTGCAACGACTGAATTGTGTACTCCTGGTCAATCAAACCGTCCTGGAGAAACGCAGGGAGCAAGCTCTCGAGAAAAGAGTTGGAAAACCCCTGAAACTCCGTGACATACCGTGGGAATTTCTTCACCGAGCTCACCAACGCTTTCATCCATTTTTCAATATTATCCACCTGGATGTCTAGATGGTTGGTGCTCGCCCTGAAAGTTGGCGAGTCTAGTGCTGCCTCTTTGAAATTGACAGATATGAGCTTGAATTGCCGGTTAGGGGCGCCGTTGCCCTCTGCGCTAGACATGTAGTTGGGCATCCGTATAATTCCGCATGGACCGATAAGTTGTGTACTGCATACAGCGCGGAGGGGCTAGGGGAACGTAAGTAGAGATATATTTAGACGGTGACACGGCGTGTTGCATGTGGCGTTACTGCGGCAGATGGGTGGATGGTGGCCGAGCCCCGAGTTTCGCCGATATGCAACCATCTCGCATGCACGTTTTTTTAGTGTAGCGCCGCGCCTGGTGCATAATAATGGTATGTTTCGGATAATCAAATGCGAATCGGATCAGGAGGTTTTTCCGTGCCACCATGAATATATTTTGCAGCAATTTCCCACCTGTTGGCATATCTAATGAGTATTGACAACGAGTGGCCCTTCTCTCCTCTTGCGTTCTACGACGAGTGGCTCGACCAGGTGGAGACCAAGACATATCCTATACTACAAACTGGTAGCTTGACCCCGACTTCGGAGTGCGATAGCACCGAATCCAACTCCGACTACAAGCCTGGTGGGTCGGTGTCGAGCAGCGACCCGGTGGATCTCAGCGACGTTCTCGTGGATGTGTCTCGGGAAACGCCCAAGCCCCATAATAGAAGAAAGCTTTCCCAGACGCAAAAGATCGGCCATAATAAAATCGAGAAGAAGTACCGCAATAATATTAATACAAAGTTGGAGATGCTTCACCGACTTGTGCCCTGGAACTCCACAACCACCCCTAATTTCCACGGGAAGGGAGACGCCTCCAAGCTGTTGCACAAGGTGAGCAAATCCATGATTCTTGATGGTGCCACCGAGTACATCAAGCAGTTGATAGAACGAGAAAAACGACTCAAAGATGAATGTGACGGGCTTAGAAAGCAGCTTGCGTCGCAAGCGATGCGCTTATAATACATCATCGTCCCTGTACGGCTGTGTAGGATTGTTGGCGGAGAAACGGGCCGCTACCACATTCACCGCATTGTTCATTCGGCCCCAGAGGCCCGGCGTGGACGCTGGTTCTGAACGTTGATCCGGATCGACTGCTGGATTGTCGATGCGGTTGGTCAACGAGTCGTGGAACAGCTGGCGGTTGGCCTGATAATTGGTGTTTGCGGCCGCTGCAAGGTTGAATTCCCGGAGGTCACCCTGCTGCAGCCGCTTGAACATTTCCCGGTTGATAATGCGCTTGGCCTCGACAATCTGCAAGTCGGTTCTCTGGCCCGGCTCGTCGTCGTCGTCGAACGCCCACGAGTCGAGCCCGAGTCTTCTTTTTAGACGGTCATAGATATTGAATGTAGTGAGTACCACCGGCAACAAGACGAGCCGCGGAAGCCAGTCGTTCAAGATGTTGAAGAGCCCCGTGAGGTGGATGGACTTGCCGAACCAGCTCTCGAACACCGACTCGCGCGAGGCAAACAACGTCAAGAAGTTGTACGAGAGCGGAATGGTCAACCGGGCAATGTAGGTGGTGAAAAAGCACACCGACACCGGGTCGGAGTTGTGGGGCACAAGGTGGTACATGTTGAAGATCTTGACCTTGGTGAGCGAGTTGAGGGCAGCGAAAAGCATGTACGAGAACGTGGTGCACGAGAACGCCAACTTCCACAAGCTGGAGTGGGACGATACGAGGAGCCGGTTGATCAACGAGAGGTGCGCCCCCATCATCTCCGACTCGAGAATGAGAAACGACATGGCGAAAAGACACACCGCCCAGAGCCGGCGCACCGCCGGGGCAAAGTAGCCGTGCACGTACAACCCCAACTTCGGCGACAAGTTGGCCCGGAAGTTGTCGAGGCGGTAATGGACCTCTCTTTCGGGGCTGGCCTTGGCGGTTTCGATGTCTTCTAGAATGATGATTTTGCGGAATAGCGTATCGAACTCCGCCTTGTACGCCACCACCCGCTCGAGGTTGACGTTGAACCGGGCATTGAGCCTGGTCATGTAGTCCACCGTCAACTTGTCTCGGGAAATCGCCTCGCGGACGGCGTCCGGAAACTGGCGCTCGATGGCCGACGCAATGTCATCGGGGATTTTCCGGGCAAGCAGCAAGATCCAGTCGCGGAACTGGAACGCCTCGGCACCGGGCCCGCCGAAGTTGCGGGCCATAACCATCACCTGCAACGCATCTTCCTGGAACGAAACTTTTGCGTCTTCCAAGTGGTCCACTAACGCCGGGATTTTCACATAGTGGTAATTGAGCTCCAGAAGCACACTGCCGCTTATCCACATGGTTCGGGGGATGCTAACCATGCCGTGCGACATCAACCACAACGCTAGCAACAATGAGTAAAGATGCGCCAATGCTATCACCATGAGCTTCATGTGCCCCACGGTAAAACCTGCCTCGAGCATGAGGTAAATGGCGCCAAAAACAGACACCGCCAACATGATCAACTGGAAACGGAGATTTCTTCGTATGGCGTCCTTAACTTTGCCGGAGCTGTTGTAATGGCCGGAACTGTAGAACGATTGCAAAAAAGGCAAGATGAGCCAGGTGAGAAAAAAAGTGATCCAGTAATTGGACTTCCACAACAACAAAACCACCGACTCCGGCACGTCGAAAAACGTGTTTTTGACGTGATGCGAGATGTAGTCAATGGGCAACAAGAAAATAATGGAAAGAGGCATGAACACCGCTAGCACCACCGGCACCAGCAAAAACGCAGGGTACCGGAGAATCCTTATGTAATAGCGGATGCCGCAGAGCGAGAGAAGCATCGACGCTGCGAAACACGCAAGGCACACGAGCCACATGAATCAGTGAGTTCCGAGGACTGAGATAAATAGACCGAGTATATTGTTATATGCATGATGTATATGGTGTGCTGCGGGGTGCTGTGTGCAGGTCCGAATCTGATTTCTGCAGGTCTGCGGACTGTCCCACCCCAGTCTTCATGGAACAATCGGGTCAATCGGATTCCAAGCACGTTGGGTTTGCCGAGCCTCCCCCGGAGCTCCAGGAGCACCACGACGCTTTGCGCAAAAAAGAGGAGGAAAAACTCGAGTACAATCCGTTCCACAAGATCCCCCCGGAATTGCTGTATCTCCACAAAAAGCCGGCCGGTCCCAAGCCGCTTCCTCAACAACCGGTCACACCGGCCCGCACCACCAAGAGCAATGAGATCTTGGGCGATCTCCGCATGATGGCCATCAAGGACATATCCGTGCAGAACAAGCAGACGGAAGTTAACTTCAGCTATCCGGAAATCGATTTGAAGCTTCTGGCTCGGGCCATTTTGGTCAATGTCAAATACTCGTCGCTCAATGGCTTTGATCTCTCCAAGATCAATACCTATGCGTGGAATTTAAGCGATACCAGAGTCGGGTTGGGCTACGAGTACGTCGGGGTGGTGAGCCGGGTCGGCAGCCTGGTGCAAGATTTTTCCCCCGGAGACAAGGTTTTCGGCTGCACATGTCCAACGGCCCGGCATGGTGCGCTTGCGTCGAGCGTGATCTTGACGCCGGGAAGAGACATTGTGCTTCCTGTGGACGAGGATTTGGAGCAGAAGTTGGCGGCGGTGGATGCAGAGCTTGTTTTGGACTGGGACCCCAAGTTTGCAGTGAAGGATGATGACGATGACGACACTGACGAAAACGAGCCAGAGCTGCAACTTTCCAATTGGCCTGCATTGGCGAAATTGTGTGCATTTCCGGTCCAGTTCTGCAGAAGCATGCAGGCGCTCCAGCACTTGCAGCCTCTGGCGCGGTCCAACGTGTTGATAAACGGCGCCGATACGCACCTCGGAATAACTCTTTTGCAGGTTTTGTGCTCGTCGCTCTACACTGGAGATATCAGTGTAGTTTTGGTCATACGGGAGTCCAGTGTCCAGTACATGACGGAGCTTGTCAACAGGCTCACCAAGGACCCCACCAAGGCGCGGCAGTTTTATTTGATTCCGTTCGACATGAAAAACGACGACCTCGTTCTCGCCGGTGAAAAGACGCCGGTCAACTACAAGAAGCCCGAATTTTTCGCTACCGAAGTTTTGAATGCTCTTTTCGGTGCCGCCACCGCCAACAGCATCACCCGTGCCAACGTCAACGAGTACAAGTTGGATCTTGTGGTGGATATTATTGGCAGCAAGCGGTTTTTGCAGAAACAAAGCATTCGCTACGACCGCATTCAAACACTAAATATTCCGTTTGTGGCCAAGATGGCCGAGCCGCTCACGGACGTGTTGAACGCCAGCACCAAGGAGCCGTTCTTGGTTAAGATCATGAAACCCAAAACCCACAATTCCAGTTTTGTCTCGTTTTGCAACTACGCACTCGATCCCCCATCCTACAGTGTCGACCGCCAGCTCCCCGGCACCCAGCTGCTGGGGTTGTGGTCGATGAAGTGGCTGCAGGGCCTCGCCAACTCGCTCCTCGGCACGTTCAATTACTACGAAGAACATGGCCTCACCGTCAAGCGCCAATGGCTTGAACAAGGATTGCAATTGATGCTCAATGGAGAGGTGAAGTTCCGGGCCGAGTACATGGACTGGCGGCAGTTCCGCAAGCACATACCTGCGCTCCGGCGCGATGACGGCAAGTTCTTGTTCCAGGTGGAGGACTTTTAGTAGTTAGTATTTGTATATTTTATCATATTTTATCATATTTATCATCAGTTTCGCTTGTAATTTCATTTTAAGTAGCATTGGCACTGCAATGGTATCAGGGTGACGTGCATGCTGGCGGTGGTGCCATTAGCTATCATTTAGTATTTTATAGCATATCTTTGTCATATTTTTATCATGTTTTATTTCAGATTTTTATCAGATTTTGAATCAGGTTTTGTATTTATCGATTTCCTGCAACCGATTTTCATTTTCTCACCATTGGTTCGCAATGGCCTCAATGGCACCACGCTAGACCTTACATGCTGGTGGTAGGACTTTAAGTTATAATTTCGTATTTTATATCATTTTTTATATTTTTGTCATATTTTATACTAGATTCTATACCATTTCTTATATCGTATTTTATATTCTTTGGTTTGCCCCATGGCCTCAATGGCACCAGGATAGCCTACTGGTGGCAGCCGCACATGGCTGCCGTCGGCAAGAGGCGAGGACTCCACTTTAGTTCCATTTCATCTTTCATTCATCTTTCTCCATCTTTGCGTTTTGCACCCGTCCAGATCCAGACCGCCCTGCCTGTCTGCAGGAGCGCGCTATAATTCATCGCACATCTCTTCTACCAGAACCCTAGACCGTAGCAAGTTGATCCACGCCAGCGAAGCGGCACTTTTTCGAGCATGTCCGGGTCCATGAACGTGCGCTCCTTGATCGAGGAGCCTCCCGGCACCCCACAGACCCGCCCACCACCGCAGAACCACCCGCAAAACGACCCGCAACCGCAACCGGTCCCACCACCGGCCCAGTTGAACCCCGGGCTTCTCGCCCTTCTCGGGCCCAATGTCACCGAGTTTCCGTTCTCCGAAACCGCCTACGTCGAGGCGCTCCGACTACGGGTCGAGCAGGAGCGCACCAAGCAGGAATACTACCGCCATGAAACCGCCCACAAGAAACTCATGATTCTCGACCTGGCCCGCCAGGCCCAGGTTCCACCCCATTTGATCCCGTACATGTGTGGGGCGGTCGAGGACCACGCCAATGCCTCGCCGCGACGCCAGCTGGCTGTGCCGTCCGGAACCCGCTCGCCCATGCCTGCGTATCTATCTCCCCACGACAACGCCAGTCCGGTGCCGCCGCAGCAGTTTCGGTTTGGCGGCGCGGCCAGTGGCAGTGGCAGCGGGAGCGCGGGAGGCAGCGCGGCCAGCGGGACCACAGGCGGCAGCGCCGGTGGCAGCACCGCGCGGCGGCCGCTTTCTCCCGCTAAATTGGGCGCGGCCGCGGTGGCCAGTCTCGCGACCCCCACGGCGCCGTACCGCGGCGCCAGCGTGAGAAAGAAGCACCCGCTCCACCACCGCCACTACTCGTTGCCGTCCGAGTTCCCGTCGCCAAAACGCAAACCGGCGTCGCTGACCCTCCAGGTCAAGCCGGTGCCGGCGCAGCCGCTCATGAAGCAGAACCTGACCCAGCCGCCGTCGCAGGAGTCCATGACGTCGTTCCAGCACGTTATCCAGTTCCAGCACTGGCGGCCCGAGGACGGCGACCACAAGCGCCAGAAGAGCTTGCTGGTGCGGGAGGACGACGACGACGAAGACGACGACGAGGACATGTCCATGTCGCACTCGCGCCGGCCGTCCGATATCCCGTCCCACATATCGTAGTTGTCTATGCTCTGGCAATGCTCTGGCAATGCTCTGGCAATGCCCTGGACAATATACTTTTGCTGCTCTAGCCTGGTGGCTAGTGCCTCGGCAATAATGGCAGATCTACTCGCAGGACGAATCGGCTGCAAATTTTGAGTCGATAAGCGAGGCTCGATATCTGAGTTCTGCGGAGGTTTCCGCGAACATGGTTGCTCAGTACTGTGTTGAGGTGTAGCTAGAGCCCGGACTGCTTTCAGATTAAGCAGGACCAGACACCTACACTCTCGCCGAGAAACCCACACTCTCGCCCAGAAACCCACACTCGCGCCCAGAAACCTACATTATGGAGGCGTGAGACCTTTGGCTTTTTTGATCTTGTCCTTTTCTACCGGCTACACAAGTGGACCTTTACACTCTACTTTTCACGGGAGTACAAGGTTATTCGACTTTTGTTCGATTCCAACCTTCTCAATAGTCATTCTGGACACTGGCCGAGAGCTCTCATGTCCCACTATTCAAGCCCTATCCAGCCCTCACCACGTCCTCTTGCGGGGCATCATGGACACCCATTCGCTGCTTGTTGACTGGCCAAATTGAAAGTTTCGCCTGCACCACTAATGACTCCCGACATCGATATCCCATCTCTCAGATTCAGTCTAGTCTCTATATTCTAGTCTAGGCTCTAGGATCTAGTGCTATGCTGCTCTGCTAGCTACGCTCGCTTGCTCTGCTAGCGACCCTCGCTATGGCTCTGCCGCACCATCTCCTCGATGTCGGCCACCGTCGTGGCCTCGATGTCGTCGCCAACCATCTTCTCAAACGTCACCGTTTCCTTCGTCACCTTCTCACATTCCCGACGAAGCTCGTGGGCCACCGACCGGATATCCGTCTCCGTCGCCCCGTCGCCCATCACGTACGCACACAAGTCCTGGATCCAGATGTGGTCGTACACATAATATACATCGTGATACCGGAAGAGCTCGCGCACGTTCAAAATCGACTTGAGCACCAGCCGCTTTCCGCCCCGGAGATTGTAGTACACATCGTCCCACGCCTTCATGGCCATGTCCCAGTTGCGGTGCAACGGGTACGCTAGGGCTCGCCGGATGCCAGTAATAATTGCGGTATGGACATAATTATGGCCCTCGTCCACCGCTAGTCGGGAATCCAAATAGCATATTTGCGGCACCAATTTCCCCACCGTCCAGGCACTCTCCACGTTGTGTTCTCCCTCGGTCTCCCGCATGTCGTAGTGGAAGGCGAAAAGAAGCGAAAGAAGAAACGCAAAGATAGGCGGCTTGTCGTCGACGAGATAAGATTTTTTGGGAAGCAGTTGCATTTTTTCTTGTTCATCCTTGGTGAACTCCACCGGCATGACCTGGTTCGGCTGGCCAGCTTCCTTGTACCATTTCTTGAACGCCCGGGTGGTGGGCGACTTCCACTCGAGAATTTGCCGGTATTCTTCCTCGTCGGCCATCACGTAGTCTGCAGCATAATATTCCATGTCAAACTTGATGTTTTCCTTAATCAACCGCTCGAGCACCCGGTCGGTCTCGGGGGTGTTTTCGGGATCTCCAAGCTCGTTGATATCGTTCCCTTTAGCTAGTGATATTCCCACCGTTTCTGAATATGCGTTGTTGAACCCGTAAGCTACCCCGTCAATTTTCTCTGCTGGCTGCTGCGGGATCTCCCAGTTGATCTCGTTGTGGGCCTCCTGGAGCCCTTGTTCGGTTACCCCCGTATCCAATTCTTCAATCAACGGCTTTGTCGTCTTGTCGTCGGACCGCGTGAGCAACTTTGCAGCAAGATCCAAGTCTGGGAAATCCTGCCCTTTGGTCTCCTTGGGTAGTTTCACACGAATTGACTCGTTCTGGCTGTCGTAGCTGGCGGTAGCTCGCTCGTCGTCCACACATGGGTGGGGAAAGTGGATCCGAAGGTAGTACGGGCTAAGCGAAAACACAAAGGTTTTGTCGTCCACAACCATCTCCATGTTCTTGCTGTTGAAGCGGACGTGCGACACCTTGATGTTCACGTACACATACTCCTCGTCCTGTTCTGTGGTGAAAAACGGTGTTATCATGGCAGTTCTAGGTGATGCTCATCGCAAATTTCAATATATTTCGCACCCCGGATTTCGAAATTTTTCATTTCTCAAACCCAATTATTAATGTCCAAGACTCCCCGCAGACGCTTTGTGGGACGCCCCGCGCCCGAAGGCGGCGACAAGTCTGTTGTGCGGGCACTGAAGGGCCGCCACATAGGACGCCTCATGAACCAAATCCCAGAAGACATCTTGAACGACAAGGAACTCAACGAGGCCATCCGGCTTCTTCCCTCCAACTACAACTTCGAGCTCCACAAGACCGTGTGGAACATCCGCAAGAACAACGCCAAGCGCGTGGCGTTGCAGATGCCCGAGGGACTCTTGATCTACCTGTTGGTGATATCAGATATTTTGGAGCAGTTCTGCCAGGTCGAGACCATCGTCATGGGCGATGTGTCTTACGGAGCTTGTTGTATTGACGACTACACGGCCCGGGCGCTAGACTGCGACTTTATAATACACTATGCGCACTCGTGCTTGGTGCCCATAGACATTACGACGATAAAAGTACTCTATGTGTTTGTGACGATCAATATTGACGAAACCCATCTTATGAACACGATAATACGAAATTTCGCCCCGGAACAGCACCTCGCCATGTTCGGCACCATCCAGTTCAACCCCACCATCCACAGCGTCAAACAAAAGTTGGAGCAAGAAAAAATCTACGTTACTCCTCCGCAGTCCATGCCGCTCTCCAAGGGCGAAGTGTTGGGGTGCACTTCTGCACGATTGACCAAAGATATCGATGCCATGGTGTACGTGGGCGACGGGCGGTTCCACATGGAGAGCGCTATGATCCACAACCCGGAAATCCCAGCATATAGATACGATCCTTATTCTCGCAAGTTCACTCGAGAGTACTACGACCACAAGGAAATGGCCGAAGTACGAAGATGGGCCATTGACCATGCTCGGGGAGCACGCAAAATCGGCTTGATATTGGGGTCGCTAGGCCGCCAGGGCAGCCCGGCCACTCTTGACAAGCTCGAAGCAAAGTTGAACGAGAACAACGTCACCGTGGTGAAGATTATTCTAAGCGAAATTTTCCCGGGAAAACTAGCCATGTTTGACGATATCGATGCTTTTGTGCAAGTTGCGTGCCCGCGGCTTTCTATAGACTGGGGATATGCGTTTGAAAAACCGCTTTTGACCCCGTACGAAGCCATGGTGATGATGGACGAAGATAAGTGGGACGGTTACTACCCTATGGATTACTATAGTCGTGATGGATATGGCCGCGGCAAGCAGCCACAGCGTATTTAGTTGAACAATGCTTGCATGTTCTTGAGCTGTCTGATTTCCGAGGTGAGGCGCTGTTCAAGCGTTTGTTCCACCTCGGATGATTTGACGATTGACGTAGCGTCCTCTCTCTGCACAAGCAGATCGACTCTTCCCTTCTTGACCATGGACGTCAAGAGCTCGTACGCTACCTGGGCGCCGTTGGTGGCGGTTATCTCTGCGTTATCAAAGGCTGGCGAAACTTCAACAACGTCTCCGCCAACGATCGTGAGGTGGTCGATGTGTCTCAACACATAAATGAGCTCACGGGGCAACCATCCGCCCGGCTCCTGGGTGCCAGTACCGCTGCCAAAGCCGGGATCAAGCACATCGATATCCACGGAAATGTAGGTGGGAGTATCGGCCGGGATGGTGGCATTGATTTTGGCGATCACCGACTGGACCCCGTCGATCCAGATGTCGTCGGCGTAGATCCGCACAAAGTTCTGCTTGTCGTCGTCCTCGTAGTCCTCGAGCCCGGAGAGCTTGGTCCGCAATCCGGCGTGGACATTGGTGTTGGTGGTGAGGCCCTCTTCGTGCGCCGTCCAGAGCATGGAACCGTGGGTGATTTCCGACTGGTCCGAGTGCCAGAACGACGGGTACTTGTCCGGGGACCACGTATCGAGGTGGGCGTCGAAGTGGATCACATTGAGACGACCGTAGGCCTTTTTAAGTGCTCGTAAGTGCGGCAAGAGCACCGAGTGATCTCCGCCCAAGGCGATGTAACGAGGAGGAGCCGAGGAGCTCGAGTTTCGACGAAGGATCAACTCCTCGAATGCTAGGTCCATCTGCTTGAACGCGAGGTGGTTGTCCATGGGCGTGACAGGAATATCTCCACAATCAAGCACCTTGGCCCAGGAGGTATATGGGTTGAAATTGGCTCTTTGATTATATCCACGAAGCGAGGTTTGGCGCTGGGCGGCCGCACGAATGGCCCTGGGGCCGAACCGGGCTCCCGGGCGGTACAGCACCGCGGTATCAAAAGGAACGCCAATTATGGCAAAATCGTAGATCTCATCGGGTTGGGTCAAACACACTTTATGGTCCAAATGGGCAAAAGTATTGATCCCCTGGAACGGCCAGAGTCCATCCCACATGTCGGAGAGGGAGGGCGGGTTGGAATCGTACACCACATTGTCGTTTTTCACGGACAATTGAGCCAACGCCGTGGCGAAAAGAAGAGGAAGAAGCTTCATGTGGAGTCGCAGCGAGCTGCAGCGATTTATATGCGGCGGCTCGGAATCTACCGCTCGATTAGGCAGTGCCGCGCGACCGTAGAGGTTGCAAGGTAGAAGCTGAGAAGCTGAGGTAGGGAAAATAGGTGACCATAAGCTGAAATAAGCTGAAATGTTGAGACGGGGCTGGGAGGGAGCCAATTTGTCACATGGAAGCTGATTCCGGAAATTTGCAAATTTTGAAATATTCAATTTTTTGATTTTCAATCTTAAATTTCAGTTCTCGAGCTTGAGCCTTGAAAATGGTGCAGACCCTGAACCGATTTCTGGCTGATCGTAGAAGAAAAGTGGACTTTCCAACCAATTGAGTCTATAATTATAAATAATCTGCTATAGTGACTACTTTCAAAATAAAACCTCAAGTAGGTTACCACTTGACTCTCATGTAAATCCCCACGCTCCCAAACTGCTGCCTCCACCGGCATCCACCAGCTTGATTTTCCTCACAAGCAACCCAACACATATCGGCGCCACCATGGTGCAAAGAACCACCGCCCAAACCACTATTACATACACTTCGGAACTGCCTCCAGCACTTAGCGCCTTGCCAAATACACCCTTAGACTCTGCAAGCGACGCAACCAAAAACCCAATCTCCCCTCGTGGAACCATGGAAAGTCCCAATAAGGGAACAGCGTAGTTGTTCGTCTTGCTTCGCGATTTGACTCGGATGAGCCACAAGCAGCACACCAATTTGGAAACCGCCATGAGCACGGTATACACCAAGCCTCGCCAGAGAAGTCTGCCGGTGAACATCTGGGTGATGGGAATCGAAAACCCCACCGAGGCGAAGAAAAGCGGACGTAGAATGCGGCCCAAGGGTTGCGAGTAGAATTTCTCAAAAACGTCGAGGCCGGTGATTTTGGAAGCCACCTGGGTGGAGCTGGCGGTACTTTCTATGCTCTCGCTGCCGGAACTGGCATCCATTTCCTGTGAAAATGAACCGTTAGAGCTCTGGTCGTAGCCGGTTGAATTCTGGTCGAAGCCGGTGGTAGTCGAATTCTGGCCGGTCGATTGAGCTTGGGTTTCTTCGCCCAGATTCGGCTCGGTCCACGAAGACATTTCGACGTCTTCGTGCTCAAATTCTAGCTTATCCCACCAGGAAATGGCTGCACCAGTCACATACGCAGCCGTCAACAGCGACGCTCCAGCGTACGTTGCGCCGGTCACAATTCCAAAAAGAAGAAGTGTATGGCATACAAAGTACACCGGGGCACTTTCGGGAAGTTTCCACTGGTTCAAAGTGGCATACCGAGTCGCAGGACGAACGAGTAGCCAGCACACCAACGCCGTGATCACAATTAGTCCAATGGAAACGAAAACCGGCCGGATCACAGAAACCGCCGTGAAAGACCCGTCTCCCAAGTTGGAGATCACCTGGAGCATCACAAGCCCGGCAATGTCGTCGATCATCGCAGCCGATGTGAGAAGCACTCCAACTTTGGAAAGAACAAGTTTCGATGTCGACATGATTGTGAAAGCCGTGCCCAAGCTGGTGGAGCAGAGGGCGGCTCCCGCGGCAAAAGCGGCCACTGGAGTAGCATTTGAATAGCCTAGAATTGAAAAACTAATGGCGATGGGAGCGGTGATTCCCGTCAAGGCAATGATTAGCGAAAGATGGATATTTTGCATCAAGGTGCCCATGGAGCTCAAGAGACCGCCCTCGTACACTATTAGAATGAGCCCCAAGTACCCGAGATCGAGAAAAACTTTTTCGGTGCTTTGATCGATCCATTTTCCACCGGGAGTTCCCCACGCTACTCCTAGCAAAATCTGGCCCACAAGTCCACAGTACAAGTATCTGTCAAGTATGTAGCTGACCACATTGAGTAGAACCACAAACGAGCTCAAGACCAATATCCGAGCGATACTGGGTTCATGGTACGGAAGGTAAGTGGCCATAGGAAAAATTGGTGAAAAGGACTGTGTATAAGGTCACCGGTGCCGTTTCGCAGCCGCGCCGCACCATCCCCTCATTCTCGGTACAGGAGTGCTGCGAGCCTCGGTATCGATGGTCCCATGGTCCGACCCACCCGTCCAACTTTCCCTGCCCAAATTCGACCCAATTGCTCTTCGTAACCTCTTTATCCCGCACCCCGGTTTTCACCCCGTTTTGACCCCGCCCGCACCTGTCACCGCCGGTTCCTACTTCCGCCGGGGTGCAGTCGGCGCACGACCGTCCGAGGGTTTCCGAACTTTTGTTTCCGCAACTTGTTCTCAATTATAGAATGTTGACCAGAGCACTTAGAGCATCTAGAGTAAGTATTACGCGCCCATACGCGGCCAGCACATACATCTGACCCGCTCCAGTAGTCCATACCTTGCAATGGCTTTTCCGTGGCATTTTCATGGATTTTTCACCACTTTTACTAACCCAGGTGTCGCAGAAGAGATTCCTTTCTCTTCACGAGTACAGATCCGCCGCGCTTCTCAAGTCGTATGGCGTCGGTGTGCCATCTGGAGACGCCGCGCTCACTCCCCAGCAGGCGTACGACGTGGCAAAGTCCATCGGCTCCAACGAATTGGTCATCAAGGCCCAGGCGTTGACCGGAGGCCGTGGTAAGGGGCACTTTGACAACGGATTCCAAGGAGGTGTCCAGATGATCTCCACGCCTGAGCAGGCCAAGGAGTTGTCGGAGAAGATGTTGGGCCACAAATTGATCACCAAGCAGACGGGAGAGGCCGGAAAGGAGGTGACGGCCGTGTACATTGTCGAGAGAAAAGACGCCAAAACCGAGGCTTACTTGGCGATTTTGATGGACAGAGCCACTCAATTGCCCATGATCGTGGCGTCTTCCCAGGGAGGAATGGACATCGAGGGTGTTGCTGCCAAGGACCCTGATGCCATCAAGACTTTCCCCATCCAGTTGGACGAGGGTGTCACCGACTCCAAGGCCACCGAGATCGCTTCCGTGCTCGGATTCTCGCAGGAAGCCGTGCCCGAGGCGGCTCTGACCATCCAGAAGCTCTACAAGGTGTTCATGGAGCGTGACTGTACCCAGGTGGAAATCAACCCATTGTCCGAGATCATCGACGGCTCGGTGATGGCCATGGACGCCAAGTTGGGATTCGACGACAACGCTGCGTTCCGTCAAAAGGAGGTGTTTTCATGGAGAGACCCCACCCAGGAGGACCCTGAAGAAGTGGAGGCTGCCGAATACGGTCTTAACTTTATCAAGTTGGACGGTAACATTGCCAACATTGTCAACGGTGCTGGATTGGCCATGGCCACTATGGATATCATCAAGTTAAACGGAGGAGAACCCGCCAACTTCTTGGACTGTGGAGGTACCGCCACCCCAGAAACCATCGAAAAGGCTTTCGAATTGATCTTGTCGGACAAGAAGGTCAACGGTATTTTCGTCAACATTTTCGGAGGTATTGTTAGATGCGACTATGTCGCCAAGGGGTTGATTGCTGCCACCAAGAACTTCAAATTGGACATTCCCGTGGTGGTCAGATTGCAAGGTACCAACATGAAGGAGGCCAAGGAGTTGATCAACAACTCTGGCTTGAAGTTGTACCCATTCGAAGACTTGGACCCTGCTGCCGAGAAGATTGTGTCGTTGGCCCCTGCTAGTTAGGCTATGACTATGCTACTGCTACTGCTATTGCTACATTTATTGCTACTCATCTTGCTACTCATCTTGCTCTTCATCTTGCTACTTTATCTTGCTAATTCTTGCTATACTTTGCTTCATTTCTCTCTCTTCGCACCGACCTGCACACACCCCATACATTTCCGCCACCGACCTCGTCTTTCCCACCATGTTTTTAACAAGAAGCGAGTACGATAGAGGTGTCAGCACGTTCTCGCCGGAAGGCAGATTGTTCCAGGTGGAATACTCCTTGGAAGCAATCAAATTGGGTTCCACAGCAATTGGCATTGCTACTTCGGAAGGGGTGATTTTGGGCGTGGAGAAAAGAGTAACTTCGTCATTATTAGAACACACTTCCATCGAAAAAATCGTCGAAATAGACAGCCACATTGGCTGTGCCATGTCTGGCTTGACGGCAGACGCCCGGTCCATGATCGACCATGCTCGTGTCTCGTCCTTGACTCACAACTTATACTACGACGAACAGATCCAAGTTGAAAGTCTAACACAATCGGTTTGTGATTTGGCGTTGCGGTTCGGCGAGGGTGCTGGTGGAGAAAAACGGCTCATGTCTCGTCCCTTTGGCGTGGCTCTTCTCATAGCTGGAATCGATAAGGATAAAGGTCCGCAGTTGTACCATGCCGAGCCCTCGGGCACGTTTTATCGCTACGACGCCAAGGCCATTGGTTCCGGGTCTGAGGGTGCCCAGGCGGAGCTCCAGAACGAATACCACAAGTCCATGACGTTGAAAGAGGCCGAGGTGTTGGCATTGAAGATTTTGAAGCAGGTGATGGAGGAGAAGTTGGACTGCAAGAATGCGCAATTGGCCAGTGTCACCGCCGACGCCGGCTTCAGAGTGTACTCTGACGAGGAAACCGACGAAATAATCAAGGTGATGCAAGAACAGCACCAGGAGGAGTCGACGTAGCTACGAGTGAGTGGTCATTAGTACATTAATATACCGCTATGAAGGAAAGCACTGGTCGAGCCGTTCCACCAACACAAGGAGCCTTTGGTTCTCCAACTCGCCCACCGCTTTGGCGCTGTAGATAAACTCGCTCAACGTGTCGTTGAACCGTTGGTAGTAGTCGGTGACAATCTCATTGAGGGTTTCGAACCGGTCGTCAATATCTTGCTGCCCCATTCGAGCCCCGTCGAATTTGCTAGGGTAGTCGTTGCTGTATTGCTCAAACAACACTGGATGGAGCATAATTATATGCTTCTTGAACTTGACCAATTGCTCGTTATACTGGATAATAATGTACAAAATACTCTTGAGCACCGTGATCAAGTCTCGATTGGTGAGAAAACTGTCGCGTAGAATCCCGTTCAAATACGATCCCATTCGTGTCGTCACTTCCTCCATTCTTAGTGCGCTGGTGTCGCTGTCGCTTTGCTGCGGCTTGATCTTCTCGTCAAAGATATCGTGGGACTTGTCGTTGTAGTAATTGTACATGCTTGAGTCTGATAACGGGTGCCCAGGCTCGCCTCCATGAGACCTTTGTTCGATTAAATTGACCGCTTCAAGTGATGAAGTCACATTCAGCAAGTACGTCACTAGCTCGTCGTACGAAGGCTGTACAACGTCATAATCAACATACAGTTGAAACTGGTTGACAAAGTCCTTCATTCGCTTGTGCAAAACCCGGCACCGTAAGAGCCATTTGGAAATTTTTCGCTCGTACCCGGGGAATTTCCAAACAGTGGAGCAATTGATCTCGGTCCATGTCACGTTGATCTGTTGTGTCATATATGCTAGGAGCATTTGAAGTTTGAACATCATTTGATACTCGAACACAAAGTTCTGGGTGAAAATCAAGTTCAAGGGAAATGGTAGACCACACTCCAAGTTAATGGCGGAAATCGTGTACTCATCTATGCTCTTGCTGTTGTATTGTGTATTGTCGGACGCCGACGAAGACACATTACCAGCTTCCACTGTCCGATTAATGAGCGATTTGAAAGCGGCCGTTGCATTACCGCTCTGTAGAGCGTTCTGGGCATCGAAGGATTGAACGTTTAAAATTTCATTGGCCAAGTCGAAAAAGTTGGTTGAATCAACCGAGATATTCTGGCTAAACGAGAGTACGTTATCCGCGCCGTTCCTGCCGGCGTTGGTGATTTCCCTATAACTGGAGGTTAGACGGGTTGTGGATATGCCATATTTGTTCTTGCGGAGATCGTTAAATGTTCTGGCAATAAATGAGTTGGTGGTGAACGCATCGTCGATCAAGTAGGCTTGCTGGAACCCTGTTACTAGCTGCCCCACATCCATACCCTCGAATAGTAGCTTTAGCATGAATCTGTTGGCTCGGTCGAAATACCTTTCGACCTTGACCTCCAAGTCTTGAGCATGCAAGTTGACAATTGGCTCAATATGTTCGCCAAATCCCAGAAAATCATTGATATTGGTGCACTGCTTGAAGACATTGAGGTACTTTCCCGTCGCAAGAAGCTTGGCTTGTATGTCGTTGCGACTAAACTGGTGAACCAAACCATCAATGCGAATCATATACAAATCGTCCCAGTACTTTTCAGAGTTCATGTCGATGACGCTGGGCACGTTGTTTTCCTTGATGAAGAACTCGTCGAACTGGTCGTCCACCTCGCCATCTTTGAGCCACTTGTTGAGCATGGTCACGTAGTCGGCGGCGATAACGTTGTAGATCGAGGTCAAAAAACCAAAAGCTTGTGGGTCTCCATTGCGCTGGTTGATTTGCGTATGGAGTATATTGAGCGCCACGCCGCCCTTGCACCTACTCAACGAGGTTGTTTCCGCTGCCATGTTGACGTCGCCGGACTGCCTCAAGTCTCTTTGGATGTTTTCGATGAAATTGGAAAAGTTGTGGTGACTCGGATTGGCACGAACGAGCTCTCGCGACCGGTCGTCCTGGTCCAATGCGACCACAAGGTCGTACAAGAGACTTAGTCGAGGCACCACTGTCTGGTCCAATGCGTTTTCGAAAATGCTGATGGAGAAGGAAGTGTCGCTGTTGAATTGGCGTTCCAACTGCTCGATGGTGGAGTGGAAGTCGTAGAGAAACCGAGAGATTTCGTAGCATAGTCGCTGCATAACCTTGCCGTACGCCGGCTCGTCGTAGAGCTGGATAAACGCGTTGACTCCACAGTAGTGTTTACCGATTTTCACCAACTTTTTGGCGATACCTTTAAGACTGATATCCATGTGTTTGGCAATACGAAAGTCTGGTCCAACAACCAATTGGCGACCGTCGCTGGGATTATATCGGTCCGAGTACCGGATATACGATCCCTCGTGTCCTAGCATCACAAACAAAAGATCTTTTATCACGAGAGCCTGTTCGATTCTCAAATCGTCGATTTCGGAAATCGGAAACGCTGCCACAGCATTTGCAAATTTATGGGGAGCCACACAAGATCTCGCGAACCCTTCGAGGCCAGTCTCGGCGCGAGGAAGCTGTAGCGTCACCACGGCCGGGGTATCGTCCCGCATGTTGTTGTGACGCGAAATGGAGAGGTGTGAAGGTGTAAGGTGCGAAAGATGTGAAGTTGAGAAAAGCAGTTATCTGGTGTACGGGTGCGTTCAGAGCCATTCTTCGTCCGAAAGGTCAAGCCCGGCCGCCTGCTCTAGCAACGCCTCCGAAGCTCGCTCGGCCTCCCGCTGCACTTCCTCGAGTCCGCACACCTTCTCCAAGTGTTTTGTGTCGTTGAGACAATCTCTCACAAAGTCCCAGCCTTGGCTGCGAAAGCTGTCCACCACCGGCTGCGAACATGCTGAGCAGTGGGTATACTTTGGAGCATACAATTTCGTTTGCAGAAAGTTATGGAGGAACCCTCTGATCTGGTGGGGCACCTCGCCAAAGAACGACTGTTCTTGGGCCGCGGCCTCGGCTCCTTCAGGATGCTGCAACACCGAAACCAAGAGCTCCACCGCCAATGCTGATGCCATCAATGCTCCTCCCGGACGAGTCACAGTACACATCTGGTCTAGGGTCCGGTCTGAGAGACTGTCTGACGGCGCAACCACGTCGTTGCAGTAGTAGCATCCGAGATTATTGGTGGTGGTTCCATGGCGCATCACGAGAAACGAATCGAAACCGAGAGCAGCATTCACCACCAATTTATGCTTGGCCATTCCCAAAAGCGTGGGGAGCCACCGCGACTCCCGTGAGTCCATCAACAAGAAAATGGCATCGTTCTCGTCCACTAGACGCTCTAGCGTATCGTAGTTGGCTCTTGCGGACTGCTCGTTTTCCACCGGATGTCCAATCATCGGCACCTCCAAATTGTACGCCGACGAATTGACGCCAGGAAAGATCTCTTTCAATGCCTCGGCTGCCCTGAGAGCCTTCCACTCCCCAAGCCCTTCGTCGCTGAAGCAATCTTTGAAACCGAAAAGTGGCTGTCGCACTGGATTCGAGTACGAAACCCGGCCATTATCGACAAAGGTAATGTGGCGTACCCCCCACCCCATCAATGCCCGCGCAACGTAGCTGCCCAAAGTGCCGGACCCAAGAAGAAGCACTTTCTGGTGGGCGACTTTTTCGAGGTTGAGTTGCGGCGAAATGCGCCATTTCATCAACTTGAGATTCAAGTCCACCGCCTGGTCCGCAAGCTGGACCGGGTCTATTAGCGACCCAAGGTCCGCCATCTTGGGCCCAAGCTTGTCGTCTGTGGTTCGTTCCCATCCCATAAACTTGAGATCGTGTGGAATGGAGTCGAGTTGTAGCTTCATCATCATGGAAGTTCCGCCGTAGCGATATACAAATAGCCTGATTTCTCGCCATCCTTTCCCGGCGAGAATGTAGAGAAAGTTCTTGAGCTGCCAGCCAGGATACAAGCCCGGGTGACGGCAGGAATCCACAAAGACAAAAGTTGAGTCTAGCGGATTCTCCACCGCTGTCGGATTCAACACTTTTGATAACCCGCAAAAAGTTTCTCCATTTTCATCCTTTTGCGTTGTAAAGAAAGGCTCGAATTTGGCCTGGGTTTCCAAATACTTTCGTGTTTCTTCCTCAAAACTAGCATCCTCTTTGCACTCTTTCACCGTCCATTGAGACTGCAAAGATGGGTAGGCAAACCAGTAGTAAAACTTGTACTTTTTCAAGTCGCTAAACGTCAATACGAAAAACTGGTTGAGGCTCTTGTATGTGGTATCGCCTTGGGTTATCAGATGGTGAATCAACGCTCCCCACTGTTTCAACAAGTCCAGCTTATTAATGGCTTTAAATTCCTCAATTGTGTTCACGTTCAAAAGTGTGCCTTTGTACTCGACGTTGTCGTCCAGTGAAGGCGACTCGAAGCTGGAGAAGTCAAGGTTGAGTATAGGATGGTCCTGGAACTTTGTGAGGTTTTTGGGGTGGTTCATGAACCCCGAAATGGGAACCGTATCAGTGTTCAATTTTAGCTGGTTGAGCTTGAGGTCACTCAATGCTTTAAAGAAGCTCGACTCGACAAACGACCGCGTGGGCAAGTAACGGAGCGGCTTCCCCGCTAAGTCTGGAGGCTGGGTCATGGATATATTGTGGAGAAGGTGTGATAGTGACTGCAGATAGGAGAGTGAGAGAAAGAGCGAGAGTGTGTGCGAAATATAAGTGAGGTAGTAGTGCAGTATATTCCTAACTAATTGTCATCTCGTCCATTTCGTCAAGCAACTCGTCCAAACCAACTTCTGGAGCCTCGTCGTCGTCGTCCATGTCGCTTTCCAATTGCGCCTGGGTGGGTGCCTTGTACATATTAACCGTCTGTCTCAACTCCTCGTCTTCTTCCAACTCTTGCAAGAACAACTCGTAGTCTCTCTCGGCCTTTTCTTGCTCCTGGCGTGCCTGTCTGGTGGCATCGTCCATTTCGTTGTACTCCTTGGCCATTCTCTTCAACTTCCAGTTTCTGTATTTCGATTTCTTGGACTTTCTCTCGTAGTGCTTCTTGACCAATACCACCTCGGGGGTGTTGTCGGTGTCGAGGGTATCCCAAAGGTCGGAATTGAGGTTTGTGTTGGTCAAAAAGTAACCCATGCATGAGTCTCCCGGGTGCAAAATGGCCCCGAGATGCGATCTGATGTAGTATGTTTGGTCGTTGGTGCCCAAGTCGCTGGCACGGCTCACGGTGACGTCGGCCAAGACGTTTTTCCCGCGGATGTCTCCGGTGGGTTCGACGTCAAGAACGATGAATTCCACCATTTGCGTGGTGTCGAGTAACGTGGGGAACGCACTGCGCCAGTACTGCGGAGCGTTCAAGTCGGCGGTCTGGAGGGTGCTGGGGTCGATGAAATGGAGCATGCTGGACACTTTGGAACACAACACTAATCGCGAGATGTTGCCGAGCGAGTGGGCAAGTTTTTTGGGAAGCACCACCAAGTCGTCTCTACATATGGGTGCCAACTCGATGGAGAACGTGAACTTGTACTGGGACGAGCCCGAATGGATATCCTGACTGACCAATTCCTCGGAACGCTTATTTTTCACCGGAGCCACTGCGGTGAGAAACTCCACCATTTTGGCGGCATGCGATTTCTGGGCGTAGAAGAAGTCAAGCCCATCTTTTGTTTCCTGGATGTTCACGGTGTCCACGTGGGCATTGTGCTTCAAGATCAACTGCTCCAAGTACAAAAACGTTCTCTTGTGGGCCACCTTTTGTCTGATCTGCACGGTTGCGCGCCAAGTATTGGTGGTGTACGACTTGGCACAGTCGGCACACTGCATCGCCACCACCACATACTCGACTTCAAACGTCTGCTGGATGATGGTATTGGCCATGGCCTCGCCCTGGACCGTCAATTTGACCCGGATCCTTCGCGAGTGCGGTTCGGTCCAGATGAACGAGGCGTCCACCAACCGCACCTTGTTCAACCCTTTCAACTTCCGCAAGCACAACGCCAACAACTCTCGCGACTCGAGCGCACAGCGGATCCATTGGGTTGGGGGCTGGAGAAACCGCTCGCAATTACGGCAAAATGACAAATTTGCTTCTCTGGGAATGCCCTCGGTGATGTCCACCGTGAGCTTGATACAGTCGTGGCACATGACCAAGCCGCTCAGGCCGTCCATGGGCACACCACAGTTGCAGCATAGCACCGTGGCCACCTGGGCGGGTGTGTTTTGGAGGTGGGTGTAGTTGGACATGATGATTAATGGTGCGATGAGCTGAAAAAGCGATGAGGTCGCGCGTGCAGGATCTGGTCTGGCGGGAGTGTGTGCAGCACTGAACTTTGTCAGGAAATCGCACTGTCGGGTTCACCATGGTGGATCGAAAGCGCAAGCACGACGCGGACCGCGAGGTGACCAAGAAGGTCAAGGTTGAGGAGGCTGATGAGTCGACGCCCGGGGGCGATGTGGACGAGTCTGGGGGCGACGAGCAGGAAAACGGAAACGAAAACGAAAACGAAAACGACGACGACGAGGAAAACGAAGAAAACGAATCGGAAGACGAAGAGGAAAACGAACGAAAACGCATCACCACCATAGACTTTGACGGCCGCACGTACTCGTTCAAGGAGCGCCCGTCGGTGATCGAGGAAAAAGAGGGCAAAATCGAGTTTCGTGTTGTGAATAACGACAATACCAAAGAAAACTTGATTGTTCTCACGGGACTCAAAAACATTTTCCAGAAACAATTGCCCAAGATGCCCCGGGAGTATATTGCGCGGTTGGTCTACGACCGAAGTCATCTATCCATGGCGGTGGTCCGGAAGCCTTTGACGGTGGTGGGCGGTATCACCTACCGACCCTTCAGCAAACGAGGGTTTGCCGAAATTGTGTTTTGTGCCATTTCGTCTACGGAGCAGGTGCGAGGCTACGGAGCCCACTTGATGAACCACCTCAAGGACTACGTGCGTGCAACCTCGCCGGTGAAATATTTCCTCACCTACGCCGACAACTATGCCATTGGATACTTCAAGAAGCAGGGCTTCACCAAGGACATAACTCTCGACAAGTCGGTGTGGATGGGCTATATCAAGGACTATGAGGGCGGCACGTTGATGCAGTGCGCCATGCTTCCTCCTATTCTTCGGTACCTTGATCTGGCAAAAATTCTTCTTTTGCAGAAAGCTGCCATTGAAAAAAAGATCAACTCCCGTTCACTCTCACACGTCGTGCGACCGGGCCTTCAGGTGTTCAAGTCCAAAAAGGACGTTCAGCTCGACCCGGCGGATATTCCTGGGCTCAAGGAGGCAGGATGGCTGGAAGAGATGGACAAGTTGGCCCAGAAACCCAAGCGGGGGCCGCACCACAACTTCATGGTGACATTGTTACTGGAGCTCATGAACCATCCGTCGGCGTGGCCGTTTGCACATCCCGTCAGCAAGGAGGAAGTGGGCGACTACTACGAGGTCATAAAGGAGCCTATGGATCTTTCCACCATGGAACTGAAGTTGGAGAACGACAAGTACGACTCGTTCGATCAATTTTTGTACGATGCCCGGCTCATATTCAACAATTGCCGATCCTATAACGCAGAAACGACCACATACTACAAGAACGCCACCAAGTTGGAGAAGTTTTTGACCAACAAAATCAAAGAGAGTGCCGAATATGCCCACTATGTGGAGTGACGAGTATAGACAATAAAGAACAGAAAGTACACTTGAACTAACTGAAACAAGACGATTCAATTGAGTGTCTATTGAGTGTCTCTATTCAGTCTAGACTTAGTTGGACCCAAGTCCAAACCTGTAAGACATCTCTCATTCTGATTCTCATCTTTTTCTCCGGTTTCGCAACTCCACCTTTTTCTCCGATTTCGCAACTTCTCCATTTTCATTTTCGCGCAGCAACTCTTCTTAATAATGGCACCGGTTGTATCCATAGGCACTTCCAGCGAAGATGTGGCCGCCAGAGTTGGCCGCCACGTCATCAAGCACCAGGACATCGCAATTGCAGAGTCTGGAGTCTTCAGGATCGCTGTGTCCGGAGGCTCCATGGGAAAGGTGTTGAAGAAGGCACTCGTAGACGATAAGCAAATAGCCCCGTTGGTCAAGTGGGACAAGTGGGAGGTGTATTTCAGTGACGAGAGACTCGTTCCTTTGGACCATCCCGAGTCCAATTACGGTTTATTGAAGCAAAACGTCTTGGATCATGTTCCCAAGGTGGTGGTCCATCCCATCGACGTTTCGCTTTTGACAGGTCACGAAGGCGAATTGGCTGGTGCTGACGAAGCCAAGGACCAGCAGATTGCCGACAAGTACGCCGACGTGCTCCCCAAGGATGGAAAGATCGATTTGCTCTTGTTGGGATGTGGTCCCGACGGCCACACTTGTTCGTTGTTTCCTGGACACCCCTTGCTCGAGGAAAAGTCCAAGTTGGTGGCGCTCATCCGAGACTCTCCCAAGCCTCCCCCCAGACGTATTTCCGTGACGTTTCCTTTGCTTGAGAAGGCAACTTCTCTCGCTTTCATTGCCGAAGGTGAGGGTAAGGCACCTACCTTGAAGAAGATTCTTGAGGAAGGAGACACTTCTTTGCCCGCAAAATTGGTCAGCGACCTCGTGGGACCCGAGGTGGTCTGGTTTGTCAACGAGCCCGCCGTCAAGGGCGTCAAGTTGTAGATAATACAAGAACCAGTTCAGAACCAGGTCAAGAACCGGCGCCGACCGTGCACCCGTGCACCAGGCCGTCCGCGGGAAAATGTGCGACAGTAGTCACTCTAGTTCTCCCCGCCAGGTTCCGTGCCAATTGTAAAGGATTTTCCAACGTGTGTAGGTCTCAATGAAGTCGGAGAACGGCCATTCCGTGATAACCGGGCTTGGTGTCGCACTATGGCTTTGTCCGAAAAAGGGCACTCCTCTCTACGACAAATTGACCACTTTGAACAGCTCGCTAAACACGCTTTTCCCCGGCCAAGCGCCCCGGTTCGAGCCCCACGTCACCATCACCACCAATATCGACATCGACTTGGAAGACAAGGAAAAAACCCGCGAGGAAGTGGACACAATTCTTTCTGCCAGTGCGGTGGCTCTTCGAACCTTGCCTCAAAACCATGAAAAATTAGTCACTCTAGGCAAGTTGAACAGCCAGCGATACCGATTCAAGAAGCTCTACTTGGAGGTGGACCGGGACCCCAACCTCGTGTCGTTTGCGAGAATAATACGGGAACTATTCGTGGCATTGCCTCAGTGTAAAGAGAAGCAAAATCAGCAATTGAACCCGCAATTGTACACGGTGGATTCCCACGGCGTGGCCGTGAAAAGGAGCTTGTCCAAGAAGCTGAAACGTCAATCTTCAGAAACCAGTTCTCCCAAGCCAATCGATGTCCAATTGGCCCAGCAGGAAGCGGCCGAATTGGCGGCCCAGTGGAGCGTAGAAGAATTCCAGCCACATGTTTCGTTGGTTTACAGCTCGTTACATCCCATAGACAATGCCCTTTGGCGCACCATCAAGACCCGGATCCAGGACTTTCTTAATATTCCGTCTTGTGACAACTTGCGGGAACATGGGTTTGGCTGGGATGGAGGTGTGCTCAAGCTAGTGTACTGCGAGGGCGATGTGGGCGACTGGGTGGTCTTGGGAAGCGTGGACATACATTGACCAGGAACTGTACTATATGATATTTATAAGTATTAAGTATACTACGAAAGTTTATGATACGAATTAGGATTGTAGGTCAATGCAGAGAAGTCGAAGAGAAGCTTCACAATATCTACGTATTACGAGCATGCGGCATATCATATCGGTATTTACAAGATGGCTATTTACAGGCTATCTACACTGCGGGCAGCGGCTGCAATTCACCGTCGGCATAAACCGCTTTGAAAAACGAGTAGTGCAACACTACATCGTCGATGTTTCTCATGGCTGGATCTTTGGCAAATTCGGGGTCGATGAAAAAGAACACCGGCATGTCCACTTCTTCGCCAGCACTCAATCTCTGTTCCTCAAAACAAAAGCACTGGATCTTGTTGAAGTACCCGGCCACCTGGTCCGGTGTAACGGTATAGGTTGCCATACCAATAATGTCTTCGTTAGACAAATTTTTCGCCCGGTAAAACGCCAATGCTGTTTCTCCCGGCACAACATACACCTCTCTTTGAAGCGGTGTGAACTTCCATGGGAGAACACCGGACGACTGGCAGGTGAATTGAACTCTTATTCTCTTATTTGTGTCAACGGGAACCACTTTTTCAGGACCAAACTTGGTGGAGTCGGTGATGGGAGTTCCTGCCCATCCGGTACGCTTACACACGGCCCGGTACACGGGAACGGCCGAGAAACCAAGCGCCAAGAACACAATGCCTAGGGACGCCGCGTAATATGCCGAGGTTCTATTTCTGTACTTCATTTGTGCTTCATGAGCGGCATTTGCCTGGTCGTACCGCTTCCTATATTCGTCCATATTGCAAAGTCTGCGTGATGTGTGGATGCTCCGGGGATAGCCTGCCATTCTGCGTGCCCCACAGACCTGGAAAAATCTTCCCGCGGGTCTCAGACCTGCCGGAAAGCCTCGCATTATACTGGCCATGATTCCCTCGATTCAGCTTCTGTTCAATTTTCGCATCTACTTCTGATCGGCTTGGATGCAGGATGTCTATTTAGCTATATGCACGCCGCGAAGTTGCAACTCACATGAGGGTTTGCAACCGTTCCATGGAGTATTCGTCGCTCATGGAGATCAATTGTTGGAATTCCGATTCGCTCAAGTTGCTCTTGAGGCCTCGGAAAACCTCCAACAAGCACTGTTTCAAATTACGAGTGCGCGCTGGATCGCCGGCTTCAAGTTTATGAAACCTCAATGCCTCACCGTTTGGTTTTATTTCCGGATCCAAGTAGGTGTAGTGGTCCAAATCCTCGTAGGTGTGCTCGCCGTATGCGTCGCAGTTGCCCTCGTCGCTTTCGTTGACTTCCTCCAAGAAATAGAGCGCCAATTTGGTGATGCGAGGAAACAGCTGCACGAAGAATTCTTCCCGGCGCAAAACTCCGGTGGTGAAAATCGCAAGAAGAGCCAAGAGATTCAACTTTTTGTTACGGGGATTGCCGTTGTTGTTGAAGTAGCCTATCCAGACTTCGATAAACTTGACCAAATCGACAGAAATATGTTCCATGAGCTTCATGAAGGCGTCTGTCGAACCGAGAACAATGCGAGACATATTCAAGATTATCTTGTTGATCGACTGAATGCTTTGTTTCTCGTCTAGCACAAACGACACCATCGAGTTGAAGAGGCCGCTGTTCATCAACACATTCATGAACTGCTCGTCGGTGCTTTTGCACATGAGTAGGATATCCATCAACGACACAAATATGGCAAACGAGTCGTCACGAAAGTTGGGCAAATAGCCGCCAAGAATGCGGAAGAGATCGAGTCCCACTTCCGAACAGAACACTTCTGGGGCCAACAACGCATATGCTCGCATTATGGAAATGATCACAGGCATGATTTCGGTGGCATTGAGAAGGCCGTACTTGAGTAGAGGGAACAATTGAATAATTTCGTCCTTCTTTTCGTCGCTGGCTTCAGGGTAGAACTGAACCATTGCAAGCCATAATTCGTATCCATCTTCGGACAACAATGCATAGAATTCTGAGCTTTCGGAACAGCACACGTTGATGAGCGGCAAGCTGAGGCTGTATGTGATATAGGAGTTTTGGTTTAATGCAATAGTGAGACTTTTCAAAAGTCTAAGCAAGGCGTTTTTGAGAATCAACTCGTTGTCGTTGGAGGTTTCGTTCCAGTAAGTTGGAACAATATCGGCCAACGTAACAAGCGTATTGCTGTCTATGTGAGGATTGCACCTCTCCACCAATACCGACATCGTCTTCAAGACATAAAGTTTCGATTCCGGCAACAGAAGGTCTCTCAAAAGTGTAATCGCCGATTTTATAAAGCTGTTCAAGTACGGCTCGAAGTCCTTCTTGACAAAATCCCAATCATCGACGATTATTCTCAACGTCTGGATGGCGGTGAGACGCACTACTTTATCGTTGACTGGGTTTTCAGGGAGCAAGAGGTTCAAGAGCAATTCGTACACTGCCACTCTTCCTTGAGGCGAGCACTTGACCGGCACCCATTCTCTGATAATCAAGCACACTCTTCTCTTTAGTATTCTCGTTTCTGCCGGTTCGTTTTTCAATGCTTCCGGAATGAAGACATCAACCAACAAGCGGTCGAAATCAACCGCATCTGCTATCGAAACCGACGACAACTGGAATGTGCAGAGAATGGAGTCTTTGATCAAAACGTCGTTGTTCATGAGTTCACTTGAGATTTTCGTCAATATGAATTCTGAAAGCTCGTCTTTGAAATACTTTATCATATCTTGAAAGAAGTTTTGAGCACAAGGGCGAACCTGGAATTCATAAGAAGAAGAAAGTTCTTCGTTGCACCATTCTTCTGGCTCGAGGAGCCAGCTCTCAAGGTCGGCTGGTTTCATTCTGAGGTACCAGTCTATGATAAGATCGCACAATTGGCGAATCACTGGAGTGGTAAGAAGCTGCTGAGAAATGCGAGATATGGCATTATTGACTTCTTCTCTGTCACTTTTCTGCTTCAATGTCACCGCGCCTCGCTTGTAGACGTACCCTATCATTTTCTTGAGGATCAAAATGCCCTTGACAGCCATCACCTCCCAGAAGTCGTTCTCCTCGCTGGAGTTGTATACGTCTTCTGCCTTCAGACGAAGAAGCGAGATAAACGACTGCAAGATTTCCTGGGCGCATGGAAGTAGTATGAAGCTGGTGGGGTTGCTGTTGATCAAATTGAGGTAAACTTTACAGTAGCACTTGACGAACCTTTCTAGCGAGTCCGATGCGAAAACTTCATGGCGAACAACGAGAAACTGCAAATGGTCTATGGTGATTTTCACAAACTCGGCAACCTCCTGGTTCTCGTGGGGCTTTTCATAGCCCTCGGGGATGATCCGTCTCAAGTTTTTTAAGCACATGTAGCATATTTCCATCACCGAGGTGTCAACTTGCTCGTTGCTGGAACGAGTCCATTCCTGGAAAAACTTGATATAAAGCCGAATGAGTATGGGGGTCACAATGGGCATCTTGCTCTGCATGGCTTGGCGAGCCCGGCCAATCCTCACCATCGAGACGGTTTTGATGATCTGGTTGAGACTCACAAGCAAGTTGTAAGTTGAAACCGAGTCGTTCTTTTCAAACACAAACGACTCCAATTGCTTGGCCACATCGTCGAAAAGCGACGGCCACTCGACCGGGAAGTCAAACCGCACTATTCGGGCCACAGCATGGGCATTCTGGATAGCCAATTGGTTATTTTTCTCGGCAACCGACAGAAAAAGTCGGGCTCGTATGGACGCTTTCTCGTCTTTATCGATGGAGTTGGGCCGGCCACTGCGCCAATGGCGCTCAACTCCGTTTTTGAAGCAAATAACAGCCAACCATCGGAGCTGGATTGGCAAGTTTGTAGCCAAGTACACCAGCTGAAGGAGGTAGTAGTAGCCCTTCTCCGCTTCCCACGCCTGGAGCTGGGCCTCTGCGCGCTGGGACGACTCGCGGTCGGTGCCATTGGCGGCACCTAGTACATTTACAAGACTATCTAAAGAAAGGCTCATACCTTGCTGACCTGATCGAAGCAGCCGTTCACCAAAGACGATGAAGATGGCATCCAAACACCACCAACGGGGGAACCACCCACGAGCCGGGTCTCAGGTCCACCGGTGTGCCTCGTCGCCGCCGGCCCACGACTTCTCCTGGTACCCCAATTGCTGCTTGACTGTACGAACCACGTTCTCGTCGCCCATGTTTTTGCCGAGATTGTCGCTGATTTTGATGGCCGGTTTGTTCGCGGCTGCAAAGAGCTTGATGACGATATTGAGCGGAGTGGATTTGGCGCCCAGCGATGTCTGGAAATCGTTGGTGAAAAAGGTTCCGATTCCAAACGTCGTGTTCAACGAGAGCTTTGTGGCGGTGGTTTTGTACTGGAGACACTTTTCGATGTTGAGCGAGTCGCTGAAACAAATGGTCTTGGAGTATGGCTCATACAGCAACTTCTCGTAATGGCGAGCAATCTTCTCGGCGTACTCCTCGGGGTCCCCCGAATCTTGTCTGACTCCAGCGTAGTAGTCCGTGTAGGGTTTCAGGAATACTCGCAAAAACAGGTCGGTTCCAAAAGTATCGGTCAATGCTAGGCCGGCGTACTTGGGGCCGAAAGTATCCAACCACTTGTCCATGGCAGTTTTGTTGGCATTGACATAGTCCTGGGTGATGGCTCCGATACCCATGAACCACTCGTGGGCCACGGTTCCAATAGGTTTCATGCCATATTTTTTAGCAAAGTACACATTGGAAGTGCCGGCAACAAACTTGGCAGAATGCTGGTCCAGCTTGGAAACATCATGTAAGGCACCAACCACAATATCGTGAGTCTCAAACGATCTTCGTCTTCTGGTTCCAAACTCACTGAAACTGCATTCATTTCGAACCAATTGTCTCGCCTTGTCCTGGGCGAGCTCATATTGGCCTTCTAGTGTCCAATCCGTGTCTACAAACTTGAAATATGCCTCCGAAACGAGTGCCAAGATGGGAATCTCGTACAAGATAGTGTCGGACCAACTTCCGTACATCTCAATGGCAAATTCTTGCAAGTTTTCTCTATCATTTTGATACCGAATCTGGGTATCAGGGTCAAGACTAAAGGTCTTTAAGTACGCAAGATACTCATCCGAAAACTGAGGGAGTTCCTTCTTCAAGTAGTCTATCTCCTCGTCGCTAAACCTGAGCAGTTTGAGCGACGAAATCTCCGATTTGAGCCATTCGATAGCTTCAACAGAAAGCACAAGTGATGGTGATCGGTTGGTATATTTGTAAACAACTGGTGTATCGCGGTAGTGCTTGTAGACGGCAGCATGCATAAAAAGCTTGTACACATCTGTATCGAGGAGAGACTTTATTACTGCCATTGGAAACAGTGGGTGGAATTGAAGGTTATCGATTTCGCATGCGGTTCTCGTAAATTGCCATGCAGGCCAGCAACGAAAAAAAATAATGACTCCGACGCGGTTCGAACGCGTGCATCTTTACGATAGTAGAACTTGAGTCTACCGCCTTAACCACTCGGCCACAGAGCCAATTTGTTAAATTGCACTGCTGTGCGAGTATAATTGGAACTTCAAGAGTGCACCTATCACGTGGATTGATTGGCTGGTTGCAATACATGCATTACGCACAAGCACCGCATGTATGTCGCTGAATACACTCTATAAAGGGCGCATTGTCTTTGCTATTCGCCGTTTTTGCTCCGTTTTTGTTACCCTTTCGGTCTCGTCTTGTCTCGTCTGCTCGGACCCAGTTTTACGCCCCGCACTTTTCAGGCCGGGATCTCAGCGCCCGTCGTGTGCCGCCTGAAAAATTATTCTCACTACTCACAAAATTTTCATTCAGTTTCTTCACTACAACAATGGTGTTCCAAAAAGAAGTCAAGTCCTCTGCTTACCACTCGAGATTCCAAACTCCTTTCCGTAGAAGACAGGAGGGTAAGACCGACTACTACCAAAGAAAGAGATTGATCTCTCAAGCCAAGAACAAGTACAACACCCCAAAGTACAGATTGGTTGTTCGTTTCACCAACAAGGACATCATTGCTCAAATTGTGTCTTCTCAAATCACTGGTGATGTTGTCTTCACTTGTGCTTACGCCCACGAGTTGCCAAGATACGGTATCAACCACGGTTTGACTAACTGGTCCGCTGCTTACGCTGTCGGTTTGTTGGTTGGTAGAAGAGCCTTGCAAAAATTGGGCTTGGACGAGACCTACAAGGGTGTTGAGGAAGTCGAGGGTGAGTTCGAATTGACCGAGGCCGTCGAGGATGCTCCAAGACCTTTCAAGGTTTTCCTTGACATTGGTTTGCAAAGAACCACCACCGGTGCCAGAGTTTTCGGTGTGTTGAAGGGTGCCAGTGATGCTGGTTTGTACGTTCCTCACTCTCCTAACAGATTCCCAGGTTGGGATATCGAAGGTGAAGAATTGGACGCCGAGTTGTTGAGAAAGTACATCTTCGGTGGTCACGTTTCTGAGTACATGGAGGAGTTGATGGATGACGATGAGGAGAAGTTCAGAACCTTGTTCAAGGGTTACATTGCTGACGAGATCGAGGCTGAGGATGTTGAGGACATCTACACTGAGGCCCACGAGAAGATCAGAGCTGACCCATCTTTCAAGCCAACCGAGAAGAAGTTCACCAAGGAGCAATACGCTGCTGAGTCGAAGAAGTACAGACAAACTAAGTTGTCCAAGGCTGAGAGAGACGAGAGAATTGCCAAGAAGATTGCTGCTTTCAAGGCTGAGAACTAAGTTTCTGGTTTTAATCTGTTGATGTAGCTTTTAGTAATGGATAGCCTAATATCAAGATAAAGGGATTACTCCTGCTTGTTGGATCTGACTCTCTGGGCATCGTTGAGAAGCCGGTCGTAGACCTCGTCCACCACGGCGTTCACTTCTGGTCCCTGCGACTTTTCAGAGTCGATCGATGCAACCTCGTCTGCTTCCACATTTACCTCTTCCTTCTTTTCTGGCTTCTTTTCCACCTCGTAAATCTTATCGATGCTGACTCTTTGGTTATTAATGTTGTCGATCAAGTCTGTCACCGACTCGATTCCCTTGGCAGTGAGAATAGCATCGCGAAGCTCAGACCCAGAAGGAAGAGCGTTGAGGGTGGGTTTCTCTTTCTTTTCGTCTTCACTGTGTCGTTGCATGTAGTACACCAAGCGGTGGAACTCTCCCTCTTCTTGTTCTTGCTCTTTTGCGTGTAACGAGGTTTGCGAAATCGATCTCATCAACACTGGTCGCCCGGTAAGATTGTCAATGGGTACGTTTCTTCCATCCGACGACGACTCTAGCACCACCTGGTGCGGTTGCAAGCTCTGTTCTCCTCCAAAATATCCCCCAGAAGTTTCCCCAACAACATTTCGTGGTGACAAAATCGGACCAGCCGTTATCAATTCACTTGAACTTTCGTGAAGCATGTCGTGGAAATTCTGATGGGCGAGGGCAGGTTGGGACTGTTGTTGCTTGTCGAGCACAATTGAGGGAGAAGGGCTCATGGGCGTGCCATACTTGCTCGATTGTTCTTCGAACAAATGCACCACTTTTTCCAACGAGGCATCGAGAAGACAGAACCGAATGAGGTTTTCCTTGCCCTCAAACGAGAGCTGGTTGTTGTTCCGTTTCTCAAAGAGCCTGTCGATGGTTGTGTGGATATCCTTGCGAAGCGCCTCGGTTCTTTCTATGAGGGCATCGGCGACGATTTTCTTCAACTTCAAGTCCTCCTTCTTGTCGCTGCCCTTTTCGTTCTCCACCAAGAGTCGCTCGGCCGTTTCCATGAGAAGCGACCCGTCAAACATGAGTTCTTCTTGCTCCTCCGTGGGCAAGTGGTACTCCACGTTCATGGCACGGCTCATGTTTCTCGTCAAGTAGAACGCCAACCGCTGCGAAAAGTCGTCAGACACCAAATCGTAGTCAATGTCCAAAGTGAAAAGCGACTTGGACACCTTGACCGCCGAGTACAACGACGCCATGGCTTCGCTCTCGAGGTTGCGGTTCCCCAAAAACGAAACATGGACCAAGCCGTCCACCTTGGCGATGATATCAGCGATCGCACTGATGGCCTGGGCCGAGAGCTCGTCGAGATCAAAGTGGATTCTTTTGAGATTTGGAAACTGGGGAAGGTAGGTGTTGAGGCGAGGAATTATGCCAGGGAACAAGTCGGGCAACGAGCTCAAGTCCAAAAACCGCAATGTTTCGATGTGGATGAGCGCTTCGAGAAGCCGTGAAAATTCGTCGACGTCCTTCAATTTGGTCGAGTTGAGCGAAAAGTACCGCAAGGTCCGATTGCCCTTGTTGAAAGCATGGATGAACGGCTCAAGCTGGCCGTGGCTCAAGTCGTTGAACGCTACGTCCACGCCCATGCACAAGGAATCTGGCCGGGAAATCCAGTCGCTGACAAGCTGCGCCTTGTACTTGCTGAGTTCCACCGAGGCGAGTCCGAGTCTTCTCGTGGAGATCACCACAGCTTCCTTCATGAGCCGGGTGAACTGCTGGTCCGAGAGCTTGCACCCATTGAGAACGAGCTCTTCCAAGCCGCCGCGGATCACCAATGCCTTGATGAACAAGTTCCAGTTCATGTTGGAGCGAATGGCGTTGCTGCTGGTGTCCGGTTTGACCTTTTGCTGGGAGATATCCAACTTTTTCACGGTCTGGTTGCGGGAGAGAAAGTCACAGAGATACTTCCACCCGAGATCGTCGATTGCAACGTTGCGGAGCGACAATTTTTCAAGCGACTTGTTGTACACCAACGACGAAAGAAAGTGCCGGAGCATCTCGGTGGTCATGGAAACGTTGTCGAAAATCACGGTGTTGATGGGGGTTATGGCAATGAAATCGCTGAACGACAAAACATCGATCAACGTTGGTTTCGGGTTGAGCATTTTCAACACCTGGAGCGGCCGCGACTTGTTCTTGAGCTGCTTCAACGTGGCTGGAATCGGGAGGATTTCCCGCAAGTGGCAGCACCGGGTGTACACGGTTTCGAGCGACAGTTCTTCGTCGTGGCCCTCCGGGGTGTCTTCTTCGGGCTCAAAATGGTTTTCGTGAACATGGAGCGGTTTATCGATTTCGATGTCGTTTTCCACGGCGGAGCTGGTTTCCACCCCGTCCTCTTCGTCGTCGTCGGACCCGGCCACCACGCTGGCGCCGTCGCTCCGGCGGCCAAAATGGGCCACTTCGTTGGCGATTTTCTTGGCCGCCAAGTACGCTTCCTGGCCGTGTTTCTCCGACTCCACAAGCGCCTTTTTCTGGGCCTCGATGGCCAACTGGAGCTCGCGCTCCGAGTACGGTTTCTTGGTGCCCGCCTTGGCGCCGTCCATGGTGGAAATGCCCTGGGAAAGCTTGGGAGGAGGGGCGGTGAGCTCGTCGGGTATTAGCACGTTGCCCTTTCTCGGCCTTCGCGAAGGAATCTGCTGCTGGGGATCGCTGGGGAGCTTGTCGATGGCAAAGTTGACTCTCTTGGTGCTCAATTGGCAGAGCTCGCGGAGCGGTGGTGGTTTTCTGTTGGGGTCTTTGTTGAGCACCACCCGCGGCCTCACCGATTCCCGAACTGTGTCCCGGTCTGCCAGGGTGGACTGTGACAGTCGCCGGCGAAAAAACCGGCCTTTTTCCTTCTCGAAGCTGGAGCTTGGCGACTCGGTTCGGGAAACCAGACTTCTTCGGGACCGGTCGTCTTTTGTGAGAGATGTAAGAGCGTCGTGGGTGGACAGTGATCCTATCAAATTGGTGTTAACTTTGGCGGTGGGGGTCGACGACACGCTGGGCGATCCTGTGAGCGACGAGCTGTTGTGGGCCGAAAGTGAGCCCAGAGTACTGTTTGGAGCCGCCGAAGACGACGGTGAAGAGGACTTGAATTTCGATGAAAAACTGCTGAAAAGCGACCTGGTTTTGCCTCCCGATCCAGGTTTAGCCGGCTCGTCGGTGTCGCAAGAAGAAGACACAGACGACGCTGAAGCGGCGGAAGAGGTGCTTCCTCGCCTTCTGGGAAGAGCAGATTCCGGATTCAAGGTGCCCAAAAGTGACGTTGACGACGACCGGATTCGACCCAATTTACTCTTTGGAGCCGCCGCCGGCGGGGACGGCTTTTCACTGGCTTCATTGGCTTGCTTTGGCGATTTTTCGTGGACATTGGGTTCCGGCAGGGAATTTTTCACTTCCACTTTTTCGTTTTCACGCTTGTTTTTTGGTTGCTCGTCCTTGTCGCCAGGTTTCTCTTTTACAGGTTCGTTTGCGGCAACCTTGGCATTGGCACGGTCTTTCCCATCGGAGCCGGAAACAACACTGCCACGGCGGTCCTTATCGATGTTCGCAGTGTTCATTTTTTTCGTGAGCTTTTTCGACTTCCCTCGGAATAGCCAGTCAACGTCACCGTTGGTGACCCCGGAATCATAGTCGGGTGGCATTTGACTTCCGGTGGTCATATTGGCACCCAGTGGTCCATTTCCGGTCGACGAGGGGGCCGAGGGGACCGGAGCTGACGAGGTCGGAACTGACGGAGTCGGATCTGCCATTTGAACCGAGGGGTGATCTGTCCAATTCAATTCCACTGCGTTATCGTATCAGTCGATGCTGGCGTGGGGTTCGGATGCGTGCACCGCCTGCGTGCACCGGCGAACCTGGCCGATGGTGGTGTC
Organism: Meyerozyma carpophila; assembly: GCA_030573695.1. NCBI lineage: Eukaryota > Fungi > Ascomycota > Pichiomycetes > Serinales > Debaryomycetaceae > Meyerozyma > Meyerozyma carpophila. The sequence goes on along the minus strand of JAJMDS010000004.1, from coordinate 204,234 downwards.
CGGGTGCATCTCGCGATTGCCACCATGCAGGCTCGGCCCGGATTTGTAAGAATGGCCCAGTAGACGATTGGCCAAAAGTGATCATGCTTATGTCCGCGTCATCTCCGTTGCGGAGCAAGCGTGCGCGCACCGGTTCACAATCTGATAAAAAAGGTGCGCATGGTGATTGAACATTTGGCAAATTATATTCCGTTCACGTTCTCGTTGTATATTAATTTATCTGTTCGGATATATCTATTCTATTTAATCGACTCAAGAAAATATGCTTTCCAGAACGATTTTGAGAAGCGTCCCCATAGTGGCCAGAACCGGTATTAGGAGTCCCGTCATGATGAGATCCGGTGGCATTGCCGTAGCGAATTCCGGCCCCGTTTTTGCAAAGAGAAGCTATCATGAAAAAGTGCTTGACCACTATCAAAACCCAAGAAACGTTGGAACCTTGGACAAGAACGACGTCAATGTAGGAACCGGATTGGTGGGCGCCCCAGCGTGTGGCGATGTTATGAGACTTCAAATTTCCGTCGATGAAAAAACCGGGCTTATTCAGGATGTCAAGTTCAAGACGTTCGGCTGCGGTTCTGCCATTGCATCTTCTTCATATGTGACCGAGCTCGTGAAGGGCAAGAGCTTGGACGAGGCGTTGAAAATCAAGAACACAGCCATTGCTAAGGAATTGTCCTTACCTCCAGTGAAATTGCATTGTTCCATGTTGGCGGAGGATGCCATCAAGAGTGCTGTCAAGGATTACAGATCCAAGAGAAACACCAAGCCCACGCTCGGGCCCGACGCCCAGCCCGCCGAAGCTACTGCTTAGGATATAGTATGAATGGATTGTATGTTTGACGTAGTAAAGTGTCTCTGACAGTATCGCTCTTGCAGTTACTGAGCGTACGCCATGAACCGTTTTCCCACATAGTCTGCGTCGAGCTTGAGCATGCGGAGCCTGGTGACGGACACCATGGCGAGCGCCGCTACCGAGTTGATCACCACGTACCCCCACTTTCTGCTTTTGGCACTGAACCAACGCTGGTATCTCATCACTCCGCTGACCGCATGGTACATACCGACCCATACCAATCCCGCCAACATCAAGGTATTGATCCAATTGCCAATTTGGCCCCAAGCTGAGCCCTTGAGAACATAGGTTACGTAGTGGAGACTGACGAGAGAAGCGTCTCCGTCCACTTGTAGCGGCCGCATCACGAATTTATAGTAATGGAAAGCGACCAATGGCAAAAGTACATAGCCACTGAATGATAATGGACTTAGTCCTGGAAACTGGGTGGAAATCCACGACCGTCTATATCCCAACCCGAGTAAACTCGTGATTCCTCCAAGGCCAATATCGTCGTCCTGGGGACTTTTGATGGGCTCAAAGGTATTTCTCTTTTTCCTGCGGGTTCCAAGCACCGTTCTGGCAATTCGAAGGCCTATTCCACTGATTACATGGACTCCCAAACTGATCAAGATGAATTTTTCAAGCGGAGCCCATTTGTATAAAGCTCTTGCCATTTCGAAAACCTGCTGAGATTCGGGCAACGGCACTCCCAACCCCGGAAGTATAGCCACCGATGTTACATGGAGCCCCAAAAAGGATGCAAATCCCATACTGGAGTATTTCTGAATTGGGGTCAACCCACGAATGATTTTCCGGAGCCAAACATCATTGTGGGGATGAGGGGTTTGTTTGGAGAGTTCGGGAAATTCACTAGCATCCAAAGGCTCAGGAGCCACCTCGGCCAAGTGAGACAAATCTTGAACTGTCATGGCCAATGAACAAAGAGGCAATGGTCACCTTGATGGTAGCGGTACTGCAGAGACGCTTCGGTGTGCACATAGGCTGGTGCGGCTGCAAGTCGGAAGAACATCCTGCCCGGTCAATTACCGGTCACCGGTCACCTCGGCAACCACCCCCACCGGTCTACCACCGGTATACCATCGGTATACCACCGACCCACCACCGGAACTCGACTTGTCCAAACTTCTTTAATGACTTCTGCTAATTTTGTGATTTTGCCATTTTTTAAAAACATGTAAAATTACCCAATTCGCGTCCAAACTCGGATATGGCGTTCTTCCGACACCGCCACCAAAATTTGTACCACAAAAGAGCCAAAAGATTAAATTCTTCACCCTTTCTTGAATACCAACTTTCTTCTTTTTATTTGCCACTTCAGTCATTTTGCATCCACTTGCTTCCTGGCAACGGCTGGTGTTTGGGTGCGCCCACTCACCATTTCCGTGCGCAGCTTAGCCACCTAACCATGTCTGGCACATTTTCCTCCATTCGATCCCAGGCGTTGACACTTGAAAAGCAGACAGAGGGGCTCCTCGGGCGATATTCACGGTACCAGGATGACAACCAAGCCACTTCCGACGAAGAAGAGGTGACGTTGCGTCACCAAATCACCGATATCTTGAATCGACGCGAAGAAGTTTTGCAAAAATTACAACGAGTGACCGAACCGGAAATCAACTCGCTCTCCACATCGAAGCTCCAGCAGATGCAGCGCCACAAGGAAGTGTTGGCAGACCACCAGCGGTCTTTCCGCAAAATCGAGACCGCCATAGCCGACGAACGCAACCGCAACAACTTGTTATTTTCTGTCCGATCGGACATTGATGCTCATAAACAACGAACCACCAATGTGGGCAAGTCGGGCGACGCGGCCGCCAACGATTATATCTTGGAAGAGGGGGTACGGGTCGACAATGCCAACTCGTTTGCAGACCGGCTCTTGCAACAGGCATACCAAACCAGAGACGAACTTTACAGTCAACGAGCATATTTGAGCAACGCCCAGCTGCGAATGATGAGCACGGTGCAGCTGATTCCGGGAATCAATGTGTTGGTGCTGCGGATCAACACCCGAAGACGGCGGGACACGTTAATCTTGGCGACGGTAATTGCGCTGTGTATTTTGATGTTGGTGTTTTGGTAGGAGAGAAGGAGAAGGAAGAAGGGGAAGAAAGAGGGAAAGAAAGGGAATTGAAGCAGAGACAAAAGTAGAAGTGGTGGTTCATGTGGGTCTCGTGGTGTTTGGGCGCGGCTATAAAATGTGGTACTTTTTCCTCTCCTATATGGAACAACAATTGGCCGAGCGGATATCGGAGCTCAAGCTTCGAAGAATCCTTGAACTCAATGCTAAACTCAAGGAATCCTTGTTACGTGAACGCATTTCCACTTCTAATGCCAGCAGATTGTCAGTATCGATTTTTCGCCTTTTGGTTGCATGCTAACTCAGAATCAGCGCTTATGCCCAAGACACCCCCGACTGGCTCATTCCTGGCCGCTGGAAGTACCAGAGCCGGTACCAGGAGTACGAGAAGACCAGGCGCTCGATGCCGGAGCCGGGATGTTGCACGATAATGTGACGAGTCGTTGTATGTTGCAAATACATGTAATACTACAAAATAAAAGGCCACAGTGTAAATGGCCAAAGTAACTTCAACTCTGCACATTGATATTCATTAACCACTAGCACCACTAGCAGCCCATCAACCAAATCAATAACTACACCATAAATACTTCTCTAACCCAATTCCCTCTCCGCTCCAACCTCGTCCACCTTGATGCTTCGAACGTCGTCCAAGCTTCCGCCCAAGGTCTCGTCTTGTTCCTTCTCGTCTCCTCCGCATCCACAATCGTAATCGGTCAAAATGGTGGTGCAATCGTACTCGTCTTTTCCCAATCTTTCGTTGACTTTGTTGTGTATGTGGCACCCCCAAAGCGCTGCGGTTTTCCTGCTTTTAACCTGGGGTGGATACTTGGCTAAAAGTTGCTGAAAGTGACGAGCACAATCTCCACACGGATACACCTGGGCGAACGAGTATAGGTACTGGCCCAAAGTTGCCTGTTCTCTCAGCGACGGCTTCTCGGGGTACCTTGCCAAAATGGTGTGAAAGAGTTTCCAAGCGGCGTTTCCCAACTGAGCTTTCAAAGTTTCATTTGCCATTTTTGGCATGAATGGTGTGTCGGTCAATTCCGGGGTTTCGTCGGTTTCTTGCATGGAGACGCCTTCCTTCTCTCCCGTGCTGACATCACTAGCGTCTGTGACTTCCAACTCCCCGGCGCTGTGAAATTGGGCCACTTTTTGTGGAGATTTGTCTTCCACAATCGGCTGAGAAAGTCCATATTTTTGCAAGTTTATGGGCACTGCTGCTCCTAAAGATGAATCGGACGACGAGGACGTCATGAAAATTACCACGCCCACGATGGTGAGGAGCGCCAAGGCGCTGGTTAGTGGTCTGCGAGTGAAGCCCATGATGTGTAGAGCAGGGAGAATGCGGAGGAAAGTAGGCAGTGGTGTTTGGATGGAAGGTGGGCCGATGGAGATAGACGAGATAGAGAAGATTAGCATGTAGAGTTAGCAATAAGCAAGTAGCGACGATTAGCAGTGATTCTGTAGTGATTTCTGTAACAGCGATTCTGTATCTCTACTGTTGTGGTTTCTTGAGGGTGGCAGCGTCGAGCACGCCCGGCAACGTTTCCGAGCCCACACCCGCCAACAACTTGATTCCAGCCACCACAGTGACTATCATGGCCAAACCTGTCCAGAGGAGGATGTGTGCTTGGGCAGAAACATCCTTTTTGCTGCAGTCGAAACCGGCCCAAACCGTGGTTTTTCCGTCCTTTTTGGTGGGTTTGCAACCACAAGTCCAGCACAGTTTTCCGGACTCGATACACTTTCCATGGCCGCTGCACTTGGCGGTGCCAGCCTCGCAAGCCTCCTGCGATTTGAAGCAGCTGGACGACCCAGAAGTACGCTTGAACACAGTTGCAAGCTCCAAATTGCGCTTTTGCATGTGGGTATCGACGGTTTTTTGCAGATGGTTTTCGGGAACGGCCACCACCACCACGTCGTACTTTTGAGCCAACGACGTCAACAAGTCGCCGACGACTGCGCACGCGGTGCTGTAGCTGTGGGAGTCAAACCCAGCCTTGCGTCCTACCGACAGCAAAGATACGAGGGACACGAAAACCGTGGTTTGGTTGTCGGCATCCGCTTCGTCAAGATGAACCAACTGCGACAACTCGTTGACAAACAACCGGTCGCTGATTCCCGTGACACCGCCCAAAACCTCCTGTCTGTGGCCGGTATAGTGTTGCCAGAGGCCCACTAGACGGTCGTCGAAGAGTCGGAAGTGGTCAATTAACGACGACGATTTGACTGTAGGCGACACCACCCGGATTTCCAGGGTCAATTCCTGGGCCAGGTTCCCACTAGACTTCTTTCTGAAGAGGTGACGAGCCACAGAGTGGTGAAAATGTCCGTCTTTATCTGTCACTTTGAACGACGGAGTCTCGAAAAGATGATTTGCTCCATTGATTACCACCACCATATCGGGTTTTTCTTGCTTGCTCCGAAGCGGCGCCTTCAAGCTGATGAAGTCTCCAAAACTGGAGTCGGAACCCACCAGAAACTGGTCGGAGATGTCGAGTTTATCCGCCAAGTACTTCAAGGCATCATCACCCAGAACTGTGGGTATACGATCTGAAACACGAGAATTCAATTCATACACCGCTACGTTGTCTGGAGACGGATGTTCGGCGACACAGGCCCCAAGGGCCGTCAAAAGGGCCGTGACAGTGACAACAAACTTCATGAGTGGTGAGAAGGAGATTTGGAATGAAGGAGTGCGGGCTGTGTGCAGGAGAGATAGCGAGAGAGAGCGAAACGAAGCGAAGCAGAAGCAAAAATGAAGCAAAAATGAAGCAAAAATGAAGCAAAAATGAGCAAAGAATAAGCAATAGTAGCAATAGTACAATAGTGCAATAATATTTTGTAGCAGTGGCATGTTCAGCATGGTTCAGTAGTTAGATTCTGTCATTAAAACGTCTCGTCTAGCGTGATGATCGGCGACTGCGGAGGACCATCGGATTCATCTTTCTTGGGTTTGAACAACGTTTTGGTGACGGATCGGCTGCGCTTGACCCCTCCCTCCTTCAACTCTTGTAGTTGTTCCTCGGAATTGATCTCTGCCAAATCAATTCCAAGTTTTTGCAAGTCTTCGTAGGCACTGAAAGGCTGCGGTTGGGGCTCCTCATAATCTCCACTCAAGCCATTGTGAAAGTTGCGGAACTGTTTCAAGCTGTCCTGGGTCCCCAAGGTGTTTTCCTCCTGAACTTTGTGGGTGTGAAAGTTGTCAAATGAACGAGATCTCAGAAGAAGGTTTTCTTGCAAATTGATGCGAGCATGGCCCACAACGTCTAGAGACGTCAAAAACAGGCCCAATTGCTGGGCTGCTGACTCGTCGTCGAGAATGATGATTATACGGGACAAAAATGGCAAATTGGACCACAGGGTGATATGCTGGAGGTAGTAGTCACGGTTGCCGTCCACGGCATGATTGAGCACTTTGAGCTTGATCTCGTCCACCACCAGAATCAGCCGGCTGCCCGCAGCCACAAAGTCGTCCCGGCCGAGCGAGGAAACGATGACAATGGTTTTAGGCGGCGTCATACTACCGGCGCAACAATCCGGGGATCGATTCGGGGCGCACCGATTTTTGGGGCGGTGCGCACATGCAGGACCGCGACCGCAGCCCAGAAACCAGCGCCAAGCCAGGGCCCACCGGGCCAACCGGCCTAGATGGCAAAGTAGAGGTCGCTGTGGTTTCTGCACCCCGGATTGAACCCGGCTCCGCAGCCGGCGCACCGGTCGTTGTTCTGCGTGTACTGGGCGTGGGTGAGCACTTTCCGGCAAACACCGCACAACACCACCGGGGTATTTTCGAGGGAATTTCGCAGCCATTTTTTTGGCGGGTGGTCCGCGGTGCTGTCGTGGCACTGGAAGCACGGGTAGAAGACGTCGCAGCAGGGAAACTTGATGGCCACGACATCGAGTGGCGAATGGTAGTGGGTGCATCTGGTTTGGTCGTCCACGAGGTTTCCCGCCACGGGCACGGGGCCGAGGCTCGACTCCCAGAGCATGAAGAAGAACAGGGAGGGAAAGAAAAGGAAGGGAAAAGAAGAAAAAAAAGAGAAAAGAGAGGAGAATGTGAAGAAAGAAGGAGAGGAGACAGTTGATGTTCAGAACACGATCACGCGCGACACCCCTGCACCCAACGCCATTCGCGCTCGGCCATGTGCAGGCGTGTTTACCACCACAAAACAAATACCAACCTGATTTTGTTTTCACACCAACCCGTCCACGGTCACTTTTCCTTGACCCCTACTTCTCTGGACCGTGCAAACGCCTGTGCACTTCAGCATACAACCCACAAATCCAACTAAATACATTCTTTTACCGCATCTTGAACCTTGGGCTTGTTTCCTCATCATAATTTTGTCATTTTTTTCCCGTTAAACCTCCATTTTATCCCATGAAGTCGTACGAAGAAAAGCGCAGAGCGCTCCACGACGTCACCACGCAAGTCAACGACAACCTCAGGCGTGACCAGAAGCGCATCCACCCGTACAAACTGCACCCGAAGCGTCTTCGTCTCGACGTCACCTCCAACGACGACACCGACGACGACAACACATGTGTTTCCAACAAGGAGAACTTGCCGCCCGGGCCGGCCGAGCACTCGGACGATCTTCTCAAACAGCATTTTGACCGGTTGGCCACCGGATCAACAAAATTCCACGAACTGCCCGGCGTCGATGAGTTTGGCGGCGACGAGTTTGAGGAGTTGGAGCCGGACCACGGGGTCGAAGAGAAGGCGGCGGTGGGCCAGGACCACCAATTGGGCCAATTGGACCCACAGGACCACCTCAAACCGGGGCTTCTGGACCCGTTGGACAAGGTGGAGTTCACGTCGGACAGCGCCGAGTCCGACGAAGAAGTGTCGTCCACCCAGCCCATGGAGCCCAAATGGAGCAAAGCCATCTTCAACGAGCTCCAGTACGTCATGCGAAAAATGACGAGATCCACACTCGACGAGAACGACGAGGACACTTACGATGTAACCATGGTGGCCGAATACGCCCCGGAAATCTTTAATTACATGCACGAGCTCGAGCACCGGCTCTTGCCCGATGCCTACTACATGGACAGTCAGGACGAACTCAAATGGGAGATGCGAAGCGTGCTAATCGACTGGGTGGTTCAGGTCCACAGTCGGTTCAACTTGTTGCCGGAAACCCTTTTCCTCACCGTCAACTACATCGACCGGTTTCTTTCCAAGAGGAAAGTCAGCCTTTCCCGGTTCCAACTCGTGGGCGCGGTTGCCTTGTTCATTGCTGCAAAATATGAGGAAATCAACTGTCCCACCGTACAAGAAGTAGCATACATGGCGGACAACGCCTACCTGGTGGACGACTTCCTCAAGGCAGAGCGGTTCATGATAGACGTGCTCGAGTTCGATATGGGGTGGCCAGGCCCCATGTCGTTTCTCCGAAGAACTTCCAAAGCCGATGACTACGATTACGAAACCAGAACCCTTGCCAAATACTTTCTTGAGATCACCATCATGGACTCGCGCTTTGTAGCATCGCAGCCCAGCTGGCTCGCGGCCGGGGCCCACTATTTGCTGCGGAAACTTTTGGGCCGGGGTTCCTGGACCGAAGCTCATGTATTTTACTCCGGATACACCGAAACCCAATTGCGTCCGTTGGCAGAGGTTTTGCTACAAAACTGCCGCCAGGCCGAAACCAACCACAAGGCCATCTTCGACAAGTACCTGGAACGCCGATATCGCCGGTCGTCTACGTTTGTTCAGGAATACTTTGATGCGGTGGAAAGGTGAAGAAGCATCTCCTGCACACAGCCCGCGGCATCGATAAATTCAGATCCGGTTTTTCTGTCCGCAATCGTAACATGTTCAAATCTGTTCCTTTCAAAGCTGTCAAGTCGTTGGGTCAATTGGCCAGACCCGCCATGCGTTCTGCATTGGTGGGGGCCACCAGAAGTGCCAGAATGCCAGTGTTGCTGGTCGGGGGTCTTCGTTACAATTCGTCTGCTTCGGTGCAGTTGAAGGATGTTTTAAAATCCGAATTGAAAATCTCTAAAGCGATTCCCAACGAGTTGGATCAGAGCTACCTTGATTTCCTTGACAAATCCGGGTTCAAGGTGGAAGAAAGTGAGGGGAAATCGAATGTTCAATTGGTGAAAACTGGAGAGACCGGAGAGATTATCCGGGTTTTCTTCGATATTGACGAGGTGACAGATATCCCCATGAACGAGACCAACGCCGAAGAGGAAATGGATATGGAGGAGGAGATGGAATCGTTGGATTCCTTGCTTTGTAACGTGAGGGTGATGGTGGAAAACCCCAGTAAGAATGATGCCCTTTTCATGAATTTGTTCTTACAAGGATCGGAAGCGTCGTTCTTGGTTGATTTCGTCAACTACAAGACGGATGCTTCCAAGTTTCTTTCCGAAGATATCTTGACCCGCGGAGAATACGTTGATAAATTCGATTACCAAGGCCCCAGATTTTCTGATTTGGACGAGTCGTTGCAAACGGGATTTGAAACATACTTGGAAGAATGCGGAATCAGCGAGGAATTGGCGGAGTTTATCATTGGGTACAGTGAGTTCAAGGAGGAGAGAGAGTACAGAAAATGGTTGGGAGACTTGGAATCGTTTTTGTAGTGTAAATAAGGACAAAATGAAGAGAGATGAAGCGAAGAAGAAGAGCGAGTAAAGAAGAGAAGAGCGAGTAAAGAGGAAATAAGAATAAAGAAGAACGCCCCGATCAAAGCATGACAACAAATAGAATTGCATGAAACATTGGGGTAGATTGGGTCTGTTTGCAGCCTTCAGCTGTGGACTGTGACTGCTTTTCGCACAGCACGTGCCCCGCACGTGCGCAGACAGTCGCGCGAAAATCTTCAACACCGAATTTCTCAACTCACTAACCATGTCTGCCGAAGCCTCTGTATCATATGCCGCCTTGATCTTGGCCGACTCCGAAGTCGAGATCTCCGCCTCCAACTTGTTGGCCATCACCAAAGCCGCCGGTGCTTCTGTCGAAAACGTGTGGGCCGAAACTTTCGCCAAGGGTTTGGAAGGTAAAGACTTGAAAGAAATCTTGTTTTCTTTTGCCGCCGCTGCCCCAGCTGCTGGATCTGCTCCTGCTGCCGCTGCTGCCTCCGGTGACGCTCCTGCTGCCGAAGAAGCTGCTGAGGAAGCTGCCGAAGAATCTGATGACGACATGGGATTCGGCTTGTTCGATTAATGGAGATAGAGATAATATACGTAGTAGGAATTGGGTGTAGAGTGGATGTAGAGTGGATGAAGAGTGTAATTGAGTGGGGAAGAGTGTGGGCGAAGGAAGCAGAAGAAACGACAATGAGGAGAATGCTGGGGAAGATCAGTATCGATTGTGGAAGCACAGCGGGTCACGTGAAACTTTGCACGTGTCATCTTCACGCGATAGTCACGTGACCCCGCTGCACGCAGTGTCTCAGCTGCGATGGACACGGAGGTATCGGCGGTAGCGGGCACGGCGAGTTTCGGCCGATAACGCCGTATCTCACGGGTCGGGAATAGCGTTTCTCGTCTTCTGGATACTGGGCCCTCTTGGATCATTCAATTGAACCACCTGAGTCCGATAGCTTATCTATGGTGCCAGAATTTCCGAGTTGCCGTTAGCGGCCCGGTTACGATCCCGGTTCAACGGCTAATGCACGGATAGCTGCATGCAGGCGTCCTCGCACAACGGTAAGCAAGCGGCAGATAGCAACGGATGCCAGTGGCGGATAGCAAGGCGCAAGTGGCTAATGCAATGTATGACGCACGGCATACGCGTAGTAACGGTGTGGCTAGTAATCGCCCTTGCTTGACTTTGCTTCTTTCCACTTTCCACTTTTCATGTAGAATTGTTCCGTATATTAATGCTATTTTTGAGACTTCTTCACTTTGTATATCGAACCCCTACCGATATTCTCGTACCCGTCCGATTATATCGCGCACCGGATGAGTGCGCGAGAAAAAATCCGAGGGGAAAAATCCGAGGGTCGTACAATCCGAGGGTACCCTGCCCCCGTAGTTCCCCTTCGCGGCGATTCGCATTGCTTACATTTCACCGTCAGGATTTATGCAATGGCTCACATGTAAACTTTTATTCAAAGCTTAAATTTCAGCATCGCTGACAAACCGGCTGCACAGGCTGCAGGAGCCGTCATTTTTCCAAAATATTGCATCAATCAAGTTGTACGGCTGGTACCATGCACAATTACATCGGAGCTTCCGTGGCCGCCGAAACCATCTGTTCATTGAACCGCCCTCTTCGGTCGGTGAGGCTGCTTCCGGTCCCGTAATAACCGCGCAATCTCCGGGACTATCTGCAGGAACGGGAATAGCGGTGCGGCCGCCGGCTCGGCTCATTTCTAATCCAATTTGTCAGGAAAACATATATAATTACCGGGATCCTGAGACATCAGCCTTGCAATATAAAAATTCAAGACAAACAAAGGTAGCCCCACAAACCTAAGCGCGGCTATATAAATATTGTTGGCCGACTTAACAAGACACAACATTTTTACAACATATTCTCCATTATTTATTTCCAAAGTCATTGTACTTTGTGACATTATTTGGGTGCTGTTATCTTCCATCGGTTAATCGTCCCATTTGTTGCTTTCGCACCAAATAAATTTTGAGCAACAAGGAGGATTCTTCTGCAGGTTTTTTTTATTGTGCATATTCGTGCATAATTTTTTCCACTTTATTGACTCACTTGTAGTTGCTATAAAAACCAAGGGATTTCCTCACATTTACCATGTCACTTTCTCAATCTTATGCCTTGGCCTCAAAAGTGAGGTCAAAATTGACCAAGGATGCTCAGGACCCCAAATCTTCCTTGAGGAGCTTGGTGGTTCAAGCCAATATGTTGGACTCGTTATTGGATCATATCTCGGAAGAATCTAAGAATAGAGCGGCAAAGTCCAAAGTTTCGTTCAGGGAAGAACCCACCATGCATCGTGAAACCCCCACCAAGGTTGTGGAATATGAAGTGGATGATGACTCTGATTCCGATTCTGATTTCGATTCGGATTCCGACTACGAGTTTGAAGACGAAGACGAAGAGGAGGAAGAAGAGCAGGCTCAATTGGCGCAGGTAGAGGTTTATGACTCCGAATCAGAGAGCGACTTTGAGTCCGAGTCCGAAGAAGATTCCTTCTACAAACATGCATTGCCCGTTATCACCGAAGAACCAGAACCCAGCATCCATTCGCACACATCGTCCATCGACCTCCACGCTATCCCTCGTAGTTTCAGTCAAGACGAGTTGGAGTCGAAAATCATGAATCATAGCTTGTTCAAGCCGCACAGTCTGCCGGGCTTGATGTCATCAGAATCTTACTCTATGAAGCGGATGATATGAATACGACACGACAGATACGACTTATGACTTACTTAATAGATACGATAGATTTCAAAGTGTAGACGAGAACCAGTCAACCGGGTGAACCGGGTGAACCAGGTAAACCAGGTGTATGATACGATTTCTCCACGTTTCCCATGGTGGCTGATAGATTATGGTGCCATATATGGTTTCATCCAGACTGTATTGCATGCATTACCCCTATGCCGCACACCCTTTTCGGCGGTGATGTCTACCACGGTATAAACTGCGCATATGCAAGAGAGCCTAGAACCCCAGATCGGACACGCATGCGGGGCTAGGAGGAAGCCGCTCAACTAGGCAGGTGCGGCTCCGGTCGGCGTGGCGGCGGTACTTTAGCCGCGAATATTCGGCCGTCGGGATCGGACCGGTGCCGGTACAGATGACTCGGCCGATGGAAGTGAGACAATCCGATCGGACATTGCTCGGCTGAAAATAAGGTTGAGGTCACTCGATCGGCTGATGGAGCAAAAATGGAAGGATAACTGCGCCGCGCAATTCTGACGATAGTGGAGATGCCGAGATGCCGAGATGCCGAGAGATGTGCGATGTTCAGATGTGCGAGATGCGCGAGATGCCCACGAGATGGTGCACGGGCGCTCCTGCACGGAAGCATCCTGCACTGTAGCGCCCTGCATCTTCTGCTTGACAGCAGTTTGACACATCCGGACACCGCGATGGCACGGCGCTGATACCATAAGGCGTTTGCCCCGATCGATCTGTATCTGTATGGATGCTGCGCATTCCGAAATCTCTTCACTAGTTTAAATGGCGGAAAAATTGCAAACGGACGGCTTGCAAACAAAGGAGTCGGCAACCTCTGTGAGCAGCCATGTGGTAGAAGACAGAGAAAATTTCATCAACCGAATTGGACGCAAGTTTCGGGCAGAGATAAGGGGTGTGGAGCGAGTTCCCGAGGACAAGAGAGTCGACACGTCCAAGCTATCTCCACTAACCATGTTTCTTTCGCCTAATATGTCGATTGCAGCGTTGAGTACCGGGGCTTTGGGACCGGCGCTTTTTGGCCTCGATTTCTGGACTTGTGTTTTGTGTTCGGTGATCTGGTCTGTGATTGGGGCGCTTCCCGTGGGGCTCTTTGCCGTGTTTGGAGCCAGATTTGGGCTCCGGCAGCAGATCTTGTCCCGGTATTTGACCGGCAACATCATGGGCCGAATCTTTGCCCTTTTCAACGTTATTAGTTGCGTAGGCTGGAACGGAATCAATTTGATCCCGGCGGTGCAGTTGCTTGCCTCTATGGGCCCGCTTCCTCCGTGGGCCGGGTGCTTGATTTTTGTGGTGATAACTTGCGGAGTTGCCATGGCCGGATACAAGGTGATTCACCTCTACGAACGGTACTCGTGGATCCCCAACTTTGCCGTGTACTTGGTGGTGATTGCCCGGCTCACCATGTCCCACACTTTTACATTTGGCGACATGTCGAAGAGCACTTCAGGAAATGTTCTCACTTTCATAGCCACCATTTTCGGATTTGTCGCCGGATGGGTTCCGTCTTCGGCAGACTACTTTGTGTACATGCCCAGCACCACCCCGGGGTACCAGATCTTTTTCAGCATGGTTGCCGGGTTGGCAATTCCATCCATGTTCACCTTGATCTTGGGTGCGGCGTGCGCTACCGCTACAGTGTCCAGTCCCGTGTACTTGACGGCTTACGACGAAGGGTCAATTGGAGGCTTGATGTACCAGATCTTGGTGGTCAACAACCTCCATGGGTTTGGCAAGTTTTGCTGTGTCATTCTTGCCCTTTCTGCCATTGCCAATAATGTGCCTGGATCCTACTCTTTGGCCTTGGCGGCCCAGGCCATCTGGTCGCCGCTCGCCCGGTTCCCCCGTCTCGGCTGGTGCCTCATCGGCAACTTTGTGTCGCTCGGGCTCGCAATTCCAGCATACTATGTTTTTGCCGATACAATGTCCAACTTTCTCTCGATCATCGGGTACAATGTGTCGATTTACATTGGCATTGCCATGGCGGAACACTGGATCTACCGCCGGGGCTTTGGCGGCTACGACGTGACCAACTTTGAGAACCGCCAAACCCTTCCTTTTGGAATTGCGGGCGTGGTCGGGTTTCTTTTCGGAGTGGCCTCGACGGTGCTCTCGATGGACCAAACGTGGTATCTGGGGGTTATTGCCCGGAAGATACAGGGAGACATTTCGTTCGAGCTTAACATAGCGTTTGCGTTTGTGGGGTACAATTTGGTGCGGCCGTTTGAGAAAAAGTACATGGGAAGGTAATGAAGTTGCACGACGTGCAACTGAATAATTCAATTTGCAGCCGATCGCAAGTATATGCAGTACATAATATCAGGTCTAATCACATATAGGTCTAGTACGGTTCGAGTTACAGGCTACTGTCCAAGTTTCTGTTCAAGCTACAACTTACTGTCCAAGTTACTGCTCAAGTTTACACTCTATACAGTTGGTGAACATTGGCTGCAAAAGTACATGGGAAGGTTATTGCAAGATGCACTGAATTATTTGCAACAAATTCGCATAGTATATGCAGTACACAAACTTATGGTACTATACAATCGCTGCCGGCACATTCTCCAGTCCCATACTTGACCTTGGATTTAACTGATAGCACAATTCCAACTAGATAGGAAGGTAAAGAGCAAAGACATGAATAATGACTGAATAATCACTGAATAATTACTGAATAATTCGCACCGCACGCCTGCAGTCCTCCCAATTCACTACACTCACACACAGTCTACAGCCTAAGTCTACACTCTACCGTCTACAGCCCAAGTCTAAGCTGGCTCACATCGTTGCAGGTAAGGTAGCGTCTTTCGTTCATCTAGAAATTCACTATTCATTCGTATTATCATCAAGTGACGATTCAGCTGCCTAAAGCGTCCTAGATACCTCAAGACACCTTATTCATCAAAATTAGTAAACCATAGTTTAAGTATACTATATGACACAAACACACTTCAAGTATAACATTGGTCAGTAATGCACGGTAGTTGCCGACCGATGCACCAAGTCCATCGCACCCACCCGCAGTCCTCTATGCACTCCCACCCTCATTTCGCAATCGAAATCAATAAACTACAACATCATGATTCGCAGCGCCAGCAGTGCCCTACGAGGCCTCCGGGCCCCAGGACCGCGCAACGTGCGCAGATTCATCGGCCTCAGCGGCGTGGCTTCACATAGAGCCCCAAAAATCACCAATATGTCTCCGGTGGCCATCTTGGTGCCGCGGCGCCATTTGGGGTTCGTCAAAATTTTGGCCAAAGCAACACGAGTCCCCGCCTATATCGGCGGAACCATGGCCGCCGGCGGCACCTACGTCGCCTACAAGGTGGAGCAGGCGTCCAGTTACACCCAGGACAAGTTATCGGCAATCAAGGATTTTTCCAGTGGCGTGTTTGACAAGACCAGCGAATATTTCAGCGGCTGGGGCTCCGGCGGCTCCAGCGGGCTGGCCGCGGACCCGGGGCCGTCGGGCGAGGACACGGCCACGGTTATGGGCGCCACGGCGGCGGCGGTGGGTCTTTCGGCCGAGGATGAAGAGAACGACGGAGACGAAGAAGACGACGAAGACGAGGAAACTCTTGTAGAAGACGACGACGACGAGGACGTGGAGGCGGACCGCGCCCAGACAGACGAGGGCATGCTCACGCTCACGCGCCAGATGATCGATATCCGCAACTTGCTTGCGTCCATCGACCACTCGGATGCGCTCCGGCTCCCCCAGATTGTCGTGATCGGGTCGCAGTCCAGCGGCAAGTCGTCGGTGTTGGAGGCGATCGTGGGGCACGAGTTCTTGCCCAAGGGCTCGAACATGGTCACCCGGAGACCCATCGAGTTGACGTTGGTCAACACCCCGGACGCCGCCGCGGAAACCGCCGACTTCCCGGCCCTCAAAATGCACAACATGCTGGACTTTGACCAGGTGCAAAAGGTGTTGGTCGACTTGAACTTGGCGGTGCCGCTCACCGAGTGCATCTCGCCGGACCCCATCCAGATCACCATCCGCTCGCCCAGAGTCCCCGACTTGTCGCTCGTCGATCTCCCCGGCTACATCCAGGTGGAGGCGGCCGACCAGCCCGCCGAGCTCAAGTCGAAAATCCGCAGCGTGTGCGACCGCTACCTCACGGCCCCCAACATCATTCTTGCAATCCAGGCCGCGAACGTCGATCTCGCCAACTCCACCGCTTTGCGGGCCGCCAAGATGGCAGACCCTCGTGGCGAGCGCACCATCGGCGTGGTGACAAAACTCGACTTGGTGGAGCCCGACGTGGCCCGGCTGATTCTCGTCAACAAAAAGTACCCCTTGCGAATGGGTTACGTTGGTGTGATCACCAAACCGCCAGAGACCGCAACTCTGGGCCGCGGCGGCTTGTTCCTGAGAAAAGCCGTCACGGGGTACCAGGCGTTCGTGGCCCAGCAAAACTTTGAACACGGCTACTTCAAGGACCACAAGGACGATTTCTATGGAACGGTGACCCTGACGAGACAGTTGAAGAAAAAGTTGATCAAGGTGTTGGAACGCAGCATGGCGGCCGCACTCAAACCCACCCACCTTGCCATTCAGCAGGAACTCGAGGAAACCTCGTACCAGTTCAAAGTGGAGTTTAATGACCGGCCGTTGACGCCGCAGATGTACTTGGCGAACAACATCGACATGTTGAAGCTTGCTACCAAGGAATTGGCCCATCGGTTTTCCCGCCGCGAGTTGCGTAGCTTACTCCAAAACGAAATCGACCAAAAGGTTTTGGATCTTTTGGCCGAGCGGTACTGGAACCAGCCGTGGTCGGACACCGCTTCTCACCCAGAACCTCCTCTCAAAGAGCTCTCGCAGCTTTCCAATCTCGACGACGACGTTTACTGGCACAAAAAGCTTGACCTCGCCACCAGCTCGCTCACCAAGTTGGGCATTGGCCGGTTTTCCACAACCCTTGTAACCACGGCAATCTTGACGGAAATTGGCAATCTTGTCGACGGAACGCAATTGCGCAACCATCCTTTGGCACGCAAGGCGGTGATCGACTCGGCAGAATCGGTTCTTCTGGCCAAATACTACTCGACAGCCGACCAGGTGGAAAACTGTATCAAGCCGTTCAAGTACGAGATTGAAACGGAAGACCGTGAGTGGTTGAGCAGCAAGGAAAATGCCGTGCGGTTGTTGAAGGAGGAAATGAGGCAATGTGACGAACTATATAATGAACTCAAACGGGAAGTCGGTGGTCGCAAGTTGCTGCAGGTTATGACTTATCTTACCAAATGGCAAGAGCTGTCCGGTGAGGTGAACCTGAATGAAGCGCTTGGCTTTTCGGGACAGTTGATCCAGAAGGGCCGTGAGGCTCTCTTTTTGAAGGACCGCCTTTCACTTTTACGGATGAGACATCTGTTTGTCAAAAGCAGCAAAAAGTGCCGGTCCAAGGAGAACAAGTATCAATGTCCTGAGATCTTTTTAGATACTGTGCTGAACAAACTATCGTCGACAGCCATCTTGTTCTTGAATGTGGAGCTCTTGAGCGATTTCTACTACAAGTTTCCTCGTGAATTGGATAGACGGTTTTTCGGCACCATGACACCGGAGGAAATGGAGGAGCTTGCGAAGGAGGATCCCAAGGTCAAGAAACACATTGAGTTGGGCGAACGCAAGGACCGGTTGGAGACGGCATTGTCCAAGATGGAGTCGGTGATGAGACAGAGAGTAAGCAATAGCGTGTAAATAGTAATGAGTGATGATAGAGAGAGGGAGAGAGGAAAGTGATTATCCATAAAGACATGGGTCCTGGTGGATTTCTCACTCTCAATAGGTGAGAATAAGTTTATTTCATCAGGAATGACAACTATAAGAGAAATATAGAAGAGATAGAGTGTATCGATGGACTTCATTGACTGGAGAACTGCCGATTCTGAGACTGGTGATTCTGGTAGGTTTATTTCATGAGGGAACAAACTAAAAATGAGAAGAAGACAGAGACATTATAAATAAACTCTTATTGAGTCCTGGTGAATTACCTCTCATAGGTGCTTCTATAAGTCTATTTATGAGGCTAATAAGGTTTTAAGAAGTACTATAAGTCATTAGCATCTCAATGACGTTTCTATCTTCCAATATTCTTCGATCTCTTCATTCTTCCGTTCTCTACAATATTCTCTCCATGCTCCTCCATTCCTCCGCTCCCGTTCATCTTCCCGTGATCGACACCACCCGGTCAAACAAGCCGTCGAGCGTGAGGGTGTGGGCGTTCTCGAACGCCGAGGCAAACGTATTCATGTCAAAAGTTCTTTTGTCGGTGTTATGGGCGATTTCCTGCTGTGCTCGTTCCTCGGCTCTGATCATGATTTGGTTCACATCTGGCTTGATGTCTTCGTTGAGTTCCAGGTACTCGGTCAGCGACGACGTGAGCATGCCCACGCGGGCATCGAGGTCCACGAACAAAAACGACCCGGAAGCGCTGAGCACCGAGGTGATGCCCTGGTCGTGGTTTTTCGTGAACACCGGCTCCAAGTTGTCGTGGTTGAACACTAGCAATTTGGACTTGACGGCGAGGGTATTGGTGGCCTGTTCGTAGTAGTTTGCAGCGACGCAGACTAGGCGGGAGTTGTGGTCGATGGCGACGAGATTGCGGGCGCCTTCCGGGAAATTGGCCCTTATTATGAACGAAAAGGCGCCTTTTATCAAGTCGTAGGATGCAATTCGGGTCTGCGAAACCACCACAAGGTGGTTTTCCACCATGTCGATGGCGCGGATGGGCGAGTCGGCGATGCCCGAGATGTGGTTGACCCGGGCGAGTTTGTGGTCGAGCACCGTCACCGACGTCTCGTGCGCCAAAAACACCACCGACGAGTCGGGGGCCCAGCACACGTCCACGGCGCTCGACGACGCTATGCCGCCGGGGCTACTTTTGTGGAGCGTCCACGCCGTTTGCTGGTTGGAGTTGGACAAGTTTTTCTGCACTCGCCATATTCTCACGCCGCCCTTGTCGTCGGCAGAGACGAACTCGGAGACGCCTTGGGGCGCCGGCTTGATGGAAACGACCCTGTTTCCGAGCCCGTGCGGGTCGATGATTTTGCAGGCCAATTCCCATTTGGCGTCGGTTTTCTCGGTGGTCTTGGAGTCGTTTTTATCGGTGTTTTTCCAGAACTTGAGCGCATGGTGCTCGTCGCTCTTGGACAAGAGGTTGTCCACCGGCGAGGAGGTGACGGTGTCCACGGTGACCATCCACGAGCCGTCGCTGGTGAAGTCCACGAGCGCGACGTTGGGGTCGACGAGTTTCGTCTCGGAGCGAACTTTTCCCGCCAGCACCACGGCGGCGGCGTTGAGGAGCGACTGCTGTTCCTGGCGGGCCCAGTCGTAGGTCTGGATGGCGGCGCCGGAGGGGAAATATACCTGGTTGTTGGTGGGGTGCACGGCGGCCGGCAGCGAGTAGTCGTGGCGAACCGGCACCTGGCGGAGTCTGTCTGTGTTTCCGAGCTTCTTGTAGGCCCGGCGGAGCGAGTGGGCAACGCCAGGAACGAGCCGGGGCCGCGCCGAGTTGACGGCGAGCCGAGAAACGAGGTCCACTGCCAGAATCGTGAGCATTTCGTGGTGGATGCCGTCGCTGCACCCGAGCAACATAGCGTAGCAGTCGGGCCTGTGCACGTCGATGTGGAGCTTGTCGATGGTGCCGTTGAGCCGCGGGAGAAACTGGTGGTTGTCGGAGTCCAAGTGCCAGAGAACCAACACTTTTTCGCGGCCGCCGGAAAGAAGATACTTGTTGTCCGGGGAAAATGCTACGGATTTGACCACGTCGATGTGCCACTTGAGGAGGCGCTGGGCGCCCGCGTCGCGGCTGTCGGCGTACACGAGCTGGATGGGCCCGGCGGCTGTTCCGAGGGCCACCACGCCGTCGGTGGACACCGCGGCCGACGTTACCGGCGACTTGTAGACGAACGGAATGCGTTCAACGGCCGGTTGCGGCTCCGAAACCAGCACACGGACCGCCTCGTGGGCGGTGGTCACAAACACCGCCTGGGACCGGTCAAACGACCAGGAAAAAACCGGGGTGACGTCGTCGATTTGCACCTGCGGCCCAGGCACGAACGCCTCGTTTTCTGTGGAAAAAAGCCTGACCAACGCAGCGGTGGGGCCCTTTTTCTTGCTGCTCTGGAACACGGCCGCAAACCCGGCGCCGTGGCTGCCCACGGAGGCCAAAACGTACCCCTCTGGGGCCTCCATCTCGCCCACCTCCGTCACCGGACTGGCGACTTTTTCCTTCCAATTGACGGCAAAAACCGCCCCCGAGCTGCCGAAAAGCAACACCTGCGCCGCAGCGGCCGGATCCAAACACACGTCCACAATGGGCCCGACATCAACGTCAATGCTGCGCACACACTGGCGGGTCGCCAAAAAGTACACTCTGATCTGGTGGCTGAAAACCACAATCTGGTGCTTGCCGTCGGCTGAAAACACAGCCGGAAACGCAGGCGATCCGTCTAGCAGCGGCAAACGCCCGCCCAGCACCATGCGTGCGGTCCATTCCACATGGTCGACAGTCATGGGGAGATTTTGCTCATCGCGAAGAGGTGAGTGCGGTGGTGCACGGGTGCGATGGGATGGCCGGTGTGCGGGTGCCCTTCGCACTTTTCATCTCGCTTCTCTCACTCCCTTCTCTCCCGCCATGATCATCCCCATCCGGTGCTTTTCCTGCGGCAAGGTCGTGGGCGACAAGTGGGAAACATATCTCGAGTACCTCCAGGACGACACCATGACCGAGGGAGATGCCTTGGACAAACTCAAGTTGCGCCGCTACTGCTGCAGAAGAATGGTGTTGACCCATGTCGATTTGATCGAAAAGTTTTTACGCTACAATCCGTTGGAAAAGAAGGAAATTGTATAGCCCTGTAAATTAGTTCACTGCCTGAATATACTCGTAGAAAAACGCCGTGAGCTGTAGGTGGCTGTCCAAAAGCACCCGTTCGTCCACCAGGTGGATGCGGTTGTCCTTAACCAAGTCGGCGCTGAAATATGGGCTGTACCGGTAGATGTTTTTGGTGAGGTTCCAGTAGTGCCGGGTGTCGGTGTTGGCGGGCATCATCCCGGGCACCAACACCAACGGGTGGGTGAGGTTGGGGTACACGAGCTGCTCAAAAACGTGCCTGGTGACTCCGGCGAGCTCGCTCCAAACCGTGTCGTTGGACGGCGACACCGGCGCCGTGGCGGTGGGCGGAGACTGGTACCCGACGACAAAGCATCCTTTTTCCGTTGCGGGACGAACACTTTTGCCGAGAACGAAAAGTCCCAAATCGTGCTTTTCGGCGATCTTCTCCACCTGCGACTGGATATTGGCCATGATGGTGTCGAGCGACGTTTCCACGCTTACCCGGTGGTTGACCACAAGCCGGGCGTGCTCCGGCAACGCATTGGCCTTCTCTCCACCCACAACCACATCGAGAGCCTGCGACGTCTGGATCAAGTACCGCGACATGGGGTTCTTGACCATCAGCTCCACCACCTTTTTGTTGGCGTATTTGTCGAAACCCGCCCGCAACATGGCCTTTTTCTGGAGCCGCGGGAGGCCGCCGTGCCGGGCCACGCACTGCAAGTAGCCCATCATGGGGTTCTGGCTGGTGAGAAGCGGCGAATACGGGTGGTTTTCCAACTCGAACCCTACCTCGGAAATGATGCCAATCGACGTATGGTCCGGCGGAACCGACGAGTGCCCGCCGGGCGTGGTGAGCTCCACAGACACATCCATGTACCCCTTTTCGCCGGTGCCGGCAATTGCAACCAATTGGCCACTGATGGTGTCTTTGGTCAAGCCGGGACCCTCGTCAATGAGAACATGGAACCCGTCGGTCCCAAACTCTTTTTCCAAAAATGGGCCAATGTGGGCTGCCCCGTGGGTGCCCAGAGCCTCCTCGTCGAACCCAAGCGCTACCACCACCGACCTACGGGGCTCGAACCCACGCCCGAGCAAGATCTCCATCGACTCCAAAATCGCTACCAACACATTTTTGCAGTCCGACGACCCGCGGCCCCACACGTACTGGCCGTCGTAGTGGCCCGAGAGCGGCGGGTGGGTCCACTTGTCCAACGTGTCCAGCTGGACCGGAACGGTGTCTTGGTGCGCCGTCAAGAGCACCGGCTTGAGCGACTTGTCGGAGCCCTCCCAGTGGATGACCACGCCGTACGTGTTCACATACAGCACTTTCGCGGTGTTCATCACGGTGGCAAACGTGGTGTTCAAGTACTTGTGGAATTTTTCAAACTGGATCCACAATTCCGGAGCCTCGTCGACGCCCGGCTGCGAGTCGCCAATTTGCGTGTCCACTTTCACGGCATTGGAGAGCTTTCTCGCGGCGCTGGCGCGGAACTGGGCATCGTGCAAGATCGCCAACACGGTGGAGTTGTCCTCAACAAACGAAGCAGGCACCAATGGCTCGTAAATCGGACAAACGTTATCGGAGGTGGGGGCCACCAAGAACCAGATGGGGCGCCAATTGATAAGCAAAAAGAGCGCTAGGACGGCACCTAGGGCTGCAGCAGCACGCTTGATCCATGTCTGTTTTTCTGGAGAGGAATTGACCTCGGGCGCACCCTCGTCGTCGGGAAGTTGCACCATGATGACAAGGAGTGGTGAGAATGCGAAGATAGGAGGGTGGTGGTTGGGTGCAGCAAGATACGAGAAAGAAGAAATGGAGTTTGCGACGATAAGCCGGAGTGCGCCAAGTGTGTAGTTTAGATAAAGCAAATAAAATAGAAAGCCGTCACTGCAAAGTGTGACTACGAACCTGTTCAAAGACCTCTTCAGACACTTCATAGGTCAGAAGGGCAGGTCCCGATAAATGTTTCTGGCTTTGACAAACCACCATAGTGCCGCCAAAGTCCCCAAACCCACAGTGATGACACTTGAATAGTTCAGTGATTCAGCAGACGTGGGGGAAGTGTATGGAAAGCAGTAAATGACAAAAAAGACCACCGTGTACAAGCAGGATATGGTGTTTATAGCGTAGCCATATTTGCCTAGCCAGAAAGGGCCGGGAGTGATGATCCGACGCTTGTTGAGGAGGTGAGGAATAATTGAGAGAAGGAAAGACAACTACTCCAATGCTGCTGACGACGAGGGTTCCTTGCGAGAGAACCATTATGCCTTTGGGAGAATTTTTTTCCGGCCAAAAGTGTTGGTCGATGTGTCGAACATCGACATATCCACCGAGTTTTTGGGAGTGAGCACCGATGCTCCATTCTACTGCTCTGCGAATGCTCAAGCCAAGATGGGCCATCCAGAAGGAGAAGTTGGCATTGCCAGAGGCTGCGGCAAAGAGGGCATCATTCAAATGATTTCGTTTACTGCTTCCTTTTCCTTGAGAGAGATTGCCAACGCAGCCGTTGAGAGCCAGCCCCAATGGTTCCAATTGTATGTCAGTGAAGACCGGGACGTCTCCTGTAATCCTATTACAGAATGCGAAGAGTTGGGGATGAAAGCGATTTTCGTCACTGTTGACACGGCTGTACTTGGGCACAAGGATTTGAAGTTGCGAAATCTTCAGTCCGAAAAAGAGCAGTTGAGCGATCCGGTGACGAAGTTTCTGGACGATGCCACATTGACTTGGAAAGACATCGATGAGTTGAAGGAATTCGCTGACATTGCGATTGTATTGAAAGGCGTGCAAAGGGTGGAGGATGTGTTGGAAGCGGTTAGCCACGGCATCGACGCAGTGGTGCTCTCGAATCACGGTGGTCGGCCGCTTGACTATTCCCCTGCTCCCGTCGAAGTGCTTGCAGAACTAATGCCAATCCTAAGGGAGAAGAAACTCGAAAACAAGATTGAAATTTATATCGATGGAGGCGTACGCCGGGGCACAGATATCTTGAAAGCTTTGTGTTTGGGGGCCAAGAGTGTGGGGTTGGGCCGTCCATTTTTGTACGCCAACTCCACCTGCGGCAAGGAGGGAGTTGCCAAGATGATTAATTTGCTCAAGACTGAGCTTGTTTTAGCCATGAAGTTGTTGGTTGTCAGTAACATCAGCGATTAAACCCCGAACTTTTAGATCTAAGAGGCTTGTTCAACAGGGTGCCACCAACAGATATGCTTTACCATGCTGGATATGAGCCTTTGTCACCGCCCAAGTTCACGAATGAGACATAATTTGAATACATGAGCTTGGACGCAGATATGTGGGCTACAAAGTCGCTATCTGGAAGGACTTGTCCAGTGCAAACTACTTTTAATGCGACCTGAAACCACTTTCAATGCGACAGATTTGTTGGACCAGGTGCTCTCAATTGCCTCACACAAAGTGCCCCAAGTGCACACGCACAACCAAATTGCGAATTTTCAATAGCTGTGAATATTTTTTGTGATTCAAAAGTCTCAAACGATGAGCCACACTTGACAACTACGAGATGAAAAAATATCAAAATTGAGCCAATGGGATATCCACAAAAATAAGGCTGGATGCCCTAATCACTATCCCGATTCTTTCATTGTGACCACTCCATGATTCAATTCACAAACGTTTTTAAGCCATCCTGCTGTAATCTGATGTGGCTCAAATCAATGAAAAATGGTTGCAAATTCACGTGACTTCTTATCAGAGGATAAAATATTGGTTCCAGAAACATGCTAGCCAAGAGTTTTAGGCTCATCTCTGCTGTACAAAATGAAAATGTGGCTTCGGTAACTTGCTTGGCAATGCCACTGTAGTTTATAGCTCGTGGATCTCAGGCTCGACAGATAAAATATAAAAGGCAGCCATCGTTAGTGTTTCTGTAATGAGTCTCGAGAAGCAGATTGCGGCTGATGCAATCAAAGAAGATTCTCCCAAGACTAATGTTTTAACTTCTATCCACTCCACGGACTCAGATGATACTGACAACCCGTTTTCGGATCCCAAGGTCGCCGCATACTATAGAGACGTTTACGAGAACTCCAAGTATGAATGTAGAGGAGCTTTTGATCCTTTGTTTGAATGGGAGCCTGAGGAAGAGAAAAAACTCGTTCGAAAGTTGGACTACCGGGTGGCACTTAGTGCTTGTATTATGTTTGCTGCGTTGCAGATCGACCGTGGAAACATAGGTCAAGCCGTATCTGATAATATGCTTGATGATTTGCACTTGACCACCAACGATTATAATGCTGGTAATACCATATTCTTGGTAAGTTTCCTTCTTGCGGAGATTCCTTCCCAGCTTATATCGAAAAAGTTGGGTCCCGATATTTTCATTCCCATCCAAATTTGTGCTTGGAGTATCACTGCTATGAGTCAAGTGGCTTTGAGTGGTAAGTGGTCTTTCTTTATCACCCGGGGCCTTATCGGCGCTTTGGAGGGTGGCTTTATAGCCGATTTGGTGCTTTGGTTATCCTACTTTTACAAAAGCAACGAGCTTCCTATTCGGTTATCTTGGTTCTGGACCACGCTTTCTTTGGTTCAGATCGCTACTTCGCTTCTTGCTTTTGCTATTCTCCACATGAGAGGCGTGCGGAACATGGCTGGATGGAGGTGGCTCTTTTTACTTGAAGGTTTGGTCACCTTGTTGATTGGACTTTCTTCGTTTTACTTGATGGTTCCGCTGGCTGTTCAGACAAAAAACAGATGGCACCCAAAGGGCTGGTTCTCGGAGCGGGAAGAGAAAATCGTTGTGAACCGAGTTTTGCGAGATGATCCTTCAAAGGGAGATATGCACAACAGACAAGCTCTTTCCGTCAAAGCCATTTGGAAGTCGCTCACCGACTACGATCTCTGGCCCATTTATGCAATAGGGCTTATTGCGTACGTCCCACAAGGCACCGTGGATAAGTATTTGACGCTTTCATTGAGAAGTTTGGGATTTTCCCGATTCAACACCAATTTGTTGGTTATTCCCCAGGCGGTTCTCCATATTATTATCCTTTTGATTCTCACGTGGGTGTCGGAGAGAATTGACCAAAGAGCATTATTGGGATTGCTCGTACCTTTCTGGTTAGTACCAACGGTTGGAGTGCTTGCGTTTTGGAAATATTCAATGCAAAAGCCGTGGCCAACGTGGGTGGTTGCGTCGCTTCTCTTAGGGTGTCCTTATATCCATGCAATATGTGTGGCGTGGGTGTCAAGAAACTCCAATAGTATTCGAAGTCGGTCTGTTGGAAGTGCTCTTTACAACATGATGGTCCAGATCGGAAGTATAATTTCGGCCAACATCTACAAGATGGACGACGCGCCGATTTACCGAAGAGGAAACCGTAATCTTTTTATAATTGCAGTGCTTTTGATTCCAGTTTTGCTTTTCACAAAGGCATACTATGTGTGGAAAAACCGCACCCGAGACGAGAAATGGCTGCGGTGGACTCCAGAAGAACGGGAAACCTATTTGCGTACAACCAAGGACCAAGGAAATAAGCGCTTAGACTTTAGATTTGTCCATTGAATGGTAGTGAATTCAGGATTAGTAAAACAAGTATGTTCAACTGTAAAACAAGTAGGTTCAAATGGTTGCAAAGTGCGGCGTGTGCATAACGATACGATTCTCGTCGAAAAAGTTCCATACAAAAATGAGCAAGGTGTCGTCGCTCAATCTCGAGAAGATAGTCATTCCACGAAGATGTCTCAGCTATTCGGATAGCAAAATGGGTATTTTTAGGGAGTGAAAGCCTCAAAAATCGAGACCTCGAGGGTACCATAGGTGAAAGTCCGAAAGTGAGGAGTTGAATGACGAGCACAAGAGTATCTTTTTGACTTCTTGATGAGAATCCAGCACGCTTAGAAGAAGTGGGGATCAATTGGAAATCTGTCAACAAAAGTGAGCAGTCTTTAGGTTCGTCAAAGGCGAATGTGCTCACTTTCAAGCAGAAAATTTTGAGCGAAATTCAGTTGAGTATTGAATTTCTTGTTTGTTTGTTTAGATGAAGAATTTAGACATTGAGTCGTATCTGCGTGCTTATTGACGAAGCTGTTTCAGTATCAATACGGAGAGTGTGGCCTGGTTCCGATAGATCACGTGCACCAGCACTGAACCTGGGTCGGAAATGCGGGCATCCGGTCCGGGAACGCAGAAGGATTTTGCAACCAGTGTTATGCAGTCGAAAATCACAGAAAAGTCAAAAAATCAAGGGGGTTAGCATCGCCCGAATTCCGGTCAATCGCCCCTTCGGACGGCTTC
The DNA here is from genome assembly GCA_030573695.1 of Meyerozyma carpophila. Classification (NCBI taxonomy): domain Eukaryota; kingdom Fungi; phylum Ascomycota; class Pichiomycetes; order Serinales; family Debaryomycetaceae; genus Meyerozyma; species Meyerozyma carpophila. Next base: position 176,828 of record JAJMDS010000004.1, on the reverse strand, counting down.
TAAGCGGTAGGCTGGCCCCGCGGAGGAATGTAAGTGGTATGTAAGCAAGCTCATCCAAGAATGCCTTGGAATGCGAATAAACGAAATAGACGAGCAAATGAAACAGGGCGAAAATGTGTGGTCGAATGTGCCGCAATGTTTAAGCTTGATGCCGCGAATGTAACATGTTCGAATGGGGCGTAGGGGTGCACTGGCGGCGAAGGGGCCGTTACGTCATGTGCATTCCTGCGTTGGCGCTGCGGTCTGCATGCCGCGAATATTTTTAGACACAGGGCCTTGGCGGCAACCACCGACCGACGACCGACCGACGACCGACCACCGGTCGAACCGGCTAGACGGACACAATGACCGGCCTACTGTAATCCGACCTGCAACCTACCCAGCAGTTAAGCGGCCACTCGCCTACTCGGTGAGTAATCCGGTGAGCGGCAGTGAACTGCGCATCGCCAAGTGCGGGGTTCTGTGCAGGCCAACTTACGCGTCGCGGTATTTACCAACAAACATGGCGCTGTGAAACACGCGACCAAGGGGTTTTATATAAGATCACTGGATCCACCACCACAATTTCCATATTACTGCGTATCTAATCGCGTCCACTCCTTTGAACTTCTATGAAACAGTTTGCTTTTGTTGGCCTTGTGGCTGCTGTTGCGGCAGTCCCTTACAAGAGATATGACAACAGTACCGAAGTTGCAACTTCTGGTTATTCTGCTGAGGTGGTTTCCACCAGTGGAACTTCGGATACCACAATTACCGTTGACCAGTATGTAACAGTGGTTTTACCAGGAACTACATTGACAATTCCTGCGTCGGAAACCACTGCATCCGACGTGGCTCAGGCGCTTGCAGCCGGTCACACCCCCTCGGTGGCGGAGACCTCGAAAAGTGCGTCCACTATCACGTCCACAGTCACGCGGTACCAGACATTGACTTCCGGGAGCGTGGCGGTGACGGTCCCCACCGCCACGGAAACCGTCACCATTACTACCGGGGGTGCCGCCAGCGCGTCTGATTCTACCGTGGAACGCACCACCACCTCCACCGTGACGAAATTTACCACCATCACCAGGGACGGCACCACCGAAGTTGAAGCGGTCGCGACCGATGTCGAGACCGATGTCGAGACCGGATGTGCTGCAAAGACCGTAACTGTCACCGTAACTGCACAGCCTGCAGCCACCACCATCACCACGTCGTACCCAATCACGGCCGCGTTCACCAACGGCGACTTGACAACCACCATCACGAGCTTCGTGCAGGTGACATCCACCCGGGGTTCTGCCACCGAATCTGCTGCCGGCACCACCCAAGCTGCAGCTGTCACTTCGTCTGCGGCCGGAACGTCCGCCGCATCCTCCGCGGCGCCCTTCCAAAACTCCACCGTTGCCACAAACGGAACCTACTCCGCGCTCGCGCTCAACGCCCGCGCATACTACCTCTTTTAGTTGCATCATGCTGTCCACTCGCTCAAATATATGTTTTGGTGTCAATACCGTCTAAAAACTACATCCTGCACGTAAAAAATCGCACTCCTCATTTTTCCTGCACTCTTCTCAACTTACGCGTCTGTAAACATGTCTTCTCCCTTACCAAAGCCGGATTTTCTCATGGAAGCAGACCTGTTATCGCCGATTCCGGTGGCCAGGATGTACCACAACACGGCCCCAAGCGATATGGCGAACATTCCGGATCTCAGCCACAATATTAACAAAAATACTCAAAATTTCGTCACCCCGCTGAGAACCGTCGAAGGTTCTGCAACCGTTATGTCAAATACTTGGGACGTGGCCACGCCTGTGGGTCCCGCCAAGCTCCGCAGCTCGATTGCCGACCGAATCCCGTTCACTAGTCCGAGAAACCATCCTCACCACAACGTTCCTCGGTCCAATGTGGAGTCTATAAAAAGATCCAAGTTGCCACTCGATGCTAGGATTGGAGTGGAATCCGCTCACAAGGCCGGCGGACTGCCCGCGCAGGCTGGGATGCAAAAAATTGGAAAAAATGGTTCTTTTTCGGCAAACAGTCGTGCTGAAAAGTTTGCTAGATCTAGTCAAGAATCCAATTCCAATGGGTCCCCGCGCCAAAAGACGTCCAGTTTGGACAACGAGGCGCCCGCTTTGCTGCTGGCAAAGTCGCTGGCAAAAACTCCCGTTTCCAACGCCGTTTTTTCAGCGGCAGCGTCGCCAGCTTCGCCCAGTGCGTCGTCTGGACCCCGGGTTTTGGCTACGGTATCGCCCGGTTTGGCCCGCTCTCGTCCAGAGCCCGCCTCCAATGCCTCCAAGCGCCACGCTTCGCCGTCGCTGGCACAACCACCGCAAAAGGTCGCTCGTCAATCGTCGTTGGAATCTTTTGGCAATTCCAAAGTCCACAGCTCGGTCGTGGAAGACAGCGACAGCGATAACGACGACCACATCGACACCGGCGACGACGTCACCATGATACCTCGTCGTTTGCCTCCGCTGGACGCAGATAATTTGACCCAAGTGAGCAAGATTATTCGCCTCGATGGTGAAAACGACTACACTACCCCAGATCGGTTCACGGAACCAGTGGCCCGTAGCCCAGAAACTAGCCAGCGCGGCCGTGTCGCCGACACGAACGAGTCCACCACGCCGCTCAAAAACCACGCTTTCCAGGAAGGAGGGGTGGTAGAACCAACCATCAACCTCCTCTTGTCCCCCAATTCCAAACCGATTTTTTCTCGTGACTACATCAATAAGCTCCAAACTAATCACCACCACGAACTTGAGGAATTGGAACAGGAAAGCAACAACCAGAAAGAGCAGATCTTGCGCCTTTCCGAAGAACTCTCCTCCACCAACCGCGAGTTCTTGAGATACGACCAACAGATCCACGAATTGAAGCTGCGTAACAAAAAACTCTCGCAAAACGAAGAAATGCTTTTGGTGCAGTTACAGCACTACGAGCGTGAACTCTTATCGACAACGAAGGCATTGAAGAGTCAGCAAGATTTGGCCGCGAAAACTGAACTGGACCTCTTGTTAGTTCAGCAGTCTTTGAGCGATGAACGCAGCCACCTGGCTTCTCTTGAGCATGGAAAGTCTTTGGCTTTGGAAAGAGTACTGGAGGTTGAAACCGAGATGGCTCAAGCTAAGCAAGAATATGAAAACCTCATGTCGAAGCAGGATGGTCTTGAGAAAGAGATCAGCCAGCTTAAATACGACCTTGAAGCCAGGGACGAGAAGATAGCCATGCTTTCCCAAACCGTCACTGACAAAGATGAGAAATTGGTTGAAGTGACTGCTACCACAGACGGTCTTCGCGACGAAGCCGAATTGTACAAGAAGGAAAATGAGGAACTCAAAAGTCATCTTGCACAATTGACGAAAGAGAACGCTGAAATCCAGCAAATAAACTCCGAGCAGCAGGAGCACCTTGAGCGGGTGGAGAAGATCGCCCATAGCCAAATGGAAAAGTTGGAGCTGTTACTCGGTGCCAAGGAGCAGGAAATCAAAGATGCGAGAGAAGAATTCACCAGCACCAAGGAGCAACTTGAGACAGAGTACAAGCTGCAGCTTCAAGAAATGGACTCTGCTCTTGTGCGCGCAAACGAATCGCTTGCTACTGTTTCCAAGAATCTTGCTAGTTCTGAAGAGCACAAATCGCAGTTGGAAGCACAAATCAATGAGGTTGAGCGGGTGAAGTCCGAGTTGAAAGCGCAAATCAATCAGCTCGTTGCTACCAACAAGGAAAAAGACGAGATTATCGGCGGCGACACCAAGAAGATGAACGAGTTGACGCAAAAAATCAAGCAATTGAAGGAGAATATTGCCCAACTTGAAAAGGATAACGACGAAGCCCACCAGCAGGAGCTCCAGCAGTTACGGGAACACATGGAGCAGCAGCTCGAGTTGAACCGCCAAAGAACCGCCAAGAAGATCGACGAGGTGGCGGAGCTGCTCTACACCCAATACTCGAAGAAACACGAGACCAAAGTTGGTATGATGCGCACCAGTTTCAACAAGAAAATGGATCAGTTGCAGGCGGAAAATAACCAGCAGAAACTCGACATCGAAAGTCTTCGCAAACAGCTCGACGCCGCAGTGGCCGAGAAGGACCTGTTGCTCGAGTTGCTTGACGACAGCGGCCGGCGCCGGCTCTCGCCCAAGATCACCCGGCGGTAGCTTAAGTTGCAATTTGCAGCAATCCGGGCGGCGGTCACGTGCGCTTACATAATCCGGCTCTCACGAAAGTTATGCTCACCGAGTGGAGTTGTTGTCAGCATGTCCAACGCCGAAGCGACGAAGTTGTACGAGACCATCATCGAGGAGGTCATCAGCGATTCGCGGCAGGACTTCGAGGACAGTGGCATCGACGAGTCCACTCTCCAGGAGTTGCGGCGTGTTTGGTGCGAGAAACTCAGCCAATCCGGGGTGGCCAAGTTTACGTGGGACGACGAGATTCACCATGAAAACTTGGGGCATGGCCATCTTTCGGTCCAGGAGTCGATGGGGGTGTTGGCGCCCGATGGGCTGCTTGCGTTGGACAGCTCGGGCGGGCTCGAATTACCAACTTTGTCATATCCCACTGCCACTGGAGACCGAGGGCATAATAATGGCATGCAGCTTCAACTTCCGACGGTTCTGGGCAACGATGAATACGACGACAGTACGGGATTGATGCTTCCGCGGGTGAACCAGACGGACGGGCAGTTTGAAATCACGTTTGAAACCAGCGATGCGAAGCAGTTGATGAAAAAGTTTCAGGTGGGGCAGGCCGATGGCGAGTACGACGACGACGACGACTCGGCGCACGACTCGCAGGACATCAACAGTGACTTGGACGACGGCTCGGACAGCGACAAGTCGGAAGGAGAAGAGGGGTACCAGGAAGGGCAGATTATGCTCTGTTTGTACGACAAGGTGCAGCGGGTGAAGAACAAGTGGAAGCTGACGCTCAAGGAGGGCATTGCCAACATTGGCGGACGGGACTATGTGTTCCAGAAGGCGAGTGGCGAAAACGAGTGGTAAGCGAAAATGTATTATGTATTGTAGCTAGAAATTAGGGATGTGGATATCGAGCACCTCACGGGCGTGGTCGGGGACGGGGTCACCGCCGGCAAAGATGCAGTCGTAGTCCACGAGCAAGGTGGTGAGCACGTCGACGGAGATGTTGAGGGTGGGCACGAACACGATGCACACGTTGCGAAGCGACATTTTGTTTCTGGACAGGTTTTCAATCACATACTTCAAAAAGCCGAATATCACATAGCACAAATCGTAATGCACCTTGGAGATGTTTCCTGCACTCGAAAGGTAGTCGCGGAATATGTACGCCAACGACAGCTTGGACCCTGTGTCTCCTCTGCTGATGACAATGTGCTGGAGATCCGAGTACGATTGAGCCCCGAGAATGGGATGCGGGAGTTCTCGCAAATAGGTTTTGAAGAGTCCGGCAACGGTGTGGATATCCGGCAGCGGATTGGCGAAAAGATCGAGGTCGAATTTGGTGTTGAATTGTTCCTTGAGCCCCCGGATTTGCGACGCCGAGCCGGAAAGCCGAAATATGCCTTCTTCGTATACTGCTCCTGTCTTGAGAAGGTAGTCGAGGCACCGGAAACACACACTGGGGATGTTGCGGCCCTGGAACTCGTGGTGCGACAAGTTGTAGGCTTCCATTACGTCGCGGCCAAAAATGGCTTTTGTGGGAGAATCGTCGAGCTTCATGTTTCCAATGTACAGGGGAAGGTCTGTGTGGGGGTGCAGGGATTGGAGAGACTGGGGGTTGGACTGGAGGTTGGACTGGAAGTAGGAAGAAGAAAATGGCTGCGAATTTTGCTGCGAGTTCTGCGAGTTCTGCAAGTTCTGCTGCGAGTGATGCGAGTGCTGCGAGTTCTGCTGCAAGTTCAACGGCTGCAAATTCTGGCTTGAACCTTGGTTATTCTGGTTATTCTGGTTATTCTGGTTATTCTGGTTATTCTGATTGTGGTCGCTGTCGTCCGTGTTCTTGCGGAACGGAAAGAGACTCCGTTTGCGGCTCTTTTTCGTTTCCTTTTCCCTTTCTTTTTCCTCCTCGTTTTCCTTTTCCACTCGTTCGCTGCTTCCCATCCGCTCAGGTCCACGCACCAAACTGTCGGTAGACTCTGCCGGTGTGGCCTTATCGGACCACCCCGTGTACTGGATCAATGCTGCAATCCAGGAATCTCTCTCGGAGTCAGACTCGGCACAGAAAAAGTGCTTGGAAGTCGAACTCATCTTGGATTTTTCTTGCTCCAAAATTAAGAAAGCATGGCGGTACCCCTTGTCCTCAGCAACACTGTCGCTCGACTGGCGCCCGATTTGAGTATGCCAGAGCGGCAATTGCTCGAGAAACGTTCCCCCTGGTGCTTCGTAGATTTCCAAGTATGGCCCGTCAACCTGACACCATCTCACTTTCCACGTCGATCCGAGTCCCTTGTAGCGTCGAATGAGAAACCCTTCTTTAGAAGCTCCGCTCTTAAAGTCGTCAAGCGGATTGACCAAGTCTGCCGAGAGATACTTGCAGATTCGGAAAAGAAGCATTCGCGGAATATGAGGAATCAAGAATAAAGTGTTGAAAAAATCCTGCAATTGGAGTCGACGGGTGTCTACTTTTGGAGGAGACGACGAGAAAAAGAGGGCCTTTTCTGGAAGCGGAGGAAGCCCGAAATACTCCACTATGGGTCTTATTTCGTTATCAAACGCAACTAGCTGCAGGTACGATTTCCGGATTCTCCACATCTCCTTGCCAGATGCCTTATCGCAAATGCTGATACTCACATTGGGATCGTCCAGTTTTCTTTGCAGGGAAACTTCCTGCTGATGAACATTGATGGTGCTAGCCACCACAATATCAATTGTGTTGAAACTTTCTGGTTTCACCAATAATATGCTTTCTTCATCTTCTTGCACCGGAGAAGGCATCACCTGGAAGCTAGAACCGGGAGTGGTTGGTTGGCGAGAGAGTTTTGCAGTCAACGATTCGTGCAGCAATAGTCCCAGTGGTGTCCGTAATGGTTCATGCATGGGCGGGGATTGAGGATTTGAAACTATACTTCGATCGTCAATCGATATGTTGGAGGGAAACTTGTTGATTTGCATGGCATCAGGAGTAGCTGGGGGAACGGGACCAGTGGAAGAATGTTGCGATACCAAGGTGCGGCTTACCGAAGATGTGTCAAGATCTGATTCATGTAACAGAAGAATCAGGTTTTGCGTGTGCAGTTGCAGCAGTGACAGCTGCGCTTGTGACTGCAGCTGTGTGTGCGTCTGCGTTTGCAGTTGCGTTTGCGTTTGCAGTTGCGTCTGCATCTGCGGCGCCAGCGCCGATGGTGTACGACTTCCATTATTCTTGAGCGTTGCAGGGAGCTTGAGTCGGGGTTTATAGTTTGAGCCAAAACTGCTGCTACTGGCGTTTTTATGCTGCGTCAATGGATTATCGGCACTTGCAGCAAGACGACGACTTTCGGATTGACGTGCAGGCAGGTTCGATTCCGAATAAAGAGAAGACCGATCGTCAACGGCATCGGTGACCCCAAGAGTGGGTGAAGCCTGTTTGGTATCTAATTGGGAAGTCTCATCGACGGAATCGTCTTCGCGTCGCCGTCGAGCAGATCTAAGCGGCACGTCATCAACGGGTTCTGCCAATGCAGGTGTAACCAATGCAGGTGAAGCCAATGCAGCAGGTGAATCTAATCCAGCTGATACAGAAGTCTCTGAAGTTGGTGTTTTCGCCGTGGAAATTTCTGCAGTTGATACATGTGCTTGTGCTTGTGCTTGTGCTTGTGCTTGTGCTTGTTCCTGTGCTTGTGCTTGTGGGTATGCGTCTGAAGTTGCAGTTATATTTGCAGTTAAATTTGCATCATTTGCACTTGCCATGGATGTATTTGCATCTGCAGTCACGTCTGCACTCGATGTATTTGCAGAATCTATAGCCCTCTCCCTCTTGCCTCGAGGAAGACTCGTGCCATTAAGACGGTCGCGGATCCCCAGAATTATCTGTTCCTGTTTAGACACCGTTGCCTGCAATTCACGGTTCTCAAAGAGAAGCATCTCGATATATTGTGCGTCCAGGATTGACGACCTGTCAAACTGCGGGTGCGACGGTGCATAATCACCTGCACCATTGGCGTCCAGCGTTCGGTGGTGCATCAAATTGTCGACAGCCCGAAATAGCCATTTTGAGAAATCCCACAGCGCACACCCGCTACACCAGCACCAGCACACAGCACACAGTACCACGCCGCACGCCGCACGCCCCACCTACACCTACGGCTGAACATTATGACGGTATATACATTTACTATGACTTGTTTCGGCGATAATACAGCCGCCGGCTTCTCCTGGCGTCGTCGTCCTCAATTTTGATCTCGGTACGCAGATCCATAATCTCACGCACCATTTTATGTATAGGTACGTCAGGATCTCCCTTCTGCGGCTGATGCAGGTATATGTGGTTCGAGGCCAAGATGGCATTGGGCATCATTGACCGCCCTATTTTGATGGTTTCGTTGGCCCAAACCGTGATGTCGGCCAGAGGCCGTTTATATGGTGTCCAATTTTTTTTGCAGCCTTTTGTGAGCTCGCGCATAACTTGGTCGCTGCCCCATGTGGAGTTCCACAAATCATCGTCGTCGTTATCGATGAGTCCGATTAGATGAGAAAATACTCCTGTGGAGAGGGCTCCGTCGGAGTATCCACCCTCCAAAAATGAAATGACTTTTCCACCGGTGTGAATTTTTGCCAATTTCACAACGTCGCGAGTGAAGGTTGCATAGAACGAAGTTGGCACATTGACGCTGTGCCTTTGCATCTGCGGGTTCTCGTACTCCAGCGCATCAAACCCTGCAGAAATAACAATAAGAGGCTTAAACGGCGGAGGGGGAACAGGTTTTCTCATTGGCTGGGCATGGGGTTTTTCCACATACTTCAAGTACTTGGCCAAAGCCACGGCGTATTCTTCCCTTTCTCGCTCGTATTGCTTCTTCGCCGCGTTCAAAAACTGGTTGGCCCGATTGAGAATGGCAACGTATTTGGTCTGATAATGCTTGTAGAATTCGTCTTCCGACGCCCACAGCTGAAGATGCACGTTCCAGATATTTACGTCATGGTCCATGACGCATGTAGATGCATTTCGGATGGTATCCTTGGTTGCATAGCCGAGCTCTGCAGGATACGACTTGATGTCGTGGAGAGAAAAATATCCAACCTTAGGGTAGGAAGCAAGCCCTTTCCCATACTCGTCGCGAGGCCCGGTCTCGTCGTCTTGAAGTCCATGGTCTCCTTCAAATCCTCCTCTTTCCCAGCAGATATCCTGCAGACCGTCGCCGTGGTGAAGATCAATGTCTAATATGGCGCAATGCGTTACGCCATGCTTTTCATATGCATATTCAATACCGATTTGGGCATTGTTCAAGAGACAAAAGCCACTGGGAAGCGACGCATGACAATGGTGGCCCGGCGGACGAAGCAATACGAACGCCAAGTTGTGGGTTTGCAGCCCGAAAACCGAATCAAATGCAGTTTCAATTGCTCCTATACTTCCTTCCACCGCTGTAATTGTGCGAGGAACCAAATAAATGTCTCCGGTATTCCAATCTTCCGGAACCTCGAGCTTCCCGGCAGCAAGTTTCGCCTGCGAATCTATGCATAGTTCATGCAACATGTGAGGCCAGTGCTTGCCATGAACCCGCCGCACATACGGCGCGAAGATCGACCCTCGTTTTGTAGAGTTTATCACTTTGTAGTAAAACGGGAACATGGTGAGTGCGGCTCCCACACCTATACATGACGCAAGAAGACGCTGGGGACGTTCGAAAATGGTTGCAAGATACGATTTGGTTTCCCATTTACGGCCAATTACATGCTCGGCCAGAAGTGGGGAAAGAACCACCAACGTTTTTTCCTTTTCTGCCACCCGCGGCGACTCGGCCTCTATGTGCGGGTTCGAGCGGAGAAACTCGTCAAAGACTTTGCGGAACCTTGTTAGCGAATTGTCCACCAATGGTGACGGTGCCAATTCTGGTGGTGGTTGTTGGATTTTTTGATCTGGCATTGCATCATGCAATAATGATGATTGCAATGGTGGTTGTGGTTGTGTATAAACTCCGGTTCGTACATCATGTACATCATGTCCTCTCTCCCTCTTAACCTCTGCAGCTGCAGGCTTGAGCTTATATCGCAACTTGGGAATCTGTTCCGAGTTGATTTCTTCCTCCTCCAACTCGTCAATGTCAACAATGCTCTTGTCACGCGTGTACCCTGACGTAAGAACCGTCTGCATCGACACATCCTCCTCGTCGTGTGCTGACGGCCGGATGGTCAAAGTGGTCTCGAACTGCGAGATCAAAGACTCCTCCGCGTCATCGGGACTGTCGGGCATAATGCTTTGTTCTGTTGCCGATTTACGATTTGTGGACCCCAAATGCGCGTGGGTGCATGGGTGTATATGCACAGAACTACCCTCACTCACACAGACACCCTACAGACGCTTGCATTATCTGGGCGTCCGTCTGCTTGACCTACTGCTGGGCGCAAAATTTCCAATAATTGGCCCGAATTGGATCATATGTTTCTGCAAGGCGCATGTACAAGTTACGCGACCGTTCAGGGTCGGGCACTTTCCAAATGCGAGCAAGAACTTCCATCGCAAAAGTACTGCGAACGAGCTCTTCCTCAGGGTAGAATTGGTTGCAAAAAGACTCCAAATCACTCAAATCACGCTCGAGCCGGGCATATATTCCCAAGAGATAATTCCATGCAGCAGGATTCTGCGGTAACTCTTTGATTTTACGACACACATACTCGATTTCGGAATTTGCAACCATATCATTTGCATCACCTGCAAACTTTAAAAAAAACCGATGAGTCCATGCGGAATTATTGAGCACGTCAGCACTTAGACACAGATCAACAAAGTCAAGTTCTCGTACATCATTATGCATGTCAAAACGTTCTACCAACCACTTTCTATAAGACCAAACATGATGGTTCTTCGAGTCTTCTTGTAACATTGCTGCCAAGATTGGGAGCTCATGATGAGGATCAAACGTCTCTTTCTTGCAGATTTCCTCAATTATAAGCTGACGATAGTTCCAAATCTGGTAATTTTTCTCGTTTTCAAGAGCTATTTGTTCACACCACTCAAGTTCCTCCCAAAGATCGTAATCAATGGCACATACAATGTCAAATCGATAACTCCACAATGTATAGTGTGAAGCAAGCAAGTCAATGGCCTTCAGAGTCCATTCTAAAGCTCGCGGAGAGTACTCTTTATCGCGCAAAAGTGCCAATACTGTTCCAATAGTGTGCTTGTATTCATCGCTGTACAAGATTCTGCACAATTGTGGATCAGATTCATCAAGCTTTACAGGTTCGATAGGTTGCAACTGGGCCATTTTTTTCTGTTTGTGTGGTTATGTGCTATGCTAATGCACTCTTTATATATGCTCTGCAGTCAAACTAATTCGAGTTCGCACACCTTCCTTATTTTAATGCGGCAATGGGAAGGTCGTGCGAACCGTATGCCTCCCGATACCTACGCCGCTTGTGTCGCCGCCTGCATTGCAGCTGTCCTTGTATACTTGCCTGTACTCCCCGCAGTCAAACTTGCAGCGGTATTCGTTGCTGCCAACGTGTTCTCTCGTACCGCCATGTTTCAGAATTGGGTGCGTAGAGCTTACCAGGCCATCGACACCACCGTGGCCGCCGCGAGAAACGAACGACTCGTTCGAAACATTGTACCTGGAACCATTTCCGAGGCTAATGATATCAATTCCCGGTTTATGCAACTTCGAGATTCGGGACGCTTGGAGGTATTGGCTGCAGTTCGCCTGCTTGAAGCATATGCAGCCAATTGTAAACGCACAAGTGCTCGGCGTCACCGACTTTTCAAAATGATGTCATGGCGGCAACAAAAGTTATGCACAGAAGTTGGGTATCTTGATAAACTAGCCGAAATGGATCGTAGAGTCGGTGATAATCAAAAGTTTTTATCGGCTGTTGCAAAACATGCAATTGATCATTATGGCATCAAGTACCGTGATTTTGATCTCTTACGAAATCATGAAGAAGAGGCGAAAAATTCGTCTTCCAATTATCGTGTTATAGAAGCACTTACGCATTTTTCTCGGGATTGGGATGCGGATGCCCAAGAAATCCAGCCGCTTTTAAATTATATAAAACTGCATTTGTCGAAAATTATTCCAGCAAATGAACTTCACGACACTTGCATAATCGTGCCTGGATCTGGTCTTGGACGCATTGCGCATGAACTTGCATCATCAGGCCAATATGCTGCGGTTCATGCAGTTGAATTCAGTGGTCTTATGCATATTTGCAACCAATTCATCTACTCGCAGGATGGTGCATACATCACCTACCCTTATGTGCATAACTGTTCCAACTTTACTTCCATGGCCAACCAGTTTCGAACTTCAAAGATTTCAACGTATGCAAAGCCAGAAAACCTCCACTTGCATCAGGAGGACTTTCGCTACTTTAAACCAGACTCCCATAAAAACGTGGTTGTTGTAACGGCATTTTTCATGGACACGGCAGAAAACTTGATTGACTATATGGATACTATCAATGAATTGACACACGGCAAAAACGGCGTCAAAAATGGCTACTGGATCAATGTGGGTCCTCTCAAGTACGGCACGGCTGCTCGGGTGGAACTCAATGCCGAAGAATTTGCCCATTTACGGAAGAAGATGGGTTGGCAAGATATTGATAATAGTATAAGTCTGGACAAGAACCAGTTGGTTGGGTATACCACCGACAAAGAGAGCTTGTGGCAGGGGTACTACGGGCTCGCCATGTGGGCCAGTAAACGAAGGAACTGAGAGAAGAGTTGGTGAAGCGCTGCGGTGAAAATCTCGCTGCGGTGAAAATGAAATGGTTGCAAATTGAAAATTGATATATAGATGCACCTATGACTGAAAATAGATCTTTAGCCTCTGCAACCTACGGTGCAGATATGTGCTATACGTACATACATGTGGAATTATGCCCGACTTGAAAATAGTAGCTCCAAGTTGCGATTACCAAGCTTGCTGAATATCGTCTTGAAATGCTTCAATATTGTTCGATTCATTATTCTGGCCAATTCTCCCTCCTCTTCTTCCTTCCTCCTTCTTTGCTTCTCCTTCTTCAACTCTCCTCACGATAGATATCAATCTTCTTATCCTCTCCTCCACTCACAATGCCAATGGGGTCCCACGATACCCCGAAAACCTTTCCTCCCTTGCCAAGCGTGTACATGGCCTTGTCTGCTCTCACGTCCCACACCTTGACGGTTCCGTCGTGAGAAGCCGATGCAAACATATGGTCCTTGTCTGGGCATGCCGCCATGGAAACCACAAAGTTTGTATGGCCAACGAGCTTTCTCGACACCTGTTCTGTGCTGGAGTTGACCCGGGGGTCGTGGAGGTTGATATGGCGAGCAGAAGACCCAGTTGCAACCAAATGCAAATTGGCAAGTTGGAGGATGGAAAGAAGCGAGAACCCAGTGGACCTGGTGTCGACGCACCGGGACGTTACCAAGTCCCATGTCTTGATGGTGTGGTCCTGGGATGCAGAGTAAGCCACCAGCTTGTCATTGGCATCGAAAGTCACCCCGGTGACTGGCTGGCCGTGGCCGTCCATCATGGCCAAAGGTGCGCGGCGCTTGATGGTGGAGTCTTGGAGTGCCAATTTCTTTCTCTTTTTCGACATTGTCGAGCCAGTGGGCTCGGAAATTGTCACCGCAGACATGTCGCTGGCATTGGTGGACCACACTCCAACAACACTGTCGTTTCCAGCACTAAGAATCCTGTTCGAATTATAGTCCACTGCCAAGTCCACCACGGGAGCCCGGTGTCCCTCCAAAATCGCTGTGGTTTTGCCGTCCTCGGCGCCCTCCTCCACGCCAGCCAACTTGGTCTTCCACAACCGCAACTTGTGGTCGTTCCCAGCGGAAACAATTCGGGTAGGCGAGATCCATCTCACACTTTTCACCGGCCCCAGATGGCCAATGTACTGGCTTTCCACCTCGCCAGCCATATTGTATGTTCTCACCACTCCGTCGTACGACCCAGACAAGATTTTCAGCTCCTGGAGCTTCATATTGGACGCTAACACCGCTGCGTGCGCTGGGTTGATGGTGTCTATCGAGGAGATCCAGTCCTCGTTTGTGAACGACGCCAAGAAACTGGGCGGCAAAACTGCTCGCGTGTACTGGAGATCAATGACAGTCTCGGTGGACAACCCTTGTTTCGTAAGGTAGTCCTGAAGCGAAGTTCGAAGCAACACTCCATCCACAAGAAAGTCGAACGGAATCGCTTTGTTGGGTTCGCCATCGTTGAGCAAGTGGTTGACAATCTCCGAAAGCCCGTACCTCTTGAGCAGCACAGGAACGAATATGGGGTTCTCCGACACCTTCAAAGCATCTTCTTCGTTGGTAAAAAACCGAACCTTGACTTGGTCTGTCATGGTTAAGTGAAAAATTTCGCACGTGCAGAACGCGATGAGCATCGCGGCATCGCGCGGGGCTACAAAAGAGAACTGCTACAGTCGCCGGGTCGCCAGAAAGACATGTATTGGCCCAATTAGCACTCCGGACACTGCCCAGTGGCCTCCAGAGCCAATTGCTGGGACGGGGGAAGTTTGCTTATATGCAGTACATTCATCACCACTACCAGAGTCCTAAAGTGACTTTCACGCGGCTGCGGTGGATGGGCCACTTGAACGCCGAGCCAATGCCGCGCTGGAGCGCGCCGGCGCGGTGGGTGTGGCGGAGCCGGCGGGTGAACCACGCCTGTTTGATAACGGTGGAGTGTGTGGTGTTTGGGTGCGGAAGAAAGGCGCCGGGGTCGGGGACCGAGCCACGCAAGATAAGGTCTAGGAGGGCTCTTTGGAAGCGTTTCCAGCGACGCAGCGGGGTGAGTCGGGGCTGGGGAAGGGAGCGCATAGGCGGAGAAAGAAGCACAAAAAGGTAGCAAAAATGAACACAAAAAGAAAGCACACGGTGAGGAAACTGATAGAAGGTCACAAGGGATAGCAGGTTGTGTCTGTAGCTGGGGTGCTATCTTCTGCAATCTTGTTCAATCTTTGCGATGTTGCAATCTGTCAAGCGTTGCGTTTGTGGCTCGACAGCCGGTTTGCAGCCGCGGAGCTACGCGGGCCCGCGTGCAGGACATCGAAAAATCTCATCGCAGCGCACGGCCAGTTTTTGACCATCCGTTCTACCCAGTCCCCAGCATGACTGCCGCCGAAGAAGTGCCCATTGAAGTCTCCAAGCTGTTCGACACCATCTTGGTGTTGGACTTTGGCTCGCAGTACTCCCATCTCATCACCAGAAGACTCAGAGAGTTCAATGTCTACGCAGAGATGCTTCCTTGCACCCAAAAAATCGCCGATTTGACCTGGAAACCCAAGGGTGTGATCCTCTCGGGCGGTCCCTACTCCGTGTACGAGGACGGCTCGCCCCACGTGGACCACGACGTGTTCAAGTTGAACGTTCCTATTCTTGGAATCTGCTACGGAATGCAGGAGATTGCCTGGATCAACGGAAAGGGAGTTGCCAGAGGAGACAAACGTGAGTACGGGCCTGCCACGCTTAACGTCAAGGACTCCCTGTGTGCGTTGTTTGCGGGCGTGGACCACTCGCAGGTGTGGATGTCCCACGGCGACAAACTCCATGCTCTTCCCACCGGGTTCAGCATCGTGGCTACCTCGGACAATTCTCCGTACGCCGCCGTCGCCAACGAGAAAGAGTCCATCTACGGCATCCAGTTCCACCCGGAGGTCACCCACACCACCCAGGGCCGCACCATCTTGAAGAACTTTGCCGTGGACATCTGTAAGGCTGCCACCAACTGGACCATGGAGAACTTTATCGACACGGAAATTGCCCGGATCCAGAAGTTGGTGGGCCCCACCGCCGAGGTGATCGGTGCTGTTTCCGGCGGAGTGGACTCCACCGTGGGCGCCAAGATCATGAAGGAGGCCATTGGCGACCGGTTCCATGCCATCTACGTCGACAACGGAGTCATGAGAAAAAACGAAACCGAGGAGGTGTACAAGACGTTGACCGAGGGCCTCGGCATCAACTTGACGGTGGTGGACGCCAGCGACTTGTTTTTGGGCAGATTGAAAGGCATCACCGACCCGGAAAAGAAGCGGAAGGTGATCGGCAACACCTTCATCCATGTGTTTGAAGAGGAAGCCGCCAAGATCAAGCCGGCCCACGGCCAGGAAATCGAGTACTTGTTGCAGGGTACCTTGTACCCCGATGTCATCGAGTCCATTTCCTTCAAGGGCCCCTCGCAGACTATCAAGACCCACCACAACGTCGGTGGTTTGTTGGACGTCATGAAGCTCAAGCTCATCGAGCCTTTGCGTGAGTTGTTCAAGGACGAAGTCCGCCACTTGGGTGAGCTCTTGGGTGTTCCCCATGATCTTGTGTGGAGACATCCGTTCCCCGGACCCGGTTTGGCCATCAGAGTGTTGGGTGAGGTGACTCCGGCTCAGGTCAAAATTGCTCGTGAAGCCGACGCCATTTTCATTGCCGAAATCAAGGCGGCTGGCTTGTACAAGCAGATCTCGCAGGCGTTCGCCGCATTGTTGCCTGTCAAGTCCGTCGGTGTCATGGGCGACCAGAGAACCTACGAGCAGGTGATTGCCTTGAGAGCCATCGAAACCGTCGACTTCATGACCGCAGACTGGTTTGTGTTCGAAGCCGCCTTCTTGAAGCGCGTGGCGTCCCGGATCGTCAACGAGGTCGACGGCGTGGCCAGAGTCACCTACGATATCACCTCCAAGCCTCCAGCTACCGTAGAGTGGGAATAGGTTAATTGCACCGTAGATGTATTTAATTGTTTTAATATCAAGAGCATTCTTTCATTTGCTGTCGTATCACACTGGCTATCAACGTGCCTCCGTCGTGAGACACACTAACAAGAAATTGTTCATTTTTGTCAAAATCGTCACTTCCCACAATCGGCTGTCCCCGACTCCCATACACCCTGTACCAGCGATTGAACTGAAACATCTTTTGATCCGCGTCATCTATGCTCTTGTAGATGGCCTCCTTGATGGCCCATGTGCCTGCCAAATACACCACGCTTTTATCGAACCGACCGGCTGCTCTGAGGGCTTCGAAATGAGGAATCTCATGCACTTCATGCATGATGCGTCGTGTCAATCGTTTGACGTATGCACTCGACGGGTTTTTACCTATGAGTCGCAGAAACCGCTCTATTCGTACTATATCCACCCCATGGCCCAAAACTGTCATCCACGTCTAACCGTCGGGCCGCTACCGTTCAGCCGTGTTGCGTGTGGTGTCTGGGTTCCAAACGACAGAAAATCGTAATCTTGGCGTTGTACCGACATCTATGGCTTCCTCTGTATCTGGGCCGGTGCCCTTGCCAGCCTCTCGCTATGACTTGAGCACGTATTTTGGCCGTGTGCGCCATTGTGCCGAGATTTCAGATCCCACCATGTTGTTGAATACCACCAAAGACATCGAAACAGCAAAAATGAAAGTTTGGGACTACAAAAACGGTGTTCTACCCAAAATGACCGAGGATTTATGGAAGGCCAAGAAGGTTTTGGACTCTTCTGTGCATCCTGACACGGGGGAGACGGTGGTTTTGCCCTTTAGAATGAGCTCTTGTGTTCTTTCCAACTTGGTTGTGACGGCCGGTATGCTCACACCAGGCTTGGGAACCGCAGGAACACTTTTTTGGCAAATTGCAAACCAGTCGCTCAATGTGGCTATAAACACAGCCAATTCAAACAAAAGCCACCCGCTCACTACAAAGCAAATAGCCACCAATTATACTTGGGCCGTGGGTGCTTCATGTTCTGTTGCGCTCGGACTCAATGCGCTCGTTCCCAAATTGAAAAATATATCTCCTCTGACCAGAACAATTATGACTAGATTGGTCCCATTTGCAGCCGTGGCATCGGCCGGTATCCTCAACGTCTTTTTGATGAGAAGCGAGGAGATCAAAAAAGGGATTTCTGTGTTTGACGCTAATGGAAAGGATAGAGGTAATTCCAAGATTGCAGCTTGGTATGCTGTCGGCGAGACTGCTGCTAGTAGAGTTATTAACTCCACACCTATCATGGTGGTTCCCCCATTGATCCTTGTTAGATTGCAAAAGCTGAGATTTCTCAAGGGAAAGCCAAAATCTTTTGAAGTTTTGACCAACATTGGTTTGATCTTTGTAACGTCTCTCGCCGTGCTTCCTTTTGCGTTGGCGGTTTTCCCACAAAGACAAGCATTGGCGGTGTCGAGTTTGGAGCCCAGCTTCCAGGGCTTGAAGGATAAGAACGGCAACGAAGTGACGCAGTTGGAGTTCAACAGAGGTATATAATACAAGATTTGAAGCACATATCTGGCGTTGAATAGATGTATATAGTACATTCTCATCTACTTGCTTCTGCTACGCACGGCATTGTAGATTCCAAGCCGCTTTCGCCTTTCTACCAGTACTTCCATCCGTCGATCTCCAATGCGTTTTTGATCTCCTCTCTGCTCGAAAAGTTGACAAACCTTTCAGCTGAAAAGACCTTAGGGTCGCTGTCGCTGTCGCAGAAAAGCGCCCCCACTCCCTTTCCGCCTAGAGTGGTCTCGAACGTCTCAAAGCCTGCCTGAGCAAACTCCCTCTCAACTTTTTCGAGCACTTCGTGAGAAACATCGTCGTTTAACAAGGTAATTGCACAGCCCCCACCACCTGCTCCTGTGAGTTTGGTGGCTCCTATGCGGTTTGAGTCGCCGATAATTTTGATCTTTTCCAAAGCTGGATGCGACACTCCAAGCGCAACAAGAAGACCATGGTTGATATTCACGAGCTGGCGAAGCTTTTCCCTGTCTTCCGCTGCGAAAGACGGGTGGGACATAATGTGGTAGGCGTCCGTGGCCAAATGGCTGACAGCGTCGAGAATCGACCCGGCAGTTTTAGGGTGTCTTGTGTTAACCTTGGCCACACCGCCCACAAGCTCGGCGGTGCTTCTTGGTACCTTGGTGTTGGTGAGTAGCAAGTTTAGAGGAGGAAAGTTGCGCATGGCGGTTCGAACCGATGGCATGTCCGGCGCCAGGGTCCTTTGGTACATCACAGCTCCGCCGTGGGTAGCTACGGCATTGTCGATTCCGCTGGGGTTTCCGTGGAAGCACTTCTCGCCCATGAGCGACCAGCCGTCTATGAACTCGGCCTCTGGGTTCTCGGACGCAACTCGCTGGTTTTTCGAGTACTGCGGAGATCGTATATGGCCGCCCAAAAACGCCAATGACGAAGCCAAGCATACAGCGACGCTCGCTGACGATCCGAGTCCTGCTCCAATTGGCAACGTAGAGCGAATACAGAAGCTTCTGCTCGCCACCAGTGGAGCACACAAGTGCATATACAAATAAAGGAAGCAGAGGCATGTCGTATAGTGGGGTGTGGACTCAATGTCGCCCAAAAAATCTCCGATCAAGTTAATGATTGCAGGGTTCAATTCTGCTGTGGGGAACGGCTTGCCGTCCTTGTGCTCGACGAGGGCCCGGACTTTTTCCCATGGTAATTCGCTGATTTTCCACGAGTGTGAAAGCTGGATATCTGGAAATTCAAGACGGAGTGAATCGTCGTCTGTTTCCGAGGCGAGCAAGTAAGCTCGTAAACTAAGGGCGGCGGCCAATGCTGGTTTTCCATACACGGCCGCGTGCTCTCCAAAGAGAATGACTTTGCCAGGGGCACTGATGTAGAATGGGGCCATGGTAAGAAGCGGTGAAAATTGTCGCGAAGTATTCGCAGCCAACACGGTGCAGGAGAAGATAGTGCAAAACGGCAGTTTACTTACATATATAAGCAGAGAATAGTATCTACTTTCAATTGGGGAGAAACATACCTAATCTTTTTACGATTGAATTAAGAATTACTGGTTCCTAGAATTCACTCACCTTTCTCACTTAATCCGACTTTTATTCACCTCTTCTCTACTCTGACTTTTATCTTCTCTACTATGCCATCATATCCTTGAGGTCGCGGATCTCCTCGATTAACTCGCCCACAAAAGCACTCATCGCCCTTCCGTCGTCATCCTGTTCCCATGCTCTCAGCTCTTCTTGCGAGCTTGGTGCGACCCTCGACGAAAGAAATTTGGGATGCTTGAGCAAGTTATTCAAGCACTCAGCAAACTCCTCGCGGTTCTCCTCGGTGTCCAACCCAGGAAGCGCCGACGCAGCTGTTTCCAGGAACGCACTGAGGATCTTGTAGAGCAATAGGATTTGACTCGTTTCGGACACCAAGGCGGTGGTAATTTGAATGCTGGAAGCATCCCGCGACCAGCTTTCGATACATGTTCCAATCTGCTTCCTGAAGAACTTGAGGTCGTAGCATACTGCTGGCAATACCAGAGGTCCCAACTTTTGCAAGGTGACAAGAAGTATTGGAAGAATTCCATTTGTCCAGATGCGGTGGTAATGAGGAGCAGTCACGATAGATATTCCCCCTTCGATGATCGGCGTGGATATCAAACTTTCTATCAACACCAACAAGAGTCCGTTGTCGACAAAGTTGCGTGCAAGCACGTCCATGGTCATTAAATCTTGAATAAACATCAAACTGACCTGGGCAAATATGTGTTCTCCGTCAACAGTGATGCTGTGAGCAAATGAGTACAAATTAAGCAACGACCGAATCGTGCCATTGGACTCAACGGCAGACGAAAACTCGTACTTCAAGCTTTCGGATGCTTTCATCTTCATGAAGACTTTTGTAATCGACAAGATCAACTGCAAGTTGTCCAATTGAGAGTCCATGGCTTCGGTTTGGTGAGCAGTCTTCGCTTTCCGGCGGTATACGTCGTTCTGAACCAGAATCAAAATCAAGTTTGTTCCGCGAGCAACAACGAGCTCAAAGGTGCTTTTGAACAAATTATAGTGTTCGGTGATCAAGTTGGTGTTATCTTGAATGGTGGTCAAGCAGCAAAAAAGCATTCTCAATAACGGAGCGTGCAATCTCAGTTTCTGGTTCTGTGTCAACCACTGCGTTAGGTTGGTTGTTCCTGTGCTGAAAAGAGTCATGATGGTCTGGATTACTTCAAAGATGTACCGATGGTCGGTGTCCTTGATTGCTCCATTATTGAACTGATTGTAAAGAATGAAGAAAGCAAGCTGAATCCGTTCATAGTAAACATCTTCAAAGCTACTTGCTGGCACATCTTCGGCGGCATTTGCTTTGAGCAACTGCAAAACCAACCCAAATACTTTGGAATCTATTGGGCTGGACTGCTGCACATAGGACGATATGATGGCTCCGTATGCTTTTGATAGAGCAATCTGAGCCTGAACGTATTGTATGTTCATGCTTGCATCGAGTATGTGCTGTCTTAGTTGTTCACCTTGTTGGTTTCTGGGAATCAACTTGTCAAGTAGCACGAAGTTGTAGACAGACGATGGCCCAAATCTGTTTCTCTTGATTAATGCTGACGAAAAGTCGTCCAATTGTAAATGAGGCGACAAGTTTCCAAAGCTCTCTCGCAACTTGGAATGGAGTATGGAATCGTAGTTCTTTATGGAGATCACGCTGGCGATATTGTCAATGAAGGATTGGGAGGTGATGGTCTTGATTATAGCGCTTTTGCATGCGTCGTTGTTAGACGAAAATAAAAATGACGAAACAATCTGGACAATTTTGGAACACAATTTGAGGCGGTAGCACCGAGTAATTATGGAATCATCCGAGTGGGCTGCTTCTTTTCCAGGTGCATAATCTTGTGCGACTTGAAGAAGCTCGTTTACAAACTTCAAGTCACTTTCCAGCTCTCTCACGGCAGACCACGAGCTGAACACAAGTGTTACGGCGTCCACCAAATGCAAACTTACAGCCATTGGGTAGTATTTTATGTCTTCCACTTTCTTTTTCAACACACGAATAAGCGAAACATCCTCTATCGTTTCTGAGCTTCCTTTAGGATCGCCAAATACATTGCGACCACTGAGAAGCACTGCAAGTCCTTCTTGACGGCCGCCCATCACAGCGCAAATGAAATCGTACAAAGGAATCTTTATCGCGTGATCGTCAAGCAGGTTTTCAAGATCCGTTATGAGGGAAGCACGAAGAATTTTCGAGTGTTCACGGCCCAAGTGAGAGAGCATTGAAAGCCTTGATCCGGCGTCCTGGGTGCCTGAGTTCAGACCGTTTGCTAGTGCAGTAAGAGTATTCAAAATGTCGTTTCCAAGACTCTCGTAAGAGGCATAGGCACTTACAAGATCGGGCAATCTCTGGAACACGGCAATCTCGAATGGACTAACAGGCAAGCGTAGCGAAGTTCGTATAGAAATCACAAGCTGAGCAAACGATAACGAGCACTGGATCCAGTTCAAGTACCAGAACGACAGGCAATCCAAAAGCTCATACTGAGTTAAGCCATCAGAAAGCGACTCAATCATGGAAATGATTGGGTAGAAAGAACGGGCAGAGCCATATGCTTGGTTTGTGAAGGTTGCGAGGAGTGTTTCTGCAGCAGGAACTAAAGCTGCAATCAAAACGTTGTCTTTTGCCGTTTTTCCGTGGTGGTGGATGCCATAGACTGAAGCCAAGACACCTCTGAAGGCGTCCAATAGTATGACACCGGTTTCCATTTTCTGCTGAAAGCTTCTAAAGTTACACTGAGCATAACTTTCCATGACTGCAATCAAGTGGCTCACCAATTTCTTGAGGACTGCTTCCTTGACTTTAGAGGGAACAGCATTGTCCAACGTTAAACAATCGTAAACTAAGGCATCCGTCAACTTTGCAAGAGCAATTGTGAGCCTAAAGTCACCATTGACCATTTCGATAGACCCAAAAATAACCGTTGCAAAACCCTCTCGCGTGCCATCGAATAATAAGGCAGACTTGGAAAAAGCGGGCCATATGCGATATGAGAATATGGGCACCAATTGCGTGAGTAAGTTGAGAATTGACTCTATCATCCGAATGTTTCTGCTGTGTAAACTCTGTTCAAACAACCGGAAAATCACTTCTAGAACGTCAGAGTCATCAGTGTATGCCGACATAGAGGTGAGCGCATGCTTGCTGTCTTCTGCTGAAACTTCACCAACGACTTTTGTAAGCATACTAATGATATCCACGATTGAATCCACCTTTTCTCTGTCGGTGGAATCAAAGTTCTTGGATAAGTTTTGGAGAACACGGCCCAAAAATGACCAGCCATTGAACTTGTACAAGAAGGTAGCAAGTATCTCGTCTTCATTTGCAGCGGGGATAACCTTGGCTTTTGTTCCAAATCCCATGAGTAAAGACAACTTCTTGTTCTGTTCGAAGGGAGGATATATATCAACCATCTGAGATAACTTTACAAGTTCAGTGTTTTCGTCGTCAATCTCAGTTAGCATTTCGAATTCATCCTTTTTGAACAAAGACATGTACGACTTGAGCTCGTTGAACTCGTTGAATGCAAAGGTGCCACGAATACCAGCAAGGTTTATATATGGGGATAACAGCAACGGAAACTTTGCACGAGTTATTATGAGTGCTTGCTGGACGGCTGGGTCCTCGAAAAACTTTTGAATCATGCCTCTAGGAGAATTTTTCAATACATCTTGAATACATTTCGAGACTTCGGGAGTCATAGAAACAAGGGGAATAGCAGCAATAAGAACATTAGAAAGGATTGCAGCGAAGATGTTATCGAAACGCAAGACTTCTGCAGTGGTACTGATTTGCTGGTACACACCGTCACATCTGGCCTGGAGAGTGTGTAGCGAAGGTATGATTTCCGAAGAAAAAACCTTGACTAAAGCATTTTCTGATTCGGAGCCGCTGGTTTCTTCGAGGTAGATCTGCTTTCTGTATAGTATAATCGACCAGTAGAAGATGATGATTGTATTGTGGTTGGATGCGGCGGATATTATGGTGTTGATCTCCTGGAATTTGGACGGTTCGAGATGGTTTGGTTGCGATGCACCGAGGACTGAGTTTGTATCGATGAGGTCAAGAAGAACCACCGATATGGCGGTTGAGATTGCTTCTATCACCATGAAGGACTCGGACTCGCGTATAGACGAGGCAAGAATGGACATAAAGTTGGTGGAGCGCATGAATTTGAACCATAAAATAGTCAAGTCGTTGTCTATGCTTCCGTTTTGAGTCACCAATTCCACCACCACTTTAAGCGATACGATGAGAGTGGCTACCGACTCCGAGTATATGACGTTGTCGATGTCGTTGTCATTGTCTGAGTTTGGTCCTTTTTCCTGGATGGTGTCGATGAGCGCACCAATGGTGGAAATCATGGACGAGCAGTAATCTGACGAAAGATACAAGTCCCGGCCGAGATTTTGCACCGCCGACGAAACAGCAGGGTTTGACTTGTTGTTGAGCAACTCGATGACCACATGGAGCACCGTGCGTCTTTCTCGAAGAATTCTGGACACATAGAGCTGGAGTCGCTGCTGCTGCTTGTGGCTCACGCTATCGTCGGGGAGCTTTGATTTGACCTTTTCTGCTTCGGAGTGGTCTTCGGGCATCCTGTTGCTGGTCTGGACAATGATTCTCAATGCCTCTTTGGCGTCCACCAGAAGCAACTGTGCCAACGACTCGGCATCGTCCATATTTTTTTCTGAGGCTCCCGAGTACAACACCTCTCTGAGGGAGAACTCCTTCTGTTTCTTGTTGAGAACCAGCTTCGAATCCGCCGCAAATGGCGAAGAACTCTTGAGAACGGCCGAATTCAAAAGTAGAAACTCATCCACGGCATCTAGGACATATTGCGATTGGACGGCTCGGAGTAAAGAGAGCACTCCGTCGAACGTCCATAGCTGAATGGGCTGGATCGGCTTGAGCGAGACCACCAGTTTGGGGTTGGCGGAGGTTCGTGGGACTGCCGTGGGTGCCATACGAGAAAAAAGTGGTTTGAGTTGTTTACTGGAAAATGCGAGTGCGAAAATGAAGATGGATGAGAAGAGGAATAGAAGGGGAATGAGAAGAGGAATGAGAAGGAATTGAGAGGGAAATGAGCAGAGGAATTATGGATAGCATTGAAAGAGTGATATGGAAGTAGGAATTGGGGAGGATTGTGGGTGAATGAATGGGCTTGGTAATGAACGTGATAAACCTTGGGTATATCCAGAGTACTATGTACAGGTGTAAGGTGGTATTGAGCAGTAGGACCAATGGTGCTAGTACCAGTTGGGTAGAGGGTCGAGTTCACTGCTTTAAATTCAATTGCTCTAGTCCAATTGTGTCGAGCTCAGTTTCTCCAGTCATTCTACTTCTTGTGGGAAAGGCGGTTTTCAGCGAAGAGTCTTCTCTTCTCTTCGAAATCCGTTCTCCTTTTTGAGAGTATGTTCTTCTCCTATTCCTCTCTTCCTTGTAAGTCGTTTCTTCTGAGAGCCTATTCTTCTCTCTCTAATTATTTGGAAAAAAGTGGCTCCTGTTGATTTCTGGCGGAATGGGTGTGTCGGGCATCGCAGGGCTTATAAGCTCTTGCTGAGAAAACTCCGGAGCATACTCCGGGGTGTCTTTCTGGGTGGTATTGCGGAGCGATATGTTGTCGCCTTTGCTCTGTACTTTGCCTGCTATCAACTTTTCCCATGCCTGCTGACATTCTGCCATAACTTCCACAGCATGGTCCGCCAGAAGATACCGTCCCTCGAATGCAAATTCGTTGTGTGGTTTTTTATCGGCCAACTTGTAGTCTCGGAACCACTGTCTGGTTCCCGCCAAGAGCCCAGGACACACAGATTCGACGTCTTCTACAGAATTGAGCTGTGGTGCCAATTCGTCTTCGACGTCAATGACAATGACTTTCCAGTCCAATTCTCCGTCGTCAATAAGCGCCAAGCAACCGAGAATTTTCACCCGCTTGACAGTGCCAATTTCAAGCACATTCGATCCAATTTCACACACATCCAATGGGTCGTTGTCGCCGTACAATCCGGTGTCCTTATGCTTCACCGTGTTGTCTTCCCAGGTCTGCGGAAAAGCACCGTAATTGTGAATATATCCGTGGTACGGAAACAAGTTGCGGACAAACCGAACCACGTTATTCTTCACGTCTTGTACTATGGGGTTCCCGTCCAATTCCTTGCTAATTTCAAATTTGGCATTGGACCATCGAGGCACTTCCACCACCATATTGGCGGTTTTCGTCGAAGCATCGAATCCTAGCGGAACATCGTGGAAATACGAGAGAATCTTCCCGGTGTCGTCAGCAGCGTATTTGCGATACGAAGCACTATATTTGCTGCCGACATCGATACTGGCAATTGTTGGTTCTCCATACTGCGATGCCGTGGAATCTGTCGCAACACATCTTTGTTGTTTTATGGATGTTGCAAGGTGCTGGTGGAGGAGCTGAAGTCTGGAGTTTCCACGCATGTTCAAGAATGAGCGAATTGTGTTGAAACGGAACAGCCGTGCCATGGTTCCTCGGTTCTTCCCCGCTGCCTGTGATTGATGGATGGGCCGAGGCGCGAAAGCGAGCGGCAAGTGCGGAAACGAAATAGCGAGAGCGAGAGGCCGTAGCGAGAAAATAGCGAGAGGTGCGAAATACGAGAAAACGAAATAGCGAGAAATAGCGAGAGAACGAAATAGCGAGAAGCGAATAGCGCGAAATAGCGATAAAATAGTTCGTTCGCAGTAGCAATTTATAGTACTTCAGAATGGTGGCTTGCCTAAGTACACAATTTTTCCCTTCTCGTTAAAGCCGGCGTTTTCATCCGTAACGTCAACCACCTTGGAAATCTCCTCCACTTGCACCGTAGACAAGCCCATGGGGTCTCTGGGAATCCACAACGTTGGCTTTTGCGCCGTGACACTGGGCATGTCGTACGCATGTTTGTTAGAAACAATTTCAGCTTCCACGTTGTAGGTGGCAGGCAACAACAGCTTGGCCAGTCTGTAGTTCATGTAGATATCAGGACGGAAGAAACGAACCAAAAAGTTGTGGTGGGTAGTACTCTTGAAGTCTCTATCTGCGATGAGAGGAACGATGGAATGCTCATTTGCATCAGCAAACACATCCTCTTCAGCAAGCCCATCCTTAACTTCAAGATTCTTTTCCTCGTCTTTTTGAATTTCCTTGCGAAGCTGAGTATGTCCCCTTCTCTTGCTCAACACTTTTTCTTGGTACTCACTCCTACCTTTGAAAGAAGCAGTTTGGGAAACTCCGTCCAAAGGCTTCATACAATCGAGAGGAACAACATGGATCAAATGGTCAAAGGCTTGGGTGAGGTTGATGTGGGCAAACACAGTCATTCCAATGCCAATGGCTTGCAACACAATGGGACCCCAACCTTTACCAACAACAAATATACCAAGCATACAAACTTGGCCCAAGTATATTCCGGTGAAAGTTTGGAACAACGCCCGAGGGTAGTGAAGACCGTATGTCTCTGGAGCCTCGATATTGACGTACGCCAAGTTGTAAGCAAATGCAATGTACACCAACAAGAATGCAACCGCAGCAAAAGCCAAAATTAACGGCGAGATAACCGAGTACGCAAACACAATACAGGCAATATTGGTGTACACTGGGAAGGTGGTTCCCCATCCGGGAGCTCCCAAACCGGAAAATCTTGTCCACTTTTTCCGCACGGTGGAGTCCATGATGGTTCCCAAAATGTAGTATAAGAACAAGCCCACCACCTGGAATAACGAAGCACTACTGATGGACAATCCTTGCAACGTGACGTAGGAAATGTAAAAGTTTGAAGACTTTGGCAAATTGTTCGCCAACAACGACATGGCAGACTGCGGCTTGTCTATAATTTGCGTCACCACGGATGTAGCAGACGATGCAATGGTCACGACCAAGAACGAGTTGATGATCAAAAACCCAAAGTAGGCATTTTGAGTGAACAATTCAATTTGCTGGAGGGACACGGCTCCGGCAACCTTGGCCATGTGACGAATGAAAATGGGAAGTAATGCCATCAAAATAGCCAATAAAATAGTTGGCAAAAGTCCAGTCACCAACCCGAGAAGCTGGTCTGGCAATCTCAAGATCCAACGCAACCATGGCAATTTGTTGGTCAAATAAGTGATGTTGGAAATCACACCGACAAAAGCCACAGGAATAGCCCAAAAGATCACAAGCGCCGTAATAAAACCAATTGAGGTGAATCTTCTAAAGATGTGCTCCCACCAGTACATTCTCATGTTGGGCCAGTAGACCTCCTCTGGGGCAATATTGGTGGTTGCCGGGCCCATTCTCAATGGAGTATGGTACGTGGCTGCCTGGTACGCCAACTGAGCGGTATACTGGTCCTCGAACTCGACGAAAATGGAGTTCTTGACTTTGGAAGAACGGTAGGTTCTCTGCAACTCTTTGACCTGGGCATCCACCTTGGGGATTTCCTCAAGACAATAGTTGATGGTGTCGATTTTCTTGGAAAAGAAGCCACCCAGCTTGTGTCTGGGTCTCTTCTTCTCGGGAACATACGAGTTTATGTCGTTGCCTTCAATGGGAGTTCCCTTTTTGTCGGCCTTCAACTTGGCTTTCATGGCTGTTTTCAAGAGCTTGTTCTCGGCAGCTTCGAGCTTCATACACAACGCCTCTCTTCTTCTCACCGAGCTTTCCAACTTTCTGGAGGTTCTCGCCACGTAGATTCTCTTCACGCCGTTGAAAAGCTTGTAAAACTGCTTTTCGTCAAGCAATGGATTGGGAACACTTTGGAACAAAACCGTTCTCGCCGACACCTTGGAAGCGTTTTTAGGACTGGAGATGGCGGCCGAGCGCAACGAGTTGTAGAAGAAGAGCTCTCTGTAAATAACAAACACAATTCCACCGTAAAATGCCCATCCCACGAAAACATGAGCGTAGTATCTCCCCTTGTGTTTCACGTTGGAAATCGAAAGCATATCGAACCCGTCGTGGCCCGCGCCGTGGGCAGCGTTAATAGGCAACAAAACCATGTACATCAACATACCGAAAATGAAACACGAAGCGAGCACCAACAAGTACCTCAAGAAAAGGTAGCCATCGATTCCACAGTGCTGAATTATAAAGGTATGCGGTTTGGTCAAAAGAATGTAGATCCATCTGAAAGGGTCCACTGGGAGCGGCTCCGGTTTCTTGTCCTCGGGAACAAGGTCAAACGAACTTTTGGGAGAATAAATTCTTTTGAACTTAAGCCTCAAAAGGAGAAAGCAACCAACAAATATACCGAAAAAAACGAGGTTAGCCACAAGCGTGGAGATCACCGCCGACGTCGACGTCTGTGTCGTGCTGCCCATTTTCAAGTTTTCTCGCTGGAAACTCAAGTAAATTAAGGTTTAGCAAGCAAAGTATGCCAGAGCGCAAATGAAGCTCAATGGACGAAAACCACTGAAAACCAAGTGTGGATGTGAAAGAATGCTTATTCGAAGCTGTTTGTCTATAATACAACCTTTTTTGTCCCTGGCGAAAATTCGGGAACTTGGCTGAGTTGCGCTTTGGAGAAGGACAAAAAAAATGTTCCGGCGCTGTTTTGATTATCTCGTACTGCAGATAAATCGCATCGGAACGGCTGTGCCAATTGCAGCGATGCAACGAAGAACGCAATGCAAAAGCGTCTGAAACCGAGCCTGAAGCTCAAAATAGCATTGCGGTGAGCTTCAGAGCAGACATCCAGAAGACCGGCTGCATTTCGTCCCTCCTGGACTAATTTTCACCCGGAATCTTCCTATTGTCTTTCCTGCATAAAGCCCGGTTTGTTCGTTGAGCCGCTTCTGCCCCTGCAGATTTGACATATTCGCACGGGCGCCGTGCTGAGGTATTTGTATGCGCTACAATTAGAGAGGTTCGTTCATAATTCGTATTCATTTGCGTCTAACCTAGAACATGAGACAAGAACTTTTGCAAAATAGTGCAATGCAGACTAACTCATTTGAGAGTTTTTCTATCTTGTGGCCAACCAAATTTGTCTTCGTTCTATGCCCATATCATTATACTTTCTAGCATAGATGTCGTTGAGGTTGTAGCCATATCGTAATGTAGGTCACTGGTACGGGGACATGTCGTACACGCCGTCTTGAAACGGAACATTAGTGAGGCCACCCACCGGTGCCGATGCAAGCTTGTTGCTGTCTGGTGCGGGGGTCCGCTTTCCTCGGCCTCTAATTCCCTTGTTTGAGTTTTTGTACAAATCTTTGAAATAGTTCAAAAGGTCTTTCTCTTCCTGAGGAAGCTTTTCGATCGAGGCCCCGCTCAACTCGGCCACCTTCTTCGTTAGCATATTGAGTGTTTCAAGGTGGAACCGGTTCTGGTGAGATTTCAAGTTGCCTAGTTGTGTGAAAGATTTACCACAATCATCCAACTTGCACTGGAATGGCTTTAGTTTTTCATGGGTCAACTTGTGCATTTCCAAATTTCCTTTTCTGGAGAAAGATCTCTTGCATACGTCGCAAACAAACGGCTTTTCGCCGGTGTGAAGTCTCAAATGGGTCCGCAAGTTTCCCCCCTGGGTGAATCTCTTGTGACAATACGTGCACTCATACGGCTTGTAGCCAATGTGGGACCGAACATGGACCTCGAGATGGGTCGACTGGGTGAAGGTCTTGTGACAATATGGACATTCTTGTGCCTTGGCCTTCTTTTTCCCATTTCCAGTGTGGTCGGTTTCGTCGTCGGGCTCATCTTTTGCACCCTGATGACGATTAAGACCGCCTACTAGCGAAACCGGTTCGGGGACAACAGAGTCTGCTCCTTCACCCGGCACGAGAATACTGCCGTCGGGAGCACGGCGGATCTCCTTGGTATTGCCCTTGTCTCTGGCCTGGAGCACAAGCATCAACTGGTCCACTTTTGTGGCTCCCAATAACGGATGGCCGTCTTCTGCTTTGACCAACTGCTGTGCTGGAATCTCCTTTTGGTCCGGCGGCTTCTTGTCCATGAGAACGTTGTCTGTCTGGTAGGGATAGGGCTGGAGTCGCTTGTAGTCGTAGAAATCTAGGGGTATAGGCTGCTGGCTCGGGAAGCCCTGGCCGGAGATGTTTGTCGGTACGTTCTGAGGCGGCGACTGCTGGCGGCCCATGTTGGGAACTAGGCTTTGGTTGGGGAACTGATTGACGGTTTGGTTGTACACTTGGTTAGAATATTGGGGCTGAAGAGTGGGGTTTCGAAGCTGGCCCTGCTGTGGTTGCTGTCCGTTTCTCATGGAAAACTGAGGAGAGCTTCCCGGCGACTGGGGCTCGTCCTTGTAGATCGATTTGGCGGACCCTGAGGAAACCGGCGAGATCAGATCGGGGGCTACGTTGTCTGGCACGTCGTCGTGCTTCACCTTGCGGTTGGAGAAAATGTCTTCCTTGAGGTTGGCGGCACCTGGTTGCGGTTTGGTGGGAATTTGCTGTTGGTCTGGTGTTTGTTCCAAAAGCTTCAAGATGGAGTCGCGGCGCTCGGCGTTGGTCATGTTGGTGAAATCGATGCTCCCGTTGTTGATTCCGGCCAAAATGCCACTGAGACTGCCGCTGGAGATGGGCAACCCCGCGATGGACCCGCCCGGCACGTTGAGGCTCTCCCAGAGAGACATGTCGAAAGACGGCTTGGAGCTGCGCCGGTCGTTTTGCGGGCCCAGCACACTCTGCTGGGTCTGTTGGCCCGTCTGCTGCGGCGGCTGCTGTCTCCAGTCGAAGTCGGGCCCGCCCGCGGAGCCTCGTTCGCTAGATCGCTCGTTGGGCATTTGGATCATCGAGCTGAAAATACTGTTGTTTCGGGGCTGGTACAGCACGCTGTCGTCATTGCGGGAAAGCCCGAGCGGCGGAGGAAGAAAAACGCTGTCGCTGCGTGGGCGGACGTTTTCCGGTTGCGGGTACATCACCAGGTCCCGGTGGTTCATATAGTAGCTGGGAGCATTGGCATCGAGCCGTTGATCTCGCGCCCCGGTTTCGCTGGCGGCAGCACTCCCCAACTGGTCGGAACCAGCCGACATGGGGCCCACCCCACTGGCTCCCGAAGCGCCTGCTCCGCCGTTGGTTTGGTAGTTGTTGAGGAGCGAAACGATGGAGTCTTGGCGGCCGGGATTGAACAAAAAGTTGGTGGGGTTCAGGCTCTGCCGCCGGCCACCGGTGTCACTTGGCGGCTTCGGGTCACGCTCCAACGGGGCGTCCGGCTCGGTGCGTGGTTTCTCTGGTTCCTGGCTGGATTTGGGCCGGTTCTTGACATTGTTGGATCTCATGGGACGCCGATGTCCACCCATGCTTTGTTTGTTCATCGGTATTTTTGTTGTTTCTGGACTGAATGTAAACAGCGTTCGAGAAGGTGCTACTCGGTAGGGCACCGGTCTCTGAACTGGGGGCTCTAAACTGTAGAAAAACGTCTACTGTTGTTCCCAAAACGGTGCTCAGAGGAACCAGGTTCTAGGCACTCCGCACTTCAATTGAGGATACAAGAGCCGTCCTGACGTCTCTGCGCGTAATGTGGAAGAGTTTTGCGGCAACTTTGACCGTGCAAGTACGCCAATGGGTGTTGTTTGGCTACCGTCACTTGTTATCACTGGGGTTCTCAAGCAATTGGAAATGAGGGGTCTGGTTGTACTGTATATTAGCGTATGTACATCACGGCACCGTTGCGGTGGACCATCTGGATTTGGGCCATTGGTAATGGTCAATTGGGTATCTGCTCCGCCATCTGGTGCAAGCACTGGACAAACCTCGCTTGTGCGTCGGGCATTTCCGCACGTAGGTAGCTGGAGGGCCGTAGACTGCCCTGGATATCGTAGAGTTTTTCATGGATTCCGTCCATAAATTCTCCAGTAATTCGGATGTAGTTTGCTATTTTCACAGACATTTCCGGGAGCGACTGGTAGTCGCAGATGAGAAGCGAGAGCATGACGTTTTTGAGGGTGTTACGAACCTCGGTGTCGCTGATGGAGTCGATAATGTCAAGGTTGAGCTTCTTGTAGTGCTTACGAAACTCGGGTGGAACCAGGTCTATGGTTATGGGTTTGACGGTGGACGATGGCTTGAGTTCCAGCATATCGATCTGTGAGCTGGTGATGTCGACGTTTTGCTGGTTCTGAAGCTCAAATTCCAACTCGTTCACATGCAATGTCAAGTCTACGTTTCTCGCCTGGAGCTGGTGGTTTTCGGCCTGCAATCGCGCAAGCTCCATACGAAGGCGCTCGGCGTCATTGTTTGTGTGGTTTTCCTCGTTCAAAGGAGTTTCGGGATTGGGGTTGATGGGACTGGGACTGGTGACATTGGGGTACCCAAAGGAGGCCGACGGTCCAAACGACGCTTTTGTGTACTCGTGCGAGTTTGGTGGTGTAGTTACGGGAGAATCGGGCACGGAACCGTCAAATTTGGGCCCAGACAGCTGTGCCAGCACATGATGAGCGAGGCCATTTTCGTGGTTTTCCACACGAATGGGAGTCGACAGCGCACCCACGCGTTCCTTGAAGCTGTGGTGCTTCTTCTGTTCCTGTTTTCTAATCATTGCTTCCATTTCTGCTTTAAAATCATTGAGTTCCTGCCTCAAAAGTGGTTTCAAACGGGCTTCAAGGTCGTTATTTGCGTCATTTCCGGTGCCGGAAAACCGGCGAAAATGGTCACTTTTATCATACGTGTCGCCATCCTCGTGTTTCCCTGCCAATGGAGTCGAATGGGACGATATATGAGCAGTTTGGGATCGATTTCGGATTTTGGATTTTTCAGAATTGTCAAAATCCCCAGCTAAACGGATCAAGGCACTGGTGTCAGAAGCTTTGGACATAGGCGAGAACGACTGCAAGTCGGTGGTGTCGTCTCGTGACAAATAGTAGTAGGACTCAGACATCTGTCGTGACAGATCGCTCATTGTTGATGTTGCGGATGGTGAGGTTTGGTTTTGACGGGTCTGCTTATGTAAGTGGAACCGGGGCATCGACGAGGGACGAGGAAGGTAACACAAACAAATATGGAGGGTATTGATTGTTTGTGTTTGTTTTGTTTTGTCTCTGTGTTTGTCTGTTCTCTGTTTGTGGTGTGGTGCGAATTGAGTACAAAGGTAAATGAAGCGACGCAACACAAATACAAATGCGACACCAAAAGCCAAATTAGACAAATTATAACCAAAAGGAAACAAGAAATATAACCGAAGAAGATGCAGTCGTGCTCTATACTGTATCTGGTACACCTTTTTCGACTTTTGGAATAGGTTTTTCTGCTTCTTTTTTCTCCTTTATATATATAGGTGCTTGTGCCCTCTTCCTTTCGCAGCCATTCCTGCACCGCCCGCGATGACATTTTTCTCTCATCTCTTTCTCTACCGATGTCAGAAGTAGACCCTAATGCCATGGACGAGGTATCCGAGCAGGAATTTGACGCAGACAAGATAAAACTCTTGCCCGGATCATCTGAGGATGGCACCGCGGCCACGTTCCAGATCATAGATGAAGACCATACCTTGGGCAACACCCTCCGATACGTAATCATGAAAAATCCCGAAGTTGAGTTTTGCGGGTATTCGATTCCACATCCCTCCGAGAACAAGATGAACATCCGTATCCAAACATACGGCAATATCTCGTCGGTGGAAGCTTTGCATCAAGGATTGGACAACTTGTCGGAACTTTGCACGGTGATTGAAACCAAGTTCAGTGAGAAGATACTGGCGGGAGGGTACCTGGCGGAGGAACCATAATGCTAGGGGGGTGGTAATTGAGGAATCGAAGAATTGAACGGATTTGAATGAAGTAAAATGTAAGTAAAAGGACGATGGTGGTGCATATAAGCCTGCGATGGATAAGTAGTCAATGGAATAACAGAAGTACTAGACTCCACTAACTCTATAACCAAAAACTCTCAACTCTCAATGCTCAAATCTACTCCTCTCAACCCCACTACTCTCAATGTTCTCAGCTCCCTCCATATTACATCCATATTACTCTCCCTCCATTTTCAATTTCTCTCGACCCGCTTCTTTTTCACTTCCTTCCCGTTTAGGCAGTCGACAATTTCTTTTCTCATCGCATTTAAGGCGCACTTTTTTTTATCTCTTCTTTATCATGTCGTACAATCAAAACTACAACCAAGATTTCAACAACAACAGCTACGGCAGTTACGGCAACAGCTACAACAACAACAGCTATGGCCAAAACAACTACGGTGGTTCGTACGGCGGAAATAGTTACGGCGGCGGCAGAGGAGGCGGCAGAGGCGGTTTCCGTGGAGGAAGAGGCGGTGGTTTTGGAGGCCGTCGTGTCGATGAGAGAGTAGAACTCACTACTCCCGAGTGGGACCTTGATGCCTTGCCCAAATTCGAGAAGAATTTCTACTCGGAACACCCAGAAGTTTCTGCCAGGTCGGAATCGGAGGTGCAAAGCTTCCGTAAGGAGCACGATATGAAGTGTGTTGGTACCGATATTCCCAAACCAATTACCTCGTTTGACGAGGCCGGGTTCCCAGACTACGTTTTGAACGAGGTCAAGCAACAAGGGTTCCCCAAGCCTACTGCTATTCAGTGCCAGGGTTGGCCCATGGCGTTGAGTGGAAGAGATATGATTGGTATTGCTGCCACCGGTTCCGGTAAGACGCTTTCGTACTGTTTGCCCTCGATTGTCCACATCAACGCCCAGCCCTTGTTGGGTCCTGGTGATGGACCTATTGTGTTGGTGTTGGCTCCTACCAGAGAATTGGCGGTGCAAATCCAGCAGGAATGCTCCAAGTTTGGTGCGTCGCTGCGGATCAGAAACACCTGTATCTACGGAGGTGCTCCCAAGGGCCAGCAGATCCGTGATTTGGCCAGAGGAGTGGAGATTTGCATTGCTACTCCCGGTCGTTTGATCGATATGTTGGAGACCGGAAAGACCAACTTGAGACGGGTGACATACTTGGTTCTCGACGAGGCCGACCGGATGTTGGATATGGGTTTCGAGCCTCAAATCAGAAAGATTGTCGACCAGATTCGTCCCGACAGACAAACTTTGATGTGGTCTGCCACCTGGCCCAAGGAAGTCCAGGCGTTGACCCGGGACTACTTGAACGACCCCATCCAGGTCACCATCGGATCGTTGGAATTGGCTGCCTCCCACACCATCACTCAGATTGTCGAGGTTCTCAGTGAATTCGAGAAACGTGACCGTTTGGTGAAACACTTGGAAACGGCTACCGCAGACAAGGACGCCAAGGTTCTTATTTTCAGCTCCACCAAGAGAGCTTGTGACGAAATCACCAGCTACTTGCGTGCCGATGGCTGGCCCGCATTGGCCATCCACGGTGACAAGCAACAAAACGAACGTGACTGGGTGTTGCGTGAGTTCAAGACAGGAAAGTCTCCCATCATGGTGGCCACCGATGTGGCTGCCCGTGGTATCGGTAAGTTTATTTCTACTAACGCAGGCATTACAAGACAATGCTAAAGACATGAGACATGAAAAACGACATGAGAAAACGACACAAGAGAACAGTCATCTCTGACAGGATGATGCCGCTAGGTTTTACTTTTTTCCTAGTGATTTTGCTTTTTTGCTTTTTTTCTTTTTTTCTTTTTTTTTTTTGATTCTAATTGGATTGTCCGACGTGGGCTTTGAGGCTTCAGATGAGTAGACGAGATGAGGGTTAATTCCCCCGTTTCGCGTGAGGCAGTACACATTTAATTGACCTATCCTGCTGGCCAGGATAACATCATCATACTAATGTTGTGTACTTTTGCTTCTAGTTCAATAAACTGAGACCGCCTCTCCCCATGTAGTAATGCTTGCCATGCGAACTCTTCATATACTAACCACAGACGTCAAAGGTATCTCCTACGTTATCAACTACGACATGCCTGGTAACATCGAGGACTATGTCCACAGAATCGGAAGAACTGGAAGAGCCGGTACCACCGGTACCGCTGTGTCTTTGTTCACCGAGGCCAACTCCAAGTTGGGAGGTGACTTGTGTAAGATTATGAGAGAAGCCAACCAGACCATTCCTCCAGAATTGTTGCGTTACGACAGAAGAAGTTTCGGAAGTCACATCAGATACGGACGTGGTGGAGGTAGAGGTGGCTGGGGAGGCCGTGGCAGAGGTGGCCGTGGCAGAGGAAGAGGTGGATTCCAGTCGGGATCCAACGGGGCTCCTATGGGCAACCGCAGATTTTAGATTATAGATGTAAAGTAAAATGTTCAGAGAGATTGTAGAAGATGAAGAAGTAGGAAGGAAGTACGAAGAAGTACGAAGAAGTATGAAAAAGTGTGAAGAAGTATGAAGAGGTATGTGCAATGTTACCTCATTTTTTGCCGTTGCCATGCTTCTCCTATTCGGTATACCTGGTGTCCGGGTCTGTGGGGTCGCCATTTTCACATGCAAATTCGTGCTCGACATTCCCAATATGCAACCTACAAATTGCTGCAAATCTTCAGCTGCCACCAATTCGTAGTATTTTTGTAGCGTTGTATAGTGCGTATCGCGTGTGCCCGATAAAATACGTCTTTTCTTACCCCACACATTTCCCACCTTTAGGGACCCACTTGCGACCACCTCCATTTCCTCGTATCTGTGCATTGTGCATAATCAATCAGATCCATGCACCCGGCCCAAAGGTTGGGATCCGATCATAAATTTTTCACCGGTTTCTCGTCACAATTGGTTCGATTTGAGTGCTAGCTTTTCAAGTAATTGTGCAGTGTCTTGGCCTCAATTGAGATTCGCAGCTCGTACGAAACATTATACGCTACCACCAACAAAAACCCCTTGCAAATTGGTGCTGATTGAAGACCTGATTTCTCCACACTTGGAATTCTGTTCTACAATTGTATCGGTTTTTCACTCTAGCTGCCCATTGGGATTTCTGAACACTTCCCACCACTATGGCTGTTGCTCTCCAGAATCGTTCAGACAAAATTATGGGTGCAAAAGGCATCACTTTTTCCGGCGACACCTTCACGGTCCCCGAGACTCATGACATGGTCAAGACACTTTTTGACCCAACTGTCAGAAAGTCGTATTTTGAGTTGGTTATTCTTGCTCTCTTGGCGGCCAATGGCCTCGTTTTCTGGCTTGCAAAGTCCAATGCTAACAGAATTGATATCTTTATTGGTCTTTACCTCTTCTGGAGACTCTCCTACAATTTTGGAATAGGCTATCTTCTTCACCAGCAGTCCAACTACCACAAGCTTGTCAATTGGGCCAATAGCCTGAAAATCTTTGATGCGAAGAATCACTCGGTTGCGTCCCGGTTGATCAAGGCTGAAATCTCCGCCCAAATGGGCCCTAACTACAAGATCTCCAAGTACCCGGTGGACTTTAACACTTGGTTAGTGTTCCGTAAAGTCGTGGACTTGATCCTTATGCTGGACTTCACGACGTTTATTGGTGTAGTCATCACTTGCGCCATGGATAATGACTTCCAGTTTCTCAATACCTCGCAACAGGCGCCCTGGATAGTGTACACTCGTCTTGTCGTTGGTGCTGGGCTCATTTTGTTCAATCTCTGGGTGAAAATTGACGCCCACAACATCATCAAAGACTACGCTTGGTACTGGGGAGATTTCTTCTTCCGCCAAATTAACAACGAAGACTTGATCTTTGACGGCGTGTTCGAAATGTTCCCACATCCAATGTACTCGGTTGGCTATGCTGGGTACTACGGATTTGCTTTGATTGCCAAATCTTACCGGGTGTTGGTTGTTGCTGTGTTTGGCCATTTTCTTCAAATGATCTTTTTGCACTACATCGAAAATCCCCATATCGATAAGCTCTACGGGCCCTCGGGCAATGAAGCTGACTACCAGAAGATCTCCAAAATTAAAGACTTGAAAAACTTCGACAACTTGAAGCCATTGGTGGGTTTGTACAACTTCAGCTGGTTGAGAGCCGCTGACTTGCTTACGCTTATCATGGTAATTACCTACAGTGTTATCATTCCTGCCTTTGCATCGCTGATTGTCGGCACGGCCCAATTTGGAGGAGCGAAAATTAACATTGCTTATTGCATGTTTGCTTTGACCGTGGGCATAAAAGTGTTTGAATCTCTCTCCATCAACATCTTTTTGATTCTTCAAAGTCACTACAAGCTTTTCACCAAACAGTACCTTGCCAATGACATCCCAATAGAAAAGTCATTGGGCAACTGGGCCATTATCTATAACGGACTCATCTCGTGGACTTATGCATCGTTTGTGGGATTGAACTTTTTCCACTATATTACCGGTATGGAATACTCTAAATTCTATTTCTACGATTGGGTCTACTTGAGGCTGTTCCTTGGAGCCCTTCTCATCTTGACCCAGGTGTGGATTAATTCTTCCATTATTGACCTGATTGGATATTTTGGCTGGTTCTATGGTGACTTTTTCCTTCCCACCTCTCCTCAGAGATCTCATTTGACTAAAGCCGGTGTGTATCGCTACTTGAACAATCCTGAACAACTTTTCGGTGTGTGTGGAGTTATGGGTTTAACTCTCATTGCTCCATCGTTAGAGAACTTTGTGTGTTGCTTGCTTTGGGTTTCCAATAACTTTTTCCGGATTAACTTTGTTGAAAAGGTTCATATGATCAAGGTTTATGGAGAAAAGGAAGTTTTTCAAGACTCTGGTGTGACCAAGACTTTTAAGAAGCAACTTATTCCTGACGTTATTCTGCGCAGATTGAGCTCGAACGATGAAAAACCCAATTTTGGTCGTCATCGCAGTCCGTCTCACTTGGTAACTGGGATTACCGACACGCTTGAAACGTTTATCAAGGAATTGAGACAATCGAATGCCAAACTCAGCAGACAAAATTTGTTGGAATTGTCACAAGACTTGTACTTTGATAACTCAGACTACCAGATCACCATCGACAACTTGCAAAAACTGGATGACAAAATGCCCAAGTATACAACTATTGGTACTCCCATTGAGATAACATGGAAATGTCCCGAAAATCACTCGGATAAAGATTGGATTGGACTATACAAGGTGGTGCAAACTACGTACTCACGGTCGAAAACTCTCATTTCTTCGTCAGGAAGATGGACGTGGGTCGAATCCACTAGTGGCTCGTACGTTTTCACTGGCTCCAAACTCTTCTGGGAAGAAGGTATCTACGAATTCAGATTCCATCTTGACGGTAAGCATGAGGTTGCTTACATTTCTGAGCCGTTTGAGATCAAGGCACCAAAGATTGACGTTCCTGACACCTTACTGGCGAGCAAGGAGTTTGCGGAACAGCTCAAACTTCTGGTGTTTGACCCTGTGACCGACATAAAAATCCCCTCCATTGAGAGCCCCATTTGTGAGACTGTGGAAAAGTCTCACCATCTTTTGGAGACTTATAGACGTTTGGCCAAGTTGATATCTACCAGCACCGGGATCACTATAAGCTCCAACTTTCTCTTCAATGCTGGCACTGAGCACGAGCTTTCCGTGCACCAGTTGAGCAAGAAGCTTATAAACATCAAGAAGGTATTAGAAGATTTGTCG
This sequence comes from Meyerozyma carpophila, assembly GCA_030573695.1. Classification (NCBI taxonomy): domain Eukaryota; kingdom Fungi; phylum Ascomycota; class Pichiomycetes; order Serinales; family Debaryomycetaceae; genus Meyerozyma; species Meyerozyma carpophila. The sequence continues at coordinate 136,526 of JAJMDS010000004.1, read as the reverse complement.
CCGGCTGCAATCGACGAGAAAAAAAGGCAGTAGTCGTAAATAGCAAAAACATGATATGTCCCGTTTATGTAGCCAAGAACCCATTAAAGTTCCTTCTTACCACCTGTGCCTGTTCCTGGCAAGTCTCGAGTGTTTTGTTCAAGACTTTTTCGTTCAATTCTTGGCCGCCGTCTATCCAAAATCCTACGATCTCGTTGTTTCTCAAGTTCATAAACGATGCCAAACACTGTGATTTTTTGGAATCGTTTTCTTCTTCAAATGTAGCCACGCCTCCTGTCACTATGTCCTTGATCTCAATAGCAGAGTCGACCAAAGCTAGTGACGAGCAATTGACTATCCAATTGGTCAACTCGAGAAGCGATGCTGATTTGTTGGCTATGACTGTGACGTAAATGTCGATGGTTGATTTGGGGTATTTTTCCAAAAGTAAGCAAGGAAGCAATGCTGTTTCCACATACGTGGAGATTCTCTGTTCTATACTGTTCATGCCTGGTTTCGCATTAGGATTTGTGTTTTGGTGCTCACCTGCTGCCTTGGTAACATATGGAAGAAATTTGCACTCGACAGAAAACGAAGCCTTTTCTATAAAAGAACCCCGGATGGGACGAGGTCCATACACCGACACCTGGACAATGCAATCATCAGCCTCGACGTATGCAGACCCAGTGGCAGTTTCGACAAGACCAGTTTTCAAAAACATGGAATTTTGGGCAGCCTCTTCATCCGCAGACTTCATTTCCCGCTCGAGTGACGAAGACACGCCCACGGAGGGAAACCGTGCTTCTGAGGGCCCCAAGAGCCGCCTACGGTCACTTATGTTCATTTATATCGCAGGTTGAGTCGAGAGATGAGCATTGAGATTTCGTGATAAATACGTACATCCGTTACACCCACACCCACTGGGCTAGGAAGATTTCGAGTCGTCGGTGGGCGGGTTGAACGGGTCCAAATAGTCCAACGGGGCGCCGTCGCCAAAGAACGAAAAGTCCTCCGGTAGAGCTGTGCTGCTGAAGTCCCCTAGGTTGCTTGTCTGCTGCTGGGTCAGACGGGCATTCTGCTCGAGCATGTATGGCGGAAGAATACGGCCGAAAATTTGGGCATCAAGCTGGTCGAAAACTCCTGGTTTATAGCCTGTTCCATTGCCAGCCTCCTGGGGTGTCATGTCTGTTTCGGAGGTGCTGGACTCGGGTGGAGGTTCGAATCCGCCGACCGGATCGAACTGTACTTTGGCAGCATTTTCGCCGAGTCCGTCTTGCAAGATGTTGTTTATGGACTTCATGTCGGCCCGATTTGCCACCTCGTTGGCCACCTGCTTCCTCTCGCGCGAAGACTCAAAGCTCATTCCGGGAGGATGGAGTTCAGCAGCAGCTTGTTGAAAGTCCGAAAGAGGACTGTGTTCCAGCTTCACCGAAGAAGCAGTATCTCCAAAAACTGTCTGTGTAGTAGGGTCCGATGCCGAGTTTCCTATGTAGAGACCGCCGGGAGCACCTTTGAGAAGTTGGTCTTCTGGAACTTTGGACGCAGCCGTGTGTCTGTTCAACTGCTCGAAAAGATTGTTGAGAATCTTGTAAATTCTCATGGATGCATTTGAATTGTTCTTCAAGCAGTCTAACACTCGCTTTCCGATCTCGATGTCTCGTTTGATCTTGTCGACGTCCAAATCATCGTCGAAAAGAACCCCGGCGTAATTGGCTCCGCTCTTCGCTTGGTTATTATAGTTGGCAAAGTGATAGTAATAAATAAGACATGCAATGGAGAAGAAAATCGTGTACATGGAAAACCAATAAGTCCCCACCAAGAGGTCTTTATCGATCATTTTGTTGGCTAATTTCACCACCATTCTTGCGACCTTGATGCAGTTTCGACCTCGAATGAGAGACTTGGGGTCTGACGCTGCCGATTTCTCGCTGCTGATATAATGGATGAACGGTCTATAAAGCATTATCAGACAGTTCAAGAATGCAAGATGAAGATAAAAGTTGGCAAGCACAAATTTCTCGGGGATGTCCTGGCCTGACTTGAGATCACTGGGGTCGGTGGGTTGCAATTCGGGCGGAAGATTATCGAGCCATGCCTTGAGCTCGATTTCAAGCTTCGTCACTCTCTCGTGCACTCCCAACCCGTCTGGCTTATTAGCGGTGTTTTTCAACTTTATAGGATAGAGTTCTTTTACAACATGAGACATTACCATCATTAGTTTTGTGTGGTGGTTGGCACAGCCAGACGACGAAAGTCTGCCATTCTGTTGCTCGTAATAGAGACCTTCGCGGGTTACGTTTTCGTCGTCGAGTTCTTCTGGGAATTCTTGGTCGAATTCGTCTTCGTTGACAGACCGAGGGAGTCCTAGAAGCGAGTTGATATAAATATCCATCTTGTAGATGGTGAAAAAGAGCCGTTTTCTCGTATCGATTTCAATGGGGTCCAACCGTCGTTTGGAGCTCTGGAAAATCAGCAAGTTTCTATGAAGGCCTTCCTTCAACGCACTTCTCATGGCTATGCCAATATAGAGGTAGCACGTGGAAAGCCGGGCCAGGCACTGGAGGTACATTATCATCATGACGATGGTTTGGATCAGGGAAATGTCCCCCACATTGGTGATGTCGATGAGCTTGCGGGCCTCAAGAAAGTAGTTGAACCCGTCGTCCTCGAGCGAGTCGTTGTCCTTGCTGAGCGAATTCAGCCGCGAGAACAACAGTCCGCAAGCAAGAATCAGGTAGAGAAAAGGAAGAAATTTCTGCTGCCTGTCGGTGTAATTGGCCGGGTCCATCGAGTAGAGAAACTCGACTTCCTCGAGCAACGAAGGCCGGTGGTAGAACCGAAAAAGCACACACGCCTTGTTCCAGGTGGTGTAGATGAGCTGTAACGCCACATCTTTCGGTGGAAGTACAAGACGTATTTCCCGCCCCACCGGGTTTCCGTCGTTGGAGCTAACCGATGGAGGGTCGAAACTGGTCACGGGCGACATTGCAGGGGTGGGGCCGTCGAGGTACAAGTCGGATATCTCGTTAATGTTGAGGTGGGATGGATTTTTCGACTTGAGATACTGGGCGATCTTGGTCAACTTGTAAACATCCACACCTCGCTGGGGAATATTAAGACGGGGAAAAAGAACCTGGAGCGCTTTCTGGGCGTCGCCCTCGGTTGGCTTGTGAGCTGCGTATCCGTCACCGTTCACGGGATGTCTTTGGGGGGTAACACCTCCCAGCATTAATGATAACCCTTCACCAAAGTCTCCACCTTTGCTACGATGAAGATTAATAAAGTCAGCACTGGAGTCCAGCTGGGTCGGAAGCCCCGGGTTCTTGGTGTTTCTGATGTTGGGGTCGTCGTAAGAACATCTATACGAGTACACCGTACAGTGAATACATGGCTGTTTTCCGTCACATTTCACTTTTTTGCGTCGACACACATCGCACGCTCTTGTGACTCTCCGCCGCTTGCGGTCTGGGTTCCCCGGATCAACGGGAGTCCCTTCATGGGGCAGAGCTTGCAGCATTATGGTTTTGTGGTGTAATATTATTCACTTTCGTGAGGCTGCTTTATGCAATTTTCAATGAACCGTAATAGGGTGCGGGGGGACACTTGGGTGTTTGGATGGCAGCGCCGGGTTCCGATGGGCGTATTGCAATCAAAAGTGGCTGAAAAGCGGTTTTTCAAGTTGAGTGGGGTTACAATGGGGCTGCGGCACATGTGGGTCAGTTTTGGTGACTTGTTGGACAACTTGCGCTCTTCCTTAGCTACTGTTGAGCCGCGCATAAGCGCTGCACCTCGACGTGCGGATCTGCATATGAATATCTTGGGTGCATCATCTGACGGGACTACCAACAACGGTGGTTGGGGTCAGGTGGCTTGTGTACTGACCACTTTCCAGGTTGTATTAGTAATTCAAAATCAAAAATGTATTTTGGACTTTTTGCATTAATCCTGTATTTTGCAATTTGAGTGTCATTCTAGCTAGGCGTATTGTCCTTGTATTATGCCCTCCATAGTCATTTACTTAGTTTCGTCATGCTTATCTCCTTCTATCATATCTTGAGTGGCTTTTCAAGCAAATGCCCCATCCTCTCAATCTTGGCGCTCAAATAGCCCTCGATCTCTTTGGACTTGATTCCGTTCTCACTTCTCCACGCCAACGGAACCATAGGCACCCGTTCCACCACCTTGACTTCTCTGTTTCTTCCCTCCACCGCCGCGATCTTATCGGGGTTGTTCGTCAACAACTTGATCTCGTTGAGCCCCAAATCCAAAAGTATGGCCGTGGCAAGCGAAAACGACCTCGCATCAGCAGGATGTCGTAACATCAAATTGGCCTGCACGGTGTCCGCTCCCAAATCTTGCAAGTTGTAAGCCTTCAACTTTTCTCCAAGACCTATTCCACGGCCTTCCTGTCGAAGGTACACTATACATCCGCGTCCAGCTTCTCCCATTAACCGGCCAGCTTCATCAAACTGCTCTCCACAATCGCATCGAGCACTCCATGCAGTTTCTCCCGTATAACATTCCGAGTGAATACGGGCCAAAATGGGCTCACCGCTACAAGTGGTACTTGGATCTCTGATAAGTTGGCCATCTTGGTCAAAATGCAATCTCAAATTAGACTCACTGTCATAGTCTGCCTCAGTTCTACCAGGAAACAATCTGCCGACATAAGCACCACGAGTCATTCTATCTTGCTGGGTTTCGTTTGGACGTCTCTGGTAAAGCGTTTTCGACCGCACATCTTCGCCAAACACTATAGCCAAATGCTCTTTGTTGTCAACATTATTTTCGTACAAATGGAGAAAGATCTCCGGTCCCTGTGTGGTTGGTATACGAGCTCTCGCCATGCATTTCACCTCAGGCAAAGTCTCCGGAAGCGGCAACCGTTCCCTGACTTCTGCTGGCACTTCGGGAGGAATCTGAGGTGTCTGCGACGGAATATGTGTTGGGGTCAATGTAGGAGATAAAAGTGGCATGGCAAATCCGGGAGTTTCCGCCCCGTGCATGTGACCCGGTTGTGGTTGTACTATGTTCTGAAATCCCATGGCGTCACTAGTACAATACTTCAGAATCTAAATGTTCCTTTTCAATGACAAAAGTTGACCAAAGTTGAATTGGCTTTTAAGATAATCTTCTTGAAGATGAGAAGGAAACGTTCCAAGGTTCACAATGTGCTGCTTCTTTGTGTTGGATACCAGAAATTGTTTGGAAAAACCACCTTTTAAACTTTTTGACCAAAATAAACCGATACGTATGCTGACTGATATCGGAAGACTTTCACTAATATATGAATAATCCAAATGGGTGCAGGTGCACCGGCCGATGCACGCGCACGTGACTGATCCGATCGGGTGACATCATGTGCTGTCGTCGTGCTATATACAGGGCAGAAGACTGCAAAGTTTAGTTTCGAAGTGATACATCATCACCACATTTTGGAGATTCGACCCCGCTTGCGACGGCACTCCTCTATCACAGGGAGTGATAAGGGGCATAACCCCACTTTGCCAACGTATAAAGATGGAAAATTGGTCAAATCTATATGTGTAAATCTGATTGATATACTTCTTTAAAAAAGTACGAATACGGACTCCCGTCCAAATTCGTTATATACAATTGTCACTAAAACAATAGCCTCTGCTCAGTAATCCATACTGAATCGAAACCATCGCTGTGCCAGAAGATTACATAACAATTTTCCAGCCAACATACTATCTCAAGTAACGCTAGACCTGCACACAACTTATCACCCAGGTTCAACTAAAATTTGCAGCCAATGCTACCATCAACTGAACCCCTTCAAGTTCGCAATGCCCCACGACCCCCGAAAGTTCTGAGTTTGAATGTGTTTCTCATTCAGATTCTGGTGAGGCAGCAGTTGCAACAAGCGAACCCGCAACGGTTTCAACTTTAAATAATTTGGGAATCGAAGATTTTAAAATCTTGTTAAGGAAATCATGAATGAATCTATGGATAAAATATCCAATGAAAACTTTGAGAGATTTACAAATACAGTGTCTGCATCAAATTCAACTTCACCAAATGAGTTTGATGTTAACTTCCCCCAAGCTAGTCTGATAATAAAAGATTTATTCCAAGAGTGAGCAGGGATACATCTTATTGGATGGATAAATTTACGTTTTTAAAGACCTACCTAAACTCGATCAAGATGTCAAAAAAATGGAGACATACTTTTGATAATTTCTTTCGAAGATTCAAAATGTTAGAAAAAATCATCAGGTACAAATCAGAGATTAGTGAAGTTAAATCAACTCAAGATTTAAGGAACAAATTCGTATTGGATGATAACTATACCGATATTAATTTTCAGAAATTCTTGACACTCATTAGAACCAACTTGAATGGTATGTTAATCTCGGTTGCGGGAGAGCAATACAATAAAGTACCAGATGAAGCTTTAAATAATGTCATTTCTGAGATTTACAATGATGATCATGCTTCCTATCTAAATCGGGTAACTTCATATCTAAACGAAACACTGACTGTTTTCCACATGCTTCCAAGACGCAAAACAATGTATGGAAGCGATGTTCATTTGTTTTACTCAAGTATGGATTACGTTTACTATCTCGAGTATCTTTCACCTTTTTTTGGTCATGGAGGTGCATACCAAAGTTTCTTGGATCTTATCGCTAAAGAATTCAAGAAATATACGAAAGGTGAAGAATAAAAATCTTTGGAAACGGTGTACAAACTGTACAAACATACCGACGAACATCAAATGTGGGAGATGACGTATAAGAATTTTCCAAAACAGGAAACCAACCTCTTAACATATCTTTCACAAAGAATTAACCAACAATGAAGAGATGCTGATAACTTCGAAAGTCCTGAAGATCAGAAGGGTAATTCTAGACATGGTAACACGAAGAAATCCACTTCGAAACGGTGTCATCTGAAAAAGAATCAAAACCGGCGCAAAACCAAATCTTCAACACTCAATTAAGTAGAGAACTGTCGACTATAATTCTACACCCGAGGACAGTAGGATTGTGATTCTTGCAAAGTTGCAACTCCAACAACAGTCGTTATGTTCCGACACGATCCACAGCGGTGGCGAATAATACTGCAAGTGGCTAGCTTTATCGTATTAGCAAGTACAGTACCTACTTATTCCAGCATGTAATCTTCGTCGCTTTCATTTCCGTCGCTCTCAGCTAGCGCATACGACTTGGGACGACGTCTTCCAGCCCCACCTACTTTTGGTGTGAAAGCCGACGACTTGAGGTCTTCTAGCTCGTCTAGGATGTTATTGGTCGAAGGCTTGGACGCCGGCTTAGCATCTTCAACGGAAAACAGCGTGATATCGTCATCACTGCTATCACTAAACAAAGAAACAACCTGCTTCTTAGGTTTGGATTTGGGTGCCTTTGGCTTGGGTGGTGCGGCTGAAACAGACTTGGTACCGCTTGGCTCCTTCGAAAAGAAGCTGAGAAGGTCGGGCTGCTTGTTGGTCTCCTCTTTGACAACAGGTGGAGCGGGAGTTGTTTCGGTTTTGATGGTTGGAGTGGACGCTTTTGGCGTAGAAGTCTTCTTCTTCTTCTGGGCCGGCTCCGATTTCGTCGACTTTCTAGCTCTCTTCTTAGTTGAAGTTTTCGCTGTGGGCCCAAAGCTGTTTCTTGCCTCGAGGTCGGCACGCAAAAAGTCTTCCCATCCGACAAGAAAGTCATCAAGATCCCTGTTCCACAAATCTTTAGCAGACTTTTTCAACAACTCGTTCAATTCTCGTTGTTTCTCATCTCGTTGCCTCAAGAGCTTCTCGTATCTTTCTCTTGTTAACGACCATATAGCCATTCCAAGCAAGTAGTCATACTGCGAGTACGTTGTTTCTGGTTTGTGGAGGGACTCATCTTCCCCAGTCACCAAACCAAGATTTAATTGACTGATATCTCCCGCGGCCTCTTCTTCCTCTTCCGCCAATTCCTCTGCTTCAACCAATGGCTCGTCGTGCACTGGCTTACCATTCTTGTTGAATCTGGTGAAATTTAACTTCTTCAAGTCATCCACCATTTCCAGACGTTTCTTGTTGGCGATGGTTAGCTTCTTTTCGATGATCATTTTTATGAACCGTGCCTGTTCACTCAATCTCGTAAGCTGATTCTGGAAGTTCTCAGCCATCATATCTTTCCGACGCTGATAAAGCTCAAGCCTTGCCCAATAGTAATCTTTCAAGATTTCGTTCGCTGATGAATACTTCTTGATTCTTCCTTGAGGGTCGAAAGCCACCATGTTTGACAAACTAATGGAGGAAACGAGCTTGAACCTTTCGAGAAGTCCCATTCTCAAAGACTTATCCATCTCTTCCTTCAGAAGACGTACCACGAAGCGAATATTGATCCCATGCTGTTCTTCCATATCTTTGATCCATGGCTTGTCATTTCCTAATCCCGCAAGTAAGAATTCCTTGACGCTGTTCGTCCATGTCTTGATTGGAATCTCAGTGATCTCTAACGTGTCATCGTCAACCTGCTCGATCTTACCCAGTACCTTATACTTCTCAGGCGAGATGCGTTCAAGGTCACCTTCCCAGCCTTTGAACCATGGAGTCATGTCGACAGGCTCTTCTCCATTCATTAGTCTTCTGATATTGGCCACGATGTCAACTGGGTTAAAACTTGGGATGTTTGTCGACCAACCGGTGCCAATACCTTCAGCACCATTTACAAGAAGCATCGGAATGATTGGAAGATACGCTTCAGGTTCAACAGTTTGCGCATCATCTTGAACATAGGTGTACAAGTCATCATCCAAAGGATTGAAAATGATTCTCGTGAGATCAGTGATGTTGGTATGAATATACCTTACAGCCGAAAAATCTTTACCACCTGCAGCTCTACTACCGAACAAACCAATTGGCTGCAACAAGTTCAAATTATTGGCACCAACAAAATTCTGAGCAAGTCCAACAATGGTTTGGGCAAGCGACCCTTCTCCGTGGTGGTAGCCTGTGTGTTCAGAGATATAACCTACCAATTGTGCCACTTTAATTTCAGACCGCAAGTTTCTCTTAAAACAACCATACAACACCTTTCGTTGTCCGGGCTTGAATCCATCGAGAATCGATGGAATAGATCTAACGTTATCAGCCATTGAAAAGAGGATCAACTCCTTATTGATAAACTCACTGATAGGAATCTCCCTAATTTGTGGATCCAAGTGAGTGCCGGGTCTGAACGCCTGAAGCCAGTCTTTTCTTTCATCGGCCTTTTTCTTGGAAAACGCCATATCGATGTACTGGCTATCGCCATCCTGTAAAGCATGGAACGACTTCATGTGTCGATCCAAAGCTGCGAAATATTCTCGACCTTCGGACTCCAATGAAGTTCCTAGACCTTTGAAGTACTTATGCTTCCACTTGCAGGTTCTCCCCTCTGTTTCTCGCCACTGTTCAAATTCTGGCATGTTGTAAAAGGGAATTACACGCTGGTTTCGACCAGTTATGGTGACCTTGACAATTGGCGTGATGAACTCTAGTAAGAAACCAGGAATTTCAAGTAGCCCTGGAAAACTTGTTTCCAAGAAATTGATGATCAATCCCTTAATGTGTGAACCATCCTGATCCTGATCAGTCATAATCATAATATGGCCATAACGGAGACTCTTGATGTTTTCAGGGGTGTACCGCTTTTTATGCTGTAAACCCATGATTTGCTTTATCGAGTTGATTTCTGCGTTTTTGGACACCTGTTCAATGGACGCTTCTCGTACGTTCAAGAGCTTACCACGCAAGGGGAAACAGCCGTAGTAGTCACGGCCAACGACCGTCAAACCAGCAACCGCCAATGGCATGGCCGAGTCTCCCTCAGTCAAAATTAACGTGCACTTGTAGCCTTCCTTGGTACCTGCCTTGTTGGCATCGACCAACTTTACCTGGTTCTTTATTCTCAGTTTTCTGGAGCCATCAGCTTTCAGCATTTCCTTGTCTTCATTAGCATTGACAATGGTTCTTATTTTATCAGCAATACTAGTTTTCAAGATTTTGGCGATGAATTGGTCGGAGATGACGATCTTCTCCAGAGGTTTACCTCCGAATTGAGCCACCCGGGTAGTAAGCTGTTCCTTCGTTTGGGAGGTGAATGCAGGGTTTTCGATCAAGCAATTGATAAAGACAAACATGTTGTTTCTGACTTCTTGAGGTTTGATGTTGAGCTTTTTCTTGCCCTTTTCTTTCTTGGTGAGGGCATCAATAAGTTTGGTTATGATCTGGTCAGAGACGTATTTCACGTGGGTTCCTCCGGATGTGGTTGCGATGGAGTTGACAAAACTGACTTGGTTGAACGAGCCGTCGCTCACGGCAAACGCCACTTCCCAGCGGTCGTTGAATACCTCGTGAACTATAGTGGAGTAGTTTTTCGTTTCGCCCGGTGGAGGAACCGGGTCGGGGCTATGTTCGCGGATGGCATTGACATACATCTCGACATATGCCTTGAAATTGCGGATGGACAACTTTTTGTCGTTAAGGTAGATGTTGCAATCCTTGACGGTGCCACACAAGTCGTACACTCTGCGGCGGAGAACCGATAAGATGTCGTCGTCCAACATTTCCATGTGGAACTTGGAGAGGTCGGGCTTGAAGGTGACTTTTGTGTATTCCTTCTTGGACTTGAGTTTTGTGATTTTGGGTTTTGTCAAGTTGGCCATATTGTTTGTCCAGGTTTGCTTGTAGACCTGGCCAGTATTCAAATCTGCGGTTTCGAGCACGAACTCAGTGGAAAAGATATTGCACAATTTGGCACCGTATCCGTTCCGGCCACCGGTGACTTTCTTCTCGTCGTCGTCGTAGTTGGATGATGTCAACAAGTTTCCAAAAATCAACTCGGGAATGTATATTTTTTCTTTCTTGTGGATCTCAACCGGGATACCTTTACCGTCGTTCATCACCAGGATGGTATTATTTTCCGCGTCAATGTTGATCCGGATGTTTCTCATCGAGGGGTCTCTGATCTTGTTATCAGCAGCATTGACAAGAATCTCGTCAAAAATCTTGTAGAGACCAGGAACGATGTGGACTTCTTTGTAGACCATCGACTCCGCAGCAGCATCAAAACACCACATTTCGACCCCAGTTTTCTCCACAGACCCGATATAGGTGTCGGGACGCTTGAGGATGTGTTCCAATTGCGAGAGCTTTTGGTACTGGTCAGAGGCATCGCCCGAGGCCACAGCGGATGGTTGAGAAGAGGTATTTGTTGAGTCTCTGAGTGGCACTTTTGCTTTTGATTTCACAGAAGACGAAGGAGTGACGTCCAGAGACGCATCGGAGAACGCCGACTCGGCGTCGCTGGCCGAATCCGATTCAAACGAACTCATAAGGAAGAGATGGGATAGATCGACGCGTAACGGGTTTCGATGCGGCTGGGGTGGGCACCGGTGCACCGGGTGGAGTAGCTTGACTAGATTCGTCAATTGGCGGGACTACGAATGTGTGTTTGGCGGTAGCACCTCTGTCCGCTCTACGGCGCTACGAGTGCTGTAACACATTACGGATATTCCGAAGGTAATTCAAGTATTATTTCGAAAGTACCAAACGACATTTTGTTCGGTATTACTTCCGGAACATAATACCGAAGGATGTTCGGGCTATAAGATAAAGAGACGAATGGCGGATACTCCAGGGGAAAATTGTACTTTGTTGTAATCCAGTCTTAGATATATACTATAACTGATGCTGAGACACTAGTAGAGAGTTTCTAGGTTAACCTCATTACACCACGACAATATTACATAACATTCACTAGGAATAGATAATGGTCAAGTTGCAGTCGAGTCGAAGTTGTATTGAGACATTGGTCCATTACTGCATTACGTTGACAACTTGTATACGCAGATCTGAGTATATCCACTAAGCCTGCTTGAAGACATATATCATATATATATCATATATCTAAACTATTCTACTGTCTACGGCAGTTAGTGAGGCTAGAAACACCATGTTTAACATCCATAACTATCACATACAAAGTTGGACTGATGGCCCCTGGGACGCGCTCCAAGATATACATATTCCCAAACTGAGATATCCTTGGTTCTTTATAGCGGTATCATTCGTATTATTTACCGGTGTGCAAATCGACAAGACAATTGAGTCTATTCAACAGAGGCAGCCACGAAAAGTGATGAAGAATCTTGCTAATGTCATTTTGTCGTTAGTGGCATGCAATTTGGTATATGGATATTACACCACAAACAAAATATAGTCCCCAGAATATGACTCCCACTTAATTCTCAATAATACAGCCCTTTACCTTCTCCTTTTCAATCCCGCTTGGATCTTCTCAAACTCCTCTTCCGTCGGGGCCCGTTTCTTCCCCTTCTTGGCCCCATACTTCGACTCCAACTTGTCTATCAAACTGTCCATCCGACTACTCTGCCGGCTCTGGATCAATGCTTTGAGATCACTCTCGGACTCCAACCGCCGATTCCCCTTGTCTTTTATGGCTGCCGCCAACTTTTCCGACTCCTTTGCTTCCTTGGCGAGCCGCTTGAGCATCTGTCTGACCTTGGTTTTGCGAGATTTCTTGTATTTTTCAAACGACTTGATCACAGTCTCGTCAACTTTCTTGTCACCAATGGCCTCCTCAATTATGGCAAACACCCGCTGTTCTGCCTCCTCGTCAAACTCCAAATGTGGTATCACCTCAAAGAGCTTCAAAAAATCGCCTTCGTAGTAAATGAAGTTCTGCACGATATCTTGGCGTTCCTCTTCAGAATTTTGGTATCGCTTGCGATCTTCATCGATCATGTCAATGGTGATTTTTTCATGCATAGACAGGAAATATTCCTTCCAGTCGAAGAACCCGTCTTCGTCGTCCACCCCACTGGCCAACAGCCCCGTCTGGTCGTACCGTTGTCGTTTTACGGAGTCGGAAAGTATGCTATAAGCAAACTGGATCTTGGGAAAACTGTCATTTTCCACCACATTTCCAGCTTGTTGGATTTTGTCGGGGTGATATTTGAGACTCAACTTTTTGTAGGACCTCTTGATGTCCAACGGCGTGGCATCCTTGGCCACATGCAACACTTCATATGGGTCGATATCAAACGGAACACTCATGGTGAAGATGAATTTCGCGATGCGACGATGAGTATAAAATGCAAGAGAGATTGCGAAAGTGAAATAGAATTGAGTGGGTAAAACATGCGATATACCAATGACGACCCAATTTTCTGAAAACCAAAGTATGTTGGGCCCGTTGTTCAGCTTGGGTTCTTAAACCCGTGCCATCTTATTCTTACGTAGTCTCGTCTACCATGTCAAAAGCTACTATACTTCATTCTCTTTTACTTCCTACTGCTTGTATCCGCTCTCTTGAAGCGCCTCCTCAATGGCATTGGCCACCTTTTCTACATGCCCAGCATCAACAGAGTGGCCCATGTGGCCCACACGAAAGTACTTTCCAGGCAAGGCCTTGTGGATTCCTCCAGCAACAGTAAAGCCCTTGGAAGCCAACTTTCCAAGAAAGCCCGGTCCGTCAATGCCATCGGGAAAGTACACGGCAGTCAAGCCATGGGCAGCAACGGCGTCGGATTTGGGCAAGATTTTCAAGCCCAATTTTTGCATATGTTGCTTGAACTTGGCAGAAGCCTCAGCGTTCTTTTGGATTCTGGAATCCAAGGACTCCCCAAGGATGGACTGCAACGAAACCTTCAAGGCGGTGATGGTCTGCACAGCAGGAGTAGCGAAATAGGCCCCGCTACCACTTTCGTATGCCTTCATGATTGGGGTCCATTTCTTCAACGACGCGAAAAAGGTGGTATCTTTTTCACGGTTCAAAGCCTTGGTGACGGCCCGTTCCGAGGCGTAGAAGATGGACAAGCCTGCGGGCACACCAATGGCTTTTTGCGAGGCCGTGAGGGCAAAATCCACTCCCCACTTGTCAAACTCGAGGTCCTCAACACCAATTGAACACACTCCGTCCACAAAAAGCAAGGTTTCTGGTGAAGCCTTCTTGACGGCGTCCAGAACCGCTTTGACATCCGAAACGACAGAAGTGGAGGTGTCGACATGGGTAACCGTTACTGCGGTATACTTCTTTTTCGACAATTGCTCCGAAACTTTTTCAATGGGAACAACATCTCCAATGTCGGCGGTGATCACATCGACATTGGCTCCGTACACTTTCAAACATTCAGCAAAAGAATCGGAAAAAAATCCGGTGGAAAGCACCAAGACGTTATCGCCGGGATTGACCAAATTGGCACCAGCAACGTCCCAGCCCAAAGTACCGGATCCAGCAAGGACGTAACCCTGGGAGTTTGGATCGGACGACTTGAAGAGCTTACGGAGCCCCTTCAAAACTTCTTGGAACGTAGCAACGAATTCAGGCGAAGTATGAGCTTGAGAAGGAGTGGACATGGCGTACAATACTTCATCAGAAAACTCAATGGGACCAGGAATCATGGTCAACTTGTGAGCGGGCTGCTGGTACGGAACAGAAGACATGGCGAATCTGGAAACTAATGGGGTCAATGGGCGAAATCTAGGCAAAAATTTCACTCTCTTGAGCATGCAATCGACTGCGACTTTATATCGGCGGGCCGGATTCGCGGGGCCCCACAGAGTCGTGCCGGAACCCGCTTGCCTCGGACGAGGCCGATTTGGGCTGCTAGTGCGATTGCAAACACAATTGCAACATAATTGCAGTCTTGATTCAATTGTTAAAGATTGACCAATCGGTAGCATACGCTCAGCCATATTCTGTGACTTGTTTATGCAACTTTATTTCAACTTTATTTCAACTTGATTGCAACTTGATTGCGACTTCGATTCCAATTTGCAGCTGATTGCAACCATTTGCACCCAATTCTTCGGTTCCTTCTTCCAATTCGCTTCCCATGGACTTGGATCTCCTCCGCAAGTGCGTGCAGGGAACAGAAGACCTCATCTACCAGTCCAAAACCGTCACTGCTTCCACCGCGGAAACTCAAAATGCGAACCCAAATGCCAACTTGAATGCGAACCCAAATCTGCAACCGGCCCGAAATCCACACCCATCTCAGTCAACGGTGGCCGACTGTACTTGCAACCCCGCCCACAAAAAAAACACAAAACCTCGGCTTCCAGTAGACGAAAATACACCTGTGGCCGAATTGCGGCGCCGCCAGCTTGAAATCATGAAATCTATGCGATACGATAAATTAATTGACGATACCAGTGTGGCCCGGTATGGTCCCTTAGATACCTCGCGGCTGCTTTTTCGCGCGGCTACCAGCGGACTGCTGCACGAAAGCGACAAGACTCTCGCACGTGACGCACTAACACGTGATTGACCCGATGGCTAGACTTTGGTAGCGGTAGAGTGGATTGATTCAGTGGCTATGGAAGAAGGTTCACTGTCAAGCTCTGGCACTCCTGAGGCTGCCAAGGTTCCCAGCGGCGTGGAAGAAGTACTCGGAGTAGCTGCTGACGATATAGTGGTTACAACCGTAAAAAAGAATGATTCTATTCGTCAACGAGTAACTCAAGCTTTGGCTTCGTTGCATGAAAAATCAACGGTGTTCTTGGTAGGCAAGTCCGTGGCTATCTCCAAGCTAGTCACAATCGTGGAGCTAGTCAAGTCAAAATATGACGCTGAATTACATCAATACAACCATATATCCATGGAGAAATCTTTGAGTAATCCAAATTATCTGGGCAAAAAGGAACTAACCGAGGAGCAAAAAGCCTTGGAGGAAGTCCGGGGCCCCAAGGTGTACCAGCTAGCAATTCTACTGGTTATTTTGAGCGCAAAAGACGTGGAAATGGACGGATGGAGTAAGCAGATGGGTGAAAAATAGAGGAAATTGAAAAGCAATTGCAGAAAAAAAACAACTTGGGAAAAGTTCCAGATACAAGCTACCTCTCCACCGGCCACAAAACTACATTATTCACTAATTAGTGTCCAGAAACCTCCCCACCACATTGGCCCACCATCACGAGTCACGTGATACACGTCCAATGAGAACCTCCAATTCGCGAAAATCAGCCAACTTCACCAACCGTAATCATCATGGCATTTGACCCCGAAACCTTCAAGTTTGAAACCCCGCAGTTCGACGCCCGGTTCCCCAACCAGAACCAGTCCAAGCACTGTGCTCAGTCATACGTGGACTACCACAAGTGTGTCAATGTCAAGGGTGAGGAATTCGAGCCATGTAAGATTTTCTTCAAGACGTTCACCTCGTTGTGTCCTCTTGACTGGGTTGAGAAGTGGGATGACCAAAGAGAGGCTGGAAAGTTCCCCGTCAAGATGGACTAGATAGAGCATAGCAATAAATCAATGGCAAGGAAGTGTAGACGATGAGTAGCACTTTCCAGTTCTACTATATCTGCAGTGTAGTCGTCCTACTTGTTCTTTTCTTCTAGTCTAGTACTTCTACTCCTTGTATCTCTTCTCTTACATAAACTCGTCCTCGTCCCAGTTTTCGTGCCGGGTATCGTTACTGTTCAAATCGGTGGCTTCTTTTGTAAACAAGTCTCCGTATGGGTTTTTGTTCCTTTCTCTTTGTGCCTGGTGCTCCTTGGCCAATTGGGCCTCCTGTGCTTTCCATTCACGTTCTCGTTGTTTCTTCTTTGTATGCCATTCTTTTTGCATCTTTTGCTGCTGCGAAATGAAATTCTCCGTACTATCTTCCCGCTTTGTCTTGTTAATCTTGTTTAATATCGCATTCTCCTTCTTGGCAACAAGAATCCGTTTGACTTTTTGAGGATTGTGGAAAGTTACCGTGCCAACATCCATGGACCCGTCAGTATGAAGGTTGTCCACTGGGGTGTATATAATCGTCACATTGTTGAGCTTGTTGGCCTTGATGGAGTTCGCTTTCGTTAGCTGTGCTACCTGGTCTAATACGGTGCTATCTATTTGCAACTTTTCAAAAGTTTTGGCCTGATCTTCTTCGCTCAATTGAAGGTACAAGTGGGCAGAAGAGTGCTTGTCTACATGGAACCAAATGTTTTTGGGATGCGAAAACTTGATCAACGGGTCGTTTTCGTGTTTGTCTTTGCCCATGTAAACCTCATGGGCGGGCGTCAGCAACCCAAAGTCGTCTGGAGTGCCCTCTACGGTGAAATAGTAGACCATGCAGGAGTCAGAGTGAAAATCGAAAATCACCTCAGAAACGAAACCCACCATGCACCCGTGCACCGCGCCAGGCTGCTGGTTGCAGCCGCAGGTCGCAGGACTTCCCGAATAGGAAGGTTTCGAAGACGGTGAAAGGGGATGTCAATTGTTGCTTTCGTTCCAAGGAAACATCAATTGTGATTCTAACGATTGGTTTCAACTCATTCCGACGCAGAAACCACGCCAGGGTTGTCTTCGCAACGCCAACCCGCAGCATTCACGCATCTGTTCCAAACGCGAACGTGCATTTGAGCCCCGCCAGACCCCTGCGAGGCTATTTACTTGCAGCGATTCTTTCTCACTTGTTACTTGTTCACTTTCCTTCATTAAGTCGGCGTTCACTCCTTACGACGTACGAGCCACACCATACAACCAACCAGGTCCACACCTAGCCACACAAACCTAACCAGGTATTCCAGGAAACCAACTAGTTTCTCTCATTTCGTGTTTTCTCTCATTTCCCTTCATTTCATTTTTGTTTCCCGTCGTCCATGACCAACTTCGAGGCCCTTCTCGAGTTCGAAGACTCGCTCAGCTCCTGCCTGAACCCCAGCAACAGACTCATGCTTTCCAACCTCGAATCGCGTATTGAATACGGTTCGCAATTGGGCCAGAATCAATTTGTTGAACAACAGCCCCCACAGTCAATCGAGCAGTTATTCCATGATTACGACACTTCCAAAGACGACTTTACCACCTGTGGCAAATGCGGCACCAACATCAACACCAACTCGTCCAACGGCTGCTGCAAGACGTTTTTGGATACCAAGAAGTCCATCTCGTCCGACCTAGAGATGTCTTACTGGACGTCGTTCCTTTCAAACCCATCCCAGACGATCAACTCGTTTCCCTCGTATACCCAGCTTCTTTTCCTCCAGCAAGGAATCCCGTTCCAGCTTCGGGCACCCATATGGAAGCGGCTCTTGTTGTTGAACAACTCGTCCATTCCCCAAACGTCGTTGCTAGTTTACGACAACTTTCAGCATTCGTATAGCGCCGACATCTCCACCCAGATATCCAAGGACTTGAGCCGGACGTTTCCCGACTTGCCATACTTCAAGCAGGAAAAAACCCTCCAGAACCTCTCCACCATTCTCAACGTTTACGCCAATTACGATGCAGAACTAGGCTACTGCCAGGGCCTCTTGTTCCTCGTGGGGGTGTTGAGCCACCAGTTTAAAGACGACCCCCAGTTGGTGTTCCATGCGCTTTTGACAACCATGGAAACGGAAAAGTCGCTCCACGATATCTTTACTCCACATCTCATGTCCCAAACGCTTCAAAGTTGGAGCAGCGAGTTCCAGGCGCTTTTGAACACCATCGACGGCGAATTGTACCGCCATCTCAACTCGTTTGTGGAGTTTCAGGTGTTCTTGTACCAGTGGTGGCTCTCGTTTCTGTGCAGCCATTCGCCAGATATGAATATTGTCAACCGAGTTATCGACTTTTGCTTGCTCGAAGGATGGAAGACCGGAATCATGAAGATCTCCATAGGGCTTCTCATTGCCAACAAACCCATTTTGATGAGTTTGCAGGACGGCGACGAGGAGGTGGCCTACCAGCATTTGTTGAACGAGTGCAAATGGGGGGTGGTTGTGAACGACGTCAATTCGTTTTTTGGCGACCTCTTACTTTCCTGGGACGAACGGCTCTTTGAGAAAAAGCCCACCCACTTACAGATCTTGAAGACTCACAAGAGGTCGACATCGATGATGGACAAGTTCAAGTCGATGAACCTCTCGATCAACTTGAAACCACGCTCCAACTCCACCGTATCCGAGCACCCGGACTCGGCTGTTTCGAACCAGTCGCAATCGTCGTTGTCGGTGTTTTCTTCCAAGGTTCCAACTCAGGACATGGACTCTATCTATTCCGATATGAGCAGCCAAAGCGATTTCCTGCCGTTCAAGTTTCCGCTCAAGAAAGACGACACCGAGGTGGACGACTTGACAAGGGAGAACATCAACTTGAAGTGCTTGTTGCACCAGGCGTTGCTGATGCTTGGAGAGGAAGCTGGAGAATTGCGAGAGCGGGCGGCTGAGTACGGCGTATAAATAGATGAATAAACGAAGAGAAAGAAAGAAGAAAGAACAAAAACAGAAGTAAAAAGAAGGAAGAGGACAAGCCAAGGGAAGCAGTCACTAAAATCTGCCCACGATCATATTTTGTCTTTTTTGTGTACCGCCTCTCTCCCTCGCTCTCTCTCTTTCCTCTCTCTCTCGCTCGTTTTCTCGCGCGCCGGGTAACTCGCTCACAAAATTCATTCTCCACCAACCTTCACCAACGATACAAAGACTACTGATTAGATCTTGTACCACCTCATTCTGCAGTTCTGACTCGCATCCCTCGTTGATCCATCATCAACCTCTCGTCAGCATTCTGCATCTTTAATCTGGCAACGTGACTGCGTCCACAAATAGCCCCAAGGGCCCTACTCGCTCAGACACAAAATTCCCATCCACAGTTGCTGCTTCTCCAGAAATCTTTGGAGCATCAGACACCATCAATCAAGCCACTACCCGCGAGACAAAGAACCAGCAATTGTTTGCACACGGCTCTTACACCTCAGAAGTCCAGGAAATTTGCCTTAGTCAGATCTCCATTCTTCTCCTTTCTGGCACCAGCGAGTCGATTCCTTCCAGATTCGACCAGATCCAGTTTATCTTGGCCAATAGCAGGGATTCCGTCTACAAAGACTACATCCAGAAGCTCTTTACTCTCGTATCGATCGGCAGTGGTGATTCCAAGTCGTCTACCGTTAATTCATTTTTGAGACTCGAGTTTGAAAAAGTCGCTGAAACCCTAGGAAACCTCGACTTATTTCTCGACGCTACAAAACACGCATTCCGTGCTATACACAAGGACTCCTCAGAATCCATTCTTCTGTTCATCGAGGACTACGTCTCTGACCCGATCCTCAAGTTCATCCTTATAGCGTCCATCCTCCCGGACTTATCTGCGGCAAAGTCTTACATCGCAGCGTCACAGTCGGCTGTCTTCCAGTGCCTCGGCGAAAAGGATCCGTCAAAGTTCAACTATACTCGACTTTTCGACTTTTATCTCAACTGCCCGGCTTATCCACTTTCGGCCAAGTTACTCCTCTTGCAATCACTCGACTCCGTTAAGTCACTTGCATTTGTGGAAAAATTCAAAAAAGCTCTCCAAAACATGTCTTTCCACGATATACTTTTCGATTCGGACGCTTCGATCCTCTTTCCTGACAAGTTTTTGTCATCGATTCTTTCATTGAAGCGTGAAGACTTGGATGAAAATATTGCATTGATTCTCGCCGAAGTACTCGTTCCCGGCTCACAAAATATCGGCTCTTCTAGATCATCCCACAGTGCTCTCACCGCCTCTTCTGTACCCGAAAGTAACGCCAAGGGCGCCCAATTGCAAGCCTGCTTCAAAAAGGTGGAAGCAGAAGGAAACTTGAAAATCAATTGGTACCAGGTGTTCAGCCACGTGTACGAAAAGCTCTATGAAGCTTCAAAAAGAGACATCCAGCCGTCTTTGGCATCCATTACCGAAATCTGCGCTGCGTTAGACTTTGAATATGGCGTATTGGACATCTTTTTAAGCTATGAGTGGTGGTTTGGAACAACCTTGGTTGCACATTTGCATGCTATGCATCCATTGAATCAAAACCAGTCCATTGAAACTCAAGGAAGTTACAACTTGCTTCAACTGAAAAATTTGGCTCTTTGTTTCCCACAAACTGATAAAGCCTCCAATGCCAACTTTCCTAATCATATTGTCAAGTTTGTCAGTGTCGCAAAATTGCTTGTTCTGGCAATGGCTAAGATCTCTTCTCAATTTACTGGCAACAATATTAGCGAAGCTATTGTGGCAGTTCGTCAAGCATTTGAGTACAGCACCACCAACAACGCAGCATATCTTCTTGTGGCCTGTTTCTTGACCGTTGACAAAAGCGAGTTTCACATACGTTTAATTGGGTCTCTATTCATCCAGCTCGTGGATCAACAAGGTGCTGATCAGGCCTCCCTTGCAAGCTTAATAGCTCGCTTAGCAGAGATTGACAAAGCCATGTTAGTCAAGAACATTGCAGAGTACTATACTGAGCGCCAAAGTGCGGAAACAGTCCCTAAAATCTTGACACTCACCTCAGCCGTCGGTATGACCGATGAGCTCATAGCTGACTTATTCAAAGTGAGCATAAAAGTTGGTTTGGTGTTCACTTTTGATGGCGCTGGGTTTGGTGTTAATTTCAAAAATGTCATTGAGCAGCAGCTTCAAAAGGAAGGCCAAAAGAAACTAATCTACCAACTGATGTTAGAAATATTAGAGTTGAGATCTGCCCAGGATTACGAATGGCAGCAGCAGCAACAAGCACACGGAGGAGCCGTACATCCACAGCTGGCAAATCACAAAATGTTGAGTCTCCCATTGGTTTTTTACGTCCTTGAAAAACTCAAAGCAAGCAACGGACTTATAGACGCTGAACGTCTTAAGAATCTTCAACTTCTGTTACTCACGACGTATCCCCGTTTGATCAATTTTGGTTGTGGTCACGACGCTGCCATCTTGGCCAACTCGGAGAGGTATAGCACATTTCCCTCTGATGTTGAACAGGAAATGAAGTCGTACTACTCGAAAATGTACAATAAAGAAATGGAAATCAGGGACATTGTTGACATGCTTGTGAATATGAGACTGAGTGACAATCCTCATGACCAGGACATATTTGCATGTATGATTCATTCCTTGCTTGATGAATACCGTTTCTTTTCCGAATATCCATTGACTGCTTTGGCTTCTACGTCTTTATTGTTCGGTGCGTTGTTACAAAAAGATTTGATACAAGGTACCACCCTTACTGTGGCACTCAATTTCATTTGGGAATCTTGCAATCAACCCCAAGATTCACACTTGTTCAAATTTGCTGTGCAAGCCTTGTACAATTTCAAGTCTCGGTTGCATGAATATCCAATCTACTGTAAGCATTTGTTGGAGTGCCAGCCTTTAGCAGGCCATGCCAAGATATATGCGATCGTTAGGGATGCTGCCAATGGTATTCCCTGTACCGATGGTACAACTCAAGATGCCAAAGGTGCGGATGGCACTTCGTCTCCATCAGTGAGGGCGCCAATGCTCCGCTACCAATCATTAAATATTCATGACGACCGCATTACCGATGCTGCTTCGCAACCACCGGAACAAATCAGAGACCAATTATTGTTCTTTGTGAACAACTTGACATCCGAGAACCTTGCCAAGAAATTGCCGGACGTAAAGGCTGCTTTGGAAGAACGTTATTTCTTGTGGTTTGCTAGGTACCTCGTTGTGGATAGAGCAAAGAGTGAGCCTAACAACCATGAACTTTATGGTACGTTCATTTCTGCCTTGGGTAACAGCGACTTCACCGATATTGTCTTGGGTGTAACTTTAAGTGAGGTTGAACGAATGCTTTCCAGTTCGAAGGACTCTTCCAATGATCGCACTCACTTGAAAAATATGGGTTCGTGGATCGGAAGATTAACTTTGGCCAACGATAAACCTCTTCGCCGAGATCAAGTGGCCCTCAAATTTCTTCTTGTGGAAGGGTTTGACTTCAACACCTTGGGCTTGGTAATCCCATTTGTTTGCAAAATCTTGGATCAAGCGCAGTACTCGGTGATCCTTCGCCCACCTAATCCATGGATCTTGGGTGTGATCAAAGTGCTCGTTGAGCTTTATTCTTGTGCTGATTTGAAATTGAATTTGAAGTTTGAGATTGAAGTTCTTCTCAACTCCTTCGGCATGAAGATTGGAGATATCGAGCCTTCTACATTGGTTAGAAGTCACAACCCTGATCCGGCTGCACTCGCAGAGATCTTTGGCAGACGCATGGGAGCAACTGGATTGAGTAAGGATTTGGCAAGAATGTCACTCGAGTCAAAGAAACTTGAACAACAACAGTTGCGGCAACACATTATGGCCCAGAATGATTTGAGTAAAGTCATGCCTCCTTCAACCAGTGGACCACCCCCAGGTCCGTCTTCGAATGGCGCTGGAGCACCAATCGGCGGGGCTCCCTCGGCCCCTCCATCTGGCCAGCTTGATACTTCTTTTAGCAATCTTGTTGGAAACACCATTTTCACACAAAGTCCTAACCTTCGTCGTGCATTTCAAGCTTCTTTATCACGCTCAGTTCGTGAATGTGCCGTTCCAATCTTGAGCCGTGTTTCCGAAGCTGTCTTGACGACCACAGAAGCGCTTGCGACGAAAGATTTTGCAACTGAAGGAGACCCAACCGTGTTCAGAAAGTCGTACCAGACTTTGGCGCAACAATTGTGCCATAGTATGGTCGTTTGTAGTGGCAGGAAGATCTTGAGTGAAACAATCGAAGCCACCATGTTGCAGCTTCTTGGAAACCAAGCTACCGCGAGCGACTTTCCCATTAATGAGTTAGCGGTCGCCATTCAGTCTAATGTCCATTTCTGCGTCGAAATCGTTGACAAAATTGCCGCGGGTAACATCAGCGAGCTAATTGACGAAAGAATGCAAAGATTCGTCATACAAAGAGAGCAGCGCAACCCGCAAGAACCATACAGAGAAGATGGTTCTAGCGAATACGCTTTGAACTTGCCTCCTCCGTTAGGTTTGAGAAGAGAGGGGTTGGCTCCTGGGCAGCTCAAGATCTATGAGAGCTTTGGAAATAACGGACCTATTTTACGTCCTGAGGAACTTCGCCAGTCGCAACCAATTGGCGACGTGAGGACTATGCCTGATGGCAGCGACATGCCCGGCGTAGCGCCTGGTGCTGGAGTTGGTTCTGGAATCCAGGCTATGGGACCAACACCAACTTCGTCTAGCACAGCTCCAGTTGGTCCAATGGAAGAGTTCCCACTCGAACAGCTCTTCGTAGCGATTACTCAGAGCTGCGAAAGAGCAATCGAGTTATTGTCTGATGCCAAAGAAACCAGGCTTTCTGAGCTTAGCCCAGAACATCCTATCATGGTCGCTTTAGCGCAAGCCTTAACATTGGCACAGAGCAATGCGCTCAAAAATCCCGAATTACTACTCAAAGTCGCACAATATGCTGTCAACTGTCTCTTCACTCAGGCTCACGAGAACCCAATGAGCAATGAGATATATGTGGTAATCTTAGACAAATTGTGTGAGTATTCTCCATCGACCGCTAAAGACGTCACCTGGTGGCTCGTTCATTCTTCCGACCAACGCAAGTTCAACATTCCTGTCATTTACTCGCTTTTGAAGGTTCAATTGGTACTGGCGTCCAAGCTTGATACCTCGATCGGAAAATTGTTGGCCGACTCAAGCAATCCTATGGCTGTCAAGTTTGCTGCAAATCTTTTGTTGAATGTCTTTGGTTCTTCCGAGGCTCGACCAATAGCTTTGAGGTCTGATTTTGGCTTCACCTTGGAAGCGTTGAGCAACTATAAAGGAGATCCTAGCGACACACTGGCCGAACAAAAGGAAGCCTTGTTAGCCAGAGATAATTTGTTCTCCTTGTTGAACCAAACTACAGCTCCCACCCAGTTTGGTGAGCACGATGCTTACCACCAGATGGGTTATTTGTTCGCAGAATGGATCGCCCTTTTATCTCACGGACCTTCAAGCGAGCCTTTGCAAGACAAGTTCATAAGGGGACTTCTTGACGCGGAGATACTTTCGAATCCAAAGTTGTTCAAGACGTTCTTCAAGGCTGCTACAGAGATCTCAGTGACGGCGTTTGCTACCGAACACGAGGTGAGAACCCGAACCCAAAGAGAAAGCTATCTTGCGGTAGACTCGCTTGCTATGTTAATCGTGCGCATTGTGTTATCATTCGATAAGGACCATTCGGAGGAGGCTATGGACTACTTGAAGAATATTTTGAGTGTAATAACCACGATGTTAACCATCGATCATGAGAATTTCCAAAACAACTGGAACGAGAGAGCTTACTTTAAAATCTTCTCGTCGCTTTTGTGCATGTGGAACGATGCCTCCATTCTCGACAGTAAGGCCACCGTCCATTTGGATGAAGAGTTTTACACGTTTATTGGTGACATTTTCAACTCTTTGCAGCCATTGATTTATCCTGGTTTTACATTTGCATGGATATCGTTGATTGCTCACCGCATGTTCATGCCTCGGGTTATTTCATTGCCCAACCGCAGCGGTTATCCAACCATGGTAAGACTCTTGCAAAACTTGTTGAAATTTGACCGTATTTGCGGCAACAGCGAGAACGACTCGTACGACATTGTCAACGTTATTTTCAAAGCCATTAACCGGATTTTCACAGGATTGGCTCATGACTATCCCGAATTTTTGGTGGAGTGCCATTTCCAATTGGTGACGGCTATACCATCGCGGTACATCCAGTTGAGAAATATTGTTGTTTCGGCAACACCTAAGAAGATCCCCGTCATTGATCCATTCACGCAAGGGTTGAAGGTTGAAAGATTGCCGGAAATCAAAGAGCCACCAAACGTGTACTTCAATCCCGGCGACGACTTGGCCAAGGTGGGATTGCGGAAACCGGTGGACAACTTTTTGAGGATCCCGGCTCCGTCATTGATTAGAACCATGTACAACAGCGTGAAGCTTCTGCAGCCCAAGGAGGATCGAGACTTTGGGTTTGACATCATTCACTACAACACCAAGCTCATCAATGCGTTGGTGTTGCACATTGGTATCAGTGCGGTTTCCGAAAGAAGTTCCAGTTCGCAGCGTGGCGGGTTCAACGTCAAGTCTACGCATGTGTCGCTTCTCGTGGATCTTATGAACCACGGGCTGCTGGAGTTCAAGTTCCATTTGATCAATGCCATTGCCAACCAGTTGCGGTATCCGAACAGCCACACCCACTGGTTTGTGGGAATCATTCTCCACTTTTTCAGCTCCACCACCATCTGGACGCAACCTGGGTCCAAGGCAGTGGTGCAGGAGATTATCACCAGGGTGTTGTTGGAGCGCCACATCGTCAACAAGCCGCATCCGTGGGGGTTGACGATTGTGTTCACCGAGTTGGTGAAAAATGGCGACTATGGGTTCTTCGATCTCCCGTTCGTGCGGACGGCCGAGCCCGAGTTGCGGGTTGTGTTTGCGGCGCTTGCACGGAATGTCAAGGGCACGCCTGTAGAATAGCTGTATATATATTAGTAGACACCCCAGTTCTGCATACTCTCGTCGCACCGGTAGTCTGTGAATTTGTTCGCGCAAATTGGTAATTTGATAGCAACATGTCTCGGGTCAAGAGGATCAACAAGGAGTTGGAGGAATGCCGCCAGGACACGCATTCGGGCATATCTCTTCTGTTGAACAACGAATCCGACCTCACCCACTTGACGGGGTACTTCAAAGGGCCTCCGGGCACTCCATACGAGGGTGGGGTTTTTCTGGTAGACATCAATATTCCCAACGAATATCCATTTAAACCGCCCGTGATGAAGTTTATCACCAAGGTGTACCATCCCAACATATCGTCGGTCACGGGGGCCATCTGTCTTGACATCTTGAAGGATGCCTGGACGCCAATCTACACACTCAAAAGTTGCTTGATTTCTTTGCAATCGCTCTTACAGTCGCCCGAGCCCAACGATCCGCAAGATGCCGAAGTGGCCAAGCACTACTTGTCGAACTTGAAAGGTTTCAACGACACGGCAGCCTACTGGACCAAGATCTACGCCAGCGAAGGAGACGGAGCCAGCGGAGCCGCCCCGGCCAGCGACGCAGCCCTCTACGGCATTGACGACTCCATAGTGACCCAGTTCGAGAACATGGGGTTCCCGCGCGACAAGTCGATCGAGGTGTTGCGGCGGATGGGCATCAAGAGCTTCAATGGGGTGTCGAACAAGAGCGAGTTGGAGAACCGGGTGTTGGAGGAGATCTTGAAGGAGTGCAGTTAATAAGCAGAAGATGCCGAGCAGAGATGCAGAGATGCACAAGATGCACTTACGAACGAAGCTAAGAATGAAGTTGCCACTGCGTTCGATACGGTCTAGTACCGTGTTCTTGTCTCTGCCTACATAGCAAATATGCCTCTTGTATACTTGGTAGGCCCAGCGCACCTCGCGGTCCAAAAATTTTCACTGCTGAGACACCGCTATGACCACCTCTCCCAAAGTCGGCACCCCGCAACCCGTGGCGCCCGCCGCTGGCTCGCCGGCTGCTAGCGTGGGCCCGGCGGCACTTCTGGAAAAACGTGCGTCCAGTATCGGATGGTATTTCATCGAGCTGTACTATGGCTTTTTCAATGATGGAATCGATAACATCCACAAGTTGTACCACCCCCAAGCCTCGGTGAGCCACCTGTCGTTCCCGGCCGAAGGCTCGGAGAAGGTGCTCCACCAGGCTGTTGGAATCGATGCTATCAGAAAGAGATTCTCCAAAATCGAGCCGGCCGTCAATAGAATTGTCATTTCCAGTGCCGACATTCAGGTCTGTTTGCAGGACAAGATCTTGATTGTGGTTTACGGCGAATGGTCCCGCGACAACGGGCCGTTCTGGCAGTTCAGCCAGACGTTTTTGTTGTGTCCAGGCAAGCGCGAGACCATTCTTGACCTCGCCAACGATGTGTTGAGGTTTGTCGACTACAACCTGTTTTCGGGGATCAAGGAGGAGGAGACGGAGAAGGCTGAAAGCGCCGAAAGCGCAGAAAAGGCAGAAAAGCCAGAGAAGGCCGAAAAAACTGAAAAGGCTGAAAAGTCTGCTGAGAAAGAGAAACCTTCCGACACTGACTCCGGTGAAAAATCCACCGAAACTTCGAAACCCGAGCCAAAACCCGAGCCAAAATCTGAGCTGAAAACCGAGCCAGAAGCAGGCTCCGAGACCGCTCTGGAGCAGGCCGACTCCGTGCCGTCGGGCTCGGGCAACGCCGAATCCGCACCTTCGTCGGTGGAGCCCGAGTCTAGCCAACCACGCTCGGAAAGTGGAAAAGCTGAGGCAGGCAGCGACGCCGACCACAGCGCCGAGCCCGAGCACGCCACGGCTCCCGAGGAAAAGGGACCTTTGACTTGGGCCGCTTTGGCTGCAACTGCCAAAGAGACGAGAGCCCAGGCTGCAAAACCGGCGCCAAGAAAAGTGTCTACGCCCTCCGCGGTGTCGTCGCCTCCCGCCTCGGGATCCGCAGCAGCATCGGTAGCTGGAAGCGGCGCCCTGAGCGGAAACGGCAAGTACAAGAAGGAAGACTGGTTCCCCATCTACATTCGTGGAGTGAAGGATGTCGAGGAGAATTCGTTGCGGGATCACTTGACAAAGAGCTTTGGACCCATCAAGTTTCTCAAGTCCAACATGAACATCGCCTTGTGTGATTTCCAGGACGCCGAGTCGCAGAGAAGGGCTTTGAATGCCAAAGAGACCACCGTCGATGGCATTGCGATTCTGCTTGAAGTTCGGGAGCTGAAGGCCAACGTCAAGGCGTTCAAGGCCCAGAAGGAGAAGACCGACTTCAAGAAGAAGGTGGATAAGAAGGCGCCCAAGAAGAAGGGCCGTGACTAGCATAATGTAGATAATGAACAAACCCTACGTCTCTAGGTGAAGAGGCCCCGGTGCACCGGTGCGTACTCTAGACTGAGCCCCGCGAAATCAAACAAGTGGTTTTTTTAGAAGCAGCCGTGTACCCTTTGCATGGACTTTCTACGTCGAAGAAGAGGCTCCGACTCGGACGACGAGGGTGTGAGCGCCATCCACAAGTCCAGACGTCCGCCAAATACTGCATTTCGTCAACAGAGACTAAAAGCATGGCAGCCGATTCTCACACCAAAATCGGTGATTCCGCTTCTTCTTTTGTTGGCGGTGATTTTCGCTCCGTTGGGCATTGCCATCATCCATACCACCTATAACGTCGAGCTTCTCGAGATAGACTACTCCAAGTGTGAAAACCTCGAGCCAGACGACTTTGTCAAGGTGCCGTCCAAATACACCGCTCACCACTTTCGTCACAAAAACACCGACCCAGACTTCAAATGGAAGGTGACCAGCGAGAAGGACGATTTTGGCGACGAAATCAAAACCTGCTACATCCAGTTTGACTTGCCGCGCGACTTGAACCCGCCATTGTACATGTACTATAAGCTCACCAATTTCTACCAAAACCACCGAAAATACGTGGAATCTTACGACTTGGAGCAACTCAAGGGAAACGCCGTCGGCTCCGACAGCTTGACCGACAAGTGCAAGCCATTGAAGTACGTTGGAGACAAAATCGTTTATCCTTGTGGACTTATTGCCAATTCGTACTTTAACGATACCATCTCCAGTCCGGTGCTTCTCAACGCCCAAAGCTCCAGCAACAACGAGACGTACGAAATGAGCGACAAGGGCATTTCGTGGAGCAGTGACCGCGACCACAAGTACAAGAAGACACAATACAAGCCACAGGACATCGTTCCCCCACCCAATTGGTACAAGATGTACCCCAAAGGATACACGGAAAAGAACCTTCCCGACTTGAAAACATGGGAGCACTTGCAAAACTGGATGCGCACCGCCGGACTTCCTTCGTTCTACAAACTTTACGGAAAAAACGAAACCGAAACCATGACTTCCGGGTCGTACCAGTTATCGGTGGTGATGAACTACCCCACCAAATCGTTCGGCGGAACCAAGAGCGTGGTCATAACCACAAGCAGCATCTTTGGCGGACGCAACATGAGCTTGGGCGTAGTCTACGTTATCGTGGCGACGGTGTCGTTGGTGCTTGGAGTGGCCTTTTTGATCCAACATTTGATCAAGCCTCGCCGTCTCGCGGACCACAACTACCTCCAGAACGTGTCGCCCACCAACTTCCGGGACCAGTTGTGAGGCCTGGGGCAGCTGCCGATTAGTTATCTACGATTGCCTGAACATTGCCGGCAATGCAATTATGACGGAATGTGCTGTAGTTTGACCTGGGATATGTACTGTAGTATGTTGTAGTCTCCGCTTACATAAGCGGCCTGTGTGCGGCCTCCTGCACGGTGCCGCAAAAACTGTTCGGGGTTGACATCAACTATTGCAGTGACGACCATATACCATACGTCAAATATTGAGCTAGACAAAGTGACGCCTCCCGGCGACTCGTGACCCCACTACACACAATACTCCATGAGCGTGAATCCGCATCTTCAATATCTACAACTGCTTGAGCAGTTTGGCCTGTCGCCTCAGATGGCCCAGCTCCAACTCCAGCAACAGCAGCAGCTCCAACAACAGAGACAACAGCTTTTCAGCCAGCACATCCAGCAGCAGCAGCAGCAGCAGCAGCAGCCTCAGCACGTTCCACACCAGGTGGGTAATCTGATTGGAAACCTGATTGGAAACCTGATTGGGAATCCATCTCCAAGCCAGGTCAATCCACTTTTGGCGGCCATTAATGGTCACCAGGGCCAGAACCAGGGCCAGCAAGCACAGCAGAGCATGGGGGGAGCCACCAGTGTCCCCAATCTTCCCAATCTTCTGTCGTTGCCCATGCAATCGCTTCAATCGATGCAGAATGTTCAGAATGTTCAGAACCTTCCTCCGTCGCAAACCATGAATATGCTCCAGTCTCAGCTCCAGTCTCATCAACAACAGCCCCAGCCCCAGCAGCCGCAGATGCCGTTGATCAAGGAGGTGTGGGCCAGCAACTTGGAACATGAGTTTCTGTTGCTACGGTCGTTTACCAACGACAAGTCTTCCACTGTCTACATTGCCATGCATCAAGAAATACCAGGGATCGTAGCAAGACCCATAGGCACGTTCAAGTCATCGTCCGATTACCATTTCCAGACGTTGAGATCCAATTCCGACTTGTTGAACTTGATCAAGTTGTCGTTATGTGTCACCAAGGTCAATGGCCATGACTTCACTACCTCGGTGATTTGGCAGTTCAACTTTGCCTACGACCTTTCCAAGGAGATGTACAACGAGGAGCACTTGTCGATGCTTGCCCAGGGGTCGCTGGTTAACCTCCAAATGCACATGACACAGGGGATTCCTCATTTTTCGTTCGCAGAGTTGATGATTGAATCCGGGTTGCTTTTGGACACTTCGGTCAATTGGATCAGTTACCACGCAGGCTATGATTTGGGCTACTTGGTCAGCTTGTTTTCCAACGATATGCTTCCCGTGGACGAGAAAGACTTCTTCTGGTGGTGCTCCAAATACTTCCCCAAATTCTACGATTTGAAGTTTATTGGTTCCAATATAAACACCAAGTCGATCAATGGAAACTTGGCTGACAACTCGAGTGAAAAGAACGGCTCCAAGAATAAACCTTCCATCGAGTACTTGGCTGAAGAACTTCACTTGTGGCCAATCTCGCCATTGGTGAGACAGTACTTTGCGTCGGCTTCCCAGACCCCATACTCAGCACAGCAGAATCAACAGATGTCATCGTCTTTGCAAGCGTTTTTATCCATGGAATGCTTCAAGGAGATCTTGAGAAGATCAGGTTTTGATGCCACCGCTTTAGACCGCTTTAAAGGAATGATCTGGGGTCTCGGCACCGTCCACAACCCCTCGTCTGCAGATACCGACTTTAGCGATTTACAGCTTAATGGCTCTCTCAATATGCCAACGCCTTCAACACCTGGAAACTATGTGAAGAGTGGAGTGGTCCATTATGGCCGTCCTCTCTAAATAATCAGTCTACCGATTGATCCGTGTAAATTAGACTTTATGTACCATGATTCTTTCATCAATGCACATAATGATAACCGTATATTTTCCTATCGTAAAATGATCGTCTAATCTTCAATGCCTTGCCATTCATCACTTTCTGCAGCAACCTCGTTGGTAGCGGCAGCAGCCTTCGCAGCCTCTCGTTCCGCTCTCTTTTTCTTATAGTCGGCCTTCTTGTCCTCTCCTGTCCTTGTTTCCTCGTCTTTTGGTGGAGGTACAAACCACGGAATTTTTCCTCTGTTGAAATCGTTAAGAACTTGTTTGGCTACTCCACTCTCGTCTGGTTCTCCTCCTTTGAGCAACCTGCCAAGCTTTCTCGCAAGTAGCTCAATGAATTCTATACTGGCTTTTTCCACCAAACTCTCATCATCTTCAAACCTAGACCATCCTTTGATCTCGTATGTTCTTTCCAAATGTTTCCGTTCACACTTTTGTAACATGTCTCCAATGTACTGTTCGGGGTTTGAAACGTGCTCGACTCTGACTACACCTCTGAAAAGAATATCCGATTCGGAGTCTTTCAGAGATGGAGGTACAATTCCTGGACAATCGATTAAGAAGATCTTCTTCATCAAAGTGATGTACTGCCACACCTTGGTCTCTCCTGGGATAGGAGCCACCGTGCACACCTTCTTTCGGCGCAAAGTGTTGATGATGGAAGACTTACCTGTGTTGGGGTATCCGATAAAACCAACCGAGATTTGTTTTCTATCCGAATGCAATGTTGAAAATTGACGTAAAAGTTGAATTAAAGATCCTTTACCAAACGAGTTGGTGATGGAGGCATGAAATGCTAAAGTTGGGTATGATTTGGATAAATGTTTCACCCATGCGGCCTGAAGTTAGTAATTGCACAAAATGCCAAAGAAGAAGAAAATAAAGAGAATGTTGGCTTCAATACTACGAACCATTCCACAGCGAGGAAAATGGTTCAACTCAGATGATGCCAAGACTCCTCTAAGAGATCGATAAAAACTACCAATCATTGTGCAAATGGTCTCCAGAACGGAAACCAACCACCAAGGTGGACACAGGCGAGGAGTATCAATTTTCCAAGGACGTAACAGGCAAGCTTGTGGGAAAGTGAAGCTCACCCTGACAAGGTCTTTGGGACTTAATAAATGAAATGAAACAAAAAAATGAAAAAAAAAACTTACCGCAACCCACGTAGGTACTAAATCACACTTGTTGAGCACATAGATCAAATGCTTGTGAGAACATTCCAGCTTGATGTACTTTTCCACGGACTCGCATCGGGTACCGAGAGGATCTCTGGCATCCAAAACATGGATGACCACATCGGACGAATCTATAACTTTATAGAGCTCGTTCCAAATTCTCTTGGATTGGCCCTTGTTGAAAATGGCTTCTTTGGCCTCTTGAGTGAAGTCGTCTTTGTCGAGGAAGGATCCACCCATGAGTCCCAAGGTGGCATCCAACTCTTGTTTCTCCTGGTACACTTTTTCGTCCGTTTGGGTGACTTGAGCCAATTCTTCCAAGTTGGAAGCTGCCATGGTTCTTGGCTTTTTACGCTGTTGTTTAGGGCCAAATGCCAGAGCATATGACTCAGTTTCCACTATGTTGGCAGTGGGAGACTCGGTTTGGTCCTTCTCGTCCAAAAGTGACATGGGAAGTTTGTTCCTCCTCAATAAAACCTGGTACGAGTTGTGTTTTTTGTCACCCATCGCCTCTCTGAAATGAGTAAGAGCATCCTGGCCAATGACCCTGGTGTTTCCAAACCACTTACGGTTCGGATCTACCCGCGCAATTGGCGCATCGGTGCTTTGCAACGCAGCAGCTTGCACAATTTCTCCTCTGGCGTTACGCTTGGCTCTTCCCGTTTTGTACATCAGAAGAAGTTTGACTTTTTTGGCATCTTTGTAGAAGTTTTCTCCCTTGACACGCAAGTTGCCATCGCGAGTGTCTCCCTCGCGGACCCGTCTTTGTTTTTCCTTCTTTTGTGTACCCATGTTCGCAAACCGTCAACGAGAAGATAATACTAAACTTTGCAAAAATCCCCGATGAGCATGAGATGACATCCGTACACCACGAGATCGGTTGGGCACCCACTGCACCCGCAAGCCTCCCCCACACAGACCACTGAGTATTGTGGCTAGCGTAAGATATGGCATTGAATGCGAGCAATGAGGCTCCCAAAGTGCTCAAGCTCAATGCTACCCAAGAGCACTTTTTCAAAAAATACCTCGTGGAGCACCGGCTAGCGGAAGAGCTTCGATACATGTCGAAACGAGATTGCTGTGGATATTTGGGCCCACCTTTTCGGGTCAATGAAGATCAAAAGAACACAAATCCAGTGCCCATGCTTCGTTTTTTCTTCCAGAACTATGTCAAAAAGTTCCCGTTTATTGCAATGTGTTCTCTGGAGGAACAGCGTGCTTTTTGGCAGGATACGGTGCAACCGTTTGTGGAGAGTTTGAATCTGAAGCACTTGTCAGATTCGGGGGAAAGGGCCGAAAATGTCACTAAGAGACGCCAGGTTAACAAGAAATTGTTGTCTGGGCTTGTTTTGTTCTTCAATTCGGTTTTAACGTCGGACAACGATATGAGGTATCTCACCTCTGCACACGAAAAATCTGGAAATTCCTCTCGTCTTCAAAAGTTAGAAAAACCAAAGAAATTCAGTGTAAACGAGCTAGGATCCCATTCGCTGGCCACAAAGTTACATGAATACCAAAAATTGACCTATTACAATGACTTGTCAGTCAACGTTATTGCCGTCAAACAGCTTGCTACCACCCACCAGAAGAGTCGTTTCAACGTGACATCGTATTTCAACAATGCCCCCAGGCACCACTTTGAGTTCATTTTGCAAGTAGTGGAGAGACTGGATTCTGGTTACAAGTGCCAGTTTGTTGCCCATCCTTATCATGACTTTAAGATGTTGATGAAGTCTTTACGAAAAAAATACCCTGGTTTAATGTCAACCGAATTTCCAGAACTCCCCAAAAAGCTACAGCATGATGATGGTGTCCCCGTCGAACAAATCAAGAATATTGACGCTGATGGCCTGTCTGACATCGTTCTTTTTCGTGAAAAACTCCGACTTGCATTGAAAGGATATATGATGCGACTAATAAATTACCCCGAAATCGTCCATTCAAGTGAGTTTCGTGCGTTCATATCGTCCAATTCGTTTCTTGCCCTTGACCTTCCCTTGGAGCGCGATTACAACATCAGATGTCAAAACGAAACCAACATGTTCAACACCCAGCTAGAATTCCAACGACAATCGGCCAAAGTTATGGCCGAGTTCCAAACCAAATTTGAGCTGTTCAAGCAGCAGCTTATTATGACGCCCAACACACTCACCAAGCTCTTTGAAGAATTCGGCTCGGTTGAGAAAGTTGAAGACTTGTCACCCATGACTTTCACATTTGTGCGGTGGTGCAAACTTGAGTTGGCTGCCCTAAACTACCAAATCTTTTTGAGTCTGGACAATGCCAGCGAATGGCTCACCAAATGCAGAAAGTTCCATGCAATGTTCCCCTATAGCATCGTGTACGGCATTCTTCGATTCACCAATCCTATGAAAATGATGGCCCGAATCATAGATCTTTTGCTCATTAACATTCCGTCTTTATCCTTGTCGATGCCATTCAGCGGGAAAAAAGATTTAGCAGAAGCTTCGAAGTCTACTGGAGCGAAGAATCTTCTTTCGCTTATGTTTGTTATGTTGTTGGACGAGGACTTGAACGATTTTTTGGCAGAAGTTGAAGAATTGAGACAGTCCGTTCCTAAGGAGTACCACGTATTCTTGTCTCGGGTCGACAACTATGTCATGGCTGATAGCGATAACATCGATAAGATCAAGGAGGAAAGTGTTCAAAAGGACGAAGATCTTTTACTCACAATTTTGCATACAGAGAAGATAGAACCAAGACTTCTGTTGTCGCATAAACAGATTTACGAAGATATTTCTGATTCGTATTGGCATTACGCCAAGATATCAGGAAAGACTAATATTGAGGAAGCGAGGTTGTACTTGAAGATCAAACAATACTGGTTGATCCAGTTGCGGAGGAAGGATAAAGACATAATGAAAGAGCTCTGGCGGGAACCAGAGATGACCCAGTTGATCAAAAAGTTTGTGACTATATTCTACTCACCATTTGTTCGAGTTTTGGGCAAGGCAGATGTACATGTGATGTTCCGGCAGTGGGAGAAGTTTGTGGACGAAAACTTGGATGTGCTTACCGAGTTGAGCAACGGTGGAATCTACTTTATGAGCTCAATGGAGATATTCAACCGGCTTCTCGAGGTATTGGACAAGCATGAGAACTTTTTCTATGGAGTTATCCACAACTTGTACATCAATGATGACGAGCATGTTTTCAGAGGGCTTGCACAGTGGATCGAGAAGTTCCTTACTGCGTTGAGAATCAAGTTTGTGGATCAAGCATTGGTCAATATTGATGTGCTGAGCCTTCAGGCGTGTGAGCGTGTCAGCGAGGAGAAGCTTCAATCGCAAATCGACTCAATTGTGGAACGAACTGTGGAAAAGCGCAAGCTCTACAAGGAGTATCTTCAGAAAAAGAGCGAGCTCAAATACAGCAATGCCAGCGACCAAGACAAGTTGAATGATATGTGGGAAAGGAACAATGAGAATATCTTTGGTGAGGGCCAGGCGAACGACTTTGGGTTGGACCAGGATGATCTTAACGACTTTAACTTGATGCAAGAAGTCGAGAACGTGAGTGAGGACGATGCCACTGCCGAGCTTGATCGTCAGCTACACAAGAAGTTGCAAGAGCTTGAGGAAAGAACTCTGGGTGCAACCGATGCAGTAGATGCCTACGAAGAGTCGTTTGGGCTTCGAGTTGCCGAAATCCTCGAAGGCTTGGAGGCCAGTAGATTTTTTGCAAAATAGCGAAATTGTGAGAGGGAAAAAAAGGATTCTTGAGGAGATAGAGTGAAAGTTCATATCTGCTAATACCAGTGTAGCCACGTCGAATCGTAATCTCAAATTTGCAGCCAGTGGGCCTGCCGTGTTCCTGCACAACGCAGCGCTGATATGAACGTGATTTCAGTCTCGTGCTCAACATTGAGAGCAAAAAACCACTTATATAGTGGAGTCATGAGCGGCAAGTGATACTGAACCAGCTGGACTCAAGATCAGATCAAAAGCGTCGTCTTTGAAAACTGAATGATTATTTAGTGAACACAATCTTATTGGACACTTATCACAACGATCTAATTGGAACCACGCACAACACCTCAATCTTATCCACCACAAATCTCCACCACGATGGGGTATGAAACATTTGACCAGAAACTACAAGCAATTCTCAACAGAGACCCAGGCGCTGAAGGCCATTTTTTGTATTTGGTCACCACCACGAAAATATGCTGTCGGCCAACCTGCTATTCAAGGTTTCCCATGCCTAAAAATGTCCGGTTTTGCACCTCGCTAAACGAGGCTATTGAGCAGGGGTATAGACCGTGCAAAAGATGCAAGCCTGAACAAGTGAGTGGCTGGAACAAAACACGAGAAAATGTAGCCAAGGGCTGCTTGCTCATTGGGCGAGCTGCAAGAGCAGGAAAGAAGCCGGACTTCGATGCCATAGCGCAGCAGCTGGGTGCATCCAAATGGCATTTTTGTAGGCTGTTCAAGAACTACACGGGAAAAACCCCACGAAAATACTATTTAGAATGTTTGCAGGGCAACGATCCATTGGAGCGAAAGGCCCTTCCATTGATACGCACAAAACGGTATTTGCAGAAGATGCGGAAGAACAGAGATGAGGGCTCTGATCGTGAAGCACACACAACTAAATTCACAGCTGAAACCACAGGTGTCGACTCGTCGCCAGATGATATTGAGGTGTTGACGCCTGAGGATATACTAAACTTTGATTTTGGAGACATCCAGAGTTTTTGGCAGCAGGACTGGTTTGGGAACGGCGATGGCTCCAACTTCTTGGACACTGACACTTTATCATACAAACCTAAACTACCCATTGACCCTGCGCTTGAACGTCTTTTGGACGAGCAGCTCATGCCCGGGGCTGCATGAAGCGAAGAGAACGTACTGAGAGCCGACCACAAGAATAGAGTACCACAAGAGTAGAGTTAGATGCATACTCAGAATCGTACTCAGAACATACTAGAGTAGAGTCCTACTTGACTGTCTCGGATCATACTAATACAGTTCTACTAGAATGTCTCAGATCATACTAATACACTTCTACTCGACTGTCTCAGATCATACTATCCTGTTCGTAGATTTGTGCATGAATTATGGCTATTGTAATCCATTGTACTATTGTTTCCCTCTCGCTACACTGCCTCCTCAATGCTCCAAACCAAGACAAGCCGAGGCAGGTACCGCCCTGCGCGAACAATTACATAAATTCGGACCGACCCACGACAAACCTAGACAAGCCGGTGCGGCAGCGAAAGTCATTGGTCTTTTAAAAACGGTCATGAAGCCTGAAACGGAAAAACTGCAAGTCCTGGAAAAGCCCTAGACTCCAAGTTATACCTGGTGCCTCTTATTTCCTCAGCCTCCTGTTCCTCCTTCTTCCCCAGCCACAGCCTGCACCGTGCCATAGCCCTTACCTGATTGAGCCGAGCTGTGCGCGGTCGCGCGAGAACAATAGCCATCACTTAAGTATCGTGTGACGCCGGTTCCCAGGTACAAGTCTGAACGTTTTCTTCTCAAAGAATTCCGACGCAACGAGTTCTCGGTGCACGTCCCACATTCGCACTGGCTTTATTTTCTACAGGCGCCACCTTTTTAAGCCACGATATTTTGGCCCGCTTACATTTTTTTTTCGCAAACAACCATGCTGCTTCTGGCAACACTCTCTAGGGCGGCATCCAGAATAAAGTCGAGACAGTCGCTCCGGGTCGCCAAGATCCTCGTGGGTCTTCTTCTCGTCATAAATGTTTTCGTTTTGTCGTTTTCTCATTTCTACGGCTACAAGATCATCCCGGCAACATTTCGAGATTTCAGCAAGTCGTTGAACAACGACAATAATCACCCACAGCAGCCCATATCCAACACGGCGCCGGCTTCAAGCTCGTCGTTCGAAGCCCGCGTGAAAAAGAAGTTCAAAGAGGTGGAAGATGACCCGCAAAGATTCTGGCTCGCAAAGACCGACATCACTGAACCGGTGGTGGATGTGGAGATTTCCCACTTTCTTGCAGAAAAAGAGTCGGAAAACAGCTGGGTAAACAAGCCACAGCTCTTCTATGACCCCAGGTTCACGCTCCTGATGTACCTCAACGAAATCAAGCGTCGGTACCGTGAACTTGACCTGTCCGAAGGACCGGTAGATTCCAACAAATTCGATCTCCCCAAGCTTTTTTTCAACTGGGCCGACTGGATGGATCTCACGGTTCTCAACGAGGATCTCTCGAAGCCCATCGAGCAGCGCATGAATTGCGAGATCATCCGCTCGTTCACTAACAATGATCCAGACCCTTCGTACTTTTGTTACAACAATAAGAACTACACCGACGAAAAAATCACCCAAATGGGGTTCCGCCGGCGCGAGCAGGTACCTGGGTTTGTCATCCACTCGCATTCCACTCACGATGATAGACCGTTTAACGATATTCGTATTTTGGAAAGCAAGTCCTATGCCTTGACTCAACATCTTCCCAAGCCTTACAAGGTGGTTTTTTTGAATGGAGACGACATGGGTGGAACCTACGAGTTCGAGGTGGACCAGAACAGTAAC
Source organism: Meyerozyma carpophila (assembly GCA_030573695.1). NCBI lineage: Eukaryota > Fungi > Ascomycota > Pichiomycetes > Serinales > Debaryomycetaceae > Meyerozyma > Meyerozyma carpophila. The sequence goes on along the minus strand of JAJMDS010000004.1, from coordinate 97,129 downwards.
CAGCGGTTGGCCAGCTCTCCTATAGTCACCGAGTACATCAAGTCGAACGGATTTGATCTCGAGTCAATCGACGACCAAACGTTGTTACGGCTTGATTTGCCCAAGGAGTTTGAAGACTTGAAGTCCAAGGTGACGCCACGGTACTTGAATGAAGATGACGACACTCACAAAATGTACAAGGTGTTGAGACAGCAGAGCGATCCCAAGGCGTCGCGTGAGTTGGAGCTCACTCCAGAAATGTTCAACTACCACCTGTCCATGATCAGGAACCAGATCTACTTCTACGAGAACAAGTACGAGATACCGTTGGACCAGCTCTCCGTCCAAGAAAAACTGTACTATAATGGGTTGGTTGAGTGCTCGAATTACGACGATAAAAACGAGCCCACCTACTTCAAGATGGCCACCATTCGCATCGACGACGATAGAAACAGAGACCACGAATGGGGCTGGCACTACGACTGGCGTTTCTTCAACGGAGCTCTCAACTACGACCGAATTGGATGGACTGAGCGTGAGCTCACCACCAGAACCAACATCATTCTCGATCGTCTCTTGAGAAATTGGAACCGCTTTGCCGAGGAAAAAGGTATCATCACCTGGATCATGCACGGACCTCTCCTTTCGTGGTACTGGGACGGACTCATGTTTCCCTTTGACGTCGACATTGACATCCAAATGCCGGCGGTGGAGTTGGCTCGTCTTGCTCGCAGCTATAACCAAACCTTGGTGGTGGAGGACCCCACCGAGGGCTACGGACGCTTCTTGATTGACGTTGGAACATACATCCACAATCGGGGCATTTCGGAAAAATCGAACCATATCGATGCTCGGTTCGTCGATGTCGACTCCGGCATCTACATCGACATCACCGGCTTGAGCAAGTCCAAGGCAAATACTCCCGAGGAGTACAACGAGAACGGGTTGGCGAACATAGAAAAGGGGTTCGAGGATGATGAGGTCGAAATCTACAACGACCGTAGAAAGCATTTCTACAAGCTCGAGCAGCTCTCACCACTAAGATACTCCATGCTTGGAGGAGTTCCGGTGTTTATCCCGCTGACAATCACCGACAGATTGATATTCGAGTACTCCAAGGGGTTGTCCGACTACGAGTTTCACGACTGGTACTTTGTCAACCGGTTAAATTTATGGTTGCGAAAAGAGCAGTTGGCGCCGGTATTTGACCAAGCGGAAGTCACCGACGAAAATGGCATCAACCGGGACAAATTGCTCAACAAGGTCACCCACATGACAGACGACCAGACCCTCCAGCTTCTTGAGAACGACAACATCCTCACAGAGTACTATCTTACCAAAGAAATTACCGATTTGCACATCAAAGAACGCCAGTATTTGTTCGATTCTCTCGGCCGCGACAACGAGGAGCTCAAAACTAACCCGGAGTTACGAAAGAAGTACAACGAGTTCACGGCCCAGTTCAAAATGCGGAAACCCATCCGCAAGGCACTCTACGACTACGAACACTTTGAACGACTCAAGCACCATAAGTAGCCATAATATATATACTGCATAAAACTATAGGGGCCGGCCCGGTCGGAAAAGAAACGATCTTGGGCAATCGCGGGAACGTGCGACTGGATGCAGGTTTCGCTATTTGAATTATAAGATCTGCTCGAGCAACTCTCTGCAACACTTCTTCTTATCGCAAACATGTCCGAAACATATACGCTCAGAAACAGGCGCAATGACGGCACCGTCTTGACTCGAGAACGCCAGGAGGCCGCCAAGCCCACCGAGGAAGTTTTGGTAGAAAAACTCGACCGTTTTTTGTCTTCGATCGAATCGAGATTGGATACCTTTGAGCAGTATTTCCGGCTCCGGGCGTCTGACGATGACAATTATGAGTTCGCAGAGAAGTCTAGCACTCTGAGACGGAACAGCAGTGCCAGTCTCAACTCGCTAAGGTCATTCACGCTTCCCAATTTGAGCACGGTCCACCAACGGCTTTCTTTGATCAAAGCCTCCGTCTTGAAGTCATCGATAACCAACCTTGAACTCCTTTACAACACGCTCGATGACCAGTATACCTATTTATTCAGCTCCCCGGCCTCGGAACCGGGATCTCCAGCAACAGAATCCACCCAGCTATCGCAAAGCAAAGAGATACTATCTCGTAAAATCATCACCACCATCCAATACTTTGACGAGAAACTCTCTCAGGTCGATAACTTGATCCAGGAGAAGACCCCCCAGGCCACCACAGACTATCGGGCCCCCAGCTTTCAGCACTTCCGTTTCTACAATTTTAACAAAGCTCTCCAAAAGGCGGAGAAAGAATACTTGCATTACTACGACATCCCATTGAGCTGGAGAGAAAACAGGTACATAATCTACGGGTACCGCTTCTCTTTGAGCCACAAAACCATGCTCAAATCCATATTCCAGTTCAACCATAACGAATCCATGAACATTTGGACCCATCTTCTAGGCGCATTGATTGTGATCTTTTTGGGTGTTGGCCATTTTCCCACCACTGAGTTGTTCCAGACGAACAGTTATAGAGATAATGTGGTGGTTTACATGTTCTTGGCGGCCGCTTTTGGCTGTTTGGCTTGCTCGACCATTTGGCACACTTATTCATGTTTCGCCAAGTTGTCGGTGAGATCGAGTTGCGCATCTGTGGACTACACTGGAATCACCATTTTGATCTCGGCGTCGGTGATTTCAGCGGAATACTGCTCGTTGTACCATTTCCCCAATTTGCAGAAAATAGTGATGACCTTCACAATTCTTTGTGGCCTCGGTGGTTTGACCTTGAACTGGTCGTCTTATTTTGACAGACCGGAATGCAGACCATTGAGAATCGGGTTTTTTGTCGGTTTGGCGTTTGTGGGTATTACCACCTTCTTTGCCATGTGCTTCAATGAGGGAGTCATGATATCCCTCAAGTTCTTCCTGCCTCTTGTTCTCAAAAGTTGTACCGCATACTTGGCTGGTGTCGTCTTTTATGGAGGCTTGATTCCAGAAAGATGGCGGTACGATGTGATTATCAATGAGGATGGCCCATGTCGCCACCACCACACGGCTCGTGATGTCCTCACAGACAATATTGAACACAGCGGTGAAGAGGAATTCCAGCAGTTGGAAACCGAATTACAAGAACAAGAAGATTCGGCCAAGGACGATTCCCACCAAAACCACGAAGTCAACGAAGACCCCACGCAGTCCAAAGAATACCGAGAAATCATCGACAAACATTTTCCCGACGAGCCAACGAAAACAGCGTATCACAAGGACTTTTGGTCATTGTACTGGGTGGACTACTTTTTCTCCAGCCACAGTATATGGCACATTTTTGTTCTTTTGGGCATCCTCGGGCACTACTTTAGTCTTTTGGGGATGCTCGAAAAGGTTCATTCGTAGGTGGACTACAAGAACCACAACATAAATTAATACACTCATTGAAATAACTACCTCAAATTACAGAAACGTAAGAGTTGGTCACCTCAGAAGTCACTCGTTGGACACTGGAGCTTGGGTATACTTTAGGTTTGATAGTGTATGGTATTCATACTGTATGGTATTAATCAATCTATATGTTACAGCCCTGACTATTAAACCTCGGCTGGTTTAATCATGGGTTCATTATTAGCAGGGGTGTCATCACCTTCCTTGGCGTCGTCAGACGACGAGTTGGAAACGTTCTCATTCTTCTCGAATTGTTCCTTCTCGAAATCATTGTCGTAAAGACCCAATTGAGTACCTTGTTCTTCGATTTCAGTCAAGGACAACTTAGGCATGGTAGCAGCCACTCTCCATGGTTGACTGCCGTCAACGTGAGCCTTGGCGAAAATGATGTCAATTTCTTCCAAAGAACGGCCAGCGGTTTCTGGGTAAAAGAAGAAAATGACTGGAACCCAGAGGAAGTTCACACAAGCGAAAAAGAGGTAACAACCCCAATCGGATCTGTTAATGAAAATAGGCGTGAACATGACCACGGCAAAGTTACAGATCCAGTTGGTACAGGTGGACACGGCACTAGCCACGGTTCTGGTTCTCAATGGGTTGATTTCTGGAGGGTAGATCCAAGGAAGTGGAAGAATGGTAAATGCAAAGAAGACGATGAACAAGAAAATACCAACGGCAGCACCCTTGGCGTTCTCAGAAGTTCTGTGGATCAATGAACCGAAACAAATGATGAAAGCACAACCTTGGCCAATGGCTCCGATGAGGAACAACTTTCTTCTACCAAGGGTGTCGATCAAGAAAAACGAAGGAATGGTGGATAAGGCGTAAACGGTAGCGAAAACACCACCCAAAATCAATGACAATCTTCTTCTCCAGCTAGGTTCTTCATCAATCAACACGGTACTCTCAAACAAAACAGTGGAGTAGTAGATGGCAGCATTACAACCGGTGAATTGCTGGAAAAATTGAGTAGATGAACCGATAACCATTCTGGCAAAGTGCTGGTTCTTTCCACCTGAAAGCAACTCCTTGACACCAACTTGGGATCTGGCAAATCTGTTGACGGCATCAGCCACGACCACGGCTTCGGCATGGACGGCATCGTCGTTTGGTTGCAAGCCATTCAAAGCCGCCAAAATGTGCATGGCTTCTTCCTTTCTGTCCTTAGCGATCAACCATCTTGGAGACTCGGGCAATTGAATGATTCCCAAAAACAAAATGAGAGCGAAGAAGATTTGGAAAGCAACGGGGAATCTCCATTGAACCGAAGTGTGAACATAAGACAATCCAAAGTCCAACCAGTAAGCAATAAATGTACCCACTGCCACGACGGAACCTTCCAAGTTGACCAATCTACCTCTGTTTTCAGCACGAGACATTTCCGATTGCCAGACAGGAATGGTAGCAGTATTGAGACCATTACCAATACCAGTAATGACTCTACCAATGACGAACTGACCAAGACCCCAATGAGGACCAAAAGCAGCAGTGGAAATGACGGTTCCAAGAATAATGATAAGCGAGCCAAAGATAATCAAAGGCTTTCTACCAATGTGGTCACCTCTGAACAAGGCGAAAAGAGCACCAAAGAAACATCCCAACTCGTAACAAGAAGTCACAGCACCTTGCACAACAGTTGTATGTTCACTGGTGACTCCATCAACAGCTCCAGTAGGTGGGAACTCCAAGTTGAATTCTTCTCCGGTAATAATACCCGACATCAAACCTTGATCGTAACCGAACAAAGAGAAACCAGTGACTGCAACGGCAGTGACTGCCACTCGTAATGAGCGGTTTGTCAAGCCCATAGTGGCTGTTCTCGAAAATATATCGATACCCATATTTGCGAAAAGTTAACTAGAACTTGGTGGCCGAGGAGCCGGCATTTATATAGTAGTAGCCAGCGATAATAATTTTACTAAGCTGGTACTATGTAGCGCTATTCGCAATGCATGATGACGTTGGGTCTAGGTAGCCGCGCCGCATGGTTGTGAGCGCCGCTCGGAAGAAGACTGCACATTTATGAACCCGGACCCCGAGCCAAAGATACATGTGGGGTGTCGCATTCGACGCGCGGTCTAGAACACCGCTCCATACGGCTACAGAGATGGTACTGGTGACTTTTCGCAATGTTTTGTGATGTTTGAGGCCCATAAAATGTGCCTTGAGGTCGCAGCAACCACGTTCGGGATCGCTGCAGCTTCATGCACAGTTGACATAATGTCAAGAAAAATTTCTGCGAAAAAGAAATGATAGATATCGAGGCGTGCATACGGGCCTGTCTCCACTTCCCCAAACAGTGCATATGTAAGGTTCATCCGGAAAGGGCTAGTGACGACATTGTTGCCTTAGAGTTGCATATACCGTGAATTTGTGTGAGCCCAAAACAATCGGCCCTGCACCCTAGCTACCAAAGGTCCGCACGCCGCCACCGCGTATGGCAACTATAGCTGGGGACCCGAGGAAAGGCGCGTGGGCTTTTCTGCAGGCGCGGCCAAATACCCCACTGGGAACTTGCGTCGAATGGTGGGGTTAGTGTACGTAAGCTGGGTTTCAGCCTTTATAATAATAATCGTTCATGCAAGGGTGGAATGGGCCGGTCGTCCCGGTGCTAAGCTAGTCGAAACGGCCAACAAATAGTCTATTCCATCGAAACCAGCAAGATATTTCGGTGTTAATTCTTGGGGCAGGGCTCATACGTATCGCGATACTCGGCGCTGCATATTGTTTTGTTTCGCGCTGTCTGCCAAATGTGGTGGGGTCGTACGCGGGGTGTATAGTATTGACGTGTGCCCCACAATAGCCCCGCACACCGGAAGGCGGCTTGGTCGTCTCCGCGCCATAAAAACCACATGAGGCTGTTTTGGGCTGGGCATGCAAAATATGTCTCCGCACGGCGCCAGCTGGCTGCAGTGGTTTTGCCGAATGTGGCTTGTTACACCAGATTCGCTAGCCGAGGACGCAAAGCGCCAAGAAATTTGTCCCGAAAAAAAAATATTATTGGGGGAAACACTGCATACAGCCCGGCCGTGCATGCATCTCACATATTCTTGGCTAATCTTGGCCGCCAGCCTCTTATAAGGTGTTTATGTAAGCCGGCCTCAAGCCGTGCCGAGAACTGCTTTCGATCCAACGGTTTTATGTTTGTGCAGTACGACAATAGGGTCTCGGAATAGTTGTACGGAGCGCTGCTCAGGGTCCGTGTGCCGCACCAGGCCAAGACACGGATAGAGATCGTGTATTCATGCAAAATGCGATAAAAATCTATTTGCACCTAATGTCTAGACTACTAATTTAGGAAAAAGTAGAACCAGAGTCACAAAAAAGGTCTCCGGAATCTCTAGAGTCTCCATTATTTACTCCCCACTCTCCAGTTTCCACTCACCACCCTCCAGCCTCCACTCCACAGTCACCGGCGTAACTGGGTTTATTTTTCGGCCTGTATATTGGCCGAATTTTAATGGCTGCAAATTCATTTCATATAAATACTAACATATTCTCCGTTATCATTCCGTCATCAGTCCGTCATAAATCTAACATGCACCCCGTTCATTGGTCTCATAGTGGCATTGGCAATCTTCAATGGTGGGTACACTTCGTCGCTGGTATCCAACTCGGTGAATATTTGAGCTAGACGAATGGTGATATACGATGCCTCGGTGAGTGCAAATTGTTGTCCCAAACATATTCTGGGCCCACTACTGAAAGGCATGTATGCCCAGCCAATATTCTTCAAGTCGGCCCATCTCTCTGGGTGGAACTCCTCCGCATCTTTTCCATAGTATTCTTTCATTCTGTGAGTACTGTAGATGGTGTAGAAGACATCGGTGTTTTTCTTGATGAAGACCGGTGAGTCTCCGGTTGGCCCACCACCTCTAGGAAGCGTTGTATCCTTGGCTGCGTGCCTGAAGTTGGTAGGAACTGCGGGATACATCCGGAGCGTCTCATTGATTACCCATTTCAAGTAGTTGCATCGTTTCATCGATTCAAAAGTGATGTCTTGCAACCGGGAATTTTCTCCGTTTCCAAAGTGTTCGTGCACTTCTTCACGGAGCTTTTTCCAAATGTGCTTGTTGCGGGAAAGCTCCAAGAAAAGGAACGATAAAAGACTGGCGGTGGTATTTCTGCCCGCCAACATGATACTCAACATTTCGTCTTGAAGTACCTGGGGGTCCCGAGTCTGGTTAACGAGCTGATAAAGGAAAGTGTAGCCCTCTTCGGTCTTTTTGGCAAGCTCCTGGGGACTGGTATTGAGCGCCTTGTCGACGTAATAACGAACGGTCTTGAAGATAACTTTGTTGGCATCTCTGAACTCTTTCGGGTTCACGAGAAAGTACGCTCCTCGAAGCGTGGCTCTCATGGTCAAGTAGTGTTGCGAGGTGTTAAAAGCTGCCTCAAACTCATTATTGGGTGACTTTAACGAACCCACAGATTCGCCAAAGAGAAATTCGGTACTAGCATCCATCGTCAACCGGTGAAACAAATGCTGGATATCGAAAAAATTGCCGTTTTGCTCCTTTATGATCTTGACAAAGTTCTGCAAGTGAGCTTCGAGCAGCTGAACGTGAGCAACCTGCTCCCGAGCAAATTGGGGCCGCAACATTGCCCTAGAATGTTTCCATCTTTGTCCCTCCGCAGCAAAAATTCCAAATCCTAACAACGGCCGAAACACTTGTTGACGCTTTCCAATATCAAAGTCGTCGAATTGAGTTGCGATCATCGCTTTAATGTTCTCGGGGTGACGAGTGAACACCGTCAGTGAAACTAATGAACGAGCCTCAAAAGTGTCCACTCCATAAAGATCATAAGATTCCTGTAACTTCTCTGTGAGTCTACCCTCTTTTCGAGCTTTGTAGACCTTCTGGAGATTGCCAATTACCAGCGCCATTCCTACTGATTTGGTGAACTTTTGGCAGCCATGATCTTTCGCAAACTTGAGTCTCTTGATGGTGATGATCACCTGTCTCACGGTGAAAAAAGCGACGAGTGTCAAGATGACATACGTAGCGCTCAACATTTTCAGTTAAAGAAGGGGAGTTGTTGCCCGCTGTAGTTGTTATATGTGGGGTTCACGAGATCATATGCAAATGGGTGTTGTATGCCGGGCCGGTCGATGCACGTAGCGGAGATTGTGGAGTTGGCTTTTGTAACACAAGTGATGGTAAAAAGTTGTAAGCTTTGCAACTACTACCAATTCGACCTCTCATAACTTGACAACCAGAACTAGTCATTTTCTTAGGGTTCAATTGGGCGGGTATAAACTTGCTTCCATCTATCAACGCAAAGCTACAGAAGGCCCTGCATGTACTCATGCAGGGTGGTGCATTTGACATCGGAGTCGCTGCGGAGTCCATTCTGTTAGCGTTAACCTTGTAAAATGACTATTGTGGTTGTAACCGGTGGCACTGGGTACTTGGGTACCCATTGCGTGGCTGAATTGCTTCGGCAGGGATATTATGTGCGAGCTACTGTACGAGATGCTAAAAAGGAGGCGCTATTGAAACATGCACTTGAGCAAGCCGCAGTTGACCCCGAAGACCGAATCGAATATATGGTGGCTGATTTGCAAAACGACTCGGGATGGGCAGAGGTTATGCGTGGAGCGACCTATGTGCTTCATGTCGCTTCTCCGGTTCCCTCGTCACAAAACCCTCATGCTGAATCTATGATTGCTACTGCAGTAGAAGGGACCAAAAGAGTGTTGAAATTTGCATCCGATTCGAAATCGGTGAAGAGAGTGGTACACACTTCGTCTTCTGCTGCAGTCACATCCACAAAAGTACCCAGAGACCTTTACACCGAGTCTGATTTTTCCGATGAGTCCACCACCAAAGATGCGTATATCAAGTCGAAAACCAGGTCTGAAAGAGCAGCTTGGGACTATGTCAAATCCAAGGACAATTTAGAGTCGTCTCATCCAATTGAGTTGGTGGTGGTTAATCCTGTGGGTATTTATGGTCCAGTTTACGATCGAAGTCGGGCACCATCTTCAGTTATTATCATTGATTTTTTTGCCAAGGGAAAACTTAAATGGATCTGTCCCGATGTAGCATATGGAATTGTCGATGTCAGGGACGTCGCCAAAATCGAAATAATGGCAATGGAGAAACCGGAAGCGAAAAATGAACGGTTTATTCTTTGCGAATCAGAAAAGGTCTACACGCTCGTTGATATTGCCAACATGATGAAACCGGAACTTAGTCCCCAGCAGATCTCGAACTTGCCCAAATCGGCCACGCCTAATTATTTGATCAGAGCATTGTCATATATCGCTCCACCATTGAAGGCTTCAGTGCCGCTTTTGGGCTTACGTCAATCTTGCTCGCTGAAAAAAGCCCAAAAGTTTTTTGACTGGACACCAATTCCAGCTGCTGAGTCTGTTGCTGCGTCCACGCGGGACTTGTTGAGCAAGTGAGGTGGATGTGACGAGCTGGGATTGTTAATTACAATAGCAAAAATGGTTTAGATTTGTTGCGGATGGTTGCGAAATGGTTGCGAAATGGCTGCAGATTTTGTGCAGATATTGTGCAGATTAGATGATATAGGTAACTTTTTTTATTCTTTGATTGTTTTATTGGGCGCTGTCTGCTTTGGGAATACAAACTGTTCTGTATTATATATTACAACGCCGAGAACACTCCAGTATCCAGCAATCGCGGCTCGAGGCTAAGATGTGATCAGCTCGTCTTCCTCGTTCTTATATCTCGACTGCGGAGTCGCAACTATTTTCACAAACCACAATTGGAACTCTAACGGAAGAGACTCGTGGTGTGGTCCCTACAAGACATGGCAGCGGATCTACTCCATGAATATCACTGGTTCGTTGAAGGAAACTGAAAAAAGTCATGTTTTGGGATACAAAGCACCGCTTTGGTCAGAGCAAGTGGACAGTAATGTCTTGATCCAGAAACTATGGCCCCGAGCTGCTGCACTAGCAGAACTCTCCTGGAGTGGAAACTTGAACGAAACGGTCCAATTGCGCCTAGAAGACTTTGGACTGCGTCTTCTTGCATTCCGAGAGTACTTGGTGCAACTAGGTCATCACCGACACCAGTGGCTCCCAAGTATCGCTCGCAAAATCCCGGGACATGTAGGATAGCTGCATAGAAGCAGATTAATGAGTTGTGGAAAGTAATTGGCATAGATTAACATGTGGGAGCAATTGACTTATAGCTCAAAGTCCATTGGCCCACCATCGATTTGGTACTGGACAATGCTTCCGAAAATGGGTTCTGCAGTTACTCGGCTGATGCCAAGGAGAATTTTCAAACTGACCGGAATTTCCCGTTACAGCATAGTTGCAGCTTACTTTCACTGAACCCATTGGGTGTCGCATTTTCATGCTGAGCTTCTTCCCAGCTCTGCGCTCGTATGTGCTACCTAATCCATTTGCGGCTAGATGAGTATGCACGAATTGAAGTTTCCGTTACCAGTTTTCAAATGGAGTGCATGAACAACGCAAAAATTTGTTTCCGGCACGGTCTTCCGTTATGGTTTCCGAGATCGCTTTTTATCTGATCCATCTGCAAAAAAATAAAAAAAAAATGCGAGACAATCAATTCGGCCGTTATCCAAACTGCGACGTTGCTACTGACCATTGGCGAATACTGTAGTTGGCAAGCACTTGCTTGGATCATGTGTTCAGTTCAGAGGGCTTTTGGCGACGTCAAAACCATCGTTTTGTCGGTATTCAGGTATTCTCTACGTGCATGCGCCCGCATGAATTACCGCATTTAGAAGCTCGAATGCATGGATATTGCTGTATACGGCTCCGAATTCATCCAATCATAAAGATGTTGTCAAAGTTTATTTTTTCAATTCCGTCGCACGACGCCGTAGCTGTCAAAACGGCTGAGCGATGCTGCGCTCGAATTGAACCAAAGGACATTTGAAGCAGCTTTCTGTCCAGCACCTTGCTCTCAATGAGCTTGCTTTCACTTTCTGTTGCAATCTTGAGTTGATCTGCTCAAAACTCATTGGGCATTGGTCCCTTTGATGCACCTGCCGCCTCGCCCCGTTGTGTGCTACTCGCATAAACTCGCGCAAAGCTTGGCACTGCGTTCTTGCAACCAATATTTAAGTAAATGTTCTCCTCCCAATAATCTAGCGGAAATGTCCTCGGAAAAGATCATTGAGTCGAATGTAGACTCCAGTGAAAGTCTGCAAGAATCCGCGGCTGCAAATTCTGCTGCAAATTCTACGGGCTGCAACAAAAATGAGTCTGAGTCCGAAAAGGTGCAAAACGCATCGGAGACAGACATAGACCTTCCGTTGGTGGCCTCCAACGAGTCGACAGAGTTCCAGAAGTCAAGAGGAGTGAGAAGAATTGAAAATGTCAAGGTGATGATGAGTTCAGCCAAGAACGGGAAAATCATCACCATTGCGTTCTGTACATGTCTCTTGGTAATTGCTTGGGTTTTATCGTTAGATGGCTCCACCACCAGCAACTACTCTGTTCCAGCCACTTCAAGTTTCAGCAGACACTCGATGATATCCACGGTCAACATTGCTACTTCGATTATTGGTTCGGTTGTGCAACCTTTCCAGGCCAAGTTTTCTGACATTACTTCTAGACCAATCTGTTTTGGAGTCTCGTTGGTATTTTACACAGTTGGTACCGTCATTGCTGCTTCGTCGTCCACCATTGGAGCCTATGTGGTGGGTTCCGTGCTCACCACCGTGGGATCCAATGGAATTTCGTTTTTGAAAGATGTCATTGTCGCCGACTTGACCGACTTGAAATGGAGAGGAGTGGTCAATGGAATCATGACCAGTCCATACCTCATCAACATTTGGTTCTCTGGGTTGATTGTGGAGGCCATTTTGAAGCGCAATTGGCGGTGGGGTTACGGGATGTTTGCCATTATCATGCCAGTGGTGGTGATGCCAGCCATAGGCGTGATGTACCATTTTGAGAACAAGGCACAAAAATACGTGCCCAAAGTTGCCAGGCCCAAGAAGTCCCTTCAGCAGATTATTTGGGATTCTGCCATTGAAATCGATGCCTTGGGTTTGCTTCTCTTGGGTTTTGGATGGTCGTTGCTCTTGTTGCCATTTTCGTTGTACTCCTATGCTCAGGACGGGTGGAAGAACCCCAGTCTTATTGCCATGCTTGTGGTTGGCCCATTATTGTTGATCATATTTGTGTTCTACGAGATCTTCTGGGCTCCTTTTCCCTCCATGCCCAAACGAATTATCAAAAATAAAACCTTCATCACCTGCATTGTCATCAACTTTATCTACATGTTGGCCGATGGTATCAGACAACAGTATTTGTCCACGATTGTGTGGATTGCCAAGGACTGGTCCGACCAAAACTGGACCTACTTCAACAATACCTTGACCATGTCATTGTGTTTCTTTGGTATTGTTGCGGGAATCACTTGCAGAATCACCCACCGCTACAAGTACATGCAATCTTTTGGTATCTTAGTCAGATGCATCTCTTACTGTCTTCCTCTTCGTGCCCAAGGAACCACTGCTAACACGGGCTCTTACGTCATGTGTCAGGTGTTGATGGGTTTTGGATCGGCATACTCCACCATTGGAACCCAGATCTCGTCCCAGGCTTCGGTTCCTCACCAGGACTTGTCGTTGGTGATGTCGTTATTGCTTCTTTGGTCGACGGTGGGAAGCGCCATTGGCTACACTATTTCTGGTCCAATCTGGTCGTCCAAGTTGCCCGGCTACTTGAGAAAGTTTATCCCTGACACTTACAGCGATGAAGAGGTGTTCGGGTTCTATTCCGACGTTAGTTCGTTGCGAGCCTTACCTTATGATTCCGGCGCGAGACAGGGTGCCATCAAGGCATACTCGTATGTTGCCGTGTACATGTTTGCTCCTCCAATTGCTTTGGAATTTCTTAATTTCCTCATCAGTTTCATGCAAACCAACTACTACTTGGGAGATACACACAATGCCATCGAAAACCAGAATGGCAAAGACCCCACCGACCCCAATAAGGAAAAGTACGAGCCTAAGACAACTAAGGAAAAGATTTTGTATCTCTTCCGTTAAGTACGATAACAGTATTAATGAATGCCATTAGAATTATTTTGCAAATTAATTTGCACCCATTGAACTGTACACAGGAATTCCATTTGGTCTTAATATCATACATTGATACACAAACTATTAGTTGTGCAATCTCTTTTCGTAAGAGTGCAATCCGTGAACACCACCCTCGAATTGGGCCGACGCAGTTCTGAACTCAAATCTAACCTCTCCAGCATCAACCCCGGTTCTCAATTCCTCAATCGATTGGATACCAATGTCTTGCAAAGAGTGTTGCAATCCATTGTACAAGTAAGGAATGAACTTGATGATCGATCCCTTGTCCACAACGGCTCCAGCAACACCCTGGGCAACCAACACCTTGTCCGACTCGGAAAAGTATCTTGAGGTCGAAGCGTTAGCGTTGGTAGCGGTTTGCTGCATGGCATCGATGGAACCCATACCACGGTAAGATTTCAATCTCTTTCCATCTCTGTAAAAGTACTCACCTGGGGTCTCGGCGGTACCAGCCAACAAACCTCCCATCATGACACACGAAGCACCAAGAGCCAAAGCCTTGGTGATGTGTCCGATGTTTCCAATACCACCATCGGCAATACAAGGAACACCGAATTGGTTGGCAAACTCGGTCACGTTGTACACAGCAGTTCCTTGAGGTCTGCCGCAGGCCATGACTTCTTGGGTGATACAAATCGAACCAGATCCCATACCAATTCTCAACGCATCGGCACCAGCCTCAATCAACAAAGCGGCTTGTTCTCTGGTGACAACGTTACCAGCAATGATTTGCAACTCGGGGAACTTGGACTTGATCCATTTGATCATGTTGATTTGGAAAATCGAAGATCCGTTGGACGAATCCAAAACTACAACATCCAAACCTGCCTCGACCAATTTCTCCAATCTCTCCTTGTCGGCGTCGATGGTACCAATGGCAGCACCACACAACAACTGCTTGGAATCAAACGACTTGGAGGCAAGAGGATAGGTCTGGTTCTTTTGCAAGTCAGTCAACGAGATCATGGAAACCAAATTTCCTTGTCCATCGACAATGGGCAACTTTCCCTTTTTGGAACTTCTCAACAATTCGTTACCTTCGGTCAAGGTGATACCTTGCTTTCCGGTGATCAAATCGGTGGTCATCACCGAAGAGACCTTGGCGTTGAGGTCTTCCTGGAATTGGACATCACGCGAGGTGACAATACCAACCAATTTTCCTCCAACTTTGCCGGTTTCTAAAGTTAGTAAAAGTTCAATATCTCGATTTTCTTCAGTAACAAATTTCTCCACATCATCGTTTGATGAAATCGGTAGAACGAAAGTTATAAATGTGATTTTGATCATCATAGAGAAATCAAAGAAAAGAATCACTCAACACTTACCAGTAACAGGAAACGAAGTGAACCCCATGGTGGCCTTCATTTGCTTCACTTCTCCCACAGAAACGTCGGGAGAGATCACAACCGGGTCACTGATGAACCCGTTCTCGTATTTCTTCACCTTTCTGACCATTTCAGCTTGTTCATCGGCAGTACAGTTGTGATGAATAATACCAATACCTCCCAACAAAGCCATGTGAATGGCCATGTTTTCCTCGGTAACGGTGTCCATGGGCGAAGAAACGAAAGGCGATCTCAACGTGATCTTCTTGGTGAGCTTGGTGTCCAAAGACACCCCAGAAGATGGAAAGTTAA
Organism: Meyerozyma carpophila; assembly: GCA_030573695.1. NCBI lineage: Eukaryota > Fungi > Ascomycota > Pichiomycetes > Serinales > Debaryomycetaceae > Meyerozyma > Meyerozyma carpophila. The sequence continues at coordinate 81,989 of JAJMDS010000004.1, read as the reverse complement.
TCAAGCCCGGCAACACCAAAAAATCATTATAAGTCAACCCACCAAAGTTGCTGGAGTCAATCAAGGTTTTGACATCCAAGCCATCCTTGGACTTGTAGGTTTTGAGGTGAGCAGTAGCAGACGATGCGTTTAATACCATGATGATGTTCTGGGTATGCAAGTGGGCAGCCTTTGCCAAAAAAAAAGATGCGAGATGAGGCTAATTTATAATCTGGGAAAATTTTACATCCACCCACCAAGGCTTCGTTGGCAGCGACGAAAGGGGCTGTTCCGGTCGTAGCGGTGGGCCACTAGGCCCTGGTGATAAGTTGAAACAGAAGAGGCTTTGGCAATCTTCTAGCTACGATAAGAAGCCGCATGGTCGTGGTCCGAGGAGCTCCTCGGAGTGGCTTGCATGCAGTACTTGCTTCCGATTTCACCCAGTTACAATCTACATAAACAGCGTTCCAAGTAGCATGAGACATCAGTGTAGCGGTTCTTTTACTGTTCTTCATAAGGATCAGTCATAGGCTAAGAATCATCATTTGTCGCACATACTAAATTATAGAATGCTTGAAAAATTTCATCTCTCACGATACTTTTTATAGCCGCGGGTTCTACATCGGTGCACCAGTTGATAAAGCCTCTTGTATTGGGGTATAAACTGCAACAACAAGTCTACGTCGCCATTGGAGTATCCCTGACGTCCTGTTGAAGCTTGAGGTTCTTCACGTACTCTTCAATGCGTTTCCAGCCTTCTTTTCTGGCGGCTTCTCTAGCTTTTTGCTCCTCCAATGATTGATGATATAACATGGTACAATGATCGTAGAGAATTGGATTATGGTCCATAAACACCTTCAACGCTCCAAATGCCAACAGATGAATACTCCTGTTCCAGTTGGAGGTGGCGGAGTTGTGTGGAGGCAGACCTGTAGCTCCAAACTCATCGTCGAGATTCCCAGCTTGATCTGGTGAAGAAAATGAATCATAGTACTCTTCGTCCGAGATTCCTCTCATGGATGCTCCCATTGGGTCCAGCAAATGATGGTGGCGGTCCATTGAAGTGTGGCTCATATCGCTCAATATCAATCCACGATCAATGAGATTTCCATTGGCATCGGTGGTGGCATCAGGATTCTCCAACAATTTCTGCTGCATGGCACCGGTAGCAATCCCTGGTTGGGTAGCATTTGTCAACTCGTAGAGGGCAGCAAACACAATTGGAAGCACCACCTCGGCGTTCTCTGTTATCAATGTCAAAAAATACTCGTTAGACCAGTAACACAATACTTTTTCGCTCACCTGGAAATGAGGTGAAGCAATACATTTCAGAAGCTGAGCAAACAAAGGTATCTGAATCTTGAGAAATTCACTTGGCTCCATGACTTCAAAGATATCTTCAATTTCGTTCAAAAACATCACTTCTTTTGGCGAGTTGATCTTGGGCCAGAACCGTAAGAGCCCCATAATCACATCCTCAGTCAACGATGGGTCTTTCTCCAAAAACTGAACTATACAATAGGCCAATTGCGGATGATACAACGAAAGGCACTTGACTTTGTGTAGCGGCATCAACACCCGCACGAGGAAAATCTTGTGCTCCTCTTTTAAAGGCAATGCAAACCCGTTGATAATGGAACCCAATATCTCAAGAAGTTCACCAATACCGTTGAACCGTTCGGTCTCGTAGACAAACTGAAGGAATACGTTATTTATCGACTTGCGGATGTACGATCTCAAGCTCAAAAACTTGCCATAAATCCTGTGGAGCGTTGTCTTTAAGCAGTCCCTCTCTCTGGGATCTTCGCTGTCGAATAACTCAAGAATCCTCAGTATGAATTCGTGGTCGATATATTGTTTGGCAATTTGATGAGAAAAGTCCGGTGACTCGATGAAGCGCAAAAAGAATTCGTACACGGCTTGCATGTGGGGCCATGCGAGTTCACTCACGGGTTCATCTTCATCGGGATCGAACAACTCGCCCACTGGATTGACTGGAGGAGGAATTGGGCGGAAAAGATTGTTTCTGAACATTGTCACCACATGCTTGTACATTTCCTCGGTATAAGTGAACCGGTTGTTCAGGATAAACTGGATGAGTTCTTGCAACGTAATACGCTTGATCTCCTTGCCTCTAATGTCGTGGGTTGGATCTCCAAAATCAAAGATGATGTTACATTGGTCAATCTTCTGGATGAACAACTTGATCTGTTCTTCGGGTAAAACTTCTTCGAAACTAGGAAGCTTCGTTATCTCTTGATAACGGTCGGAGGACGAAGGTTCGAACCGCGACGACGAGTGTCTCTTGGGGGTGACAATCAAATCGATGTCAAAGTTTTCCCGGTTTGGAGATGCAATGTTAGGATTCAATTGAAGTCCATGGAGAGGCGAGTGGGCCAGGGAATGCACGGCGTGGCCCGGAGCAGGCTTGAGGGTTTCGCCAACCATGCTGGAAGGGGGAGATGCCGTGTAGTTGACATTTGTGGTTGGAGACGTGGGGGTTGGTGTCACGGGGTTGATATGCGTCGTTGTGGAAGTTGTGGGGTTGTCGATGACAATCTTTGGAGATTCCTGGCCCGGCAGTTGCGTGGGGGTGCGGTCTGCCAACGCAGCACGATCGGACCCCTGGTTGGTGGGGGTGTTTCGGCCCGACCCGGAGTCTAGAGACTTGATGGAACTGGCGCTATCGTTGCGCGACGGCGACGGAGATGCCGAGTTTGTTCCAGACGAAGGCTTCTGGTTCTGAGACGACGTGGTGGAAGCCAACGACGACGAAGACGATTTTTTCTCCAACTTGTCCTTGGCCTCTTTTTTGTCCGATTTCTTGGAAGATTGTCCCTTGCCGCGCGAAAGGCGGTTTTTGAAGCCTTTCATCATGATGGGCGGTATAGCGGTGGTTCAAGTGGATGATGAACGGGAGTCGGTTCAGTGGACTGGTTTGTTTCGAGCTCGTTGAGCAAATGTGGGGCGATTTGAGAGCCGAGAACACACACAGCAAGAGTCAAAGTCGACAAAGGAGGCACTGGGAGTCAATTGCAGCTCAGTCTGAGATGTGGTTGAGTTTGGTGCTTGGTTCGGTTGTGTGAGCAACAATTGGATGAGCTCAATCCGGCGGATTTTGGTGCTTCTATCGGGGCCAAAAAACGGCACGAAAAAAAGTCGACAACTATGGTCACTGGAAATTGCTTAGTTTGTCCTAGACAAGCTGGGTGCTGGTGGAGCACACTTGGGGTGTCAATGGAGTGTCAAAACCAGTCTGCAGTGAGTAGATCAGGCTACCGTACTATGGACGTTGTTTTGAGTATTGTGGAATTTGATCACCGTTTGCGCGCGCACGACACCAGTGGGTGCAGGACACGAGGTAGATGGTATAGTGGATGTACGAGGCAGTGGACGTGTATCGAGTAGCTATCGAGTAGGCATACAGGTCTATGTGGCTATTAATGAAAGAGGATCGTGTTGTGTGGTTTTGAATTTGGTTGGAATTGAACCGTGCATGTGTAAGAGACGGACATATGAAGTATCCAGATAAGAAGATGAAGTTATTCTGTACTTATCGGTGGTATATCTGTGGTAAAATGTGTCAATTGGCTTTGTGCTTTGCAATCTAAGTGGCAACTTGTCGCTTTTATCGTACAACAGTGATTCTCAATGATTTTCAGGAATTTTTCACCTGCGACTTTCGCCAATGCTTGAATAGTCTATAGTCCTATCTTTAAATCATAACCTGCTCCTCTTCTAAGGCCACGCCCGCGAGCCTGGTGTGGCGTGCATTGAGCATGCTAATGTAGCAGTTCCATCCAATACTTATAACATTCACTGTGAGCAAGTGGAACTGGACAGGAACCAATCCAAAGTTAAATAGTTGGAAAACTGGCCACACGTACCAATTGACCTTGAGTGTGGTCCACCAGTTGTTCTCCACCCTCTCGATAGCTGCCTTGGCTGGGTTCGGTCTCATTTCAAGAAATGTCATTGCTGAGTAGTACAAAGGAACTCCAAGAAAAGGAGCAAAACCCAACTGATCCGCCATCACTCTCGCCAAAGTGTCGGTTTTGGAGTTGGAGATTGCCCTGGGGGCTTTGATTTTGACTAGGGTTTTATACCATCGGTCGCCAATTGGTGCAAATATGATGCCTCCGTAAATGGTTGCTCGCAAGGTCCTCTTGAAATCAAATGCTGGTTTTAAATCGTCATTCTCAGTATGGGAAAATTGGGTTTGTGCAAGAATATCCCCAGTAGCAAAGAGGACTCCGGTGGAGATGCAGTTGGTTGCAAGAGGTCTTGTTCTAAGGAGGTTTTTGTAGGCCGAGTACATGGTTGAAAAACGCAGCAACTCCGAGATCGCGATGCACATATACGACTGTACGCAGGAGATTAGACTACGCAGGAGACCGGTTGCAGCAATGCAGTAATAGTGGTATGACGACAACGACTTAAATGCACACCTTGAATTTACAGAAATTTTCACAATCTAATTATGGCTCAGATTTACGACCAAATTTTCAATTAAACTTTAGGTTCGTAACCATGCGATCCACACGCCATTACAATTTACGCCAACTATACAGAAATTCAACCAGCAACTGCAATTCCCACTAATCCTTAACGAAGCAAGAGCCACGCTAGCGGCTCAAACGGTATTCAGCAATTGGCCAACTAATACCTTCACCAATACTTTCAAATACTTTCACCAATCCGCTCACACTCTACAACACCCACCAATACTAGCAATTTTTCATTCTCCCATCCTACACTTCCCAATTCTATCATACTATATTCTATCATAACCGTTCATGAATAAACCATGGTTTGTTCCTGGTCTTTATCCTCAATGTCCACCAACTCCTCAATGACATGGCCGCTTCCCTTTCCATGACCAGGAGTATTGTGAGCAAAACTCAAGAAGCAGTTCCATCCCACAGACCACACGTTGGCACACACAATTCGAAGGTGGACGGGGATCAATGTGAAGCTCACCAATTGAAAAATCGGCCATACGGTCCAATTGGCTTTGAGCACATTCCACCAATTTCTCCGCAACTTTTCCGCTGCAACTTCCAACGGGTGTTCATGCATGGCAAGGGTGGTCATCACGACGTTGTACATGGGGATCCACACCAAAGCGGGAACGAATAGCTGGTCCAACCCAACTCGGTACAAAATATCAGCCGCATTGACTTTCTTTTGCAGCCATTGCTGGCGAGTTGTTGCCGATAAAAATGGGTTTTTTAACAGTGGAAGCTTGCGGCCGTACCACAACACTCCCATCGGTGCAAAGAAGCAAGATCCATAGATCATGGCTCGCAAAGTACGCTGATAATTAAATTCTGACTCATCATCATCTTTATGTGGAAATAACAACTGTGCCAAGGCGTCTCCAGTACCAAAAAAAATACCGGTAGACGTCATGTTGGCTTTGAATGGGTGCTTCTTGAAGAGCAGACTGTACCAGTGCAACATGGTGGCTTTTTGCAATCGAAAAGAGATCTTGAAAATTAAGCCCGATATGGTTTTTTCGTCCGATACGGGACACCCAGTGCACCATCGATGAGGAGGTTCGTATCGCCGTTAAAGTCGTGCATAATTTGGCTGCCATCGCCATAGTTAATATGCACGAGGTATCGCGGAACCCCATATCTTGCTGCACTTATCATGTCAAAGTTGCTGTCAATGCCGCTGTCAAATCTGCACGATTTGAAACTCTAACCAGTGATAATGCAATTGTCCCGTGTTTACAACCTTCCACAAACGGCACCGCTGAGGTAAGAATTCCACCTCGCCGAGGCGCTGCTTAGATAACGCGCGTCGTCAGGCCAGCAGCCAGCCACCCGGGGGGTGTGACCCCCGTCCCGCCCACATTTAAGGGGCGACATTTTTAGCACCACCCGTCTCGAATAGTACCGCCCACTTTTAAAAAAACAGTCGCTATGCACAGAACGTATTCTTTGAGATCCCAGAGGGCTCCTACTGCCGCTCAATTGCAGCTGCCTCCTCCTCCTCCTTCGTCCACCAAGTCTCGGTTCTTTGGTAAGGGGTCCATTTCTCACAACTTGAGAAAGTCGGCCGCCGGTGCCATGGGACCAGAATTGGCTAGAAAATTGGCTCAGTTGGTCAAGATGGAGAAAAACTTGATGAGATCCATCGAGATTACTTCGGGCGAACGTAAGGACGTTGCTAAGCAATTGTCGCTTTGGGGTGAGGGAAATGACGATGATATTTCCGATATCACTGACAAATTGGGAGTTCTTATCTACGAGATTGGTGAGTTGGAGGACCAATTCATTGACAGATACGACCAGTACCGTATCACCATCAAGTCCATCAGAGATATTGAGGGCAGTGTTCAGCCTTCGCGCGACAGAAAGCAAAAAATCACCGACCAGATTGCTTACTTGAAATACAAGGACCCTCAATCTCCCAAGATTAACGTGTTGGAGCAGGAATTGGTCCGTGCCGAGGCCGAGTCGTTGGTGGCCGAGGCTCAATTGTCCAACATTACTCGTGAAAAATTGAAGACTGCTTTCAACTACCAATTTGACTCGATTCGCGAGCACGCCGAAAAAATCGCCTTGATTGCTGGTTACGGTAAGGCGTTGTTGGAATTGTTGGACGAATCCCCAGTTACTCCTGGTGAGACCCGTCCTGCCTACGATGGTTACGAAGCTTCCAAGCAGATCATCATCGACGCCGAAAACGCATTGGCCTCGTGGACGTTTGACTCTGCTGTGGTGAGACCTACGTTGTCATTGGCTGCCCACGACGACTACGACGCCGAAGACTTGGCTGAGGACACCGAAAACATGCACGTGACCGAACAGGAATGGGAGAACGATGCCAAGGTTGCCGCTTAGGTATGTAATACTAGTTTTGTTTTAATCGTTTGGTGTCAATCTGTAAGTGAAGCATTTGATATGCAATACCGCATCCCGATAATGCATTTGAAAATTTATGCACCTCGCGGGTTCTAGGGACCTAATGTCACACATTGCTGCACTGTGCGCGAATTGCTCCCGTGACACAAAACGCGAAAATATTCTCCATGCAGGTTCGATGGTAAAAGCCCATTTTTGTAAACAAAGCTTGGATCCTCAACAATCGCTATTGATGAACATAGTTGTCAATTTTCTTCTTTAAAACAAAAACAAATACTGATCTAGCACCTCGTTTCCCACTAGTCTTTGCTCAGTTGCTTATTTGTTTGCATAGCCGTGTTTTCCGGTGCCTTCTTAACCTCCCGTATTCCACCTTTAAAACGTCCCCAATTGGTTTCACCGCTCATGTCGGATTTTTTGAACTCGTCGCCTTCGCGGCACATCGATCCGGAGCTCTACAACGACGGAAAACCGGGAAATGACAAAGAAAAATCGACAAGAGTCCTTCCTCCACCTTCCGCTACAAAGCAACTTCCTTCCAACATCAGCGGATACTCGCCATTTATCGCTAGAACCATCTACAACGACCAGGTGATCTCGTACAGCTCCACGCCCACATCCAAACTCATCAATGGTGTTCTTGCCAACCTGGGGGCCGACGGAGACTACGGACTGGGTCTCAATTTGACGCCGTTTTTAACCCACAATTTGAATGTTTATGCCAATTCCAACACTAATAGCGCCGGCGCTCCTAGCATGACCCCATTTTATGACAAATCTCTCCACCTCACCGATTTTTTCATCGATACTCCCATCAAGCTGACCCCATTCAAAGACGTGGGCACCATTACTCCGTCCAAATTCAAGTTTGGAAGCGACAAAAAGTCGTTTAAACAGTCCATCTTCCACGACCCGCGTAGCGCCCAGAAGCGGTCCATCACCGAGCTCGATACTCCGCAACGTCAACCCAGTGTCGTCATCAAAGACTTGGCCAAAGAAACTCCGTCTCGGCCTCCATTGAAGGAAACAAAGAAGGCAGTTTTAAACGCTCAAAACACCACCACGGACACAACCACCCCCAGTAAGCGCTTGGTCGAGACCCCGAAAGCGCCAGCGCCAGTTTCGTCTCCTTCGACTCTCATCATGTCCAGTGCGGTGCGGTCTCCGCCCGCTTCGGAAAAACGCCAAAAGACGGTTCCGGCCAGCCCTACGCCTCTAAAGACAGTGGTTAACGACAGCTTGAAGCCTCGTATGGGAGTGTTTTCCGAGAAAACCAAGCGGCCCGATTACCGGCCTCCGCTACAAAAGAACAAGGTGATGAAAAACCGATCACAGATGCAAGCGGGAATGAACAAATTTCAAATTGTATTTACAGACGTTCAGTCGCTCGTGAGCAACAAGAAAAAAAAGCAAAAGAAAAAGCGGGAAGATAGTCCCGACGTGCACAATGCTCCAGTGCAACCGATGTACATGTATCCACAAAATCATGTCATTCCCCAAGCGAGGCCTATCCAGCCCCCACCACCTGCATCGCTCCAGCCCGGAATGTCCGACTCCAAAGAAAACAGCGTCAATAATTCCATGAACACCAGCCATCTCAACCTTTCCGCCAGCACAGACCACACCTCATTCGAAATAGCCGGGCAGCACGCATCCACCACCACACCTAACGGCAAGTATTTCCTCGACAAGGTGTTTGAGAAGCCGTCGCCGGCAAATCATGGACCATACGTCATGCAGGGGTACCATAATATGCCTCCTCCACCGGCAGGATCGAGGCCGCCTACATACCACGACATGCAACAAGGACCTATGGTGATGATGATGAGCACTCCGCAACACCAGAACGTGGTCAACTACCCGGTACCTAATAACGAGTCATCACCAGAAGACGAATACTTTTCTCAGATGGTGCCTGTAATGGGTGCCAATGGCCAGCCCATCCTCGTGCCCGTGCGGTACGATGAGAAGCAGTCTTAGCGAAAATCATACGTTGGGCGGAAGTAATAATGCAGCAATAACATTTGGTCTTTCTGTAGCTAGCAAGTCGTAGTTCTGTGCCGCAATGTTGGAGTCGCTCACCTCGAGTTGCATGCCTAGAAAAGAAAGGTACCTTCTATTGGCCTCGCTGAGCATCCGCGACTTGTGCCCGAGCCCCACTACAAGCAATTCGGGCTTCGGGTGGACTTTTGTGAAAATTTGGAGAATTTCTTCATCAAACTCAACGATAAATCCATTAACAATTTTGTATGCCCCGGATAAATTGACCTCGAAAGACTCCGTTTCCAACAAAAGCGTTCCCACAATGTCGCCCTTGGAGTTGGGCGATGTTATCAAGAGATTATTGGCCAAATGAAACCCGTTTTTTTTCACAGATTCAACGTAGTTCATCGGCTTTTGAGAGAACATTAGAATATCGTTCTTTTTGATCATATCCACCGGATTGGCGGTGGTCTGCGACTTCCCGGACGGCGCCTCCAACTTCTGGCCAATCACCCTGCCGCCAAAAAGATTGCTTCGTCTTGAAACCGTGGTGAACCTCCGAATCATACTGAAGAAGAGGGACTGCATGTGGATCTACAACACTCTCACCACCGTCGAAATCCTTACACCGCGCACCCTCCGGACTTCGATCATGTCTACCAAATCGGGAATTGTAGCCTCCGAGGGCCTTTTGGACGCTTTTAAGAACATCAGCAGTCCTCTTGTGATCTGTGTGTCCGAGGACAACACCCAGCTCGTCCCCGACGACAATGCACCAAAGTTCGGTACCGAATTGGCCGGTAATTTTGACCAATTGAATCGCTATCTTGACGAGATTTTTCCTCGTCCGGCCTACGTGGTGGTGCCCCATGAGGAAGCATACGGATTTATCAGTTTCATCCCGGATCTGGCTCCGGTTAGAGAAAAAATGCTTTATGCTTCCACCAAGAATACGTTGATGACGCAATTGGGAACCAGTAACTTTAAGAACAAGCACATTTTTGCGTGGACGGAGCCCGGCGAGGTGTCGCATTCGAATTTTGTCCATGGGAACGAGACAGAAGCGGTTTTGTCGCTGGATGAAAAACTTGTTCATGATCTTGCAAACATCCAGAGTCTAGATCGTGGCCGCATGGTGCCAATGGAGAGCCTGAAAGCGGGCGGCATGTTGCTCTTTCAGTTGAGCCTGGAACTTGAGGCGGAATTGGCAGGTTTGGCCGAGAAAACCCTTGTGGTTTTCGACATAGATATTGGTCAAGAGACCGTCAACTTGGTAGATTCCAACCTGCAAGTGACCACACTGTCATTGATCGGCCACCTTGACTCGATTATTCTGAAGGACCCGCACCCGATCTACGCTGTCTACAAGTATGGCGATGCCAATTTTGCATTTATCTACTGCTGCCCTTCTGGTTCTAAAGTGAAGGAAAGAATGATCTATGCCTCCAACAAGCAAGGGTTGGTCAACCACATCAAGGATATAGTTCTGGTGGACAAAGTTATTGATGCCGGGGACGTCCACGAGATCGAAGTGAGCTCGTTGCTGGCCAAACAAGAGGGAGAAACTGGCGGGGTCAAGCGCATTAGTCGTCCCAAGGGCCCTAGAAGACGGTAGGTTTTACTTGTTAGCTAGCCGCAATTCCTCCTCCACAAACCGGTCGACCGTCTGCTTCAAGCTGGTCTGGTCGTGGAGGTAGTCGTTGATGAATGTAACGTGGATCGTGCCGTTCTCGGGCGACGATAACGACAAGACGTAGCTGTAGACTTTGCGGGAAACACTCTTGTTGATGCGAATGTAGTCCTCCTCGTTGGATATTCGGCTGTGGGTGTTTCCGGGCCTGTAGAGCGGACGGAGGTAGTTTCGTATATGCTTCTGAATCATGGTCTTTTGGTCGAAAGTGAGGGCGGGTTTCTGGTGAAAAGTCCTAGTGTCGGCGTCCAGCTGAGAGTCTGAGTCTCCGTTGCCGGTGCCGTCCATGGGGCTGTTTCCCGGTGGAGAATGGTTGGCACTCCGAGGAGGAGACGAATGGGGAATCTGGGGGTGAGCCAGGCCGTTACGCACTTGGCTCATGATGGACGAAAAACTGGGCCGAACCAAAGTCGAGGCTCGAGGGTTTTCGAGCGTTTGTGTGGAGGCCGCAGCGATGCTTGTGTCGTTGCCGTCTCGTCTTCTTCTCCGTTTTCGTCTGGAATCGCTGGTGGTGGACGGCTGGGTGTATTCCTGCTCGGCGCCCTGTCTCGCTTGGTGGAACATGTTCCACGACTGGACTTCTTCTGGGCTCAAATTCTGCCACTGGCGGGTCTCCCGGCGACTGAGCACGCCTCCGTTGAGCAGCATGGGCCGCGACTGGGTATGGGGGGCGTCGGTGTACAAGAACGAATCGTCGAGCTCGCCGTTCTCGTTGTGGATAATAAGTCGGCCCGAGCGTTCGGTTGCCGGTGAAAAACTGGTGCCAGGGCCCTCAGAGCTGCTTCTTCTTCTCGGTGCCAGCACCGAAGACGCCGGGGCGATCGAGGCAGGCCGCCAATTGCGGGCTCGATGCGGCCGATGGGGAAGAAGAGACGGCTGTGAAATCACCACATCCTGCGAAACATCGCACATCGGGCAGCACCATGTGGGGTCCATACCGGTGTCTCTGACGTTGGATATACCCAAGCACCGCAAATGGAACCCGGCAAAGCAAGAATTGCACTTCATCATCGGCGCTGCCAGAGCTCGCACATCGGAGCTCGAACATAGAGAACACACGCTGGCGGGGATATCCTCCTCTTCCGGCGGTGCTGGCGGGTTGACATACTCCAGGGGAATGTTTTCGATGGAATCGGTGAAGAGAATCTTGTTTTGGATCACCACTCGCCGTTTTACGGACCCGGTCTGTTGGTCCACCACGAACACAGCGTTGAACAATTGGCGACAAGAAGGGCAGGAATTCGAATGCGAGCACCACTGGAGTAGACAGTGTTCATGGTAGTGGTGGCGGCACCCCGAAACCACTCCAAGGTGGGCATGGGGCAAAATCGCCTCGAGGCAAATTGTGCACTCTTCCATTGGACATGTACAGGCGAGAGCTGATGTTGATCTGAGCAGTCCAGGTGGTTCTCAGCAACGCACAGAGCAAACTTGTAAAAATCCCACTCAAAATTTCTCGTTCAAATGTGGTAATCAATGCTACTTGTTCTCAGTCTCCCTATACTCTTTACCCCGGACCGGTGTACGGGTGCCATCACCTAGTTCGCATCTCCTACGATTTCGCGGCAGCGAAGACCTACTAGCTACTTATGTCCCGCCACCAGTACGACTTGATACAGTGCATGAAGCGCCCCGGCACTCACATAGGCATGCTCTGTCTGCTGTGTGACGGCCGGTGTCCCATATGTGACTCATTCGTAAAACCGGCCGCCCGGGTTCGAATCTGCGATGAGTGCGGGTTGGGCCATATGGGAAATAAATGCATAGTTTGCGGGAACGGCCTTGGAGTCAATAGCCAGTACGGGTCTGTGGCGTACTACTGCTTGGAGTGTGTGCAGATGGAAAAGGACAGGGAGGGGTGTCCGCGGATCACCAATGTGGGAAGCAGCAAGAGCGACATGATTGCGAAGCGAAGACGGCAGAATTAATAATGGAGACTAATTGGAGAAAGACGGCAGAAGAATTAGGAGGGAGAAACTGAGGAGGAAGAGCTGAGAGAGGAGAACTGAGAGAGGAGAACTGAGAGAGGAGAACTGAGAGAGGAAGAACTGAGAGAATCGAAAACTAGTTGAAAAAGATAGATAACCGAGATCTGGACAGAGGCCGGCCGCTTGTCCTGTACTATATATAACAACCACATTTTACTTTTCCACTTTTCACTTTTCCACACTTCACATTTCCACATTTCGCTTTTCCACTTTCCACTTTTCCTACATTCATTTTTCCACATTTCACTTTCCTACATTCGCTTTTCCTACGTTCACTTTTCCTTCTTCTTATTGCTCATTCATGCCCATATTCACCATCGATCGCAAGCCGTCGCGCCATCTATGCTCGAGGTACTCGCCCACAGGCTCATACTCCAACTGCCTTCTCTTTCGCTCCGACAACACCTCTTCGCCCCGGTTTCTTTTGTCTCCCAAATGTTGCTCGTAGCTCGACTCCACTTCTCCCAAATGACGAAGATGTCGACGCCACGACGCCAGCATGTTCTGGTGGTTCTGGGCCATGAGTTCCAAGTTTCGCTTTTCAAGCATGGAATATGATAGGTTGGTATAGTTATCGACGTCGTCTGAGTATCTGCTAGTGTCGATTCCGTTAATAATCGGTTCATCTTCTTCGGGCTGTTCTTCCTCGTACCGCTCTATTTCTTGACTCAACAACGAAGTGGACCTCGACAGCGGTAGCGGGAGAAGATTTTCCACTAGCGGATGTACTGCGGTAGTGTCGGTATTGCGTAATTCGTTCAGGATGAGTGACTCAACATCTGCCACTTGTTCGGGTGTGACAGTATTATCCACGTAAGGAAGATACTCCAAACTGTCATACGAGTCCGCTACCATGATATGTGGTTGTCTTGACCGCTGGTAAACGTTAAAATGGTGTCAATAAAAGAAAATGAGAAACCAGTAAAGTGATGAAAACCGGGATAAATATGAGTTCTTCGACTTGATAGACCAGCTATATGAACTTGGGGTGCGTATTTGATGTAGAACCCTCCGAAAAATCACAGAAAAGTCGTTGGTTACAATCTATAATATAGGTCTCCTCACTGGTGTAATCAAGATCTCAAAGAATTGAATTACGAATTTAACCAGCACACGTAGGTCACGTGTGCGCGTTTCGTAACCGGCTGCGGATCTGCCCGGCTGCAACAAACTAGATATAAACTAGTGCTAAATTGTCTTGGTGCCAGTTCTTTTTTGCCATTGAATTCAAGTAAGACACATTAAAAAGGAACCGTAGAAACTGTAGAACAAACATCTACCAAGGGTACCACCTAAAAATACTGATTCAAGATGATTTTTGGCTCTTATTCGTCAGTCCGAAACCGACCGAAACCGACCGAAACCAACAATTCAGTCAATTGGACGATCTTTAGTGGTAAGTGATAAAATACACTCTGTATACTACTCAGTATTCGGTGTTTCATTGGTATTGTGAACAAGAGCTGATCTTGCTCTGATCTTTCTCTCACCTTTCTGACTTTGCTCAATGGGTAACCGACATTTTCAGAGCAGACATGTAGAAATTTTAAAATTTTACAAAGTATACATTTTCCACACTTTTTCACTTGCAAATGATACCTAATGAAGCTGAGAGAAAGTGCTCGTGCCTGTATTAGGTATGTTAAGGGTACACATCCGAGCCTTGAACTCTCATTTGAGCCCAGTTCAAGCTTCACCCTACTAGCCCTACAGTCTACAGTTTCCAGCAAATTCCACCTATATTAGTGCTTATTTAGCCAACACATCAGCATCGTACTTCTGCTTGAACCATTGGATGGAGTCCTCCTTGTTGGTCTTGTGAGAGTTACCAATGACAGCCTTAGCTCTCTTTCTTCTGGCAATTCTGGCACCGGCTCTTCCCATGACAACGTAGAAGTCCATACCGTAAATACCAATACCTGGGTCGTACTTGATACCCAAGTCGATGTGCTCCTCAATACCGAAACCAAAGTTACCGGTGGCACTGAAATTTCTTTCTTTCAATTGGTATTCCTTAACCTTGAGACCTCTCTCCAAGATCTCCTCAGCCTTAGGGCCTCTGATGGTGACGTGCACAGCGATCTTTTCGTTTCTTCTGATACCGAAGGTTCTGACGGTGTATCTAGCCTTGGATTGAACTGGGGTTTGACCGGACAACTGCTCCAAAACCTTGGAAGCTCTGGTCAATCTGTCACCGGATTCACCGACACAGATGTTCAACACCAACTTCTCGATGTGAAGGTCACGCATAGGGTTTTGTGCTTTAGCAGACATGGTTGTATATTATGGTTCGCAAATTTTTCAGAGATTTCGCACCGCCATTCCAGCGACCATCCGCCGGTGCACCGGTGGGGTGCGGTTGTGTATATAATCGCACGTGTGGGGCCGAGCCCTGGCACGTGAGCGGCCTGAGCTGCCTCTATGCAACCCTGATACATGAACCTTAGGCTTCCACGTTATTGAACGATCCCTCCTGTTCCTTGATGTCCCAGAAGATGTCGCCGACATTGTGGTTGCCGTGGTAGACCCAACCTTGCTCCGTCACGTGGTACAAGTTGATGGAACCACCAGAATATGCGTCTCTATGAGTGGCTGCAAGGATGCCTCGTTTACCCAAGTACAATGCATCTTCCACCGACATGTCCCACTTTAAGCCGGCGTCCACTACACCGTAAGCGAAGGTTTGACCGGAACCAACACAGAACAAGTCACCTTTGAGTCTGGTTCCATCGGAATCCACATAGTAGATGGTGGGACCCTCTTTTTTGGTATAGCCACAGATCATCGTACCCATGCTCAACCCCATTCCCTTGTACTCGTAGATCAAGTTACTCAAGATTTTCGATGCTGCAGCCACGGAAATACGCTCCTTTTCCCGCAACTCGTGGAGTCTACATTGTGTTCCCAACCATGTTTCCCAGTACTGGCAGTCGGCAGCACCTCCGGCCATGGTTCCCAACAACATGGGGTTGATTCTGATGACTTTGTTCACGGTTTGGGACGCAATCCAGTTGCCGGCCGTGGCTCGCGAGTCTACAGCCACGATGATGCCTCCCTTGAATCTGAAAGCAAGCGTGGTGGTTCCATGGGCTATTTTGATCTTACAGTCGGGATTGGAGGCGTCGTCGGTGTGGGCCCGAAGAAAAGCTGCTGGTTGGGAAATTGGGGGCACTTGGAGGGTGGGGGCAAGGCCTCGTTGAAGATCGGTCAAATGTGCACTTGTGGCACTTCTGGCCTCCAATACGGAATCGCTGTTCGCGTAGGAGTATTTCTGTGCAATGGAATTCATTTTGGACTAGTGTGTGGCGAGAAAGGGTAGTTGCCACTGAACAGTGGTTCGGTCTCGTTCACGAAATGTGCGCGGGCTCGTGGTGCATTGATGTGGATATGCGAATTGTGTATTATGCGAATTGTATATTATGCGAAATGTACATTATCTGCAGTGCTACTCACGATCTCTTTGCCGGCGGGTAGTTTTCCTCGTAGGGCCGTTTGGAGGGAGAAACCGATGCTTCTTTGTCACGGATGGACTTGCTCAATGCTATATCGAGAATCTTGCTCACTTGTTGCGGAGCTCTGTCCACCAAAAAACTGAGGGCATTATCTCCGCATCCAGCTTTTGCACCCACGACTTTGACCTGAGCAATGGTGGTGGTGAGTGCTTTGGTGATGATTTCGGTGGTGGTTGTGGTATCGTAGTTGAGCTTGCGTGCTTTGTAGAGGGTGAAAAGCTCTTTTTGAACGTAGGCAAGTGCTTTTTTGGTGTCCCCGCTGGAATTGGTGGTGGGCGAGGCATGGCCAGAATTGACAGAATTGACAGAATTGGCCGGAGAATTTATAGGATTGCTGGCCGGCGAATGTATAGGGTTGCTTCCTGGGCTTGTGGAATGCGGGCTTATGGAGTTTGTGGTGGTGGGAGACTGCGACCGGTTCGCCGCGAGCTGCTCCTTTATCGAGCCGGAATATGGGCTGCGTCCGTCTCGGCTGATTTCGCTGGCAAGTTCGGCAATTGTCTTTTGTTTCTGGGTCCCCTGGCGCAATTGGGAAAGAAATTGAGACTGGGTGCCAAAAGTGGGCTTGCGCAACTTGGCTTCCTCGAGTCGTATGGCGGTTTCCTTGGCCCGAGCATTGGCGAGTTCCTGCTGTTTCTGGCGCACATTCTCCTTTTCGTGGAAACACTCCTCGTCCACTTTCCAAGTCCAGCCATCTTCTCGCTGGTCCACTTTGGAAAACATTTTGTTGAGAAGCAAATTGTGACTGACGGAAACCTGCCATCCATCAGGACAGTACTTGTAGTAGGGGAAAAGCTCCTTGATGGTTTCCTGGATCTCGCCGATGGTCTGCGGGCCCTTTTTGAGCGCCATCGAGATCATGGACACGAAATGGATGTTGGGCTTAGTACGGTACTTTTCTGGGATTTCTTCAGCAGCATGGACGCTTTTTCTGGGTTCCCGTTTTTTGGTAGCAGATGAACCGTCGGTGGCCACCGGGGTCGGCGCGAGCACTGACGGCAATACAGGCTGGGCGGAAACGGTTATTACTGGTGCTGGGTTGAATTTGGTAGGTTGAGCGGGAGTTAATGTTCGGATTTGGGCCACCAAGCGAGGTGCGGAAGGACGGTACCCCATGCCTCCAGGGTAAGATCCAGGAGCTACTTTCAAAGCAGAACCTCCCTGGACCAAGTGTGCTGGTATTCCTAGCATAGACGAGCCGGAAAGGTTGGCGGGACGGCCGTATCGAGGAGGAATGGCAGGCTTCCCCATTCGCGCAGGCTTGCCCATTAGCGGAGTTTTCGTTTCTTCCTTGACGCCCGTATGGTCCTCGATCAAAGGCGTGAGCGAGGCCACCTGGCGGTCGAGATCCGAGAGACTGGGGTCGACATTATCGGAATATTCCAACGACTTGGTGGTGGGGGAATTGGAGGTGGATCGCGAGTACAAGTTTGTCCGCAAGTTGATGGCATCGGTAGGATTGAATGGTTTGGATGCCACGGTGACGTTGTCGGGCGGATCGATGGATGGGAGTAGAAATGCAAAAGGAATGTCGCCAATCTGGATTTTGGTACCGTCCACCAACGGAAGCGTAACGCCTTTTTCCACAAATAGGTCGTCGACAAAAGCACCGTTTCGGCCGAGGATCGAGATCTCGAACCGCTGGGTGCCGAAGTTGTAGAAGATCTTGGCATGTTTTCTCGAAATGGCTTTCTTGGAACTGATGTGAACATCCACGGTGTGGTGCGACCCTTGCATGAGCTCGTCGTTTGACCGTCGTCCAAGTATCACCTGCAAAGTTTGCACGTAGAATGTGTAGTTCTCGAAATCGAGCCGGGCGTATGCGGAGATCCTGGATTGGTCTTCGTCTTTGGTTTTATTAGTGGATCCCAAGACCGATTCGTTTGTCACCGACACAGACGACGACGATGATTTCGATGCTCCTGGCTCAATTATTTGCGGCGAGCTGTCGTCGAGCATCTTCAGGAACGACAAATCTGCCGATATTTCATCGCCGTAGCCATCCATCGCCTCTTTTTCACGGTCAAACGGCACCGGGTTGAGCTCATCGCCATGTGCGATCGAACTCATGTCAAAAAATCGTCAATACCAAAATGCTAAACGGAATTCCAAGAGGTTGTTTCAGGCCCAATAGACGTCTTCGAGGGTGTCTACTGGCTTTAAAATGTATAGTTTGGTGCTTTTGCGTGTAAGCCAAACGCAGTTTAATTAGCTCTTCGCCTGATAAGTTTGAATTTTCGAGCACCCGTGCACCACATCGTGGGGAGAGGAAAGTATGGCAGATAAGGCGCAAAGTGAAGAGCAAAGTGGAGGATAACAGGATAGAACAGCAAGGAAAGCATTCTCTTGGAATTTTGCAAACAAAAGGAAAGAACTACAATTGTTGAACCTTAATTTTCGTCACGGCAGCTTTGCAATTTTTCACTTTTGTAATATTTGCAATTTTTGCAACTTTTTCAAAAAACAAAATTGTAGTGTTTCGTTGATGAATATAACTCGAAATCCAAATACAAATCAATATTCTCAAAACTGACTTTCCCTTCTCACATTTCGTCTCTACTCATCCGTCTCTTCTCAAATCCGGGGAACGTGACTATGCAGTACGTCCATATTTTTCATCTCATCTCTTCCGCTACACCACCTTCTACACCAGAATGGTAAGTTTGCAACTTTTGGTTCCAATGAAGCATCCCAGCTAACCCAGGCAACCAAGAAAAGATCTACGTTGCGCAGCAAGTCTGCAAGAAGCGAAAAAGCTTCAAAAGCTTCCAAAGCTTCCGATTCCCACATCATGAAACCCGAACCATATCACGAAAATCCGTTCCTAAAACTTCTGACAACGTCCAAAAAAGACAAGCAGCATGAAAAGTCAACCACCTTTCACAATCTGATTGCCCTTAGCAATCTTTCTGGCATTTCGAAATCCGCTTTACGTCGACGCAAGAGAAAGGCTAGAGAGCAGCTAAAGCCACAAATGAACGATCTTCTCAGCACTATTGCAGCTGAAGTACCACGAACTGATGACGAGCCCAAATTTATAGCCCCAACAAAGGGGCGTGACAATGCACCCAATGCCGTCAAAAGAAGCGGCCGCAATGCAATCATGCGCCAAGAACACGAAAAGTTTAACAATGTGCTCCAGAACCCCACGTTCAAGAGCTCGCCATTTGCAGCGTTGCGAGAGACAATTGCCAATAATATGAAGGCTGGACAGTAGAAGAAGGGGAGAGGAAAGGAGAGAGGGGAGAGAAGGGACAGAAACAATACTAAATCTGTTCTAAAATTAATTGCACTACATATACAAGAGACTCAGATTTGCGATGGTTTCAGATTGTTTCCATCTCGTACGCTTTACTCTGCTCCTAATTGTATTTGTAGTCTTCAAGACTTCACTCGCAATGTATTTTTTCCTGTCTATTACTCGATCTAGCTGCAAATCTCGCGCCAAAGATGCACCAGAGGTCGGTCCGTGCATGAGGCCGCAGCACGGTGCGTATACATCGATACAGCCGTCGCATCAGCTCTGGTATTCTTTTCAAATAATCAATTATCATTCTTTTCCTCTAAACCTCCACACTCTCTAATAGTCGTCGGCTATTTCAAACTTTAACCTTAAAAAGTACTGCAGGTAAGCCAGATCTCGTCAACCGCGAAGCAAAACAAATAAACACACACCTTTGACACCCTGCCCCATAGTACCGGAGAGTCCTAGCTGAGAAACAAGCAAGGTTTTACCCTGTTTTGCAGTTTATTTTGCAAGTACAAGCTCAGAACGTGGACGTGGGTACAAAAAAAATGTCCCAAAGTGTGTTTGAAGAGGATAACGGGGGATTATCCGCTGGGGATTCGACTTCTATTTTCACTCCAGACGAAGATGTTCAAGCCAAGACACTGGAAAGGTCTCATGATCAGGTACAGGTTCCTGGGTCGTTTGAGCTCGAGGAGCCGGTAATTGAACCAACGAAAACCAATGACCAATTCGCATACAACTACAACAATCACAACGAAAGTATTTTTGACGACGAACAATTTTTCCCTTCACTTCTGGCAGTCAATTCTTCCCAGGTGGCCAAGTTCGATGAAAACAACCCGCAAGTGCTCAACCATGCTACGGTGAAGGCATTGATTGTCCACCTCACATCGCCCGATGTAATCGACTACAGCTTTGTATGTGACTTTTTCCTCACATATCGGACCTTTTCCGACAGCCACGAGGTGATGGAGCTCTTGTTTACCCGACTTATTTGGTCGCTTCAGTACATCAACGCCAATGACTCTTCAAAACAGGACACTGGACGCTTAGTTCTTCTCCGAACATTTGTCGTTTTACGGCACTGGTTGCTCAACTATTTTGTCGATGATTTCAACAACGACCCCCACTTATGTGACTACTTTGTCAAGGGTCTTAATCTGGTGGCTCTCGAGTCGAATTTGCTCAAGCCCAACATGTACTTCGAGTTGAAAATAGTCCGTGATATTAAAGTACACTGGTTGTCTCTCATCAACGAACTATGGGGTGCCGGCATAGATATCGACCTGATCCACGATATGACGACCTTCTACCTTCCGCTCACCTCGGACTTCCATTTGCGCAAGATCTCCAAGAGCAATACCGAGTTGTCGATCCATACTAATCCGTCGTATCGACGGTCGGCCATGCTTTCTCTCTACGACCACAAATTCCACAAGTGCCTAATTGTCGACGAAAACACCGCCGGAAGCGAGAATCCCCAATTTTCAGTTAATACCTTGCTCCTTCAGCACCAATCCTCTCGCATTTCCATCAACGATAAAGTTCGCCAGCTCCAGGCACAATCGTCGTTGCCGGCTCAGAGAAAGCCTCTTCAAAAGACAACCCGACATAACCATATGACATTGAAGGACTCGTCCGTGGGCCTCAAAAAGACTTCGGCTCCAAGCGAGTCGGCCGACACTACTATCCAGTCCACTCACACCTATAATCAGGACGGGTTTTCTACCAACGGCCAGGTCAAGTTGCCCACATCAAGAGTCAACTTTATTCTTCCACCAACACCAGTCAAGAAAATGGACTACGTGATCAAAGACCTCGATTCTCCCACGAAGAAACGGCCGCAACCACCGCGGGCCGAAGACGACGAGTTTGGCCGGCGTTCGTCCATGAAGAAAATTGTAGACGGGTGGAAGAAATCTTTCATCCACCATGATTCCAAAATGGAGCCATTAGAAGCGGGCGAAAGAATTGCCAAGAAGGAGGAAGTACAAGAAGCTTCCGTAGGTCCTCGGTCAGATATCTTGAGTGCTCGTATAGTGGACGAGCTCGAGTATCTCATTCGATTCTACGTCTACAACGACCCTGCTCGGGAGACGATCTTGGAGGGAGAAATTGAGGATACCAACGACGAAAAAGGACAAAGCAGCGGATCAGCGTTTGTGGAGAACTTTGAAAGCGACCTGGAAAAAGAGGGGTTTCAGTTTGGCACCTTGGGGTCTCCTGCCAAACAACTACCACCGTTGCCCAGCGACGAGTTGACCAGCGTGCCCAACGATACTGCTTCGTCAAACAACATGGACATCAATGACATATCATCGCTTAATATCACCAAGATCGACAACCTTCTCAACTACGAGGAATACGAAGACAACCACACCCCCGAATTCAGGTCGACGGACCCATCGTTCCAGAGACCCACGAGCATCAATTGGAACGACGAGGTCAACTTGGACCTCGAAGAACTGACATCGATATCTGCGCTCAAAAACATGTCCCAGCGTGACACCAGTCCTCTACCAGAACCCAACAAAGAGCTCACCCGGTCGTCTGGGTCGTCGATGTCGGCTTTCAGCAACATCACCCAGTACAAGGCTGAAGTAGCAGACTTGGGAATTGCCCTCAGTCCTCGCGGAAGGGTGGGGTCAGTCAAGAGAATCAGTATGAACGAGAACAGAAGGAGGGTTTCCATGTACTCCAGAGGGTCCTCCGCCAAGAGGATGAGCAGCCGAGGATCAGCAAAATCGTACCTCAGTTACGACTCGGCATTTTCCATCACCAACGGTAACTCCAAGGAAGACGAGTATGGCAACTTGAGAAGAATGGAAGGGTTCAACAACTTGAGAGCAGTGGGGATTCCCAAGACCAATGAAGAGCGGCGTGCCAACGTTGCCTCGTTTGCATCTTTTCTTTCGAGATCGTCTTCTCTTCGGAAAAGCATTCGAATGAGTACCCTCTTTGCTCTCACCGAGCTTCCTTTCCAGGACGCCGAAGCGACTGAGAGCTCGATAAACTTGGCTCAGAAACAGAACAAGCCGGTGCTGGTGATTTCCGACAGCTCCGTCTTTTCCATGCAAGGAAGATCTGGCGGAAACGAATACACCAGTGAGTTGAAAACTGAAAACGGCCATAGCGAAAGTTCCACCAATTCTGTTGCGATTCCGGGAATCAGCAACTACGTTTTAAAAGAGCTTGCGGCGATTCCTGACGAGTCCATGAACAACAACCCGGTGACGTTTGCCTTGCGCAAACTAGAAGGCGATAATACACCCAAGGGAAAAAAGCCAGCTGCCGTCGGCAATGCCAGCGCCAATGCTGGTGCCGATATTAGCGCCGATATCAGTTACGCTGAAAACACCGAGGACATTTTGGAGCAAATCAACAATGCTGATACCAGAGATGTCATTGAGGTTTCGACCTTGAGTGAAGTAACCCAGGAACCTCCGTTGACTCCGGCCAAGAAATCGGGTGCCAAACGCCAGACAATCACCCCCCACACGTTTATGCCTCTGAGCAATTCCAGCCCGCAAACCATCTCGCCCAAGGACATTTTGGGAGCATATACTTTTTCCAATGATGTGTTGGCGGTGGAAAATGTGTTGAACGCAAACTTGCACGTTTCGTTCGTGTTGAATTTTGACTCCAAGACGGTGGCCGAGCACTTTACGTTCATCGAAAGCGACATGTTGAAAGACATCGACTGGAAGGAGCTCATCGAGCTCAAGTGGAGTCAAGAACTTACACCTGTCAATAGTTGGCTCGAGATTATCGTGGACGAGATATACTACAACAAGAACAAGGGGGTGAATCTTGTGATATCTCGGTTCAATTTGATGGTGAACTGGGTGATTTCCGAGATCTTATTGACCAAGGCTCAAAGTGAGCGGATCCATTTGATTTCCCGGTTCATCCATATAGCTCAGCATTGTTATGCCATGCAGAACTATGCCAGTATGATGCAAATTCTACTTGCACTTACGTCGGAGAAAATTGGCCACTTGAAGCAAACGTGGAAAAACCTTCTGCCCGGAGATATTTTGAGTTTGAAGAATTTGGAGGAATTGACTTCACCGATGAAGAACTTTTTGAACCTTCGGTTGAGTATCAACCAAATCAAGCCGTCCAAAGGTTGTATTCCATTTGTGGGACTCTACTTGTCGGATTTGATATTCAACGCCGAGCGGCCAGCGACCATCAAATGTGGTCTGGAGGAGAAGATGGTCAATTTTTCGCGGTTCCGAACGTCGGTATACATTGTCAAGTCTTTGTCGCAGTGCATTGAGTGGTCCGATAACTACAAGATAGACGTGGACGACGACCTCTTGTCGAAGTGCCTATATATCCGATCGTTGGACGAGGACGAGATGAACACATGCTTGAAGCATATTGAAGACGAGTGATGAGATGCGAGATGAGGAGATGAGATGAGGAGATGAGATGCGGAGATGAGATGCAGAGATGCAAAGATGCAGAAATATATATGTAATGGCTGCAGGGATATATGTATCAGAAAGATGTATGAAATGGCCGCACGAAGATGTATGCAATGACTAAATACAAATTGCCAATGATAGTATGTAGGCCAATTCCTTCCAATTTCTTGCAATCACTTTCTCCCCACATTTTCTCTCGTAAATCTGCCCGATTTCTCCCCCCCGCCTCCTGCGCTCCCCTCCACCGCCACATGCAGGATGTTGGGTCCGACCCCAGCGGTTACCCGCCGCCGCAAGTATGGGGCGGTCACGTGCACGCGGCGCCCGACCCGGTCAACATTTCTGAGCCGCTTGTCTACATAAGGTGATTGTATCGGCGAGGGGTTGTTTAGCATCAATTCGTATCCAGATTTCCGTTTTTTTGACATATAATGGCACGCAAGAAAAATCCCAGAGCGTGGTTGGTGGCGTTGGCCGTATCGACCGGCGTGGCCCTTTCATATTCCATCTACAACAACTACCTAAAACCAGCAGAAAAACCCTCGGAAATCAGCCGCAAGAAGTACACCAATAAGTCGGTGGCGTTGACGCTCTCGCACTCGGTTCTCAACTCGCAGCTCCCATTAAACGATATTCTCATGAACTCGGAAAACGTGACGTTTATTCTTCCTCCAAACTTATCATTGGACGACTTAGCATGTAACATTGGCGACGAGAACGATGGGCTGGCTACCAAGTTACCTCGTACGCTCATACAGAACTATAAGCTTCTCAACTGCAAGAACATTCAGGGCTACTTTAATCTTCTCAAGAACTTGAAACCCGATACTCTTCTCGTGTGTTCGGACGACTTGGGCATAACCTCGGCAGTACCTCGGGACATCAGCCGGTTTGTCAAGGAGATCATCAACATCGACCAGAACAAGGACGACATCTACTCGAAGATATATCCGTACTTTGTGAAGTAGAAGGGCGTCGATGCATCGCATCGCCAGTCGCTTATTGCTATATAGTAGATACATTCTTACCATCCACGGGTGGATAACCTCGCCTTGTCGTCCAACCCGTCGATGGCCACGCCAAACATCAACTCACCCAAGTCGGTGGAGTACTCCAAAATCTTCTTGGGGTCGTCATAATGGGTGACTGCGTTGACAATGGCCTTGGCAAGCTTTTCTGGGTTCTTCGACTTGAAAATGCCCGATCCCACGAAAACCCCGTCACATCCCATCTGCATGCAAAGAGCAGCGTCGGAAGGTGTGGCCACGCCTCCGGCTGCAAAATTGACCACGGGAAACTTGCCCTTGTCGGCCACAAGTTGCTTGACCAATTCGACAGGGACCCTCATTTCCTTGGCCGCTTGTTCAATTCCGGCTTCGTCTTTTTGCAAGAGAGCGTCAATCTGCTCCTGGATAACCGTAATGTGCTTAACTGCCTCGGAAATGTCGCCGGTGCCGGCTTCTCCTTTGGTTCTCAACATCGCGGCACCTTCATTGATTCGGCGAAGCGCTTCTCCCAAATCTTTGGCACCACACACAAACGGAACTTGGTACTGGTCCTTCTTGATGTGATGCTTCTTGTCAGCAGGAGTCAACACCTCGGACTCATCGATATAATCCACCTCCAATGCTTCCAAAATCTGGGCCTCGACGGTATGGCCGATTCTGCACTTGGCCATAACCGGAATTGAAACGGCGTCCATTATCGACTTGATCATTTTGGGATCGGACATTCTGCACACCTGGCCCGAAGCCCTCATATCAGCAGGAATACGCTCCAATGCCATCACGGCACAAGCACCGGCTTTTTCAGCAATCACCGCTTGTTCGGGAGTCACCACGTCCATGATGACTCCACCTTTGAGCATCTGCGCCAAACCGGCCTTAACTTTGAACGACATTGCAATGGGTAGTTACGGTTTACCTGTCGATATATAGAGTATATATGACTAATAGCTACATCGAGAACAACGTTGGCATTTGTGGGGCAGTGGCGCGCCGAGTCAAATTTTCACCCGATATCGGCAAGGGTGCGCGAGCGAGTCACCCCCGGACGAAGTATGCACATACAGGGTTTTTTCGTCTCAGCTGCACCCAATGATGCGTAACCGCAATTGGTGCCTACGATAGACATTGACCTCATATGGCATAGATGTGTGTTAAGCTCAGAAAAGAGAGCTATAGTGATACGGAACATGACTACAGGATCGAAGAGCCTTGCTAGCTAAGACTTTGGATCGAAACTGAACATTTGGATCGAAACTGACATTTGGATCGAAAATGACATTAGGGTCAAAATTGACATTCGGGACAAAATTGATTTATTCCGAGAGCACCTGTAGTAACTGCGAGATTGCGAGGTTCAAAATGCCAGGAATGATTAACCGGACTCACCCGTGGTAATCGATTCAGGTAGTCATTCCGACCGCTGCTTACGTGGATACGCACTGCCAAATCTATCCGCAAGAGCCGCAGATTATTGCCAAGAGCTCAAGGCAAATAAACAACCATGGTTCACTTGACAAAAAGGGAGACAAGTCTCGCTCGCAAGTTATCGTAGTATTCTAGATATTTCCTGTCACTTTGCGATGTCCGAGGGGTCACCGTAATGCAGTTCGATTACACAATCAGCAAGGTGATTTGTGCCGCAACATACCGATAATGGAAAGCTACCCTTGAGAGACTGCATCATAAGTACATAATCTGCCCGCACATAGAATGTAATACTTGTGAAATGATCAGTGAAGTTCAAATCCACAGAAAGAATGAGGCCGCATGCTCCCGATAACTATTGCCCATCACCGCTAGGCAAGAGTCTTCGGTTGCTAAAAGTGCTAGAGTAGTTGTGGAGCAAACCTGCTAAGCCATATAACCTGCATACCTCCTTGATCAGCTGGTTTCTGCCACAAGCTAACGTAATGAGGCACTAAACACTGCTATATATAAGCACGTTTTTGCAGCATCTAACCACGCTTTTGCAGAATTCAACTGAGTATGACAATCACAAAAATCCACGCTCGCTCTGTGTACGACTCCAGAGGAAACCCAACGGTAGAGGTTAACTTGACCACCGAGAAGGGTCTGTTCAGAGCAATTGTCCCCTCAGGTGCCTCCACGGGAATCCACGAGGCAATTGAGTTGAGAGATGGCGATAAGTCGAAATGGCTTGGCAAGGGAGTTACCAAAGCAGTGAACAACGTCAACACCATCATCGCTCCTGCTGTGATCGAGGCAGACTTGGATGTTCTCAACCAGAAAGCCGTGGACGACCTTCTTAATTCTTTGGATGGGACAGCCAACAAGTCCAAGTTGGGCGCCAACGCTATTCTTGGCGTCTCGCTCGCCGTAGCAAGGGCTGGAGCAGCCCAAAAGGGAGTCCCGCTTTACAAGCACTTGGCCCAACTCAATGGCCTCAACTCAGACAAATACGTTATGCCTGTTCCGTTTATGAATGTCCTCAATGGCGGTACTCACGCAGGCGGAGCACTAGCGTTCCAAGAGTTCATGGTCGCCCCGGTTGGAGCCCCCTCGTTTAGCGAGGGCCTCAGGTATGCCTCGGAGGTTTACCACACGTTGAAATCGTTGGCCAAGCAGAAATACGGAACCTCAGCGGGGAATGTGGGCGACGAGGGTGGCATTGCACCGAACGTGGAAACTCCAAGAGAAGCTCTAGACTTGATCGTCGCAGCCATCAACAAGGCAGGCTACTCAGGAAAGGTCAAAATTGCCCTCGACCCAGCGTCCTCAGAGTTCTTCAAGGAGAACAAATACGACTTGGATTTCAAGAATCCCAACTCCGATAAGTCACGGTGGTTGTCTGGCGAGCAATTGGCGGACTTGTATTTGGAATTGATCGATGAGTACCCGATTATCTCCTTGGAAGACCCTTTTGCAGAGGATGACTGGGACTCGTGGGTGAATTTCTTTCCAAGGATCGCTGGCCGTATTCCCACCGTGGCGGACGACTTGACTGTCACGAATACAACCAGAATTAAGACAGCCATCGAGAAAAAGGCCGCCGACTCGCTTTTGTTGAAGGTGAACCAGATTGGTACTCTTTCCGAATCCTTTGATGCAGCCAATGAAGCGTTTGGTGCCAAGTGGGGCGTCATGGTTTCACACAGGTCCGGAGAGACTGAAGATAGTTTCATTGCTGATTTGACCGTTGGTTTGCGGACAGGCGAGCTCAAGACAGGCGCTCCGGCCCGCTCTGAAAGATTGGCAAAGTTGAACCAGCTTCTCAGGATCGAGGAGGAGCTAGGCGACAAGGCAATTTATGCCGGAGAGAACTTCGGCAAGGGCCATTTGTTGTAGTTTTTGCAGTCAGTTTTGCAGGTCCATTATCTTGGCGCAAGACAGTTTATCGCAATGGGCTCTTCTTTGCTTCTGGTGTCTAAGCTACGCATTTTGCTTGCCTGGCACTCTGCTTATAACATTTTCATAGTATGGTATGCTAACGACAGTCGATGACTTTATCAAAAAGTAGACATGAAATCAGAGTTCATGCGCGCTATCTGGATGAAAAATACTGTATATGAACATCATTGTGAGCGTTTTCTGCTTGGCGCCTGTGACACATTTGCAAGCCACATCTTGGTAGTCAATGACACAGGCCATAATCGTTGGAATATTGGCGCTTCAGGGCGCCTTTATAGAGCATATAAAGTTGTTTCAAGCTGCCGCTCAGAAAATCCCCGGCCATGAATTTTCATTTATAGAGGTCAGAACCGGCGCCCAGCTCAAGACATGCCAGGCTTTGGTGATCCCTGGAGGAGAAAGCACCGCCATGTCTCATATAGCCCAGCGGACTGGAATGGTAGAGCCACTTGTGGAGTACATCAAATCCGAGCGTCCAGTGTGGGGGACCTGTGCTGGGTTGATTTTATTATCGAAACAGCTTGTCAATGGAAAGCCCGAACAGACGATTTTGGGTGCTTTAGACATCGAGGTGACTCGCAATGCGTTTGGAAGACAGCTTCAATCTTTCAGCTCCGACTTGGATTTTTCCTCTTTCATCGACGGCGTCACCGATTTCCCCACAATTTTTATACGAGCACCGGTGGTCACGAAGGCACCGGCCGACAACCATGTAACAGACTCGAAAGTGATACAGGCTCCGTATGACTACCATAACGAGTCTCCATTGGAGGTGCTCCATAAGCTCGATACGGGCCTTATCGTTGCCGTTCGTCAAGGACAAGTGTTGGGAACGTCATTCCACCCCGAATTGGGAGACGACAGCAGATTCCACCAGTGGTTCTTACAGGAGTTTGTACTAGCATCTATATAGCCATGCATAATGACATATGCAACATGTAGGTTTTGACATGTCGTTTCATGCATGATCCCCCCAATTTTTGCAACATTTTCATGCATAGTGAAGAAACCCAATCCGCGCATTACATTTGAACCTCAACAGTTAAGGAATGCAACAGCCTCGAAGGTTGAACATGCAGCATGCCACGCTGCTGCTGCTGCTGCTGCACAGATCTCCACGACTACATCCCCATCGTAGTGTGTCTTCTGCAACCGCCTCGTCGATCAGTACCATGAAAAAACAAATTGGAACCACCATCACCATCGGACGCAAGTCGGCTGATTCACCAGATTTGCTTCCTGAGCCAACAATTGACTACATCAGCGTACCTGAAACCGAAAATGCTCCTCAGCCGGACCGCCAGATTGAGCCGGTAGTTGTAACGGTGTGGTACCACGAAGCTAGCACTTCTGTTGAAGATGTCATTTTCGATCCCACTTCCTTACCCGGGTTCAATCCGGGAGATATATGCCGCCTCGAGCCCATTGGCCGACATAGGAAGCCCCAGCGACGGCTTGTGTTCACAATTCCTCGAACTTCAGCGTCGGCGAAAGAGACCAAGCCAACCACATCGCAGACACAAAATGCACCTTTTACCAAAAAACCAGCATCTCAAATATCGCTACTTTCCAACCCATTGCAGAAGCTCTTGGACCTCCCTCCCCGAGCACTCATGCAGATCCGCAAGCTCACAGATACCTCGGGTGTGGTTGCGGATACTGTTGAAGTGTACCTCAAAGACATCAATCTTTCACGAGATTCAATGTGGAACCTCTCAGCCACGTTGGTGAACACTTGTGTGTTCGTAGACAAAAGACTTTCGTACTTGGAGTCCAGATGTGGAACGGTTCGAGCCATTTATAGAAACGGAAAGAAACAGGCTTCTGGCTATGTCAATGACCAGACCCAGATAGTGTTCCGTTCTGAAGGAGCCCACATGACGTTTTTGGTTCAGATCTCGAGGGAGATGTGGCACTTTGAAGAAAATGGCGAAATCATGTTCCACAAGTTGGTCAATTCACTTTTCCCCAAACTCTTTCGCAAGTGGAGGTCCAACGCTGACCACCATTCCATCTCAATTGTGTTGTTCACCAGCGTGGATCTCACAAATGTTCCCTGGATATCATTGGGGCAAGGCGAACGGCCCAGCGACCGCAGGGACTACTTTCGTGTGGTGGTGGATACCGTCAACGTCAACCAATGGGACAGAATAATGGGGAATTTGAGAATTGAATTTGCAAACTTTAAGAGAGATATCATGCTCCACCAGACGGAAGACAGCAGAAAGTATATCATGGAGGGCCAGTCTCTCCCGTCGGTGAAGGGAAATGTTCTCGAGGCCATTAATTTGGGTATAGTGCACATCTCTGACAGGTTTAGAGATACCGACTTGAAGCACACCAACAACAACTTGATCCTTATAACTCCAGGAACGGGAGTGTTTGACGTTGAGTACGATTTGCTTCTACAAACAAGCAGAAAAATGATGAATTTGGACTGTGCTCTCGACATCCTCAGTCTCAGCCAGCCGCCTTTGCATATAGTTCCACTTTTCAGATTCAAAAACCCAAAGAAGGACGGCTCCGTTTCTCAGTGTATTCCACACTGGTGTGATATTTCGTTCTTTGGAGAGTCGTCTGATTTTACCAACCACTGGATTCCCCGGTGCAAGATATACGAGCTTCAGATGATGGGGGTGATGGAGAACGAAGTCAATGATGCCAAGGTGCCACGCCTCAGTGTGGAAAGAGATGTACGCTCAATTGCCGACGCTATGGAAAGGTACGACTTGGGTGTTTTCAAGATTAATGTTACCAAAGATGAATCTTCCAAGGAAGAAACCCCCTCACTAAAATTACCCCGGCCGGTTGATGCCAATGCTACGTTATCTCTCATAGGCAGCAAGTCGATGGCTCTGGGAACGAGGGCATCTACGGCCAAATTCGATGCCACCACCACCAATTCCAGCGTCTTGGGCACTGTCGCACAAGGCGGAGTTGAAGCTTCGGCACTTAATTCCTTGTACTATTTGAACCGAGTTCCCGACTTGAAACACCCATTGAAAACAGCACCTTCAATTCGTTCGATGAAAAGCGTTTCCAGCAAATCGAACACCGAGCCTGTCAAACCAATGGCTGCGAAAAATGCAAGAAGTCAGCAAATTGCATCTCCACGGGCGAAAATGGCTGCAAATGATACCGACAGCCGTCCGTCGTCTCCACACGAAAGTCTGTTCAGATCTTCGTTGGAAATAAAGGGCAAAGAATTGGCCTCGCGGAGAGACTCAGGTGAAAAAATCGAGGCACTGGAGAGTGTTTCAGATCGAAACCAACCATATCTGTCTAGAATGGAACGTTTGGACTATTGGACAGAGATCAAGAACCCATCACAGGAGCTGCACTTTGACATTGTCGACTTTTTACGTCAAAGTCGCTGGAAAAACGTGTTTCCTAACGGCGTCAAACGAAGACAGGTCAATTGGAAATCGCTACAAGCGCCCGCTCTGCTTCCATTAACTACCGATTCTTTTCCTACTGCCTCCCAGCTTGAAGAAGATTACACTTTCCAGCTCTACACGGTGCTACTCAACTGGGAAAACCTGAACCACATAGACTCCAACTACCTCTTGATGCACGAAATGATAAATTTGAGGCTCCGATTAGGATTCCAAATTTGCTACGGAGACCATGTACAACAGGTGGAGACGTCCAGAGGCGGAAACCCCGACAAAATACTCAAATATTACCCTCAGGGAAACTGTATCGACACCAGAATCTATCTCCAGTTGGACGACCAAATCCACCGGATTCTCTGCGATGTCAATGGGCACTTGCACATCCATTTGTATCACAAACGGAAGACTGAAATCAAGCATATCCGCCTAGGGTACCACGACTACCGAGCACAAGACTATAAGCCTTTGATCCGGACGAGATACGCTGACGATTTCTCACCGGCATTGGTCAATTTTATCAATACTGAACCACCGAGTTTCAACTGGAACCAGTTTGACCAGCTTCTTGCGGGATACGATGATGCGATGCCACAAGAAACGAAGCGATTCCACAGAATGAAGTTTGTGGTGATGCCGTCAGAAATTCCCAAAAACGCCTACTATATTTCCAATGAAAAATTAACCGAAGAGGAGATCCGAGTCGAAGGGCTCCGGAAGCTCATAGCGCTTATTGAAAAGGGAAGAGTTACCGACTCAACAGACAAGCAGCCTCGGCGGAAGGAAGAAATCTTACCAGAAATCAATTTTTACACGGGAAACTTGTACGACTATCTCAGCGGGCACATCGAACTCAATGAGTATAGCGGAGCCAAGAAGTTGGTGGTGAAGGGCTTGAACAAGTCTTCTGATCTTGTGTACCTCGCCGAGCTTTTGCAAGGAAGCAATGGGCTCAATTTGGTGGATCGAACATGGCATTTTACCACTCATCCTTACTGCTTTTTGGGGAGTCAACTTGTTTCGTGGTTGATCGAGAATTTGGACGATATAGATAACCGAGAAGATGCCACCAAGTTTGGCCAAGAAATGATGAAGAATGGGGTTTTCAAGCATGTGGAAAATAGGCACAGTTTCTTGGATGGGTACTATTTCTACGAGTTTGAAGACAACTATGTGGACCATTCTTCACGAGCCGCCAGCAGCAACAAGTCGTGGTTCAAAAAGAAAGAATCAAAGCCTTCTACGCCGACCGAATCCAGAAAAAGCTCTCTTTCGGCCGACCCAAAGTCGCCCCATACAAACTCAGGCCACGAACTGTCGAGCGAAAAACCAGGTACAACCAAGTTTGTTTTGAGTAGATGTGTCGACTTCAATGTGGATCCCCTCAAACGTTCTTTTAGACCGGAAATTGTCAAAGTTCACTACGATAGAGTCCACAATCCCGAGCACTGCTACCATATAAGATTGCAATGGCTCAACACCACAGCCAGGCTCATTGACGATACAATCACAAACTGGTCCAGACTCTGTGAGCGCCATGGACTCAAGTTAGTGGAGCTCCCGTGGAAGGAAATCAGAACTTTCCCCAAGGTTGCACCAATTCACTCCTTCGTGGACCTCAGGTTGGCCATCAACCCATGGACAGACCCCGAGTTCTCTCACGAACATATACTCCAGAACAACAAGTTCTACTATCATGTGTTCCTCCTCAAAAAATGTGACTTTTTCCTCGACAACAGGTCGGCGTTGTTCTTTCTGAAAGAGCAGGTCGAGATCACTTATAGCTGGGGGAACCCATCTTTCAAGTATGCCCAGTATGTTCATAAGACGGGATCTTATATTGTTGAGCTCCGAGACAACGGAGACTTGTTTTTGGCACCAAATAACATCCATTTGGCCAGGTTGAACTCCATACTGAGCACCATGCCCGATTCTGATGCCCACATAAAATACCAGACTTTGGATGCCCAGAAAGTGATGATGACGTTCCGTGCTACATGTACCAACAGCGGCAGGCTCCGGTCGATATTCCGAGATGCCCTCACTGCGTGGAACGAGGAGTACTCGGCGGGAACGTTGCCGGTGGATATTTAGAGTAAAGTAGATTTGGGAAACCATTTATTATTCTTATGCAATTCTTTCCGCAATCTTGAGAGCGTCCGCCAACACCCCGTGGGCTGTCACCTCGGCACCGGCACCGGCACCTTGGATGATCAATGGGTTGGGGTATCTTTCAGTCTTGAAAGCCACAACATTGTCACTTCCCTTGAGCGACGCAAAACGATGGTCAAAGCCGTATTTGCCCACTTCCACAGACACCTTGTTGTTCTTGAAGTCCACTTTGCCGACGAATCTCAACACCTTCTTTTCGGCGAGGGCAGCGTCTTTGACTTTCTGAATGTCGCTGTCGAATTGTGGTAATTTTTGCATGAATTCGTCGGCGCTTTGCACAGATTCAAGCGGTTTTGGAATCAACGACTCCACAGAAAACGACGTGGGAGATTCGACGTTGAAGCCCGAAATTCTGGCGAGAATAGTCACCTTTCTGGCCACATCCAAACCATTCAAGTCGTCTCTGGGGTCGGGC
This sequence comes from Meyerozyma carpophila, assembly GCA_030573695.1. Lineage (NCBI taxonomy): Eukaryota > Fungi > Ascomycota > Pichiomycetes > Serinales > Debaryomycetaceae > Meyerozyma > Meyerozyma carpophila. The sequence goes on along the minus strand of JAJMDS010000004.1, from coordinate 47,924 downwards.
TCGGTGTATCCCAACTCCTTAGCAACCTTGACAACGTCAGAGAACTTGACGTCGGAGGGTTCTGTTGTCGAGAACTCGTTGAAAATGTACGAAAGCGTGCCAGAAAAGATTCCCTCGATGGTTTCGATCTTGTCGCCGGTAGCGACCATGTCTCTCAAAGGACCAATTATCGGCAAGCCAGCGCCCACCGTGGACTCGTGGTAGACCAAGCCGCCGGAGGGAGCCTCCAGGGCGTTGAAAATGGCGTTCCAAAGAGACAATTCCGAGGAAAATGCCTTTTTGTTGGGAGTTGCAATGGAGATTCCAGCTTCAACAAAACGAGGGTATGCTTCGGCAATGGTGGAGTTTGAGGTGTTGTCAATCAAAATCGAAGGTTTGTTGGACTCCTTGAGGAACTTGACCAAGTCGTCGGTGCTCAAAAGAGGTTTGGCGTCGGCGGACTTGTAGTTGGCCAAATCGACCGGCTGGTAGTCGGCTGAAAAAATAGCGTCCTTGGAAGATCTGGCAAGATAAACAACATTGAACTTGATGGCGGACTTGAGGTTCTTGAGCTGGTTGAGGAAGGCTGAGCCAACCACCCCGGCACCAATGATAGCAACGTTCACAGACTTGGACATGAGATGAAAAGTAGGCCTGAACCGGCGCGATCAAGGCTGCGGGGGGTGTATGCAGGTCGGAAAAGTTTACTGTATACAAGGACGGTATCAATCATTGTGTGGGTACTGTGTTACTTAAAGGCTCCCCTTGGCGGTGACTCTACGTATGTCTCTATAACGCCTCTGCATCAGGATTCCAGAGTGTGAAGAGAGACTGAACATTTTGAAGCTTCAGTCTTTTCTTCAGTTGTATTAATTCCCAGATAAGGACTCACGATCGCCAACCCTTTCAATCACCGCTGGCGTCTCGCCATGACCCGGTGTCCCTTGGTGCCGAAAGGCGGCCTGTGCCTTTCCTGTGGCTCGGACCATCGGGTCCCAATGGCTCTCATGATCGTCTCCTGCATATGGGCAACCAATCCAGCGGGATTCATATCGAGAAATACCTATTGAAGTTACGACAGAAAACATATATTTTGAAAGTATGACTTAAGCTTTCACACTCCCTTAGCGCTAGAACCGAAACTCAGACTCATCATCAGGCAACATTTCCGGCGTGTCAGCGTTCTCGGAACTGCCAATTACATAAGTCTTCTCTTCATTATCATAAAAGGAAAAGTTGGAAGTCAGCTCATCTTCGTTGAGAGATGGAGCGCCCGTTTGTTCAGCGGTAATGATGGCCCGCACCTTCTCCGGAAGCACGTCTGGTCGGTAGAACCGCAAATCTACCCGGCCCACGATATACAACAAGTTGACAATTACCTCGAAGACACCCCAGATGATATAACCAACAATTGGCTTGCCAAGAGACGTCGCATACTTGTCCCTCCTGTTCTGGAACAACAAGATACAACGGAGGATCCCACCAATGAAAATAAGGAGGGTGGTAACACAGATTAGCATGATGGATTTATTATGCCCCAATTCACCTCTTTGGTTGGTCAACCCTTCAACCATATTATAATGGTGATGGGTTGCGGCAATGACCCTGATGGCATGGCGATGGTTGTGGTTCCGCTTCATAAACGTCTCCTCTGCCTTTTGTGCCGCATGTGGCTGGACAAAGTAGAGCGGATGGAACGATTCAATCCACCAAGGCTGGTAGGTGTACAAATGCTCATCTTTAGCGGTCGGCTTGAAGAAATATGACAACCCAAGCAAGGATATCGAAGTTAGCGAGTACATCACGATCAAAATGGACGATACCATCACCACAATCTTATACGAACGATAGGCAGCGGCGGACAAAAAATAAAGGTATGGCACCGCAGCAGCGACGATGGTCATGGCAATGACCAAGAACACAATGAAGTACAATGTCAACATCGTGTTCCAAAAGAGTCTCCTGCTTCCCCCAACAGGATGCCGCCAAGTGAATAACCGTTGTGCTAATATTAAATTGAACGACACAACTACCATGGAGGAAACAATCAAGAACACTTCTGAGGCTATTCCAGCCTGAATCAGCAAGATTCTCTTACCCCAATATGCTCTTAGGGCCCAGCCTACCACCCTCATGGCACAATAGCCTACCCAAACAAGCGAAATATAAAAATAGTGACCCCGACTATAATTTATGCTCCAAATGAGAAGATGAACAACGGCTAAGGCAAAGAAAATCACTGCAAAAGTCATAGATGGAGCGAAATCCCATGGGGTAGGATAACCTCCCAAAAGATTGTTTTGCTGTGATATAAGATAGTCGCTCAAAAATTTAGGAACAGGGTTGCCTATTAAATTAACCGTCTGTTTCTTTAAAAGAAACGCACCAGTCCCAAAATCAGGACCATTGTTGAAAGCAGAGAAATAAACATGGAGCCAGCGAATAGGTGGGTCATCAGACATTTTTTCTGTTCCTTTTCAAGCTTCTAAAACTCGAAACTTATAGTCACAGGTGAGCACTTAACACCCTCGGTTAAAAAAACTCGCAACTGAAAAGGGACGGGAGTATCAGGCAATTTGCCATGTGTTAAATGCGGAGAGAAAACGGAGAATGGCAAGCAACCGGATTGAAGCTTGACGACGTATCTGCAAGCCAGAAATGAATCTTACGCATCGGCCGTAAGTGCAGCGTTTTCGGAGGGTACAGGCATTTACTTCTCATTAATTCTACATTTTGTGATCGCTGGCCAACTCAAGTGAGCAAACTTCGAGGTTTTGAAAAAGCCGTTTCTTCACTGCTTCGAAATAAGCTGCGAAATTCTTCACCAAATCACTTTTGTTGGAGTTTTTTCTCCCTGCTTCTCTTGGGAACTCTGGCCAACCAATAAAGGAAAGTCGTCAACAAGATGTTAGCGGCGATAAAGCATATGAATATACCGAAGTTTCTCCACCTTTCACTGTATAGTGCGTGAACAGACCCCAAGAAATCATTTGTCGAGGACATTGGGCAGTATTCACAAACTGACGTTTGGCTGGGATCAAGTAAGTATCCCCCAGATTGTTCTATATAATCGGCCAAGTAGTCTCCACACGAGCTACCTTCCGTGGGGTTGAACTTGAGAATTTCGTTTTTCAGGCACTCAACTGCCGAGTTGGCAAGGCCGGCACTAAGAACTCCTTGGAAGAAATATGTGAATGGATTGCATCTGTACATGAAAATCCAGAAACGAGGCATGGCTTCTGGAGTAGCCACAATACCACTGAAATTCAAACACAGGGTAAACAAAATCATCGACAAGTTTGCTGCATTCTCCACAAGCTCAATGAAAGAAATGCAGAATTGACCCATGGTTGAAGTGTAGACGAAAAACGCCGAAAAGAACAACCACATTAATACTCCTCGTTCGTGGACAGCGTCCGTAGCTGTTGCATTCTGATAGAGACCAACTGGATAATACCAAGAAAAGAACGCTAAGGTGCCCACAATAATTTGATAAGGAATCTCAGACGTAATTTGGGCAGAAATGAAAGCCAACCAGCCAAAAGCCTTGGATGCAGATTCCCTGACCTCGTAAAGTTCTCTTTGTTGGACAAAGTACGGCAACATCTGTTGAATCAAAGTGTTGAACGGAATTGTGTATAAGAAAACCGCAAACATTTGATTCTGCAAACCTTGAATCGTATTGTTCGCCTTGAAGAACGAGAACCCATTGAACAATGCTGCAAATACCGCCAAGAGAATTTTAGAATAAATATAGCCCGGGGATCTCCACTTTTGTACGATAACTCTCGAGGTAACGTACCAGTATTGGGTCCAAAATGGCGCGGCATACGATTTGTGGGACTCAGGAGAATCGTCTCTTGGAAGTTTGGACAATTCAGCTTCCATGCGGTCCAATTCGCTGTTAACTTCCTGGAATTCAGTGGAGTTTCTCCATACTTCGTGATAGTCTTGCTTGGCATGCGAACCTGGAGCAGCTCCAACAACTTGCAACATCCACTCAGCGGGATTAGCTTCCTTTGGACATGGATCAGCACCGTATTTTTCAAAGTAGTTGATCAACGTCGAACAGCTTTCTCCCAAGTCGCCAAAGTAGACTGTTTTTCCACCCTTTTGCAAGAAAAGCAAACGGTCAAACTCCTTCAACAAGATGGCAGATGGCTGATGGATAGTACACAAAATGGCTTGGCCACGATCAGCAAGCTTTCTCATCAACTGACAAATAGACCAGGCAGTTTGAGAGTCAAGACCAGAGGTTGGTTCATCCAAAAACAACAATAATTTAGGCTTAGCAACCAATTCGACACCAATGGTCAAACGTTTGCGTTGCTCCACATTCAAGCCTTCACCAGCAACACCAACCAAAGCGTCGGCGTAGGTGGTCATATCCAACAAATCGATAATGTACTCCACATACTCGCTCTTTTCAGCTTTAGAAACAGAATTTGGTTGTCGCAAGTAGGCGGAAAACTGCAACGCTTCACGGACCGTAGATGATGGCAAGTGCAAATCTTGTTGTTGGACATAGCCAATGGATCTCTGGAACGACGAGTCCAAGGAGTGGCCATTGACCATTCTAGTACCATCAGAAATAACACCAGTGGTAACCCGTTCAGACAAACAGTTCAAAAGAGTGGTCTTACCAGCTCCAGAAGATCCCATTAACGCAGTCAACTGACCAGGCTTGACCCATCCGTCAACGTGATCCAAAATCACTCTGGTTTCTGACTTGATTTTGACTTCGTAGGTGAGGTTTCTCCAGTGGAAAATGTTGCCGTTTTCTGGTGCTAAGTCGGAAGAAGAGCAGTCAGAGATGTACTTCTGGGAGTCCAAGTGGTCCTTGACATCCACTTTCTCGTTGGTTGGGGCAGCCTCGATATCTTTAGCGTGGCTTGCTCTAGCAGCATTTTCTTTCCTGTGCTTCTTCAAGGATCCTCTCAAGAACAAGGCGACCTCGCCCTTTTGCATGGCACCCTTGTTAACTTCAGTCAACAAGACATAGACAACCAAAAATACAAGCGCAAAAGCAACGGAAATCCCAAAGTTTCTCCACTTGTGGCTATTGTAGTACTTGTACTGAACCGCGAGGTAATCAGCTCCGTAGACAACAGGCGAACCAGTCCGGGATCCTAAAGTATGACAAACCCTATGGTCCATTGAAACGTTATCGTAACGTCCACCGACTGGAACATAGTTTGTACACTCAAACTCACGTCCGTGAAACTCGTTTGCCATTAAGGCTTCGAAAACATAGCCAACCGGGTTGAGGTAGTTGATCCATCTGGCCCATCCCAACATGTTAGGGGTGGGAATGACGAACCCGGTGTAGATCATAGAAGCCAAGAACACCACCGTAGCTGGGGTCATAGCACTGGGCAATGAGGTGTAGATAGCACCCAACGAACGGAAAATGTGGGACATAACCAAGGTACAAATTGCACACATCAACCAATAGAAGAAAAAGTGCCCGGCGTCTCTTCGGAAATTCACCATAAAGTAGAAGGTAATATTGAAGCAAATCGACAGGAGCATTTTGACAGGCAATTCGGTGACAATTCCGGCAAAAGCATCAGCAGCAGGACGATAGAGTGCGTACTTCTTATGCTTCTCAACAACCGGTCTAGCCTCAAACATAGCAATGATTTCAAGCAAGGACGACAAAGCATTGAACAAGACAGAGAAGAACATGGCGGTACTTCTCGGGAAAAACGACCCAGTCGTCAGATCTAGATTGTAGAACACCGACGCCATGATGAGAGCCATGATGAACTGACCCATGACAGACGACAATGGGATGGAAGGATCACCTTTAAACCGCAACCAGTTTCTTTGCATCAAGTACCTGACTTGCATGAAGAAAGAAACGGTGTATGGAGAATTATGCGAAAGGTACTTGGCTTGCCGTGCAATGTGGGACACCGAGTAGTCCTCTCTTGAATAACTCATGACCTTTTCCATGTGTTCCTCTATATCTGCAATCAATTGTTTGTACTCAGGAGACGCTCTCCAGTAAGCTTCGAATTCAGCCGACGTCTTGGGTACAACATTCTCATACCCAGTTCTAGCAATTCTTTCCGAGGGGTTTGTCAACGAGGTCAAAAAGTCAGCCGTGGATTGACGGTCCGGGCAGTCGTAGCCCATATTAAGAAAGTATTCTTTAGCGTCTTTGGCTTTTCCGAAAAAGATCTGTCTTCCCTCGTACAACAAGATCACGTTATCGAACAAACCATAGGCATCTTCAGAGCATTGGTAGATGGCAATCAAAGGCGTGGAATCAAGGACTGTGGCCGACGTCTTCAATGCTCTGATAAACTCAAGAGCCGTGGCAGAGTCCAAACCTCTGGTAGCGTTATCCCAGCATTGCAAGTTGGCACCGCTCAAAGAGGCTTCCGCAATGGAAACTCTCTTACGCTCACCACCGGAAACTCCTCTCACAAAGTCGTTTCCAACATGGGTGTTGCGAGTGTGGGACAACCCGTAGGTGGCCATGTAGACGCTGGCCATGTGGCGAGCATAGGTCTCTCTGTCGACGTCGCCTCTGTTGTGGGGAGTTCTCAAACGAGCAGCAAACTCCAAAGTGTCTCCCACCGACAAATGGGGGAAATGAACGTCGGTTTCTGCTGAGTAGATCACATCACCACGAAAGTTGTTTTCGATATCCTTCATCGTCAAACCATCGTAGGTGATTTTGCTCTCTTCTCCAAGATGGAAACCGTACGTGTGCCCGGCAATTGTCTTCAACAAGGTGGAACAGCCCGAGCCCGGTCTACCAAGCACAACTGTGACTTCGCCTGGCCTGATTATTGCATCCATGTTTTTTAGTATATCGAAATTAATGGAAGGGTCGACTTTTTTCAATGACCTAACAGTGTCGGAAACAGCCTTGTATGCTGCAGAGAACACGGTCGGCTGGTAGTCAAAGTCGGTGGCCACGCCGTAAGCTCGCAAGTTACGATAAGCCACTCCCAACGAAGAAGGTTTATAGTAGTCGAGGTCCGAATCGTGCAACTTTTTCATATTTTTCACCCAAAACCTGGCGTCGAACAAGTCTGAGTCTGGGTTGAGGCTCTCTTCAATTTCATCAGCATTGAAAGGAGCAACACCAGGAACCTGAGACATATGACTCAAGTATCTGATAAGGTCTTTGCTTTTTCTGCCCGACGAATCGACACTAGAGCGAGAAACTTTTCTGGTCAATTCCCTGATGGAGCCATTGCTCTCAGGGCTGAAACCAGTAATTGTTAAATCATCTCCAATGGCTGGTGCCTCGGTATTCTCACTATGGAGCAACGTACCATGTGACATTGTTTGGTTGCAAAATGTTTAAGATACCCAATTGGACAAACAGATAACCACCTCTCAGTAAGATATCCAACCTCGTCTGGGTATTAAGCAACCAACAAGCTTTGCACAAAAGTATTGGCAGTTGCTGATATTTATATCAGCCCAATGCGGCTGAAAAGCCATGTTGATAACCTTCTTCGGAGTTCGAGAGTTGGCGTTAAATCCTACCGCCGAACATTAGTAATTCCATTCAGCGCTTTGCGTTGTTACGCCTCCCGGCGGTACTATTCTTCGTAACCTTGCTCAAAAGGATTAACCTATTTTCGTTGTCTCGGCCGTAAGATCAGAACCCTTTGAGAATCGTAGATGGACCCCTCTCGGCCGTAACTGGGTGCGGCGTAGCGTATATGTAGCAGGGAAGCTGAAACGGGCAAAGGCATACGGGCATAGGACACGGGGATACGGGCATAAGCGCTGCATACGCGAGTTGCCACTGCGGTGGCGACTCAATGAATGGGGCTACTCAATGGCCATTTTTATGGTTCAAGAAGCCCACAGTGTCGGCGATTCGCGCATCACTGCACTTGCACTTGCAGCATGGACGTAGCATGGGCACAGCATGCGGATCTTCCCTCAGTCAGTACATGGATGGCCCAAGAGAGGCAGAATGTGACAAACGTGAAGGCACGGTGGCTTAGCGCGAGCTTAGGCAACAATGCAGACAAATACGCAGCCAGGTGACGCAGCCATATCATGCAGCCATATCATGCAGCCATATCATGCAGCCATATCATGCAGCCATATCACGCAGCCATGTGACGCAAGCCAACGTACCCAAAATGCGCAGCCAGATGATGCAAGCCAACGCATGCCTGTGACAAAGTATGGAAGCAATAACCCCACTCCACGCTTTGCACCTTTTCTTCGCTGTCCTATTGTATGTAGTTATATCACCACGAGCACCGCCAAAAGCAACAACCACCAGCTTGCCGCTGCAGAACTAGCTGCCCCCTTTTTGGCTTCCGGGTCCTGCCCGTTCACGATATACTTGCGGTCCGACAACGGCTGCGGCATCAAGTTCAAATCCACCAACCGGCGGAAATCCCACTCGATTGTAGTTTCCGTCTTGTAGCACCAAAAGATCCAGCCATTGGAGTTCCGCTCGTACTGGTCGAGTTGCATCTCTATGAATTTCCGGTAATTTTTCTTTCTTTGCTGCGACCATTTACTCCAGTCGTTGATGTCCGAACAGGACCCAATTTTTTTATTGTTGTACGGCTTTTCACCGGCGTATCTTGCACCCAAGCCCACGCCATTGAGCCACGGAGTGCAGTCGGTGAGGGCAGCCAGCCACTCGCCGACGATGGCCCGGTGGTGCTTGAGCTCTTTTTTCACACTGGCGCTCCAATTTTGGATCGACTTGAGATGGTCCGATATCAGCATGTTGAGCGCCGAGCTGGAAAAAACTTCGTAGTGGTGGTGGTCGATCAAGACGTTCTCGCGGGCCATGTACTCGTTCCAGTACCCAATCTGCTGGAACCCGTCCTGGATTACGAGCGTATGGTTGGCGTAATTGACTTTCTTGGAATCGTCCACAACTTCTTCGTAAAAGTTTTTGAGTTTTTTCAACGAAAGCTTGGTGGAAAGCGGCTCGTTGACGAGCTCGATGCCTATGATGGTACCTGGGTACGTGGCGCTGATGTTGCCGGAGTACTTGGAGAAAATCTGGTGGAGAACTTTTTTGGAAACATCGATATTTTCCGTGTGGTTGAACCATCCAGGGTAGTCTATACTGCGCAACCCCGAGTTATCGAACCCATTTTGCGACTGGGGCACGCCATGGAGGTCTATCCACACCTTGAGTCCGTATTTGTCTGCCCATTTGATCGCTCGGTCCAAATATTCTTGCTGGATTTCCGACTTGTACGGATCGTTTTTGAGAGTGCTGAACGCCCAGTATCCCACGGGAATCCGAACCATATTGAGCCCGGCAGCCTTGATGTCGGAAAAGTCCTTTTCCGTGTAAAAAGTGTCCCAGTGTTTTCTGAGCCGAGCCTCAGCTTCTGGTTTGCCGAGCTTCTTCCAGTAGTGGTACTCGTCCACCGGTATATCTTTTTCTGTGCCATTTGTGGAGTTGAACTCGAGAAAGAGCGACGGGGTGATGTAGGGCTCGAGAACAAGCCACCCGCCGAGGTTGACTCCTCGAAGAATCCGAGGATATGTGCCGGTAGTGTCGTTGAAGGCGGTGGAATTTGTGCTGTTTGAAGAGCTATTTGTGCTGTAATTGTACAGAAACGCGTTTACAGCGACTAGGAGCTGGAGGGCTACCAAGAATGTGGAAAGCATCGCGAAATAACCAGTAAAAAGCTGTTTTTGGGAATGGAACTGTGGAAAAGTTGAATGTGAAATTCGAAAAAATTGATTTTTTGGGGTTTATGTATTCTTTAGGAGTAGCTGTGGAAGCCTATTATGTTAAGCGAGTGGATGTGAGGCGGACGTCAGGAATTGAAGGAAGTCCAGGAAAGAGCGTGTGTAAAAGTGCTGTTTAGAAGAATGCTGCAATCGGTGCAATCGGTGCAATCGGTGCCTGAATCGAGCGGTCTGTGTGCAGGATCGCACAAGTCGCGACTCAAAGGAACTCTTGCAGGAACTCTTGAGGAACTTTCACCTACTGCAACTACTATTCACTTACTTCATCTCTCTCTCATTGTCTTCGCTTAAACTCTATCCCATATGTACATTAATCGAGATCAGCCTCCGAAGGCTTGATTTCAGGCTCTTTGGTGGACCCAAGAATACTGGTCACGGCCGCCGGTGGTTGCACGGCAATCATCATCACGACAATTTCGTACACTTCTTCGGGCACAGACCGCTGGTAGATGCCCAAGATATCAGTAGGGTTGGGGTACACTGCCAAGGCCTTGTAGAAACACAAAGCAGCGTCCATTTTCTGGCCGGGCAACGACAGCAATTGTTCACCCAACGCCACCTGTTGCATAAAGAAGTTTTCCTTTTCGCTGAGCTCGGTGGGGATGGGGTTCTTCTCGAGCTCTTCGGCAAGAGCCTTTTTGATGGAATCAAGCTTGGATTTTTTGGACTCTTCTTCCACCTTTTTGGCTTGCTTTGCTTGTTTTACCGATTTTTTCTTGAGGGACTTTCTGAACTCCCTGGAGTTTCTGCGGTTGTAGTCGAAGTACACCGCGTATGCAGCAACCGCGGTGGCGGCCACGGCTGTGAAAGTCAAAAATTTGCCCATTATGGAGAAGTGTTGCCGAAAAGTTTTGAGTGCGAGCATGGTGTGGCTGTGTGCAGGAGCAATGGGAAGAGATCGGTATGTGTGCAGGAGCTTGTATGTGCAGGAGCGGTTGGAATGTGTTCGCTAGAACAGAGATTATGGCTGCAAAGACCATTGTTGTGGCTGGCTGTTGTGGCTGGCTGTGGTTGAAGCAGCTAGAAGGCGCCACGCTTCCAGAAAGAAAAATTTTTGTCAGAGGTGGTTGCACCTTATTTGGTGGGGCCGGTTGGTGTGTCTATCTGCAGTACCATTACTAGTTTCTCAAACTTTTGATTGGACGTTTTCCCTAATGTCTGAGGCCGAAGCTGCACCAAGCTACCCCAGCTCTCAATTCAAAGCTCCCAAGCTAGGAAACCTCACCAACGGCAACGCATATCCACCATGGAAGCCTGTGGACACTCGTAAAGAAACCTTACAAGTATTTCGGTTCTCGTTCTACACCACGGTCGGAGCCTATGCTTGGTTATATTTCTGGAAAAGAACCACTTTCAAGTTGGGTTTGCCCTTGACGGTGGTTGGGTTTGCCACCGTGGCCACGGGAACGAAGGGCATCGTGACCAACTTGCGGGAAAAGAACGATGCGTGGAACACATTCTGGGCGGTTGGAGCAGGAAATTTGGCATGTTTATCAGCTGGATTCAAGTCCATGCCTGCCAAGCACAAGGTGATGACGGGACTCGGCGGGGCTGCGCTCACGGCGTTTTTGGACCACGCTTTCTGGGCCCAAGCGCCCTCTTTTGCTGGAAGAGATGCCAAGTATTTGAAGGCTAACAGCGACGGAGAGGTGCCCAAACAGCAGTTCTGGGACATCTGGAAGAGAAGACCATTGTCGCAGACGGTGGAGGAGTTGGGAGAGGGACGTGGGATTTTCAAGCCATAGCATAAATGAAGCAGTAAGAGAAAAATGTAGAAAAGTAGGCGAGAAATGTAGAAGAGGTGATGAAGGTGAAGAAGGTGAGGAACGTGAAGAACGTGAGGGTTCTCCTACTCGTGTTTCTCTCTCAGTTTTTTCTTTCTTTACTTCTTTTTCGTTTTCTCTGTTCTATTTACACTCTGTTCTACACTTCATATCTCTTCCTCTCTCTTCCCTCTTCCTCCCTACACAATCTTGTACGGATAGTCGAGCGTCTTGTTCAGCTTGAGCTTCCAGAGCTTCTTCTTCTTCTTGGTGGTCACATGCTCCGCAAACACCTCGTCGCAGTAATCCTTTTTCCATTTCCGAATAAAACTGGGATCCCACAATTCACTGGCGATTCCGAGATCCTTACAACATCTCATCAACGCGTTACTTTTGCACCCTTCCAAAGCAGTGGTGATCTTTTCCTCGCCGCCGTAGTAATCCTGCTCACCCCGGGCCACACTGACAAGTCTGCCGTTGCAAATAAGCGCATATTCCCGCGAGATTTGCCGGGGTGTAATGTGCGATTCTGTTCTGGGCGCAAGCCCCCAGCCTCCAGGGCCAAACGCCCGGTTGAGAATCCGCCTATACTTGATTTCGGGGAGATAAAGAAGCCCGTCTGGCTTGATTTCGATGTCTTCTTTGGAGATGGGTGCGAGAAGAATGTCGATGGTTTCTCTGGGAAACGCCGCAGCGCCCAACCCGTGGAACGAGCCTGACCAGTCAATGGCATTGTCGTGTGCGCCGGCGTTGCTAGCAATATTGGTGATCATTGGGTTGTCATTGAAGGAAATTGGTTTTTCGGTGGAACTTGGCTCGGGTTCTTTGGGGCTCGTTTCTGCCGTAGAAGTGGCTGAGGAAGCTGGAGGAGAAGACTTCCTCACCGCGGTGTAGGCATACCGCTTGGTGGACGTGACCAACGTTCTGCGTCCGAAAACGATGCTTTGTCGTAACATACTGAAGAGTGTTGATAAGATGAAATTCATCGCGCACTGGGTGCTCGCACCCGCTGCACCCATACAAACGGGCACCCATACAAACGTTGTCTGCTATATTGACTATGCTATTGCTCCTTATGCTTCAACCGCTCGATATATTCAAAGTCGTACAAGCACTTGCGCAACGGCTTGCCCATGTTGAATTTCGATGTGAGTTGATGGTAGTTTTTGTTGTCTTTCAACTCCAAAATCAGATGCTGTAATGAGTGGTCCAACATGAATTTCTTCTCCATGTCATGGTACATGGTATACTTGTGGGTGAGGTAGTATTCCATCAACACGTCCTGGCTCAGCTCGAGGAGCCGGACCTTGTCCTCGATGGTCATCTGGATCACCAAGTCCACCAATTTATTGGGGTTGACCTTGTCGCCGTCCTTGTAGAGTTTCTCGTCAAAGAGTGGTGTGAGCTCCTTTTCGAGCACCCAGAGTCTCACCTGGGGCACATAGTAGTAGCCGTTGAAGTAGTAGGCCGTGGTACCCTTGCTGTACTCGTAGTTCAACATCGACATGATGTCGTTGGGAACGTACACGGGGACCCCTCCCAACATCGAGTAGCGCAACGGCGAGATCTGCTCGAAACTCAACCAGTGTTTCCGGCGGTCCATGTAGAGCTCCACCTCTTCACCCTTGGAGTTCTTGTTGCGTATGTACGTTTCGTACTCGGGAGGAGGCTGCTCGTTGTTTCTGCCCACACCAGTGATGTCGATGTAGGTGCCGGTGTCGATGTCGATGAACCGGGCATCGATGTGGTTGTCCTTCTGGGGCCGGTCACGGTGGTGGATGAACGTGGAGCAGTCGATGAGATAGCGGCCGTAGCCCTCGCTGATGTCTTCCACCACCAAGGTCATGTTGTAGTTTTTCAGCAACCGGTTCAACTCCGACGAAGGCATTTGAATGTCAACGTCGATGTCGAACGGGAACATGAGCCCGTCCCAGTACCACGAGAGAAGCGGGCCGTGGGCGATCCAGGAAATAATGCCCTTTTCCTCGGCAAACCGAAACCAGTTTCGTATCAAACGATCCAAGATGATCTGCTCTCTGATCTCCAAGTCTTGCGTGGTGTAGCCCTCGCGGGCGTACCGCAACGCCCCGTTGAAAAACCGCCATTCGTTGTGCCACCCGGGGTCCTTGTTGTCTTGGTCCTTCAACAAGGTGGCCAACTTGTAGTAGGTGGGCTCGTTGTCGGTGGGGGTCACACTGGCCATTTTCAACCCGTCGTAGTGGTTGCGCTCGTGGCGAGTTAGGCGGTTTTCCGCAAGCACCGCCGGGTCGTAGTGGAGCTCCGACGTCATGGCTAGCTCCATTTTGTTGAGTCTGGCTTCGTACTGCTTGATCTGCTGGTTCACCTTGTCCTCGCGGTAGTTGAACGCTTCGGGCTCAAGGAATATTTCTCTCGATGCATTGGCGTCCTTGTTACGTGCTATGCTGTTCATGCGGTAGATGTCGGCCTCGAGATCGAGCGGACGAGGAGGCACCGTGGCGAGAAGCTCGCGGTACTCTTCCTGGCAGTTGATCACCAAACTATTTCCAATGTCCTCGAGGTGGTTGGCGTTGATGCTCTTGCGGTCCAAGTACCGCTCGAACATGTCTGTGTGGACTATTCGTTTCTTTTCCAGCACCTGGGCTTCGTAGGTTCCGTCTTTGGTCAAAAAAATGATGTTGATGGGGTTCTCCTGCGACGCCAACATGAACGCTTTTCCTTGCATCATCACCTGCTTGTGCGGAGCCTTGTTCATGGGAGAGCCGTGGACGACAAACCCGGGAAGAAACTCCTTGGACGGCAACCCGAGTTTCTGGGCGTCGGCGTCGGTGATGTCTCGAAGATTGCTACAGAATGTGGGGTGCTTGGTGGCCTTGTTGATCTTGGACTGGAGCCATCCGCAGTCCACCCGGTCCTCCTGGGGCTTGGCCAACTCCTCGTTGAGCATGGTGAGGTCCATCCAGTCGGACCACGCAAAAGGCACGGTGATGGCTTCGTCCTTGGCCTTTTCGTTTTGGGGATTTTTCTGCATCAATTGGTGCTTGATTTCGTCAAGATACAACGCGAGCGTGAACCGGGGGTCGTAGAACATCTCGGGCCGGTTCGCCCATGTTTTCCTATCCTGTTCGCCGGGCAAAAACTCCTTGGGCTGGATCACCAAATCGGGCTCCGTCACCTCGGTCTGGGCCAACCAATACTGGTCTTTATCCTGCTCAACTTTATGGAGAAGCTCCGCCACCTTCTGCTCCGGGGTGTACTCGCTGTAGGGTTTGTTTTTGGGAATTTCCACCTGGTCGTCTGCTTCGTAATTTTGGAAAGTAGCATGCTTCAATGCGAGCTGTCGAAGCTTCGCCTCTTCATTGGAATATATGTGGGTAAAGTAAGCAAGATTAAGCACCACCGCCACGCCGAGAACAACCTTCACGACACGTGTGGAGAGCATGGTGGAGACTATTCGATTCGGTGGGAAAAGTTGCTTTTTATCACGGAGATGATTTCGTGAATATTTTATTATGCGTCGTGTGACAAGTGGGTTTTCTTTTTTTTTTCCGAGGGGTGAGATAGCGCCTGTGCGACTTCCGGCCGGCGGCGCAGCACCTGCATATGCGCCGTGATTGCGGCTGGGTTTGTGAAAAGGTGAATAAGATTCGGGCTTATTTTTTTTATTTTGAGTTCCGAGGGCGCGGAGAGTGTCACTTTCTCGACATGCATGCCGGTTGAAACTGGCGACCGGTTGTCACCAGCATGCAAGCAGCTGTTGGCGGTTGCAGGCGGGTGCCGACAGCATCGTGCAGCGACAAGAGGGGCGATGGAGAGGCGGCACCGTTGCAACTGCCCCGGTGGTTCGCAGGGTGTAGGCGTAACGTGGCTGCTGTGGCTCGAAATTGTTTTTCATTCCGTTGCATCATGCCGCATGGTTCGCGTCCGGGCTGAAGCCGCAGGTACACAATACATAATATGATAAGATCGTGTGCAACAATAGGCTCGCGCTGCATCTACGATCAACGGAAACCCCAATGGGGATAAAACTCTAGTTTCTCTATAACTGTGGATCGTGTTTTACTAGTCTATATTACATTAGTCTCGGTGGTGTGCTGGCTTGTCGATATGCTCGTAGTTGAATAACGGCCGTCTGAATGGTTTTTGGAACTTGAACTGCGACGTGAGCCGGTGGTACTCAACATTATTACTCACATCGTTCTCATCTCGTTGGTGCCCAACGTCTCCCATCAACGTCTTCTCGCCGTGTGGCATGTCGAAAAGGTACGTGAGTTCCTTTCGGTGTAGTTCGGTAACGTCTTTTGTAAGATAATACTCAAGAAGAATGTCTTCGTCCTTTTGTAGAAGCTTGAGTACATGAGAATCGCCCATGGAACGCACAAGCAGCGAAAACACCTCGGTATCCAACGTGCCGTCTTCCTTGTAGTACTTGTGGTCGGGGAACAAAAATTCGAGCTTCAGATAATGGATCCACAAGTTGATCGCATCAACGAAAAAGAACCCTTCGTACGTATACGACGTCATTCCTTGTGAGTATTCATCCTTAAGAATCTCCTCAACCCGGTTGGGAATGTAGAGAGGAACCCCTCCCATCATGGTGAACCGCAAGGGCAGCAACTCGTTGTACAGCGAAAAGTGGAGATTCCGACAATTGTACACCTTTTTAACTTCGCCAGCCCGTTCCGATTCCGCAATCATCTCGCTATATTTTTCTGGGGCTGGCTCGTCGCTGACTCCCAATCCAGTAATGTCGATATAAGAGCCGGTGTCAATGTCGATGAACCGGGCATCGATGTGGTTTTCCTTGTACGACTTTCCTCTATGATGTATAAAGGTGGAGCAGTCAATGAAGTATTTGCCAAACCCTTCGGTGATTTCTTCGATCACCAACGTCTGATTGTAAAGCTTGGAGAACCGAGCCAATTCCTCAGCCGGCATTTGGATGTCGATATCCTCGTCAAACGGGAACAAGAGTCCGTCCCAGTACCACGAAAGAAGAGGCCCGTGGGCGATCCAGGATATGATACCTTTTTCGTTTGCAAACCGGAACCAGTTTCTCAAGATTCTGTCCAAAAGCACCTTTTCACGAATCAAAAGCTCGTCTTGATTCCACCCCTTTTTCAAGTACCTCAACGCACCGTTGAAAAATCTCCACTCGTAATGCCACCCGGCATCCTTGTCGTTCTCGGGAACATCAAAGATGAGTCGAGCCATGCGGAAATACGTCTGCTCTTTTTCGATGGGAAACTGGTTGGCATACTTGAGCCCGTCAAAGTATATCTTTTCGTTTCTGGTGAGGCGAAGAAGATTGATGGAGTGCTGGTCAAACGCAAGCTCGTCCCGGGTGAGATCGTGGAGCTTGTCCATGCGTTCCTGGTACTCGGCGATCTGCTTGTCGATCTTGTCCTGGCGGTAGTCGAACGCGGTGTCGGGAAGATACAACTCTCGGGAAACGTCCGGGTTTGTTTCTTTGATCTTGGCCACCATGCCGTACTCGTCGTCTTCTGGATCGAGCGGGTTGGGCAAAACCTTGCTGGACAAATCGAGAAACTCCTTTACTGGGTCCATGACAATGCTGGTGTCGGGGTCTTCGTAGTTGATGTTGTTGTCCCGCAAATAGTTTTCAAAAAGGTCCGAGTTGACAATGCGTTTCTTGGTGTCGATCTTGGCCTCGTACACGCCGTCTTTACTCAAGATTATCATTGCCAACGGGTTCTTGGCGTACGTCAAGAGGTGCGACTTGCCCTCCCACATGCGGATCTCGTTGGACGCCTTGTTGGTGGGCGACTTTTTCACGGCAAAACCAGGCACAAATTTGGTGGACGGAAGCGCCATTTCCTCGAGATCTTGCTCGGTCAAATCGGCATTGTTGACACAGTAGTTGGGGTCCTTGGCGGGGATGTGGTGCACCGCCTTCATGTACTCGCAGTTCTTGCGGCTGGACTCCGGCTTGACAAGCTCCTCGTTGAGCATCGTGAGATCGACCCAGTCGGACCATGCGAACGGCACCACAATCTCGTGGATTTTGAACTTTTTGTTCTCGGGGTTTTTGCGAAGATACTGGTTCTTGATCTCGCTCACGTACACCGCCAACGTGAACCGAGGGTCGTAGAACACCGTGGGCCGGTCCTCCCAGTTCTGGGGAAGAAAATCGTGCACTCGGATCTGGAGCTCGTTATGCGTAAGTTCGGTGTGGGCGAGCCAGTACTTCTTTTTGTCGAGCGTCACCTGGTTGAGAAGGTCGAGGATCTTCTCTGCGTCCGTCAACTCGTCGTACGGTTTCTTGGGGATATCGTAAAGTTTTTTCGTCATCGGCGACGTTGCCGGCCGGTCATTATTTTGCTTCCCGCCAGCCGCCCCCTGGTTGTTTTCGCCCCCGTTTTCGACAGTAGACGTGATGGGCATCGCCTGCTGGGACAGAGACGACAGACCAGCGGAAAGCTTCCCGGAACGCCAAATCGAAGCACTCCATCGGGGCAAGGTTGGTGCTTTTCCGAGGTACAAAGATGCAAGATAAAGAGTATTAATGATAGCCACCACTATAAGGATGAACTTGGCATGCTTGGGGTTCAACATTCGCCTGACCAACGGCGCTATTTTGGCCATAGCACAATACTATAAGATGAACAACCTTGGCATCGCAAAGGAGGTTGTGACATTACACAAACGCGTGGGTGGGTGGATGTGGCGACCGCCGCCTCCGACTTCCGAGGGTAGGGAAATCGCAAAATGCACGGTAATGAGGGGCGCGCCAAGAATCTGGCTGGGGCGCGGTGCGGCGCGGCGGCAAGCACCGCGAGGTGAGCCGCTGTGCATATGCAGGTACATACACGTAGTGGGTTGCACATTCCACCACTTTCGTTCCACTTACTGTTCGTTACTTTGCACTTCCTTGCAGTCGATCTGTCTAGATACCACCACTTGCAGATTATTTCAGTTACTTGCACTTCCTTTTGCAATCGATCTATCTAGATACCGACTGCAGATTTATTCACTTACTGTTTCCTTTTGATACTCCTGCTCCTCTATATGCCTAGATACCGTCGCTGAACCCCGACACAACCGACTTGCCGAAACCGCCCTCCTTCATCGCCAACTCGTAGTATCCGTAGATGGTGGTCACCGACAACAAGATCGAGGTTCCAGAACCCAACGTCCCCATCAAGTCACTCACCACCGACAACGCACCAATGGTGGCTCCGCCAAAGGCAGCGGCGGTGGGGATGATTTTTTTCAACTCGCGGTACGCCGACGTGTCTCTGTGGCCGGCAATCACCAACCCTTGTTCTTTAAACTGCTTGGCAACATCGCGAGGCGAGTTACCCGAAATCTCAATCCAGGTGGTGGAGAACATGGCGCACGATCCCAACACGAACAGAATGTAGACCACAGTCTTGACTGGGTCCAACAATGCCTCGGTGAACGAGAGCGGTGGTTGCATGTAGTAGGCGATCCCGGAAACGGCAAAGAGCTGAGATGAGCCCTGGCGAGCGTCCCATGAACCCAAGATTTTGACAAAGAGATTATTGGGCCAGCGCATGAACAACATTTGTGAGATTATGAAGATGTTGGACGAGAGGGCGCTTTGTAACATAATGGGGATGTTGGAGGTGTAGAACAACCGGATCGGGTACAGGCCGTAAGGGCCCCTTTGGCGGGTGGATTTGACGGGCAATTCGATGCGGAATCCTTGCAAATAAACCACCAAAAAGAACATGCCGACGGTGGCCAACAACTGGAACATGTTTGGCAAGTTTGGACGGTAGAAGGCCTCGATGATGGCCCGTTTTTTGTCGCGGCGAGAGCCCAACAAGTGGAAAAGAGCCACCACTGCGCCCTCGAATTCGGTTCCCTTTCCAGTGTTGGAGGTTGTAGGGGCAAACGCCTTCCAGAAAATCTGCTCACACACATTGGTGGCGGTAAAGAGGGAAATGCCCGATCCCAAACCGTAGCCTTTTTGGAGCAATTCGTCCAAAAGAATCACCACCACGCCGGCAAACACCAACTGCAAAACAAGCAACAAGCAAACTCCCACGCCCAACAGCTTGGGGGGCCCGTACATTCCCGTCAACACGTACACGGTGGCCTGGCCCACGGCAAGAAGAATGGCGAAAAGTTTTTGGGCGGTCTGAAATTGCTCACGATCGTCCTTACTGGACATGTCCACGTGGATCAACTTTGTTCCTTGTAAGAGCTGGAACACCATACCAGCGGAAACGATGGGCGAAATACCCAATTCCATCAAGGTTCCTCGATTCGATGCCAACATCATTCTCAACCAGTACAATGGATCGGAGTCATTTGACGACACAATTCCATAAAGCGGGATTTCCGACATCACCAAGAAAATCAACAAGGTGATTCCGGTCCACATGAGCCGCTGCTGGAACACCACCTTTCTTTCGGGGGCAATGACTTCCGGGACAAACGGCGTGAAGGGTTTTACCACATCTAGTAAACGGAAACCCATGACTAAAAAAAGACAACTTGATAAGAAACGAACAAAAAAAAATCAATGGATTCTACCAGGGGGGGATACGAATCGACTCGGATTGTTTGAAAAAAGCCCCAAAATAAAGTTAAGTAAAATCAAGTGTGAAAAGTGGAGGCCGCGCTGTCCTTTGGTTGGCGCGTCGGGAAGGTGGTGTAGTGGGCGGCGTGCGGGTAACCGGTGGATGAGAGAGAGATGCGAGTATGCCACTGCAGCGGTATGGATAACTGGGCAGCGAAGCTTGCGCCGCCGACGCCGGCACCGCCGACGCCTGCACAGCAGGTGGCGGGAGCTGTGTCTGTCAAGGGTGCAGATGCAAAACATGTACCTGAAAGGCGTGAAAAGCGTGCAGCCACTGAAGATGCAGCACCAGCAGCACCAGCAGCAGGTACCTCAGTCGCAGATGCATCTGCCGCATTCAACGCTCCGGAAATCGACGCCTACCTCCGCAGCACCTACGCCCGGCTCGCCGCCGACGCCGTCACGTACACCCCCCTCGAATCGACGTCGCAATGGAAGACAAAAGTCGACCGCAGAGCAAGCATAAAGGAAAAGAACGGGGCGCGCAACGTTATACGTCACGACCGGCTGCAGGTGGACATCTTGTTCGAGTTGAACCGACTGGTGTACCAGCAGCAGCAGCAGCGCCGCAAATAGCACATTGCATTACATTTAAACCTTCGTATTCAACTGTAGCGCATTTTGCATTTTCTTTTTCCCCGGCCTTTGGGGGTGCCTCGGGTAAAAGGACCCATGGCGTCCTGCACCCGTGCGCAGGCCACCCAGGCCGCGCACGGCCCGCATGCCGCGCCGGGCACTCTGGCAGCAACCGCCGGGGAACTCTGGGGTATTATAAATAGCTCTACACCCCTCCTCGATGTCATTTTTCACCATGGTTAATACAGTTTCAGAACAGATGAATGTCGATACCGACATCATCACCTTGACAAGATTCATCCTTCAGGAGCAACAATCCAGGGCTCCCAAGGCCACGGGTGAATTGTCACTTTTGTTGAACTCGTTACAATTCGCTTTCAAGTTTATTGCCCATAATATCCGTCGAGCCGAGTTGGTCAACCTTATCGGCATCAGTGGCAGTGCCAATTCCACCGGGGACGTGCAAAAAAAATTGGATGTTATTGGCGACGAGATTTTCATCAATGCCATGAAGAGCTCCAACAACGTCAAGGTGTTGGTGAGTGAAGAACAAGAGGATTTGATTGTTTTCGAAGGCGGCGGTCGCTACGCCGTCTGTACCGACCCAATTGACGGTTCGTCGAACATTGACGCTGGTGTTTCCGTGGGAACGATTTTCGGAGTTTACCGTTTGAAGGACGACTCCAAAGGTTCCATCAAAGATGTGTTGCGTCCCGGAACCGAAATGGTGGCTGCCGGGTACACCATGTATGGAGCGTCCGCCCACTTGATGTTGACCACCGGAAACGGAGTCAATGGGTTTACTTTGGACACTCAATTGGGAGAGTTTATCTTGACCCTGCCCGACTTGACCATCCCCAAGTCTCGTGCCATCTACTCTGTCAACGAGGGTAACTCGTACTACTGGCCCGACTACGTTAAGCAATACTTGGAGGACTTGAAGAAGCCCCAGGAAAACGGCAAGCCATATAGTGCCCGTTACATTGGAAGTATGGTGGCCGATATTCACAGAACGTTGCTTTACGGAGGCATTTTTGCGTACCCTGCGGACTCCAAGCTGAAGAACGGCAAGTTGAGAGTGTTGTATGAGTGTTTCCCCATGGCCATGTTGATGGAGCAGGCGGGAGGATCGGCTGTGAACGACCGAGGTGAGAGGATTTTGGAGATTGAGCCCAAAGGAATTCACGACAAGAGTGGGATCTGGTTGGGGTCGGAGAAGGAGGTGGAGAGATTCTTGTCGTACATGAAGAACTAGATGTATATAACGAAATCATGAGGAAGAAGAGAAAGAGGAAGAAGAAGGAGTAGAAAGTAGAGAGCAAATGGTGGATGAGCGAGAGGCAGATGGTAGATAAGCGATCAGCAAATGTTTTCTCGCCGTCTTTTTTCCTTTGTTTATGCCTCCTTTGCTCAATTCCTCCAAATGTCTGCTCAATTCCTCCTAGTGTCTGCACAAATTCCCCAATTCTCCCTCAAATCCCAAACCATTTAGTGCCTACTTGGTTTATGACTCTTCCACCACCCGCACCCGTACACCCCATCTCCCCCACAGTCCGCAGAACATCGCAGCGTCCCACATCGGTCCCACATTGCCAAATCGCCATTGCTCCGTTTCTCCTCCTTTTTGGCCCATTCTTCTGGTTCCATGGCTAAACTCATCGCCAGGACGGCCCACCGCATCCGCCACTACCTCGGCTACCATGTTTCGCATCGCCGGTTGAAGGTTGGTTCGTTCATCGCTTCGCTTTTATGCTGTCTTTCCGCCGGTTCCATTCTACTTTTTCTGCTTTTTTCCTACTCGTTGCACTCGTTGGGGCTCTCGTACCTCGAGATAAACTCCATAGCCTCGGTTTCGGCCGTCGGCATGTACTTGTGTCTTCCGATTTTGGGGTACCTCGCCGACACCCACGGGCCGCCGCTTTTGTCGTTGATCCTGATCTTTTGCTTTGTTCCCAGCTACTACTACAACGCCTACTTGGTCCAGGCCAGCGCCCGCACCTCGCAAAGAATCAGCGTGGCGGCGCTTTCCATGACGTTTCTTCTCATTGGCCTAGCCACCTCGGCGCTCTACTTTCTGTCGCTTCTCACCTGTGCCAAAATCTTCCCCAACCGCAAGGGGCTTGCCATCTCGCTCCCGGTCACCTGCTACGGGTTGCTGTCGTTGATCGGGTCGCAGGTGCTCCAAATGGGCTATTTTCGTCCGCAAAACCACCTCGATCTTTATCGGGTTTTCTGCTTTTTCGGCTCCTTCTACTTGGCCATGGGACTTGTAAACTTCCTCGCGGCCCTGCTCGAGCTGATGGAAAGCGACGTGATTTTTTCTGACCACGAGCCGTTGTTGCACGCCCACCACGACCCGGAAGAGTGCCACGACAACGAGAGCTTGCGCCCGGTTGCGTCCACGTTGTCGCAGAACCAGCGCCGGCGGTTTGCTGGCTTTTTGGCCGACCCGCGGGCCTGGCTTCTCTTGGTGTCGTTTGTGCTCACCATCGGACCGCTCGAAAGCTTCCAAAATAACCTTGGTTCCATCGTGGAAAACTCGTCGAAAAACCAAAACCTCACCACCATGGTGAGCATTCTCGCCGCCTGTTCCACGGTATCCCGGCTCGTGGCGGGCGGGTTGTGCGACTGGCTCCACCCCGGCAACCACGAGAGCGCCGGAGGAGCGTTGGTGGTGCTTCCGCTCACCATTATCGTGGCTGGTCTTGGCCAATTTCTCGTCAATTTTGCCAACTTGAAGGTGGCTACTGGCGTCAGCGGAGCAGGTTACGGTGGCCTTTTCACCGTCTACCCCACTATAATAGCGTCAATCTGGGGCATAGACATGCTCGGCACCATCTGGGGCAGTTTTATGGTGGGCCCGGCTGTGGGCCTGGTGATGTTTCTGCTTCTTTATGGCCATGAGGCCGACGGCTACTGCCCGCAAAAGGGGTGCTTGCACAGATATTTTGGCATTACTACCACTTGCATGGTGTTGAGCTTGGTGCTCGTTGCGGCGATGATGGTGAGAAGGAGAAAGCCCAGTTTGTGAGAGGAAAGGAAAGGAGAGAAAGGAGAGAAAGCTGGGTTTATGAGAGGGAGTGATACTAGCATATGGAAGAATGGTCGGGTTCTTCGTAGATACTAACACATGGAGAGTTACATCTGAATTATCGGTGCATAATTAATTCAAATATTCAGTGATTCTCAAAATCTTCAGTAATTTTCAGTAAGTCTCAGTACATCTATCAATTGACAATTATAAGGATAAAGAGTCGTGTTTATGAGAAGGGAGTGATACTAGCATGTGGAAGAATGGTCTGGGTTCTTCATAGATGCTATGGGAGGGTCACATCTGAATTATCAATGGATAATTGGTCTGAATTTTCATTTTCAGTTATTTTCATTTATTTTCAGTGATTTTCAGTAGAATCTCTACATCTATCGGTTTACAAAAAGCAGAAGGTTTTCAGTACTTTTTCAGTATGCGCATTATTCTACGCTCGTTTTGGTAATTCCTTCGTATATTCTCGGCGCATTGTTCAATTTACATGTATCAGTGCTTCAGTAAGTTTATCGGCACAATCATTTTACGTTCATTTATCTTTCCACTTCCTTGGTACACTTCAAATGAATTTGCCATTTTTTACATTTTCATTTCCTTATTGCATTGAATTTTCTGTAATTTTAGCGATTTTTCAGTAAATGTAACACTATACATATCAAATTACCTTTATCAGTACATTCTCAGTAAATGTATCAGCACAATTCCAGTCCTTTTATAGTATTTTTCACTTATTTTACATATCCTTCCTAGTAGTTTCTCGGTCCATTCAATTTACATGCATCATGCAACTACTTCCAATTATCAGGAATTTACGAGTACAATTATCAGCACGTTTACTGTAGATTGGCAATAAATTTATCGGATCTTTATTAGCTTTATCAGCACTTTTATCGGCACTTTCAGTCGACATCTATCAGTACTTTTATCAGCACTTTTATCAGTGCTCTTATCAGCTCATTTCACAGTAGTTTTTCCGAAGAATCACCAGCACACTTATTTACAAATATGTGACATATCGGTACTTTTCAGTGCTTGTTCTTGTTCAGTACTTTCCCAGTACATTACTTTGGATTTTCTGCAAGATCACCAGACATAACCCTACATTCAACTACACCCAATTGCTTCATTCTCACTCACCCATCCTCTTCCTTCCTTTTGCAGCCGCTCTCGCCGCCGCGCCAGCTCCGATCTCCTGCACCTGCCGTGGGCGTGTTGCGTGGCTGCAACAATGCTGGCCTGCACTGCATCCGCAGTACCTGCGCCAGCGCGACTGTGGTGCAGACGTCCACGATGCTACCCAAGATCCTCCCAAACCAAACACAATTACGCGTCCTTCCAGACGCTGCTGCCAACCCTGCAGACCCACGTCTCCTTTTTTTTTCCGTTTCTCTTCTCCTTTTTCTTTTGCTTTTTCCTTTTCTCTTCCATAACTCTTCTTCGTGCCGCTACCAAACACGATGTTTTTTTCCGCCACGTATCTCACCTATATAAACCGCGCCGTGTCGCCGAGTCTCTGCGCCTAATAGATTTTAAGCGGTTTTACTTTGAAACTTTAAACATGAAAGGACTTATTTTAGTAGGAGGTTACGGAACCAGGTTGAGACCCTTGACCTTGACATTGCCAAAGCCCTTGGTGGAGTTTGGAAACAGACCCATGATTCTTCACCAAATCGAGGCTTTGGCGGCCGCTGGTGTCACCGATATTGTGTTGGCCGTCAACTACAGACCCGAGGTGATGGTGGCCACCCTCAAAAAGTACGAGCAGGAGTACGGTGTTTCCATCACCTTTTCGGTTGAAGAGGAACCCTTGGGAACTGCTGGACCTTTGAAGTTGGCTGAAAAAGTGTTGAAAAAAGACAACTCGCCATTTTTCGTGTTGAACTCGGACGTGATCTGCGAGTACCCTTTCAAGGAGTTGGCCGACTTCCACAAGGCCCACGGCGCCGCCGGTACCATTGTGGCCACCAAGGTGGACGAGCCAAGTAAGTACGGTGTGATTGTCCACGACAGAGACACCCCCAACTTGATCGACCGGTTCGTGGAAAAGCCCGTGGAGTTTGTCGGCAACAGAATCAACGCTGGTTTGTACATCTTGAACCCCTCGGTCATCGACATGATCGAGATGAAACCCACCTCCATCGAAAAGGAAACCTTCCCTATCTTGGTGGAGCAGAAACAATTGTACTCGTTCGACTTGGAAGGATTCTGGATGGACGTTGGTCAGCCCAAGGACTTCCTTTCCGGTACCGTGTTGTACCTTACTTCGTTGGCCAAAAAGTCGCCAGAAAAACTCTCCAACGAAAAATTCGTGCATGGCGGAAACGTCTTGATCGACCCATCTGCCAAGATCCACCCTTCGGCGTTGATTGGACCCAATGTCACCATCGGACCCAACGTGGTTGTCGGCGAAGGTGCCAGAATCCAGAGATCGGTGTTGTTGGCCAACTCCGAGGTCAAGGACCACGCTTGGGTCAAGTCCACCATTGTGGGCTGGAACTCGCGTATCGGTAAGTGGGCCAGAACCGACGGTATCACCGTGATGGGAGACGACGTGGAGGTGAAGAACGAAATCTACGTCAACGGTGCCAAGGTGTTGCCCCACAAGTCCATCTCCGCCAACGTTGAGCATGAGTCCATTATCATGTAAACTACACTTCGGAACACTATAATATACCCTTTTATAACACAGCCATTTTTTCACCACAGCTGCGGCGCAACTCCTGCGACAACGGTTTGCGGCCGCTGAGATATTGTAGCATCAAGATCCGGCCCACCATCGGCTCCTTGACCACCCCGAGCGGCGTCACCACCGCCTTCTTCGGGTCCTCGTACGACACCAGAAGCGTCCCGTCTTTCAAAACCTCTAAGTACAAAAGATGGTCTTTGGGAACCGATCCTCTTCTTCCCAGAAAAACCTGTCTCAATTCGTCTAGTCCGGCACCCACCTCGTCTCGGTTGGCCTTGCTCAACGGATGCGCCAACGTAGACTTGATCAATCCGTCCTTAAGATGGCTGTAGTCGGTGTTTCTTACCGGACAAATTCGGACCGCAAATTGCACTTTTTCGTCGAGCAATTTTTGCACAACTTTTACTGACTCTTCCGGGTCTGCCAATGCGCCCGGGTCGCTCCTGAGGGCGTCACCAATGACTCGGCGGGCCTTGGCGATGTCGGCATTGGCTATATAGGCGCCAATGCCGTATACTTTGAAGCTCAAAAATGTCACATATCTGACTCCGTATCCCAACAACGAATACTTTTGCGAGAGATTGGGGTTCACGTCGGGCGAGAGCGCCGTGGGGAAAGGCGATATGGACGAATCCACGGCCACAGAGGTTTCTGGTGGAAAATCGGAGGGAGCATCGAGAAAAATCGCCGACGTTGTGGCGGCACTGACAAGCCCGAACGCTACTCCTGGCGCAAATAGCGGCTTGTAGTGGTTTCTGGCGCCTGAATTGAGCACCAGAGCAAGTTTTTGGCCCCTGAAAGACTTCCTAAGAACCGAGGCGAATTGACGAAACATGATTTGTGGGGTTGAAGTTGCGATGAGAAATGGGAGGCACTATGCAGTCCCGCAGGCTGTGAAAAATTAAATGCTACCAAGAGTAACTAAAAGTAGCCTATTTATTCCAACTCTTTAATCTCGCTGCTGACAGCGCTGTCGGTCTGCAACGTGAGGCCGCTGGCTAGCTGGGCCCTATATATATGGTGCCATTTTTCCCATTCCTGTTCGACAGAGGCCAATTCAGGCTGCAACCACGTTGGTTCCGCTGCCATCAAAACTCCCAAAAACGTATCGCCCGCGCCAGTTACGTTCTTTATGGGGATGTTTTCGTTCTCTGTGGGGATTGGAAAGTACTGGATTACCACGCCCATATGTTTTTCTCCCATTCTGTGTCCGTCAGAGGTGACTATGCAATGCGGTCTATACCGAGAAGTAGTAGGAATTGACTTGTAGGCGCTCACATCTGAGGAGATTGCAACTTCGAGAACACCCTCGGACCCTAGCTTGACCAATATTCTTTCGAGGTACGGAAGAAGGCTGAATGCTTGCTGGAGAATCCCGCGCGAGAGGAATGGAGCGAGAGTCTTGTGGGATGCTAGCTTTTCCCGAAACGTCGATGTGATGCCCAACGAGTCAAGCACGGGAAACCAGTGGTCGTAGTCGTCGAAAAGTTCCCTTTGTGCAAAAGAATCGTAGATTTGGGAAAGTTCGCTGGCGGTGGGGGTCGCCATTTTGATGAGATTGTGCGGAAACACTCTCAAGCAGCTGGAGTGTAAACCACCCAATCTCGATGCCTTGGCTATCGACGTGGGCTCCACGACCACTTTGGCGTCGCTGGAAGCGTCAATGTGAGCCAAAACTTGCGAAATGCAATTTTCACCAACATTGCAATCCATTATCACCACCTTGGGCTGGGCCCTGTCGATTTGCAGCAAAATGTGTTTGGTCCAGTCTGCTTCTATAATGTTCATATCGGCGCTGGCCACAATTAGGTCTCCCTTGTGGTCGTGTAGCGACGTGTACAGAGCCGTGGAACCCTCAAGTTTGCAAAGAGAGTTGTCCACAGCCATTCTTTCCACAAGAGAATTTCCAGCAAAATCGTTGCCCACCGCAGAAACAAGTCTTACCGAACCTCCAGCGTAGTGGCATGCCAAAGCAACGTTGTGGCCCACTCCGCCCACAGACCACCGAGTGGAACCGATGTTTGAGTCGTTTAATTTGGTGGGTGCTTTGAGCACGGAAATTGTGTCGAGCGCCAACGACCCCACGACCAATGTGTCCACAACCGAGCATGATCCCGAAAGCGAAGCTGAGGGTGAAGATGGACCCGACGAAGCTGGACTTGAAGCTGTACTTGAAGCTGTACTTGAAGCTGAACTTGAAGCTGTAGATGCCGAGCTTGAGGATGATTTTGAACCTGATGAAACTGAATTGGAGCTTCTATTCAAACCCAAATGTGAATCTGGCATCGTAGTTAAATTTTCAGTTGGTTTTGCGCTTTTATTCTGGGTTAGTAATGTCGACTCAGTTCTTGCTGCTACTTACCAACAACTGCCGCGCCAAAATTGTCGCCTTCTTGGCATTATTAATAACAAAGTCAACATTACAAGTCACAGACTTGTTGTCCGTGGCTTTGGCTATCGAGCTCAACAAAAATGGCGTCAATTCCTTACCACGAATACCTTGGGTTTTCGCAGTCTCATTGGCTTGTTCTATGATTTTGTTAATCCACTCAGAAGACATCGCTACGTCCATTGGGGGAGGAATACAAATGACGTTTCCCGTGCTGAGCCCCATAACATTGTTCTGGTAGTTTATCGTGGCGGCAACTTCTTCAAAATCAGTGAAAGAATATGGTGATAATATTCCCGATTCCCGAGTATAAAAGCCAGGAATTTGCACCCGTTTTCTGCCATCGTCGTTGTATGTAGAAACAAACACTCCCTGGGTTTCCAAGTACTCCATGGTCATGCCAATGTCTAAAATCGACTTGGGTCCAGCACACACCACTGTAACCGGAGTACGGCCAAGTTCTGTGAGATCGGCTGAAATGTCCATCGTCAAATTTCCTTCCTTATGAACTCCTCCAAGGCCCCCCGTTGCAAACACCTGAATGCCTGCTATGTGCGAGAGAATCATCGTCAGGGCAATGGTGGTTCCGCCAGTATGGCGGCCAGCCATGGTATATCCAACGTCTCTGCGAGACACTTTTATGGGACTTTTCGCCTCAGCAAGCATTTGCATTTGGTCGTCTCCCAATCCAACGTATGGTATGCCATTGAGAAACGCACAAGTGGCGGGCACACCGCCATTGTTCCGGATCTCAGACTCGACTCGTCGAGCCATATCGACGTTCTGGGGAAAAGGAAGGCCATGGGTGATAATGGTCAGCTCCAAAGATACCACCGGCATTGAATCATTGAGGGCTTGTCGGACCTCATCGGATACCCGAATGGGCGGAATTGAGTGTTTGCGAGCTGCGTAAAAGATTCGAGGGGATAACCTCATATTGCAAGATTGACTGCGCGAAAGTTTTCTGTCAGTAATTTCTGCAGCACCGTGCATAATTAGCTGCACGTTAAAAAAACTCCTTCTCTGTACATTTTGACACCCTTGACAGCTGCATTGCAGCCATCGTGCATACCCATACCAACACAAAATCAAACATCTTATGTCACGAATACATCAGCTTGCCGACCGCTTATCGGTGGATCCCCCGCAGTCGCCTCAATCGTACCAAGTTACACTTTCAGAACTCAAATCCCACCTTGATACGTCTCCAGATGACTTGGACCTCGATACCATAGAGGCACTCTCCCAACATGCTAATCCGTACCTCTCGTGGTGCTCGAGTGAGGGCGCAGCCTTGGTGATGGAGATCGTTGATACAAGCTGTTCTGGGAGAATTATAGATGATTTTGTTGAAGAGAAAGTGGTTCCAAGAATGCAGACAATACCATCATCTCAGAAAACCACATCTGCGGGATATGCAGCCAAACGTACGTTGGGCGGTTTAAAGCCCAGATTAGGGTTTACTCACTCAGAACCGGAGCCCTCGATTCCAGAAACTACTTATTCGATGACTTATTTTTGCATTTCTTGCCAGCATAAAGGTACTTGGTACTCATCCCGGTGGTCTCTTGTCACTTCTTTTATTCTCAAGGTATTGGATGATCCTTCTGCCCTCATAAAGATTGAAGGATGTCGACTTCTTGACCACTTTTTATTGTTTCCGCAAGCCACCAGTCTTTTGGACCGTACCGGGCTTCGAGACTTGTTTTCAGATTCCACTAAAGTTTGCCTTACTTATCTCCCTGGGATGACGCCCTTGGACCAGAGTCTTCCCTTGCTAGATATTGCTTATGTGGTTATGTTCAAACTCGAAGGAAAAAACGTTCTTAAAATATTGGACTTGCTTTCAGGAATATTGCGAGCAATTCTCTCCAAAGTCAATGAGCCCGAGATCCAAACTTCACAATACAAGCTCCCGATATTGCTCTTTCAAAAGCTAAAAGAATGCCTTGGTACCCTTGAGCACAGATTTGTTGCATCGCTTTCCAGAATCAACTACACTCTCAACCAAGTCATAGTCAACCCAGGAGCCACAGAGCATGAAATGGGGGCTGCTATGGTTTCAGAAGCTGTGAAGGTGCAGCTTTTCATGATTTCCACCGCAGAAAGTTACGGAAATGAATGTTTAAAGCGAGTCACTTCATACAAGCTCGATATGTTGGGCGCATGGGCTGTTGCACTCAAGCGATTCGATGATGAAAATCTACGGAAAGTCATCCAGGAAGGCTACCGCAGGCTAAAGCAACTTGACGAGAGAGATGAACAACTACAAAAGGCCGTTAGTGCCATTTCCACCAACTTTAATGTAGCATTTACATAGCACCTATATACACTATTTGGCTGCGCCCTGCAACGACTGCACTACTTTGATGTTGGTGTCCAAATACCGGTTCAAGCAGTTGGTCAAGCACTGTTCTTCGCTGTAGTCGAGCGAACCGGAGGCAATTGGCCGGTTTTCGTTGCACTTTTTGAAGCACATATTGGTGAAATTATGAATAGACATTTGCACTTTGGACTTGGAGTTCTCAGACTCGAGGAACTTGAGAATCTCCTTACGGGATCCGTCGTCAAGGTTCTCCAACGCAGCTTGGGGGATCTGGGACATGGTAAACCGATGAGTGCGAAATCGAAATTTCAACGTAGTATTTTTATGCGCATGTCAATTATGCACAGAACGCGCATACTATGGAACCCACTGCCGATGAAGTGTACGAGCGACGTCTAAAAAAGGACATTGAGAAGATGGAGGCGTTTCTAGCCCAGGCGGAGACCGCAGAGGCTCTTCTACAACGTCGCGTGCAACAAACCAGCGTGGATCCCAAGATCGAAACAATCGCCCTACATCATGCTGCGTCTAAATTGTCATATATTCCTGAAAAGGGAGATGTTCTCGGCATGGCCAGTGCGTCTGTGAAGACGCAGGAACTCGTGGACGAAAGCAGAGATGCATATGTGCATCTAAAGGCATTTGCAAAAGATCGCCATGAAATTTCAGAAACATATCGCCAGCTCCTCGAAGACTATGGAGAGGTGACACAAGCCATTGATAATGAGATAAAAAATGAGCGTGTGCAAAATGAGGGTGAAGAGCCGTCTTTGGATATCAAACACCAATTGGACATTTTGGACCGCAAATTGGTAGGTGCTTCCGAACACGAACAAACACTTAGTAAACACCTCAAGCGGCTCGTTGTAACGTCATTAATGATCGAAGGGTGGGACCGCGATAGTATTGAGTTTAAGGAGGGTTCGTCAATGTGCATGCAATTGGTGCAGCAATTAGTGCAAGCAGCAGTCGATTCTCAAATCACCGAGCAACCACAATGGGTCAACGTGCGGCCTGATGCGGTTCTACAAAAGTTTATCACACAATTAATGTTGGGCGACGTGATCTACGTTGAGGAAGTTAATGAGGTACAAAGATTAAGGCTACGGGAGTACGGGTTGTAAACCGGGCGTGCAGCGTGCAGTTAGCAGTGTGCAGCCGAAGTAAAGGTGCATTTGTCCCACAGTGCGTCGTCCTGCATGTGCCTTATCAGTCCGTCGTGAACTCTTCACCGAGAAACGTTATGACTGTCACAGCAGACCACATTGCTATCCTTGTATGTGATACGCCGATTCCGGGGGTGGCCTCCAAGTTTGGTGACTTTGGGGATAATTGTAGAGACCTTTTGCAGGCTGGAGGACAGTGTCCGTATCCTGGAATTTGTTACCAGATTTGTAACGATAATGACGATGAATTAGAAACCATATATTCGCAGATTGAAGACGGACTCAAGTCCAATGTTATTAAGGGCTTACTCTTGACGGGGTCTCGTGCCGATGCGTTTGACGACAAGGTTCCATGGATCCAAAAACTTGACAATTTTGTCAAAAATGTAGCATTTGAAATACCCAATCTTCCTATGGTTGGAATATGCTTTGGTCACCAGATTTTAGCCAAAGACTTGGGTGCCAAGGTGGGCCGTAATTTGGGCCAAGGCTGGGAATTGGGTACCACGGAGATCAAGTTGAACCCGCACTTTCCATTGATGAAGGGCCCTGTTTTATTGATGTCCGAATCACACCAAGATGTGGTTTTTGAGATCCCAAAACCGCATAAGGGATCAGAATTTTACAATATCGGCCTGTCCAGCAACTGTGCTGTGCAAGGGTTTGTTTCGAATGGTGGGAATTTGAAGATTTTGACATTTCAGGGCCACCCTGAATTTCATCCAGACTTGATGCTTGCTTTATGTAAATACAAATACGAAGCCGGCACGATAGACAAGGAGGTTTACGAGCAAAGTGCAAACGCTACTGCGTCGATGGTGAACCAGGGCAAGGAAATTGGAGGCATTATAGGCAAATTTTTTTCACACTAGACAATAATTCGCAGATCTATTACTGAGGATAATACTATGTAGTCTACTCATGTGTTGATGTACTTTTCGTTAATGGTTCGCCAGTGATGCTGGCGCATCTGGTTACCTCTTTCAAACGAATCGAACCATTTTTGGTCGAATCGAGGAAGTTTTCTTCCTGGTCCTTCTTCACCGGCGATAGCTCGAAGTGCCTCGAAATACTTCTCGAATTCTGGATAAATGCGGCAGAAACCAGGACCGTCGCCCCTAGTTTCTATTCTATCTTTTTCCCACTGGAACTGTTCTTCCGTGGTGGGTAAATGTCCTCTATCAGCGAGAACTTTGGCGGCTGCAACCGCCTGCCATTCGTAGGCTTTAAATGTCAAGCCTGGGGTAATGGCGCCCACGAAAACCAACGTCGGATCTCCGATCTTGAATACATGCTGGTAGAGGTTGTGGACTCTATTGTGGGTGAGATCCAACTCGGGAAGAAATGGGAAAGAAAATAAAAACCCAGTCCCAAAAATTATCGCATCGACATCACTGACACTGGTGCCATCGTCAAAGAAAAGAGTGCCGGTTTCTGCTTCACAGTTTATAATCTGGCCTCTAGATTCTACGAGCGGGTGCTCGAAAGCCACCAGTCCAAAGTGAATATGAGGACCACTGGTAGATTTTCTCGAGGAGATCACTGGCGACTGGGCATGGTGTAAAAGATCCCGAACCGCATCCATAGCGGATACTGAGGCACCTACAACCACAACCTTCTTGTTTTCAAACTCCTGTGGGCCTCTGAACGCTTTTGAATGCAAAACACGGCGGCTTGGATGGTGCATGAATTGCTGCAAATTTTCGATATCGGGCACATATGGCACGTCATAATGACCTGCAGCAACCACCACTGCATCGAACGTTTCTTCCCATACGTAGTCATTATCCGGGCCAAACCGACGCAACACAAGATTCCGCTTTCCATCCACCTTGGTGATCAACTCCACCGAGGTATTGAATTCAATGCGATCATGATACCCCTTTTTCTTGTACAAGTCCTGGACCCAGTTCTTGATCACGGTGTGATGTCTGAACGGCGTGGACTCGCCATACTTTTGGACCGACTGTGCTGATCCACCGAGTGGAAATTTCTCCTCTGAGAACTCCATCGCTTCAGCTTCCACATTCGTTTCCAAATAAGAATAAGTTGCTGTATCCATAAACCGCTGAGCTTTCGATTTCGGCACATATGCTGGGAGCACGTCCGGTATCTGATCAGGCATCATTTGGCGCTTTGAAAGCAGTTTGATATCGCCGAGTGGCTCGGGGTTTTCGTCAGAATATACCCAGCATCCGCCAGCCTCAGATCTTCTTTCAAAGAGTTTTATGACATCGAACTTTTGCTCACGCACAAGCGCGTCCAACGCTACGAGACCACTGGGACCTCCGCCCACAATTGCCACAGAAGAGACCATGTAGTTGCACCAGAACTATGGCGCGCAAAGTTGACAGCGTCCAACGTGCATTGTGGAGTACATAATGCAGGATCAAGTGGGGAGCTGCAGCGGCTGCAGCGTGATTAGCCGCTCAGAAAAAGATAGCATCGCGAACGGCCCTATGGAGGTGGTGTCTGTATGTTTGACTTGGTTTGATTGCTTCAGCAGCTACTGAAGCTACTGCAGTTGATTTCCCAATTAAGGCTTTGTCATGTGATATAACGTGCAGATTGCCGTTTTTGTCTGAAGTAGTAGAAGACTAGAATGAGTATTAGGGTTTCCTCCAATGAACATTCCGAGCTATTAGTAGCATGTGGTACGGCCTAAAACAGATGGTATAAATCACGGAGTTATTCGGTTATGCACCATTTCTTATCTTCGCAGGTTTTATGGTTAATTGCTACTCCGCCATTGGGTTATATAGAGGAAGGATAGTGCGAATAGAGCTCGGTAAATGGTTACTGGTATAAGTTGCAGTATTACTTTGTGCCTACGATGCTCCAAATCCCATAGTATTCTCTCCTGCTTTCGACAGCCATTCTCTGCAGTTTTAATTATAGTAAAAGATTAATAATTCACGCGGCTACATCGGACCCTGATTCGGCCTGATTCGGCGGTGTGTGCCGGACCGCTACCGACAGCCAGATATAAGAAAGGGTCCCACGTCTTTCCAGCTCCTGTACCATGACCAATTTTTCCTTTTTGGACGTTAACAAGGCAGTTGCAAAATTTCCCGAGCATGCAGATACCATGCTTGTGGACTGCTACTTAAGCGATGCACCCGAATGCAGCAGCAGGGTGTTCCGTCTCTACAGCCATCTTCCCAAGCACTACCACAAGCAGTGCAGCGAACATTTGTACCTTCTCAAGGGAAAAGTCAAATTCTACATTGAGGACGAAGAGCCTCGCGAACTCCATCCGGGCCAAATGGTCACTTTTCACAAGAATGTGATCCACGGAATTGAAAGTGTGGGGGACGAGCCCACCGTAATCTTGAGTTTCGACACGCCCAGGCGAGAACCTTCGGATGTGCACTTTGTGAACCCCGAGGAGACAAAGGGCATCAAATTTGTCAGTCACATAGAACTTGATTGAAAAAATAAACGACTCCAGCAACCCAACACGTAAATTAACTATTGTCTCGTGTACACTGGCTTCTCATTTGATCAGTAGAATTTCCGCATTAAGAAGGTACGATCGGTGGGTCTATTCATGTGGGACATTTGCGATGAGTTAATATATGTACTTTACCGCATTAGGAAATTATTTGGCCCCGCGCCCGATGCACCATGCATGACGCGGGAACGAAGTTGAGACCTCGAGATGGCCAGATCAACGCTGGGCATTACAGAGGTGCCATAACGAGACCCGAAGCGACATCAATGCCGAGCTTCTGGTTAGCATGACTTTCCTGACTTTTCCCGGTCATTTCCCCATTTTTTTTCGTGGGGCCGCTCTTTGGATATGCAAGGTGAGGGGATAACAAGATGGTCTACATTACGTGGTGGAGAAGGTAAAAAATAATTCTGCAATTATAAAAATTCATTGAAATCCTGTAGCGACTCATTATCCACAATGAAGATTGCAGCTTTCTTCTTGGCCCTTTTCGCTTGCTTGACGTTCACCTTGAGTGCACCTCTCGATGCCAACACTCGTGAGTTGGCCAGCGTTGAGGAAGTGACTGAATACTTCAACCAAATCATCAAGCGTGAGACTGGAGACTTGGAGGAGTTGGAACTTGGGAAAAGAGAGGACATCGCCATTCTTACCACCCTCTTCACTGCCCTCAACAAATCTGGCCTTGTGCCTCCAGCGATCAAGATCTTGGCTACCAACAAGGTGACGGAACCACTTTTGGTTGATGGAGTGGCCTATTTCTTGAAGCTCATCAGCCTCGAAGACTTGCTTTCAGCAATCGACTCGTCCAACCTTGCGGTGGATCTTGTGGTCAAGGCTTTAACCTATAGCCAGTTTTTCCCTGGCTTGTATGAGATCGTGCAAGACTTGCGTAGTGGAACATCCACCACTCCCACCAAAAGCACGTTGAATGTTTTCCAATTGAGCTCGTCCGTGTCTTCGATTCTTTCCACTGTGAACCTGGTCTCCGGTGCTGCTTCAGAATTGAGCTCGGTCTTGAGCGATCTTGGTGTGGATACCGACTCCAGCTCGGGACTTATTGGAGGTATCTTGGAGCCAATTGCTGCTGCTGACGATGCCGACGGCTCGGCTGCTACCTCTGTTCTTCCTGCAACTTTGTCTGCTGGGGAAACTCAAATTACTGGTGTTACTAAAGCTACCACTACTGCCACTGGATCTTCTGGATCGAAGACGACTTCTACTTCTTCTGGCTCCAAGTCCACCACCACTGCTACAACCTCGACTAGTTCCTCAGCTTCTACTTCATCTTCTTCCTCATCGTCCTCCAGTTCTTCCAGTGGAAGTTTCCTTAGCAGCATCATTGGCAAAATCGGCAGTTACTTCGGTTTCAAGAGAGAGCTTCCCATTGAGGAGCTCGTGGCCAGAGACAATGCTCTTCTCGACAAGTTGGTGGGATCTTTGGAGAAGTCTGGCTTGGCCATGTCGGTTATCTACAGTGCTGTTACCGACACTGAAATGCACCCCTTCGTTGAGGACTTGATCAAGAAGATAGTCAAGGACAAGATCATCACGCTTGACACGCTTTCGTCTGCGTTGGAATCCACTGATCTCCTCAACAACGCCGTGATTGGTCTTCTCAAGCAGAATGCCCTTGGCATTAACATTAGCTAATTCCCTTTAATTCTCTGACCTGTTTTAAAAATGTTATCCTGTATCATTATACAGTAATTGATGCGAAATGTACACCTTATACGGAACGAAATCAAGTACAGTGCTGTACAGACAGAAGCGACCAATTCGATTGACCGAGGCGAAATCTTCTTAAAGTGCTACGAAATTTACGCTCGCGAAAAGTGAAAACCCTGGCGCGCATTTCATTATAGGTGAGAGCGAAATAATTTTTAGAACAGTTGCGAAATCGCATCAAGAACTAGCCGAATTTCAATTTCCCGTTTTGCGAAATTTGTGTCACAAGGATACGAAACGATTATGAAATTCTACGAATTTGCTAAAAAGCATTATCTATGCATCGGTTACGCTCCCGAGAACTATTTACGAGCTTCTGGTCTTGGCATCTTGACACCTGGTGCAAAGTGAAGTATAGATGAAGATACGTTTAATTTTATGATCGAAGGTACGTTGGATTCTATAATTATATGTTCAACGAACATTTTTATCATTTTATAAAGATGTAAATTTGTACATTATACATACTTCGAGCTTTTCTCAAATTGAGAATCAATTAGCCTTCAATTATTATGGGTACAAATCGAATGAATAATATGAGGACTAAACCTATTTTTGATCATTGCCTAAGCTCTGATGGTCCTGGATTATGTAGAAAGAACTAACGTAGTAGCCACAAAGTCAAACATATTTCTTGCACCATATATTCGTGAAATGTATTAGCTGCGAAATTTAGGTTACAGATTAGAGTTCCGTGTGTTCCTTATTACTCCATGGAAAACAAAATCTGACAAAGCCTGACAACGCCTGACAAAACCGGACAAAACCAGACAAAAACAAGACAAGAACAATGCAAAAACAAGATATCAAGACAAAATTCAAGAAAATTCAATTGTGTGAAGTTAAGTCACTGCTCCTCTCACAAATCTACGTGATTCCATTTTCAGCTCCTTTCAGGCACTCACACGCCTGCATTCTCTACATCAATATCTCTAATCTTCTTCCACTCTTCTCTATCTCTTTCTTCGCCAGCTTCCCAATTGTTCCTGCAGCGTAATCTCTACATATGCACCTCCAGATCTCATCACTGATTAATTGCGCCTTTTCCGCTACTCTATTCCCACCTCATCATGTCCAGTGTTGCCCTTGGTTTAGGTCTCGTTGCTCAATCGGTTTACGTTGGCGAAAATATTACAATTCTCTACATCGTGGCTCCTCTTCTTCGCCAGAAGTTTGTATCCGATTCCACCAGACTCAAGCAGTTCAATATGCTTTACGATAATGGTGCTGTGCTTATGGCATGCTCGGCTCTCGTAAGTAGTGCAGCTTATGCATGGTTGTACTTCTACGGTCCGCAAGCGCATGCAACCGAGTTTTTAATCAGTACTTTGGCGTCGCTCTCGCCAATTCCGGTGACTTGGGTGGTGGTTTATCCAACCGTGGCCAACGTCAAGCTGATGATGGCCAACGAATCCATCCAGCATGAGTCTAGCGACCAGATTGCCAAGTGGAATTGGGCCAGTGGTTTCCGCGCTGCGATGTTTTCGGTAGGATATGTCACGTCGTTGCACTATGTGCTCACATCTTTGTTCCCATGAGTACTCTGCTTGATATTTGCAGTCTTCTGATTGTTTAGTTAATGTATGCCATGATGTTATTATGCGATTCAATGGTCACCAATGGTCCCCAAACGGACCCGACTGCAAGGCTGGTACGTCTTGCATATGCACGGGGGACAGATTGACATGACATGACATGCAGCCATGCAGCTTCCACCAACGTCTTTCCAATCCGATATTGGACAGTGGTAGCTCTTGCAATTGTGGCACTTTCAATTCATGGGAAACTCTTCTGAAGTATATGCTTTCTTATAGCTCCATTGATGCACAATCAAAGCTTCTAAGCGCACCTTTCTATACTTTATTACATCGGCTAGTTGGTGAATTTTATAATTTCCACTCAAAGATTTTAGCTGCTGCTTAATATTATGTACCTATTACCAGTCCCAGCATATAATCCGAAAGGAGAACCCCTGGAGAAAAAGTCCCCGACAAGTACGAAGTAGCTTGGCGGTTAGCACCAAATCAAGTCTTCTTAGCTGAAGACCATTCAGACAGCATGCATGGTGAATGTCTTTCTATGGCTGCAAAAGTGTTCACGCTTTTTGAGGTACTTTCACTACTTTGGCAACGTTCCAGGCTAGGAAAAAAGCTGCAGTTTCCAGATTTGATTCCTAAATTTCAACATTATTCGATTGAATAGTTGAACTGAGGATGTCATTGAGTTGAAAATCTCTTTATTAAAGTCGAAAGTGATCAGTACTTTGCAAGCCGCTTCTATTTTTGATCACTGGTGCCTAATAGGGATATCATAAAGATATAATTGGATATCTCGTCACGGCTCCTCCTCACTTTTAGAGTCTGTGCATACGACTCGGAGGCTGTCAATGATACTTTGCGCTTTTTGTGTCATTGGCCGTTTCGCAGCCATTATGTGTCGAAAGCCGTTAGATGCGCTTTGCATGAAACTGTCATTGAGCCGCATGCATGGCTGTTTTGTTTTGCAGCAATCGAGCGGCACGATTGTTGTCTCCACGAATGATAAGAGATTGGTGCCGTGCTCCATATGGCTAGCCAATCACGATGCAACATCGACGTTAATTATAGATTACGGATCAATGGTACGCCACCCCAGCTGCACCTCCAGCTGCATGTTTTCTGCACCTGGCCTAGTCTATTAATATGACAGACCCTCTGAATACAAATCCTGTATGAACTTAATCTGCCAAAAATGTAAAGTGTCGCCCGTATTACTATCGACAGTGAAGAGTACTTTGAAAACAAGTGTAGGGAAAGTGTAGCTAAGGTGGAAACGGAGTACGTTAAGTCGCGAAGACCTCTGTTTCGTAATCACACGTACTATTGACATTTCTCTGCGCGATAGCCGGATGCGGGGGAAGGACGCGAATTATCAATCGGGTATACTAGCATCGGATTGAAATATACTTTGGCGGAAAAATATCCCGGTACTGTTCCGTGTAGGAATGTTGCATTTGTGAGGGGTGATGCCATGTGTGGCCGCGTTGTGGATACTGTCCTATGTTGCTCCGTCATGTAATGCGTCCGATAAGTCAGGGTACATGTGACAAGCTGTCACTCCTGCATTCTTGCACATGACGGGGATTTAGGAATTGACGTGGATAACTGCATCGAAATGCAGCATATAACATGTAGATGGGTAAGCCATGTTCGAGGATAGTAGTTATCTCCATAACTACCAGCCAGCAAAATCAGCAAAGCCCAAAGTCGAATCACCTTATACTTCCTTGCATAGTCGAAAATACTGGGGGTTGTTTACTTTCGCGCCAAGACATGCACGTCAGAAATTCATGCATAACCCGTAGACGACGCTCACAACCGCGAGCGGTGAACGGTGAGGCTTTGTGGAAGCGCATCATGAATTGGTAACTGTAACCATGGACAGAGTCCGGGCTATAAATATCGAAGCAAGCTGTCATTAAAACCACAAAAATGTACTTTTCTCCCGTTCTTATCTCTGCAGCTGCAACTTTGTTCGCTGCATGCACATCTGCAGCTGCGGTTCCTGATACATTAGACAAGAGATCCGGAGCCTTCCTCGAGCTTGACTTTGACGTTATCAGAAATACCACCGACCCTGACTTATTGAATCTCAGAAGAAGATCAGATGTATATTCCAGATCGTTGTATAACAAAGATGGATATTACATCACCTATGTCTACATTGGATCGAACCAACAAAAAATTGGCGTTGATATCGACACTGGTTCATCAGATTTGTGGGTGCCTGATGTCAGTGCTGGATGTGTCGACAACTCTTGCCAGTACGGGGAGTACGAC
The DNA here is from genome assembly GCA_030573695.1 of Meyerozyma carpophila. Classification (NCBI taxonomy): domain Eukaryota; kingdom Fungi; phylum Ascomycota; class Pichiomycetes; order Serinales; family Debaryomycetaceae; genus Meyerozyma; species Meyerozyma carpophila. The sequence continues at coordinate 6,728 of JAJMDS010000004.1, read as the reverse complement.
CCATCGCTGTCGACCACTTCCAAGAATCTTGACGAGCCATTTAGTATTAGATACGGCGACAATACCACTGCCGAGGGTACTTATTACCTAGACACCATAGCCTTGGGTACGTGCAAAAGCTGTGCCAAGGTGACCGATGCTCAATTTGCTTCAGCCACAAGCAACACCGCTGGATTTGGAGTGTTTGGAATCGGGTTCACCTCAAACGAGGCGGCTTACACTGAGTATCCCAACTTTATCGAGCTGTTGAAGAGCCAGGGTTTGATTGATAAAAGAGCTTATTCGCTTTACTTGAACGAACAACAAGCTGCCACTGGAACAATCATTTTTGGAGGTAAAGATCTTGCCAAGATTGACGGTGACTTGGTAACGTTACCCATTGTTGCCGAAACTCGTCTTTCTGTAAAGTTGGACAGTGTCACTATCAATGGTCAAACCATAGAAACCAACTCGGAGGCTCTTATTGATTCGGGAACCAGCTTGGCTCAATTCGTTCCTGACCTCGCAGAAGCCATTTTTGCAAACTATCCAGGAGCTCATTGGGTGAAGGATGTCAATCTGTACATTACGGACTGCAGTGCCAACCCTAACTTGGAGTTGACCTTCAACTTTGACGGTATTTCATTCAAGCAAACCCTTGCTGAAGCTTGGGCGACAAATATTGCGTCCAAAACACAGTTCTATGGCTGTGGATTCCAAATTGGAAGGCTGGATATCAACGTTCTTGGCGACCTTTTTATGAGACACGCATACACTGTGTTCGACTATGATGCCAACACCATCTCGCTTGCCCACGTCAAGTACACCAACGACAAGGATGTTGTTGCTATTGAATGAGCGTGAATAGGTTGAACCGTAGTTCAGTAGCTCAAATCTTAGAGATCTTAGACAGATTTATTATGTTAAAGTTTCTTCGCAGAAAAGTAGGAGGTGGGAAAAGTATAAGCTGAAAAATAATCAGCTTATCAAGTTAGATTCAAATATATTCAGCTGTCACAGCTTGATTCGACTGTATTTTGATTCAACAACTCTACTGATTCAAGAGCTTAAGTTACTGGCCGATATTCTTGTTGGACATGAATCTGATACCGACCCATTTACAGTCTCAACTTAAAGTGATTTTTCAGGTATCTTTTGGAGGCATTGTGCATGATACTTTTGGGTATTTTGCTCTTGGAACTCAAGAGCTTCGTTTATGCCATTTGTATCCAATTTCGTTAAATTTCAGGTACCATGACTGAGTCCTACTAAGTCAGCACCTTGTGGATTCTGAACCAATTGGTGATTATAACGATTACTACTTTTCGCCTCAATTAGCGACCAATTATCAGTCAAGTGTCTTCTTAGCTCTTTTTTTATCTCCAATGAAATCCAACTCACTCACCTTCGAAAATTGGAACTTCTGTTCCTAGACGAGGTCAAACAATGGTTTATATTAAATCGTCCTTACAAGATAAGAGGTCCAAAATGGCCGATAGAGATACGCTCATGTTTGAGCGAATAGTAATTTGAGAATTGAGTTCGAAAAACTATTCAAATCTATTTTACTGGAGTTTAATGCGAGTTTGTACAATTTTAGTAGGATACGCGCCCCTATCAACCGTTCCTGTTACGAGAGGTGTCTGTGGCTTTCGCAGGTGTCCTGGTGCGGTGGCATTGCGCATGTCGGGCTCGCAACCATGCAGGGTCCTTAAATTTGACATGAAGCCCGCTTTTCCCATTCTTCCCATTTTTTACTTAACCATGCGGTTTTTTGAAGTTTCGTTAGCCACCCTTTTTTTCGCTGCTTTCGCCAGTGCCGAGTCTCCCGTTGAGAAGAGGGACCCAGGGTTTATTGCCCTTGATTTTGAGGTGGTTAAGGAAACCCAAACTGCTTTTATCAATTAAGCTGGACTTAGAGTTGAATATAAGATACCTTATCTAGTGTAGGGCAGTTGTGGTGACTATAATAGGAGGAGATTATGGACAAAATGGTCACTGGTTTCTAGGACGCATGAAACATACAATCTTTGTTTACAGGGTGCAAGTAACAAGGCGTGTAAACAGTAGACCTCGTTCAATATGCCGCCAAAAAAAATCAGAATCAATATTTGAGGCCAATTGGCAAATATATGCCATGGCGAGCAATCCCGGGACTCAGGAACAATCGCGAGGGAAGGTATCGTGATCGCAGGGTCTATGACGATTCTACTGATGTCTCGAAGAAAGGGTTCAAAATCTCCACGATTGATATAAACTATCTCGGAATTGAAGACATGTACTTGAACAGTAACTTTCCATGATTGAAACAAAAGAAGTTGTAATTTGAACGCAGTCATTGGAAGAACCTGGAACCTGAATATAAAGCTTTTCAACGAACATGATGGATTTTGGAGTACGTTAAGAAGTGGTCAGTAGGAGGAGCTGTTGAGAATGGAGCCATGTCTACTGCCTGCTGTTAGTGTAGAAAAGAACTTAGTGAGATTATTTGGAATTAATGAACAATAGTTCGAAGAATGGCGAATTATGTTCTTAGTTATAGCGAGCGTATTATTATTATCTGCGTATTTGCAGCCAATGCTCATAACTCAATTTGCAGCTATTGCGTTAAACTGATTTGCGATTTGAGTGGAGCCATATAACGATGCATATATTTAAAGGAACCGATAACGGTCGTGAGTCTTAAGTGACAAAATTGCCAAGATGGAAAACTATTTACATCGCCCTGTAATGAAAAACTAAAATATGAGCCACTACTATAGAGTAATTGGAATTGCGTGAGATTACCTATAATCAGAAGAAATAGCTAAGACCATTCTTTCATCAACCTTGGCCAATTCCGTTTCTAGCCTAATTTGGCTAGTTTGCGAGTTTACAAACTTTAATCTGGTGCTTCTGCATAAGGCAAATCTGGGGTGCATTTACGAACTACGGGGAAACGTAACTACACTAACATGAACCAAAGGAACAAAATCAGAAAAAATACGCCGTCCGAAAACTGCTTGCTCCGAAGAGATAATGCAGCAATATCTTACCTTGTGTAAATTGAAGCGTAGCTTACCTTGTACGAACGACAGGGAAGAAGAAAAAAAGGACCACAAAATGTCAGACCAAAAACGATGGAAAGGATTTGTCGCAGATACGAAGAGGAAGAAACCGCCTATAATTCTCAGCTTCGGTTGTTCTCGCTGAATTAATTCCATTTTTTCAAGTGTACCAACATGGTTTTATGAACTATGGCCCATAGTATCGATTGCCCAATTCATGTCTAATGTCCGTAGCAGAGACAATGGGTGCAACTTCAGCATAAACCATGAAAGTATTTAGTCTTAAGCGTTGTAATGTGCGCTCGCAGCACCATATTGAGAGCCTTTCGGCTCTGCAAAAAATCAGAGCCAGCAAGGAGAACTTATGAAAAGTTGGGTATTATGTTTGTTCTCAAAGTCAAGGCGAAAGACTTTGAAAGTACATAATTGATACGTTGGATATCAATGGAATTGCGCAAGTCGATCCCATGCGAACAAAGAAAGGTAAAGAGAAGTAAAAGGTAGTCAAAATAGCGGATAGTGCATTAGTACAATAAGTGTATATCAACCTCATTTCAATAATTGCAAAATTTTCAAAAAAAGCAAAATTTTCAAAAAAAACAAAATTCAACAGATATAGATACAAATAAGCCATTTTTGAGAAGCCCCTACGTTATTGTATCGTATGTCATCTTTACGCTGCAACAGCCACCTTAACACTGCAATTCGTAGTCGATTCAACTACTCATATTTGCAGCCGGCGCGGCGGGTGAGACATTCTGCATACATCAAGATCAAACTTAAGTTACGATTAGCCTTAGGTTTGATACTCGATGCCGACTGAGAGAAGCAACTAAAAGTTCCAGACTCAAATCGACGCAAGTTTTCCGGTTTGGAGGAGCCTACCATCGGAGCGGCTCAATCCAGTTATCCAGATTTGAAGGGTGGCTGATCCAAAAAAAGAAACTATTCGAAAAGCATACTCTATTAATCAGCGGTATCTTTATTTTTGACTTGCACTTAATCACACATATACCTCGCAAACCAATCGAGCATTGAGGTTTTCTGAATGGTTAAGAAGCTTCACCGTTATGTGTCAAAGCGCGCATTTAGATCCTTCATTGTTCACTCAAAAATCAGGATTTACAAATAGACTTTGACTAAAACCACCAGGGTGTACGCATGAAGGTGGATGGCGGCTGCTAAGCCTAGAATGCACAGGGGGCTGTAAACTTTTATGTGCTCGCGAACGCATTGAGCAGTTGATTTTCCCTTTCCATGGCCTTCGCGGCTCTCATTTACTATCCTATGATTAGAAAATCAAAAACCACATATTTTGGTCAAAAGCTGTTACACAAGATGACATTCCCAAACATAGATTTTCGGAACAAGCCACATTTTTTCTGTCGATTTTTCAAAGTTAAGCCAGACGAGGCTCTCATTAAAGCCATACGAGGCTTTGATGGGGCGGGAAAATGAGTCATTGTTGCATGAAGACGGGAAGTACTTAAGCTCGACAAGCTGTCAAGAAAGGCAGATGCTGTAAACTATCAGACACTTCACTTTATGACGAAATACTCATGTCGAGTCGTATAAAAGTGAGAGTAAAGCTCATGAAGTAACTGCGTGCATTATGGGATTCAGAAGACTACTTTGCAACCCTGGCGAAAGGCCAAAGGTTTCCAGCGAGCCCCGTGTTATCTTGAATGATACAGAGGAAGACAGCAATTCTGAGCTCGAATATACGGACGAAATTGATAAATTTTGGATCATGCGAGGCCTTGATTTTACTGTTTCGGTGTCGGGTTCACAATCGTTTTTGATGTTCATGCTTGCTGTCATGATCATATGGATTGTGCTTGGTATTGTGTATGAAGCTCCGCAAGTCTGGCAAGTGGCGATGCAAGACACTCAGTCCATTCAGTGCTATCTTTGGGACACCATTTTGATGAGACACCAACTAAAGGAGCATGCCTCGTACCTCAAGTTTTGTGCTACTTCGAAATCTCGCTTACTCACGTTTCAGAGATTGCTTGCTGACAATAAGAAAGGGTTGGTTGAAATGAAGGAAGTAAGCGACGAAAATTCGGGAAGCGTACCATTAGAAAAAACTCCAGAGTATGACGATGTTGCCGCTACAAACTGGCTCGACAGACTTTCCAATGCAGTTGGTGAATGCTTGGGGTCTATTATTCTGGTGATAATTTACTGGGCGGGAATCTTTGTATGGTTGGGTTGTGGAGCAATGTACCTTCTGTCAGGAAATGATGGTCCATATACGGGCAAGTACTCGGGATCGAATCCACAGTATACCAAATGGGGAAACAATTGGCAATTGTATATCAATACAGCAACAGCAATTGTGCTTTTGGTGACATCTGTGTTTTTACAAAATATGAGGTTCCGCCATGAAAAATACGTTCAAGATATTATGAACCACATAGTCAAGATTGAACGTCAAATTGAACTGGTTTTGAGAGATCAGACAAATGACCTTTTATCAAACCCATTGGTGGAGATTGAAAGAGAAAAACGAAGCACTTTGGAAAAGGCAATCGACATTTATGCTGACTTGATTGGTACTGGTGCTGGAGTTGTCTTGGCTGCTTGTGTTCTCGTGGCATGGCTTGCAGCAGGACATCTTATGAAATGGAGTAGTACATGGTGGTTGATCATCGGCACATATACTGGATTGGTGGGGTTTCTCGATGGTTTTGTTTTGAGACTGGTTTACTTGAGAATTTCCACTCATGAAAATATCATTTTCCAAGAATTGTTCGAAGAATTCACCAAGCTTGTGCCAATTGATCCTCCACAGAATACTCCAAGCCATCATTCGAAGATGTCGTTTTGGGGTTACAAGGCATCGATCTGGATTAACAATATTTGCTCCTCGCCTTATGCTGTCCTTGCATCAATTTTGATGATCATTGGCTTGTTAATTGGTGCCAGCATTATGCACTGGACCACTACCGGCCAATTGATAGCAAATACTTCTAGTCAGATTATTGAAGCGTTCATGTTGATTATATTGATTCAAGCTCATAATTGGGATGACTATAGGCGTCGTGAGTACCTCAGGTCATTTTATGATGTGAGTTGCAGCTTGCTTTCATACACCAAGTCACTTTGAATGATAAAAGTTATTGGTAGAGAATGAAAAATTTGCAGCCAGAATGATGTAGGATCAATTTGTAAGTCTTGAAAAATGATTCTGGAAATTAATAGCGAGCATCTCACTAGATAAAGTCGGCAGTCAAAACGAATAACTAGTAGGTATCCGGATTACAGAGGTGTGGGGGAACAGCATGCATGCATAACGGAACCGGAAATTAAGTTTAATGTACAATTTACGACGCACACCACAGTGTACTGGTGTACTGGTGTACTGGTGTACTGGTGTACTGGTGTACTGGTGTACTGGTGTACTGGTGTACTGGTGTACTGGTGTACTGGTGTACTGGTGTACTGGTGTACTGGTGTGCTGGTGTACTGGTGTACTGGTGTACTGGTGTACTGGTGTACTGGTGTACTGGTGTACTGGTGTACTGGTGTACTGGTGTACTGGTGTACTGGTGTACTGGTGTACTGGTGTACGGGTGTACTGGTGTACTGGTGTACTGGTGTACTGGTGTACTGGTGTACTGGTGTACTGGTGTACTGGTGTACTGGTGTACTGGTGTACTGGTGTACTGGTGTACTGGTGTACTGGTGTACTGGTGT